>CM053038.1:123128157-123728157 GCA_028564925.1 Lithobates sylvaticus | reverse complement strand
TCAGATTAAAATTTTTTTCACACCTTATACAAATACAGACACACCACTTGATCAACTCACAAAGTTTGAAGCCACATGTAAAAAGGACCCACATGCCAAGAATCTAATTTCCTCTCTTTACTCTCAGTTACTAACTGCACCCAACTCGGACAAACCTTCTTATGCTCAGAAATGGGAGGAGGACCTTGGGCGTACAATAACTGCTACAGAATGGTCAGATATCTGGTTGGCTACTAAAACATCCTCTCCTAACGTTTTAGCGGTTGAAACCAATTATAAAGTTTTGACCCGATGGTACCTTGTACCTTCCAGAGTTGCTAAATACTCTTCATCCTGTTCAGCCCTTTGCTTTCGCGGCTGTTCGGACTTGGGTACACAAATGCACATCTGGTGGGCCTGTCCTATAGCTCAAACCTTCTGGAAGGAAATATTTTTAATTGCCTCCAAACTATTCAAAATACCAATGCAACCAGACCCTACTACAGCATTACTTAATCTTAAACCAGTATACCTGACACATATACAGTTTAAGCTTTTTGTCCGGCTCCTTACAGCTGCAAAGCAAACTCTGGCGAAAGCATGGAAATCTCCTTCTTTGGTGGTAGCTGAGTCAAAACATAGAATGAACAACTTCATGATTCACTCTAAAATGGCTGCCATAGAACTTAATCAAATTCCAAAATTTGAAAATATGTGGCGCCCATGGGTTAATTTTTTCGCACATTCATCCTTTGATAAGTCAGTACTCCTGCCATGGTAGTTGATTACATTTGATGGAACTCAAACCTTACTAATCCCCACACTGGCTCTCGGATCAATCCAGTAAAAATTCTTTCCCCCTCTCTTTTCTTCTTCCTTTTCTTTCGCTATTTCCTTTCCTTCCTCTCCCATCCCCCTCATTGATTCTTGAAGCTCATTGTTACTAATAATGTATCTCATCCGCATTACATTGGAAACTAACATGGTAGAAATAGAGGGATACCTTTTGATAAAATGTATTGGTTCTAAAATCTCTACTTCAAGTATCCTTATTTATTTATCATATTTTATTTTATGTTTTATATTCTTATCTACTTCTGTAATAATTGAGCTTCATTCCTTATGTTAACATGTATCTATTAACATGTATGTTAAGCTTTTTACTTTGAACTTAATAAAAATCTTTTGACAAGGAAACACTATTGCAGATGTTTTTGTGCATTGGTACCCAAATCCAGATCCCGTCTTGGCTGTGTCCTGTGATCACAACCATCACAAGATCGCGCCGCAAGTGGGCACCCATTCTGAGGTACGTTCCTATACGAAAGGCCCACCCGGCCGTTTATGTACAGTGGCCGGGTTGGAAGAAGTTAAGTAAAAATGTTGCTGCACAACAATTCTCAAATTACCCAACACAATATTATACTGGTGTTCTTAAATCCTATAGCTTTATTGTCCAGTGTAGGACACAGGCTGTATTTATAGACTCTGGGTTATAGGTTGGTGCCTTCTGCCGCGTACACACGATCAGACAATCCACCAGACTTTCCAGCGGAGGTTCGCGGGACTTTCCGAACGAGCGGACTTGCCCCGACACGCCCACACACGACCAGACTTTTCCGTTGAACGGACTTGCCCACACACGGGGTAAAGACCATTCATTTTGAACGGGACTAGCGAAGGAAGTGAATGTCGCTGCCTCTATCGGCGAAATTGACACCTTGCTAGCCCCGTCGCCTGGTATGGATTTAAAGGGGAACCTCTATGCCGAAAAAATGGCATGGGGGTGTCTCCAAAGTCCATACCAGACCCTTATCCGAGCACGCAGCCCGGCCGGTCAGGAAAGGGGTGGGGACAAGCAAGCACCACCCCTCCTGAACCGTACCAGGCCACGTGCCCTCAACATGGGGGGGTGCTTTGGGGAGGGGGGGGGCCCTGCGGCCCCCCCACCCCAAAGCACCTTGTCCCCATGTTGATGAGGACAAGGGCCTCTTCCCGACAACCCTGGCCATTGGTTGTCGGGGTCTGCGGGCGGGGGGCTTATCGGAATCCGGGAGCCCCCTTTAATAAGGGGGGGGCCCCCAGATCCCGGCCCCCCACCCTATGTGAATGAGTATGGGGTATCGTACCCCTACCCATTCACCTGGGGGAAGAAGTGTCAATAAAAAAAAACACAACACAGGTTTTTAAAGTAGTTTATTCGACTGCTCCGGGGTCTTCTTCCGACTTCCGGGGTCTACTCGCCGGGCTCCTCCGCTATCGTCTGCTCTTTTACCGCTCTTTTACTAGCGGAGGAGCCTGGCTTTCTCCTTCATCGTCCGGGGTCTTCTTCCGACTTCTCCCGCTCTTCAGGTTTTTCTGCCGGGCTCCTCCACTATATTCTTCCATCTCCTTTACTAGCGTTGGCCCGGTCTTCTCGTTCGTCGCTGTCGCTTTCGCTGCTGTCCCCGCCGCCTTCTTCTTCTTCCTTCTTCCGATGTTGACACAACGCTCTCTCCACCTGTAATGCCAGGGACGCGTTGCGTGGCGACTTATATAGGCAGATGGTGTCCCCGTCCCTTATGATGTCACAGTCCCAGGGATGCTAGATAGTCTGATCGTGTGAACACGGCAGAAGGCATTAACCTATAACCCTTGGTCTATAAATATCCAGCCTGTGTCCTACACTGGACACTGGACAATAAAGCTATAGGATTTAAGAACACCAGTATAATATTGTGTTGGGTAATTTGAGAATTGTTGTGCAGCAACATTTTTACTTAACTTCTTCCAACCCGGCCAATGTACATAAACGGCCGGGTGGGCCTTTCATATAGGAATGTACCTCAGAATGGTGATGGTTGTGATAGCAGGACACAGCCAAGACCTGATCAGGATTTGGGTGCTGTGATTTGCCTTCCCGAACACGTGACGGCTATGTCCAATCACAGCCTTCGCAGTGTAAACAGAGACACGTGTCTGGGGGGGGGGGGGGGGGGGGGGTTTGCAATGTCTGTGACAGCTTTGTGTGAAAGAAATGATTTTACACACAGAGCTGTCACTTTCCCCATGAACAGCTGTCACAGTGACCCCAAAAACATCTTTACCAGTGCACAAAAACATCTGCAATAGTGTTTCATTGTGACATCAACATCTGTCAGTGTCCGCCGGTGAACGATCAACATCTGTCAGTGTCCGCCGGTGAACGATCAACATCTGTCAGTGAACAAGTGCACAAAAACATCTATCAGTGTACCAGTGTGCCACCAATAACTAAATTAAACATTTAGAGCGCCCACTTTCCCCCGTGCAAAGGCGAACGCACACGTTGCTCCATTACGCATGCATAAACAGCGATCGCAACACACATGTGAGGTAATGCTGCGAAAGTCAGAGAGAGAGCAATAATTCTAGCACCAGACCTCCTGTGTAACGCTAAACTACTAATAGATATAGGAATATAAATTGTCCCCTATGAAGATTTTTAAATACCGAAGTTTGCCGACATTTCACAAGCGTGCAGAATTTTAAAGTGTGATATGTTTGGTATCTATTTACCCAGTGTAACACCATATTTAATATTTTACCAAAAATGTGTGTATTATATTGTCTCTGTGTGCATTCAAATTTATTAAAATGTATTTATGCGTTAGTGTGTAAAATTGCATAAAAAAAACTGCTGCGCAAATACCGTGTGACATAAAAATTAGCAAAACCCACCATTTTATTCTCTAGGGTCTCTGCTACATAAATATATAATGTCCGGCAGACTAGTACACAGGCGAGCGGATTGTAGTCAAGACTTCTTTCTAAGGCCCCTTTCACACTGGGGTGGTTTGCAGGCGCTATTGCGCTAAAAATAGCGCCTGCAAACCGACCCGAAACAGCTGTTGCTGTGTCTTCAGTGTGAAAGCCTGAGGGCTTTCACACTGAAGCGGTGCGCTTGCAGGACGCTGAAAAATGTCCTGCAAGCCACATCTTTGGTGCGCTGTAGGAGCGGTATATTTACCGCTCCTATAGCGCCCCTTCCCATTGAAAACAATGGGGCAGCAATCCGAACCCGCCCGCAAAACACCGCTGCAGCGGCGGTTTGCGGGCGGTATTAACCCTTTTTTGGCCGCTCGCGGGGGGTAAAACCACCCCGCTAGCGGCCGAAATGCGCCGATAAAACGACGGTAAAGTGGCGCTAAATATAGCGCCGCTTTACCGCCAGCGCCCCCAACGCCCCAGTGTGAAACCAGCTTTAGTCCGTCGGACTTTTGGGAAGAAAAATTCCACCAGAGCCCACACACGGGCAAATTGTCCGGCGGACTCTGATATAGTCTGATTGTGTGTACGCGGCATTCAGGTCATTAGACACTGGCAAAGCTTTGCTTGACATGACCACTATAAACCTACCCCACTCCATTAAACCTTTGTTTTTTTGGTAGTGTCCCTAGGTGACTGACCTCTTCTCTCTTACTCAGAAATCATTCTATGCTCAACTAGTTTATTTTAATCATTTGGATTCTTCTTGGATTCAATCAACTCTTCAATCCACTTCTCACATTTTTCTAAGACAACAATAGAAGCAATGCATCCAGATCGGTGCAACATAGGTAAAACCAGACCCCACACTGTGGGGCTTCAGGCACTGGATCCTGCTTGGGTGCTCACCTCAGGACTTAACACAAAAAAAATTGTGCAATCAGTGCAAAAAGAGGTAATGCAGCAACCACACAAGGAATTACAAAAATAATAATTCTAAAAGGTGCGCAAAACCAATATCTCTGTGGTAAGCAATACAAAAATATATGTGTGTGAAAAATGAAACCATGTGCATCAAATAAATAGTGAAATGACAGTCCCATAACTTATAATTTACTTAGGCGGATATTCTTACCAAGCGGTTCCTTGAGAAGGGCTATAACATCTCCTCCCTTATGGCTGTGCTCCATGAGGTGTCTAGTATTGATAGAGCAGATCTACTCAAAGAGAAGCCTGCTAAAGATAGGGGTTTAGCTATGGTCCCTTTTATCACTTCCTATTCCATTCAACATAGGAACATAGGTAAAATGATCAAAAAACACTGGCATATTCTCACCAGTGACACTACCCTTAATGCAGTTCTTCCACAGACACCTCAGATTGTATTTAAGGGAGTCCCTTCGCTGAAAGACAGAATAGCACCTAATGTCTTAGATCCGCCCACTGCTAAAACATGTTTCTTTGATAACCTCACGGGTTTTTATCAATGTAGGAAATGTAGGATCTGCTCTCTTAGTGGCTGTAGCCATAGGAGGACACATAAATTCACTTCTACTAGTACAGGCGTGGAATTCGAAATTAAACCTTTCATCACCTGTGCCACCGAGAGGGTGGTCTATTTACTCCAGTGCCCATGTGGGCTCCAATATGTCGGTAGGACAAAGCGCCCCCTGAAGGTGAGGCTAAACGAACATGTCACCAATATTCTGGGTGGGTTCCCTAAACATCCAGTTTCCCGACATTATTTAGAGGCCCATATGAAGAACCCCTCAAAGACAATCTTTCTGGGGATCGACAAATATACGGCACCGTGGAGAGGGGGTTCTCTTGTGCGCGGCATCTCCAGATTGGAGATGTCATGGATACATAAGATTAAAAGTTATACCCCGTTTGGGTTAAACGTTGACATTGATGTCAACGCTTTCATTGACAATTCCTGAGTCTCCTAGTTCCAATTTGGGGACCCGTATGGTCATTATGGGAGTTTAATTGCTGTACCACCCTTACGATGTAATTTTTAAAATTAAGACATCCGATTTATGCTCACACTATATATATTGTGATGTATAATAATGTGAGGTGAGAAACATCAATGGCCACTTTGTGATTTTTGATCCTTTCTGAATTTTTGTTCTTGTTACCCATTTACTTTGTAAGGAAAGAGAGTTTTTTTGGGGGGTCTTTTTCTTCTCTTTTTCTGCAACTATTGATGTATAATGTGTTCGATCATATTTACATCTCCCAATATGTTTATCATTTAATTTTTAATTTATCAGTTGAGATATTACATATACATTCTCATTGGGCTATTTGCCACTGTTAGAGCTCCATTTTGTGGAGCGAGCTGTGGTAATTTTCCACTTGTAACTTATTACATGGTTAGTTCATCTAGCTGTGTTCTGTTATTTGTCCACAAGATGGGGCCCTTTTTTAGTGCAATTTTTAGTTTTTATATTTTAATTATATACATATAGGGTTAAACTCAAGGTCAATTTAGTTTTTCCCGCCATTGAAGGTTCTCACCAGGTTGTGTTTACCACTGTCTATATAGCTGCGATGATTCAGTGCGTCGCCCGTTCCCCAGAAGACGACTATTGGTCGAAACGGACGTAGGGAGGCTGACGCACTGACGTCATCGCGTTCCGCGTTGTGAGCGGGTGTATTGCAAGCCGGCCGGCGTATTTTATTTGTCCTGCTTATATGCTTTTCGTTTTGTGTAAGTAGGATTCCTTTTTCTTTTAATAAACGTAATATTTGGTATCACACTATGGGAGCATCCCCTTTTCTTCCTGTATTCCATATTGGCTGCTGAATGACTCTGGGGTCGATGCCTTTGTTTGGAGAGTGTGTCCATTTCTGATTGATCCAAGCGGTAAAACATCATTGGAATCTCTATCCCTGGTCTAACTTGTCTGAGGAGATCTAGATTGCTGCGGATGTCCGAAGGTCCATATCTGTCCCGTTTACATCACACTACAGGCTTTTTTAAGCTTGCCTTCTGGTAAGCGCAATCTTATATTGGTGGTGGATCACGGTGTTTTCGATTTTTATTGTCACCAGAAGTCCAAGTTCACATCATCACATTTATGAACTATTTTTTCATTTACCACAAATTTGTTTCACTTTTTTCATCTTATATTCATCTTTTATGTCACTGGACTTTATTGTTTGGGTGTATTGGGAAATGTGCACACATATTGTTTGATATACAATTTGTTGTTTTTCCTTTGCATTTATCACATTGTTGCTTGAGGATTTATTTTACACCAAGGTATAGGTCACCTATCACCCATTTGTTTAATTAGCGCGGCTTTATTTACTGTTTTATCTTGTTTATGTGTGTATCCACATTTTTTTGCTGCTGCTACCTATGTACACTTCATTTTATGTCACTTTTTAGCCCTAATATTTGCTGTATTGGGGCATTTCAATATTTTTGCATTTACTAGCGCGGTGTTTTGCTACATTTTTTATAATTTACTTATGCCTAACAAAGAAGAAAACTTCAAATAGAAATATATAAAAGTCCAAAGTGAAATCTTGAAAATGATGAAAATCTATGTTTAAGAACCCCAAACCACCTCACAGATAAGTGTGCTAATTCCCTTACCAAACAGTAATGATTTCCAAATGATACGAGATCAACAGCGCAGATGTCCATTGCACCAGGCAAAATGTGCATAGGGTAAGGCCAGTGGCATATGATGTTGCACACCCCTGTTGTAGTATGTGTTGCCTATGTTACTTTTGCTAAATCATGTGGATTTAGCATACTACTCTATGGTCCTTTGTTCTTATTTCTTTGAGGTTTTGGCTTTGGATAACCAGTGAAGTACTATGGAGGCGGTGGAGTCAGTGGTATCTGGAGGTATCCCCCCATTTGGATGATGTTTGCCCTGTTGATCTCTTATTTTGAGATCATTGCTGTCTGGTAAGGGAACCGGCACACTTGTCTGTGAGGTGTTTTAGAAATCTTACATGTGGACTTTCATGTGTTCCAGTTCGTATATGCCTTTCCTTCCATGTGAATTCTACCTTAACTGCTCTACAAAAAAAGAGCAAGAGAAGAAACTGGGGATTCTCGTTGTAGCAAACTGCCCTGGGAAACACGGTTACACAGATGTACTCAAGTGTCTAGGATAAGATCCCTGGCCTTTTCCAAACAGGTCAGAACTTCTGCCTTAGAGCCCACTTTTCCAGCCTGCTCCTCAGTCATTGGTTTTAACAGTATGGCTGTGGAAACCCAGGTCTTGAAGTACCTCAGACTCTGTCATTACCACATTGCTCAAGGCTAGAAAATCCCTCTTTGGTGGGAACACAAGCATTTAGATTCCAGAGATTACTCCATGCCTTGAATTCCGGCCTTCCTACAATCAGTAATTTACCAAAATTTTAGAATTCCAGTTTAAACCTAACCAGCCTTAAAAAAACACCTATATTGACTAACCTGTGTAAAAAATATGTGTATGCTTTCCTATTTTCAGCCTGCTCTGACTGAGAGCCATGGCCCAGTCACATGATACCCTGTGTCAGCCAGCGGCACTGTAGGGGAGAGGAGAGAGTGCTCAACAACAGCTGGTAAAGCCTGAAGCAGTAACATAACCCATATTAGGCACACATAATAGGCTCCCATGGCCCATCATTATTGCTGCTTCTTTTTCTCCCTTGCAACCACCCCTGGCTAACACAGGGGGGCTGGATTGCGTGACTGCAGAGGGGGCTGAAAGTAGGTAAGTGTATATATAGTACATCTTTTTTTCACAGGTTACTAAGCATAATGCTGCATACACACGGTCGGAATTTCCGATGGAAACAGTCCGATGGGAGCTTTTCATCGGATTTTCCGACCGTGTGTATGCCCATCCATCTTTTTGTGTTGGCATTTCCGACGTTTGGAGTTTGGATTGAGAGCCTGTTCTTAATTTTTCCGACGGAAAACCTTTCTATCGGATTTTTCGATCATGTGTATGCAATTCCGACGCATGCTCAGAAACAATTTGACGCATGCTCGGAAGCATTAAACTTCCCTTTTATAGTGCCGTTGAACGTGTTGTATGGCGTGGTTTTATTGACCGTCGGAATTTGGTGTGACCGTGTGTAGGCAAGACAGTTAGAGCAAAATTCCGTCGTAATTCCGACGGGAAAACCATCAGAGCTTTTTCCGACGAGAATTCCAATCGTGTGTACTCGGCATAAGTGTTAAGATGGGGAAGGGCACAGTTTTAAGGCTAGTTGAGTTTAAGCTGGAATTCCACTTTAAGTACACGGCTTGACCATTTTGTGCCAAAGACCTTTGGCTTTATTTTCCTTTGTAAAAACCTTTACTTAAGGTGTTTCTCAGATATAATCCCTCTTACAGCACAGTGTGCTTCCTTGGGATCTTAATTTGGTTCTCTCTGCTCTGCAGAATCCACTCTTTGATTCCTTCAGGGAACTCTCTTTGGATGATCTCTTCTGTAAAGTAGCCTTATTAATGGCTAACACATCTGTCAGAAGTGCTTCTGAATTAGTGGCTCTCTGTTGTAAAGAGCCACACCTGATCCTTCACAGTATTAGGTTACAATTCAATTTTAGGCTAGGAATTGAAAATTGGCAGACAGGCAGGATTTTTAATGCAGGGACATGCTTTGTCTCTTCTACGTTAAAGCGATATTAAAGTATTTATTCTTTTTCTAAAATAACAAACATGTTATACTTACCTAATCAGAGCAGCCCGGATCCTCCTCTTCTCTGGACCCACACCAGGGCTTTTGGTCCCATCCCTCCTGCTGGGTGCCCCCAAAGCAAGCAGCTTGCTCTGGGGGCACCCAAACAGGCGTGCTCCCAAGCTGTGGCTCTGTGTGTCCATTTCCATCTCCTGATTGGCTCACCGGCTGTCATTGACTGGCTGCTCCCAAAAGGCCAGTTAGGAGTGCAGGTCCCCAGAGAGCCAAGGCTCTGGACATTGCTGGATCGAGAGGGGGTTCAAGTAAGTAACTAGGGGGGGTTGGGGGGCTGCTGCAAACAGAAGTTTTTCGAGAGTTAAGACTCCACCCAATCACCACAGGTCTTTGTAGCCAACCCTAACGCCCTTGGTGATGCCATGCTTCCAGCAGTCAAGGCTCTGTTTCCCTAAGAGAGGGTTCAGGGGCCTTCAATTTAGCATCAGTTATCTTCTTTAATAGCATGTGCAATAACTCAGTGTGATTTGTGCCAGAATATAAGCAATAGCTCCTCAATTACCAGTCTGCAGTGTGTGTGCATTAACCTCTTAGTGATATTTGCTAAAAGACAGGCACCACTGTCTACGGCGCATGCACCGTAGACAGCGGCACGCAGGCGCACTGAGCATGCCTTAGATAGCGGCGATATGGCGCTCGTGTCGGCTCCTGTGCGCATGCGTGGGAGTGATTTCATCGCGGCTCCGGCGAATCACAACGCCGGAGCAGCGAGACCCGAAAGTCACTCCGGGATACATGGCAGTGGTGAAGATGAAGACGGAGGACCGCTTCGGGGGCTTCGTTCTTAGGTAAGTTATTCATAATAAGCTAGTATGCTATGCATACGAGCTTATTATGCCTTTGCCTTGCAGGGTGCATTTATTTATTTTTTTAATTGCCTTTACTTCCTCTTTAATGTTTATATGCACTGCTTATTGGTGATCTTGCTGATTTATGAGTTGATTCCAGTCTAGTGGTACAAAACTTTAACCTAAGTCACTTTGACCTAGAGATCAAAATTTCATCAGACTGTGTCTGAATCTTTCCTCTGCATGCTCATTTATGCTCAAACCACCATTTACTCTAACCTATACCTATATATTGAGTTCATTTACCACTAAATGGTCTTGTTTCTATTTCCTGATATAATTCACAGTTGAGTTAAAAGTATCCACACTTGTGTTACTATACGTGCATGGAGTAACTTTTTTCTCAACCAGGTGTGCCAGAGAGACTGAGGCTGGGTTCACACTTATGCAAATTGGATGAGGGTTTCCCTGCATCCAATTCGCATAGTAGGAGATTGTGACCGGCTCCCTATGGAGCCAGCTCACACATCTCCACAGCAGCTTTGGTGCGAATTGCACAGGAGCCCTGTGCGTCTTTTGGCCCATTTCAGGTCCGAATTCAGACCAAAATTCAGGCTCAAATTTGGCCTGAAATGGTGAATGGAGACGCACTGGACCCCTGCTGTGAGCCACTGTGTGTTCCAGTGTGAACCCAGCCTGAGCCCAGCCAATCTTTGGAGTTGAGGCACAGAACAGAGAACCCCGTATTACCAATCGACTTCTTCAGGGGTAGTGCTACACACACTTTCATTATATTGCTGCTTACCATTTCTTAGATGTGATGGCTGCATTCATTTTCTTTTTTAAGCTTTCTTTTATCTTCATTTGGTGATCCAGTCAGTAAGTCTTTTGTTTTTCAAAAGAAAAAGCTCTTCAGCAGAATGTATCAGTTATGCCGCGTACACACGGCCAGACTTTCCGGCAGAAAAAGTCAGATGGGAGCTTTTCATCGGACATTCCGATCGTGTGTATGCCCCATCGGACTTTTTCTGCCGGCATTTCCGACAGACTTAGATATAGAACATGTTTTAAATCTTTCTGTCGGAAATGCAGACGAAGCTTAATCCGTTGGCAAGTCCGACCGTGTGTAAGGGACATTACAGAGATGAGACAAAACACTAGCAGGGGTACATACAATGAACAGCTTTTAATTATTTATGTAAAACCTTTATCCCAAAAGGGGAGAAAAAAATAAAACGTTGCTGTAACTGCTTATAAATTGTTAGCTGGAGTTTGGCTTCAATTTGTTAGTTTCCGCTAGTACATTTAACACTCCCCTCCCCCAGAGTGACAATGCTGCTGCCCAAAGGAGCCCCTTGTACTCATTCGTCTAGAGTGGGGGCATTCTAATACAGGAGTATTGTTACTGGCTAGATCACCAGTTGAAAAAAAGGAGAAAAGCCAAGGAAAAGAAAACAAATGCAGTCACCAAATCTAAGGAGTGGTAAGTTGCAATATATTGCATTTTTGGTTTTGGGTTTAATACTGCTTTAACTATGCTGTATATTCTTACCTGCACTCCTACTGCCTACTAAGACATTTATTTAGCATTGTTTGTAAGAACCCCAACCAGGCACACTTTTGCTAGTCTTTTTGATCATATAAACAGTCTTTTGCATAAAGCTAACTGTATATACACATGTTATTTTGAGCTGATATTATATTCATTTCATGAACGTGTCTAAGTGCCTTCAGTAAAATGCAGAAAAAAATGCTGTGTGTTTTAGGCCTCATGCACACTGGACGTTTTTGGATGTTTTTACAGCTGCTGTTTTTGGCTTCAGATGTTTTTTTCTACAGTCAATAAACTCCCCGTCATGTTATCCTATGTGTCCATGCACACATACCGTAGGCTGTTATCAACTGTTTTTGGCTGGGGCGTTTTTTGACTAAACCCCCCCCCCCCCAAAACTAGTGGGTTCTGAGAGGAGTTCTTCAGCTGTAAAAACGCTCTAACTTCAAATGCCAAAAAATGCAGATAAACGTTCAAAAACGCGGCTCACCAGCGTTTTTTAAAGTTTTTTGATCACATTAAAGAAAAAAAAAAAAACGCTAAAAAATGCTTTTGCAAAAATGTTGAAAAACTGTGAAAAACTCACTGCAAAGCTACTGGCGTTTTTATGTTATTATAATGTCCAGTGTGCATGAGGCCTAAAAGACATTGTCAGCAAAAGCGGTGTTCATTTTTTTCCTTATGGCTAAAACGGGTTTCAGACACATAATTGATATCATCATTACATGTGTGCAGCTGAGTTTAATTAAATGTATCCAATTATGCTGATTCAGAATACAAAACAGGAATATTAATAAGTTTGCTGAGTCGGCAGATTTAGTTTATGAATAGTGCATAGTGTGTTAACACACAACCAATTAGTGCTTTCACATACAGAACTTATTAATACAGTAGTAGCTAGGTAGAATTATTATTATTCACTGACCCAGAGAAAATATGCAGCCAATAAAGTCTGAACTATTGATCCGCATGCTTGTTCTGGGTCAATGAGTTATAAGTGATTTGAAGATACTACATCAGCATGACAGCCAGATAATTAGCATTTAAGAAAAGATATCTCAGCAATGGTTGCCTACATTCTTCTTTAAAACTTATCTATAGTCATATTTGACTTTTTGGGTTGAGTAAGGCCACTTTCACACTGAGGCGTTTTTGCGCTAAAACTAGCGCCTGTAAACTACCTCTTCTACAGCCCCAGTGTGAAAGCCTGAATGCTTTCACACTGGGGCGGTGCGCTTGCAGGACAGGAAAAAAAGTCCTCAAATAGCTTCCTTCAAAAGAAATCAAATAGCTTCCTTCATCCATCCTGAACAGCGTAGATGGAGGAATCTCCCCAGCAAGCTATTGTATTATGACAGCCAGCACCCATGGCTGTCATAATCCCTAATCAATGACTGAATCTGATTGGATGCATTCATTGTTCAGCCAACCATTTTCTACCAGGCTCCTTTAACAAAAGTTGAATGAATTAACGAACAGGGCCCTCTGATTCCTCTTATATTAAATTGAAACTTGAAACTGTACTGTCTGCCCTAACATTGTAAAGCGCTGGGAAAACTGTTGGCGCTATATAAATTCTAAATAAAAATTGACTGATGTCAATATAGGTGGCTATTTTTTTTTCTTTGCTGTCTGTGTCCTCACTAAACAAATCATCCTCTTAGTCCTGGAATTTTGTTTTACAATGTTTTCCACCCCCACCAGTAAACCTTCCCACCATATCCATACTGGTTACCGGTGGGTGGCTTCTCCTCCTCCTGATGCTGTAAGGCCAATAGGATCGCTTTTCCTGGAGGAGAATCAGAAAGGCAATAGTGAATAGAGCCTCTGGCTCTAAAAAAAAACCATTAGGAATCCATGCTTCTGGCCCCCCCGCATATAAATTAGGGGGAAGGACGCATTGTTTAGGGTGGCGGAACTTTACACATTACGGCCATCACTGCTGGTCACCTACGTGCCAGTGTGTCACTGTAGCAGGTAGTGAGGAGGCAACATTTTTAGCCTATTGCTTTCTATTGAACGTTACAAAAGTAGGTGCAGTTTCTAAACTAAAATTAGCATTTATGTTTGTGTTTCTTTTTTGTAAAGCATGTTATGTTTGTGTTTCTTTATTCACCTAAACCAAGTAAAAGAGTTTAGTGACTGCTAGTGCTGAAATAATCACGTCTTGTTGGTTTCTTTTTGCTGGTGTTCTTCAGTTTGTTTGTTGTGGTTCAAATTTTAACATAATGCCGCCTACACACGAGCAGACTTTTCGACGGACTAGGTCCGGTGGACTATCCAACGGACTTTGCAGTGGAGGTCCGCTGGACTTTAAAACGAATGGACTTGCCCACACACTATCGCTCCAAAAGTCAGACGGATTTGAATGTGATGACGTACGACCGGACTAGAATAAGGAAGTTCATAGTAAGTAGCCAATAGCTACGGTTTTTGTCCGTCGGACTAGCACACAGACAAGCGGATTTTTCGACCGGACTCGAGTCCGTCGGAAAGATTTGAAACGTGTTTTATTTCTAGGTCCGTCTGACTTTTGGGGAAAAAAAAGTCCGCTGGAGCCCACACACGATCGAATTGTCCGACGGATTCTGGTCCGCCGGACCTAGTCCATCGAAAAGTCTGCTCGTGTGTACGCAGCATTAGTGTTATCGACACTAGTAACCAACTGCTTTCTAGCCTAATGTATTTTGAGCCCACTCCTTGCCTTTAACTATAGGCCATGGTTGATTAAAATTTGAATGGAGGAACTTTGGCAGGTTAAAATTATAATGGACATTAAAAATATAAGACTTAAGCAAGGGTAAACATAGAGTATAGCAATATTCAGCCGGTTCAGCAGGACCTGGACAAATTACGGTTATGTGTTTACTGCTGTCTGTTCGATAAGCTGGTCTAACAACCAGCTTCTGTCAAACTGTCCTGCAGCATTTCAACGCTTGCAGCCACTCAGATCAGCGCTTGCAGCCACTGCTACAGCACTAATCTGTGTATTCTGACAGGGAAGTTCCCGCTGTCAGAATACAATAGTGCAGCCAGAGAGATCCTTTCATCCACATCATTTTTTTTCGTTCGAACCCACTGGTTGAAAAAAAAAAAAAAAAACTATACATGAATACTTGCTTTACTGTTTTACATTAAATGTGTCACATCATCTAAATAAATGGTATCCCTTAATTTGATTTAGAGAAATCCTTTTACTTCTATTTTATCTTCCTTTTCATCCCAGGTAATTCTGTTTAACCACTTGCCGACCCACCACAGTACATATACCGTGGCAGGTCAGCACGAGCAGGCACTATCACCTATACGTCATGTGTCTGCACCAGGTTAAGAAGCACCCCCCCCCCCCTGCGTTTGACTGCTGTGTCCGCCAGACATAGTGGGTTGCAGATCTCGGTACTCGGGGGCCCCGGTGATAATGTGATGCCCTGGTCATGAAGGGGGTAAAAATTCTGGGCTAAAGTGGTTAAACCATTTCCTGCCTTTTTCCCCCTCCCACCTCATCTCCATAACCCCACAAGAAACAGACAAACAATAAAACAACAAATTTGCAAAAAAAATGCATGTACGCAACATCAAAATATCAGTATTGAAGAGGCTACTACAGGCCTCTTCAATACACCAAGGTCTTGGTGGTATAAGACTAGCATTGGTAAAGTTAAAGTATCTGGTGATTATTTTACAAGCCTGGAAGGCTCAGGTAGATCATTGAATTCCAGGGAGTGGAACAAACCTTGGGTGTAATAAATTCATGTCATAAAAAAGTGTTGTGTTAGTTGAGGATCTTTTTTTGATACTTTGAAAAAAGTTTTAGCCAAATCGAGTTTCTGCTTTTCTTGAAAAGCTCTATGAATACTGCCACAATAGTTTTCGTTACATACAGTATATACCGCAGGGAGAAGAAAACCTAGCAAATTTACTGGGTTTTAGAGTACTTGACCCTGATCACAGTGATAACTACAGATTTTGTTTCCATCAACAGGTCAAAGAACAAAGAATAGTTGCTCACTGCCTTGGAAACCAATATAATGGGATAGCATACCTCACAATTTTTTGAGATGAGAATGAGGGATACCTATTAGCAAAAGTATGAAGGCATAGGACACACCCCCTGCCATGCCCCCTTAATGGAGGATTAAATAAAAACAAAAATTATTTAAACCCACAAGTGCTTTTTTTTACCACTACTATTCCTTTATATAAATTTACAAATGCAGCAATTTAGACAGTGGATGAATGGTTTAGCAATGAGAAACACATTTTGAAAGATAAATAGTGCATTATTATTATTATTATTTTATATACAGCTATATAGGTCAGACCAAAATGAGGCACAAATGAGGAAGAAAGAGGGACAGAGGGACTTTGTTCTGTATGAGGGATAGAGCGACTTTGTTCCAAGTCAGGGACAGTTGGGAGCTGTGGAATAAGTAGAGAACATGACATTATGTGGGAAATATTGTAAATGATATAATAGAAAACACAAAAGTCCAGCACATAATTTGCCCAGATTGTGTTCCAGACTTTATTATGTGGGCTCAAGAAACTGTTATACCCAGTGTACATGCTGATTAAACTTTAGAAGTAGTGACATAAATACCTGCAATACCTGGTTGTAGGTGCAGTGTATGCTACCCTTATGCCGCGTACACACGATAGGAATTCTCGTCGGAAAAAGCTCTAATGGTTTTCCCGACGGAATTCCGCTCAAACTGTCTTGCCTACACACGGTCACACCAAATTCCGACCGCCAAGAATGCGGTGACGTACAACACTACGACGAGCCGAGAAAAAATTAAGTTTAATGCTTCCAAGCATGCGTCGAATTGTTTCCGAGCATGCATCGGAATTTTATGCGTTGGAATTGGTACAGACGATCGGAATTTCCGATAGAAACCTTTTCCGACAGAAAAATTGAGAACCTGTTTTCAAATTTTTGCTGGCGGGAATTCGGCCAGCAAAATTCCGATGGAGCCTACACACGGTCACATTTTCCGATGAAAAGCTCTCATCTGTCTTTTGCTAGCCGAAATCCCGGGAGTGTGTACGCGGCATTAGGCTAGGTTCATACTAGTGCAGTGTGAGTTTTATCCAATTTTTAAAGCGATCTTGTAGTGCAGCTGCAGTGCGACTTTTTTTTTTTTATATATATGTTTTTAATGCGTGTTTTACTACTGTCAGCTAGCAGGGATTAGTCATTGATTGTTAAGGAGCCAGAACCTGCTGGTATCCTAACAATGAGTCCTCCCCCCTGACAGCAGAATGTAAACTAAAAATCCAGCATTAAAAAAACAAAAACATAATAGCATGGGGGTCCCCCCTATCCATACCAGACCCCTGGGTCTGGTATGGATTTAAAGTTGAACCCCACGCCCAAAAAACAAAAACATGGGGCTACTCCCAAAATCCATACCAGGCCCTTCGGGGGCCATGTTGAGGGCATGTGACCTGGCATGATTCGGTGGGGGGGGGGGGTTGCTTGTTCCCCCGTTTCTGTCCTGCTGGGCAGCATGCTTGAATAAGGGTCTGGTATGGATTTTAGGGGACCTTACAACATTCTTTATTCTATGGGTGTGGGGTTCTCCTTAAAATCAACCAATCCAAAGGGCCTAGTATGGATTGGGGACCCCCCATAGTTTTTTTTTTTTTAATGCTGACTTTAGTTTACATTTTGCTGTCAGCGAGGAGCCCCCCGCATCGGGGATGAGTCACTGGTTGTTAGGGCACTGACGGGTGCCAGCTCCTAATAACCAGCACAAATCGCACACAAATGCATGTAGATGCAATTTTGATGCATTTCCATTGAAGTCCATGGAACACAAAATCACACTGCATCACACCAAAGTAGCACAGGACCCTTCTCCAAATTCTCATTGCAGCTGGGCTGCATTAATGTGAGTGGGCACCATTGGATGTAATGTTATTTCCATTGTTATGCGATTCAGTGCAACTCGAGTGTGAATTAGGCCTGTTTGTTTTTTTCTGTGTGTCTCTGTGTTCGCATATGTGTATTTTAATCACAGTCTCTATAATTGTTACTTATTCTATCTGAAGTACCTGGTTGATCCTGCCATTCACATTTATTCCTTGTTCTAAATTGACCACACAAAGCACAGAAGCTGACCCGTTCATGCGTTTTATCTGGCCATTCAGGAGTACAGGACACTGCGCAGACACAGAGCAGGCCTGTATTGGGTAGTTGTTCAGCCACCACAGCCCCCGACCAATCACAGCCTGCCTCTGGCACACACCTGCTGCTCAAGCACAGCCTGCATCTTGCCTCAGGCTGAACAGTCTATTGAATACAAGCACAATATGTGTTTACAAAGATTTTCCTGACCAGAGCACTTTTTGCGATTCGGCACTGTGTCAATTTAACTGACAATTGCGTGGTTGTGCGTCGTTGTCGTTACACCCAAACAAAATTGGCGTCCTTTTTTTCACACACATAGAGCTTTCTTTTGGTGGTATTTGATCACCTCTGCGTTTTTTTTTTTTTTGCGCTATAAACAAAAAAAGAGCGTCAATTTTGAAAAAAAACGCAATATTTTTTACTTTTTGCTATTATAAATATCCCCCAAAAATATATAAAAAAAATTTTTTTCCTCAGTTTGGTTTGCGCAAAAGTTATAGCGTCTACAAAATAGGGGATAGTTTTATGGCATTTTTTTTTTTTTTTTAACGTTGGACAAAGGTTTTTATTGATCAACTGGTGCATACATGTTATGTTTGCTTTGCATATAAACTTGGTAACTGATACATTGGGTGTTATACATTTTGTAATTAAGATAACAGGTACATTGTTTTTGCCATGTGAATACGTTCTATGAGTATACATTTTGTACATAAAGACTACATAGTGAGACATGTGTCTGAGTATTTATTCCAAGCTGATTTGGTTTTATTATACACAGGTATTGTAGCCATCGGTCCCATATCTTGTTATATTTGTTGGGGCAATCTCTGTTAATATATATATGCATTTCTTATACGACAGGGTATTATTCACTTCTACTTTTTTCTATTTTTATTGTATATTTATCAATTGTGTCTGGTAATATACCAAGAAAGCATTGTTTTGGGTCTAATGTCAAATTGTGTAGAAATGTCACGATTTGCTTCCACAAGCCTTGTATCTTGGGGCATGTCCAGATCAGGTGGAAAAATCTGCCTGTCTCTTGTCCCCACATCAGGCATGTTGTAGATCGGGTGCGTTTGTATCTTGCCACTCTAATGCCGTGTACACACAAGCGGACTTTTTCGTCAGCAAAGGTCCGACAGAACGAATCCGTCGGACAATTCGATCGTGTGTGGGCTCCATCAGACCTTTGCTATCCAAAAATCTGACGGACTTTAGAAATAGAACATGTTTCAAATTTTTCCAACGGACTCGAGGCTAGGGCAGCTATTGACTACTGGCTATGAACTTCCTTATTCTAGTCCAGTCGTACGTCATCACGTTCAAATCCGTCGGACTTTGGTGTAATTGTGTGTGGCCAAGTCCGTTCATTCGGAAAGTCAGTCGGAACTTCGCCGAAAGTCCGTCAGGAAGACCGTCGACCTAGTCCGTCGAAAAGTCCGCTCGTGTGTACACGGAATAAGGGGTGTGAAGTGCGCCCTATGTAGAATATAGAGTTGTAATAATCGATCAGATAGTTTGGGGGATACAGCCTTACAGGACTTCAGTGCCTCCCCCCACTCCTCATCCTCTATTGGTTCCACCTCTCTCTCCCATCTGGGTTTCAGATCGTATGCTATTTTGGTAGAGATGGGGGTGGAGAGCATATTGTAAAATGCTGAGATTAGTTTGTGGGGGTCCGTGTTCTTAATTACTGCCATAATGCCATTGGGTGTAGGGTGTGGGACAGAGTCAGGAAATTGTGATTGAGTCGCCTGGCAGAGTTGTAAAAATCTAAAATACATTTGGTTTTGAATTGTGAATACTTCTTTAAGTGAATCGAAAGTTTTAAGGTATCCATCTTTTAGGAGGTGATGTAGATAAAATACTCCCTGCGTGGACCATATGATTGTGTCATGTATTTTGGTGAATTCGGGGAGATACTTGTTGTGCCATATCGGTGTGTAATCATTGTATTGTGGAATTTCAAGTTTGGAAGAGGCTAAGTCCCATATGTTCCTGTAGTGATATAGTATGGTTTGTCTACTTTCCCCTGGTTCTGTCCCTCCTGAGCCTGATATCGAGTCCTTGGTGCGTTGTGTCCATTTTGGACATAGGAGCGTGAGGAATCTCTCGCTATCCATTTTATCTAAGTGGAATAGCTGTGACAATTGTGATGCAATGTAATATAGATATGAAGTCAGGGAGAGCCGTGCCTCCAAGGTCAGTTGGGTTCTTAAGAGTTTGCCACACTAGTTTGTGTCTGTTGGTTCCCCACACAAAGGCCTTAAGGAGGGCCTCCAAAGATTTGAAATGTTTCAGAGGTTAATAAACTGGGGTATGCCAAAGAACATATAGTATCTTAGGAAATAAGACCATTTTAATTAAATTTATGTGGCCCCAGATCCCAAGTGGGAGTCTGGACCAGATCCGTACTTTAGTTTTAACCATGGAGAGGAGAGGTTCTATGTTTAGGGAAATGTAGTCTGCAGGGGATCTAGATATATGGATCCCTAGGTATTTAATGACATCAACTCGCTGTAATGGTAGTCTGGCTTGGGATTCTGGGGGTGGGAAGCTGTCGATTGGCAGAATTTGGGACTTATATCAATTGATTTTCAGTCCTGAAAATATTCAGAATTGTTTGATCGTGTGGAGTGCGGTATGTAGAGAGGGGCCTGAGTCTGCTAAATATAACAGCGTGTCATCTGCATACATGCTGATTTTTTCAATTAGGGAGCCCATTTTCAGTCCCTTAATCTCTGGGTTTTCTCGGATGGACATTGCAGGGGGTTCTGCCGCAAGGGCATATAACAGTGGGAATAGAGGGCAGCCCTGTCTCGTGCCTCTACTGAGGTCAAACTTCTTAGATGGCCACCCGTTGGCTACCACAGTGGTTGTGGGTGCCTGGTATAGTAGTTGAACCCACTTAATATATTTGGGACTGAAGCCATAGCCCTCCAAGCATCTCCAGAGATACCTCCACTCCACCGAGTCGAAAGCTTTTGCTGTGTCCAAAGTCACTACAACTCGTGAACCAACCTCCTCCTGTGTGGCCTGTATATTTATGTATAATTTCCTGAGATTAAAAGAGGTGTTGCAACTGCACGTGAAGCCTGCTTGGTCTGTGTGTATTAGGGATAAGATGACCTGATTGAGCCTGATGGATAGTACTTGGGCCAGTATTTTGATATCGACCTGTAATAGGGATATGGGGTGGTAAGATTCTGGGTATCCCGGGTCTTTTCCTGGTTTGGGGATGAGAACTATTGTTGCCTCTGTTATAGATGGAGGTAGTGTACCAGACTCAAAGAGATGGTTGTATAGAACTAGTAATTTAGGGGTGAGTATTTCGCTAAATTTGGAATAGAATTCAATTGGGAGTCCGTCTGATCCTGGGGATTTAGACCTGGCAAAACTGGCGATGGCAATTGTGATTTAGTCTATGGTGAGGGGTGCCTCCAGAAGGTCTATCTGTTCTTTTGTCAGCTGTGGGAAAGTGACCTTCTCAAGAAAGAGGGACATCGATTGCGTCTCAGTGAGAGCTGTCGTTTTGTACAAGTCAGCAAAGAAGTCTCTAAACATGGAAGTCACCATAGGTGGGTCTGTTATTTGTTGTCCTCCATGGCCATGTAGTGTGATAACCACCGGGGGTCTTTCTTCACTGTGCACCAAGTACGCCAATAACTTGCCTGCTTTTTCCCCATATTCATAAATTATTTGTTTAGAGAAAAAAAGTTTTTGTCTTGCTTTTTGAAATTGGAGCTGGGTGACTACTCTAGTTTGTAGTTTAAGCTGATTTGCTTTTGCAGGAGTCGGGGTGGTGGCAAAGTCTTTCTCAGAGGAGGACAGGTCCGCCATCGCCTTATCAAGGGCAGTGGCGGAGAGGTTGCCTTAATTTTATTGATACCGATAGTTAGCGCTGAGGGAGCGAATAGCTTAAAGGAGTCCCATACTGCAGAGGGTGATGCTGAATTGTCATTCTCCGCAAAGTATAGTTTCCATTTATTCGCAAGCTCATCATCCTCTGGTAGGAGTGAGAGCCAAAATGGGTTTAAACGCCAGGATCTTGGTGGTTTATTGATGGGGATGCTTAGTGTTATCCAGTAGGGACTATAGTCTGAAAGTATTCTGGGACAGAATGCGGCCCCTAGCAGTCGCGGTGTCAGTCTGTGAGACATGAGTATAAAGTCTATGCGGGACATGGAATTATGAGTGGATGAGAAACAAGAGTGTTTGGAGTGGGTGGAGTCAGATGTAACTTGTCTAAGGTTGAATTTGGTGTGGTATTAAAATCGCCCAGCCAGACTGCAGATATTTCAGGGTGGTGGGCCATGAACGACAGTCCCTCTTTGATTATGGTGATGTTGAACGGGGGTGGCACATAAAAGGCCAGTATAAGGAGGGGTTCACCATATGTTTTAGCTAGGAGAAATACGCATCGTCCCTGTGGATCAGTGGATAGTTCCCATAACTCAAAATGTACAGATTTAGCAATCAAGATTGAGACTCCCCTGGTATGAGATGTGTGAGTAGAATGAAACGCCCATCCAACCCATGGGCGGCGAAGTGCCATCTGCATGCTTTCCTCAACATGTGTCTCCACCAAGGCTATCACATCAGCATATTGTTTGTTGAGGAATGTGAAGACTGCTGCACGCTTATCTTTCTCACGCATGCCCCTCACATTCCACGTAAGAAATTTTAAAGATGCCATGGGTAGAACTTTTTGGAATCAAATGACACAGTTATGTTAGGCAATTTTCCTTTTGTGCGTTAAGCACTTAGGATCACAATAATCAGACATGGATGCAGAAATATTGTATCACACAACATATATGAACATAGCTCTCAGAATGTTACCTGTTTTCTGAAGTTAGTATGCACAATCAAGTTCAACAAAACTGTAAACAAATTAACCCCCACCCCCCTCCCTGCCCTGCACCTTCCCCAACTGGTGCGGGCATATTGCCTTTACTTGTGTGTTCCAACTGGGTAATACTCCATCTTTTAAATTGTATAGAAGAGGCAGAGCAACTGGTTGAGTCTCTGGGGTCTGGATAGGTCAAGGGATACCTCCCATATCAATAAATCAAGGTGGGTCAAAGTTATTCGATCCCCTTGTTTTTTGCAAAAGGCATGCTCCAGAGAAAACTCCAGTAAACAAGGTAATGTTTCCCAGTGGTGTGTGGGGCAAAGTCTCGCTGCACGTTGCATGTAGCTGGTAGGACTTCTGTATCTCTGGAGCAAGGTGTGTTAAGAGTGCCAAGGAGGTTTTCCAGGGTGGATGATGAAGATTGTGGAGTACATTTTTTATTCATTTTTTTTTTACTAGTAATGGCGGTGATCTGCGATTTTTATCGGGACTGCGACATTATGGCGGACACATCGGACACTTTTGACACATTTTTGGGACCATTGGCATTTATACAGGGATCAGTGCTAAAAAAAAAGGCACTGATTACTGTAAATATGTCACTGGCAGAGAAGGGGTTAACACTAGGGGCGATCAAGGGTTTAATTGTGTTCCCTAGTGTGTGTTCTAACTGAAGGGGGGAGGGGACGGTATAGGGCAGACGACAGATCACTGTTCATACTGTATGAACAGATGATCAGTCTCTTCTCCCTTCAGAGAACCGGAAACTGTCTGATACCGGTTCTTGTTGTGTCACCAGCAATCGTGGGAGCCCGGCGGTGATCGCGACCGCCAGGCACTCGCATCGGCTCGGGGAGGGAGCAGCGGGCGCCCCTAGTGGCCACAGAGCGAAGCGGAGAACATAACATAATTTCGCCCAGCTGTGCCATTCTGCCGCAGTAAAACTGCGGCGGCTGGTCGACAAGTGGTTAAACACAGAAAGTGAAAGGGTCCATTGATACCTGTAGCCAGAATTCTCTTAAAAGGCCCAACTCTTGCAAGTTTTCATTTGAAGTGTAGCGGTACCTCGTAGGGGCTGCTGAAAGTTGAGGTCCACCTGTCACCCTGACCAGCCTGGCATTCACTTCCCATTCACCTTATAGACAATAAACAGTCTGTATGTCTGTTTTGTATTTTATTGAGGGATTTTAAACTTGGATAGGGTAAGGAAAATTATGGGATGCCCAGAATCAATAGTAGAATCAATTGGTTGATCAGTTGGAACCGCTATTTACTCTTCTAGAGCTCCAGCCTCCTCCAGCACAATGCTTATTTGTAAACTGTTTCTCTCTCTCTCTCTGCTGTACAATACTTGGTTTCAGGCACAGCTATCACATAGCCTTGACAACCTTGACTCTGTCAGGCCTTAGCAAGTGCCATTTGCAGGCAGGGACTGCGGGCCCCTTTAGTGTAGTAACAAATAGTGAAAGAAAAGTTTTTTAATACTAGCTGTCCTATGGTGGACTACTGCTCCCAGTCAGTCCTCTTCAGGCCCTGCCAGCCCTCCTGACTGCAGCTGCCCGACTCCACTGCCCATGAAATCACAGTCGCTTCTGCTGGCTCTACATCCATCTCAGATTACACACGCCCAGTCCACTCCGGCATGCCTCCCCAGCTTTCCCAACTGTGCCTGTCACTCACCAGCCCTCCTGGCTGCACTCTGGTGGATCCCTCCTGGAAACTTGCCAGGCAACATTAGCTCCTGTTGTCCTACTCGGTCCATCTCTGTGCCTCCTGTCCAGATCCTTTCTTGTTTCTCAGAAAGGCTCTGACTTGCACCGGGACCCCACTGGCCTAAGGTCACACCCCCCCCCCCGCAGACTGGGTAGGGCCTCATAGGCCCTGACAACCTAGTGCTCCATCTCCAGCTTCTTCTACCCAACAACTCCTCCCCAGCAGGGCTGACTCTAGATATTTAAGGAGGCCTGCCCCCTGCCAATCCAAGTTGGGGATTGGTCAGGGCTCCTTAGAAAACCCCAGGCAGCTCCACCTCCCTTTCCCTCCTCTCTTCTAGAATCCTCTAGAATCCAGAGGGAGGTGATCGAGAAGTGATGCTGCATGTGAGTCACCTGCTGCTATTCTAGGCCACTCCCAGCCCACATAGATCAAAACTTCCAGCTAGGCCTGTCTAAATTTACCTGCTCTCACAAAAATCCTAACTCTAGCACCTAAGTAAAGGGTGCTACAGAAGCATTGCAGAAGTCTAATGTTGGTAACTATCATCACTAGCAAGCAATGTTTTTTTTACAAAAGGTGAACTTTATTCATTTTTAATACATACAGGTCAGTTTACAGTACATAGTCATTTAGAAATTGTCAATACATATATTTCTGCAGAATACACAGTTGCTTGTAATATTCATAGTCAATAAATTATTGGGGACTAGAGGTTGTATATCCTGGAACATTCAGTATAGCATAAAGGGTAAATAAAGGGAAGGAAGGGGGGGGGATCACCAGGAAGGGAGAGGGAGGATGTATCGGGCCTAGGAAGCAGGAGATATGAGGAAGGAAGGCGAGGGGGGGGGAGAAGAGGGGGGGGGAGAGCAGAAGGACATAATCCACTAGTTTTAGATTCCGGATCCCCGCCACTGAATCATAAATCTGCATCTGGATCAGGGGGAGATAAGTCTTCCTCCTTGAGGGATGGTATGTCCTTTTTCCACTTGGTATATACTTTAGATAGCGTGGTGGGCAGGGAAGCTGTCAAGTGGAAATAGATTGTGGACAGGGGAGCTAGTAGGACCTTAGTGTTAAGCAATTTCTCAACTGGGTCTGACTCAAGGATGACCACACCAGGGAATTGGTGTTGAAAAGCATGCCTCACCTGTAGGAACCGGAAGAGCATCCAGTTTGGCAGGTTATATTTAGCTTTGATTTCTGGGAATGTGCTCAGTCTGCCCTCCGTTATCAAATGTTTTAAGCCCACTATTCCTCTATTGGACAATATTTGCGGATCCGGGATACCACGGAAGTGGGAAAGATTAGGGTTGCCCCACAGAGGCATGTGAGGGGAGACAGTACCCGGGGTTCAGTATACTGTCCTAGCCCGACTCCAGACCGTAATAGTTGTGCACATCAGGGTGGTTAAGTTGGGATGGGCTCTGACACCACGGAACACTAAGTTGCTAAGTGCAGCGTATGACCCCAGAATTGCAGCCTCCAGAGTCACCGCTGGGTTATCCTTTGGCTGCGAGAACCACCAACGGGCAGTCACTATTATGGCCACCCTGTAGTAGTACTGGAAGTTGGGAAGGGCAAGCCCGCCCTGCCCCACAGGTAGTTGCAGGGTGGATAGTGCCAATCTAGGCACCTTGCCCAGCCATACAAAGGAGGAGGCAATAGACTTTATTCTATGAAAGTAGGACGTCGGGATCACGATTGGACTGTTTCTGAATAGATAAAGGAACTTCGGTAGGAAAACCATTTTAATAAGACTTACTCTACCCACTGGAGTTAGGGGCAATGACTTCCAATCTGTGCACTTTTTTGAGAAATTTACAAGTAGGGGATTTAGGTTAAGCTCCATATACCTGGCTGTTGGCCCACCCATACATATCCCCAGGTACTTAAAGTTGTCTACCCAGACTAATGGGTTCTGCATAGGGGGCCTAGGTCTATTAGGGTTCAGGGGTAAATCAGTGACTTATCCCAATTGACCTTGACACCGGAATATGTTCCGAATTCGTTGACTATCTGTAGGGCCGCTGGGAGTGAGGAGGAGACATTGTCCAGGTATAGGATAGTATCATCTGAATACAAGGATATTTTCTCCTCCACCACTCCCACCTGGATTCCCCAAAGGCCAAGGGTTCCACTGCCAGTGCAAAAAGCCCTGGCGAAAGTGGGCACCCTTGTCGGGAACCCCTTCCCAATGGGAAGGCCTGTGAGAGGGAGTTGTTGGTCCATATATGGGCACTAGGGGGGGCATACATCATGCGCAGCCATTGTATAAACACCGGTCCAACTCCAAATTTCCGGAGGACAGCCCAGAGGTATTCCCATTCAACCGAATCAAAGGCTTTCTCAGCGTCCAGGGACACCACCACCCCCAGGCTATCCTCTGGAGCTCTATCCATGTGTGTCAGCAGTCTCCGTATATTGATATCTGTCCCTCTCCCTGGCATGAACCCGGACTGGTCCGGGTGTACAAGAGCTGTGATTACTGTGTTCAAGCGGCCCGCCAATACTTTAGCCAGTATTTTCAGATCCACATTCAGGAGCGATATGGGTCGGTATGAAGAACACAGTTCACGATTCTTGCCAGGCTTAGGGAGGACTACGATTACCGCTTCTGACATGGACATAGGTAAAGCACCACTCCCAAGTGCCTTTACCAAGACTTCTCTAAAAATGGGGAGGGAATCTTCCGCATATTGTTTGTAGAATTCAAGCGGCCCGCCAATACTTTAGCCAGTATTTTCAGATCCACATTCAGGAGCGATATGGGTCGTTATGAAGAACACAGTTCAGGATTCTTGCCAGGCTTAGGGAGGACTACGATTACCGCTTCTGACATGGACATAGGTAAAGCACCACTCCCAAGTGCCTTCACCAAGACTTCTCTAAAAATGGGGAGGGAATCTTCCACATATTGTTTGTAGAACTCCGCCGGGTACCCATCCGGGCCGGGCGTCTTCCACTCTGCAGTGATTTGACCGCTATATGTATCTCTTTTAGGGTCAGGGGACTATCCAACTTTTCTCTGGCGGGATCAGTAAGACACGGTAAGTCTATCTGGTCTAGATATTCACATATTCACACAGTTCTTGTTCTGTATACTGGGCTCTAGGGCTGTAAATATCTTGATAATAAGACACAAACTGGGAATTAATTTGAGACGAGTCAGTGAGAATTTCCCCACTGGGTGACCGGATTCTTGATATGGATACCGGGGAGGAGTGCTCCCGGGACAACCATGCCAGTAATCTGCCATTCCACTCGCCCTGCTCAAAAATCCTCTGGCTCTGATGTATCAAGCGCACCTTTGTAGCAGAGGCACGGATAAGATTTACATCTCTTAGGGCTTCTCTAAACTGTGAGTACGTCTGAGGGGGGCGATCCCTGATATATGTAGATTCTAAGGATTGGGCCCTGATTTCAGCCCTCTGCAGGTCCCAGCGAGCTTCCTTATGGACATTCCCAATGTGGGCTTGAAAATGCCCCCTCATGCAAACCTTAAATGCATCCCAGGAATCTGGGAGAGGGACATTCCTGTCTCTCGTATTCAAGAAAGCACCCATATCAGCCTTACCCGGGAGGTCTATCCTTGAGTCAGAGAGCCAGAATCGAGAGAGGCGCCACAGACTTTCTAATGGTGGGCAGGATAATTCAAGCGTCAGGGAGACCGGGGCATGGTCCGAGACCCCTCTAGGCAGCATAGTAATGTCCTTCACTCTGGAAAGGACAGGCCCCCCAGAATAACCAGGTCTATTCTGGAGACCGTTTTGTACGATGCTGAGTGACAGGTGAATGCTTTCAGCCGCGGATGCCGCCAGCGCCAGACGTCAGTGAGATTGAACACCTCTGCCCAGGCCCTCAGCTCCGTGGTCCATTATAGGGTCTGGGACCATGTTGAAGTCCCCCATCAGCAGGACATTATCCGTGGCATACTGTGTGATTTTTGTTACAATCTGATACAGGAAGGATATCTGGGCCGGTGGAGGGACATACAACCCCCCTATTAATACCTCTAAAGACATAAAAATGGGGAGGGAATCTTCCGCATATTGTTTGTAGAACTCAAGCGGGCCGCCAATACTTTAGCCAGTATTTTCAGATCCACATTCAGGAGCGATATGGGTCGTTATGAAGAACACAGTTCAGGATTCTTGCCAGGCTTAGGGAGGACTACGATTACCGCTTCTGACATGGACATAGGTAAAGCACCACTCCCAAGTGCCTTCACCAAGACTTCTCTAAAAATGGGGAGGGAATCTTCCACATATTGTTTGTAGAACTCCGCCGGGTACCCATCCGGGCCGGGCGTCTTCCCACTCTGCAGTGATTTGACCGCTATATGTATCTCTTTTAGGGTCAGGGGACTATCCAACTTTTCTCTGGCGGCATCAGTAAGACACGGTAAGTCTATCTGGTCTAGATATTCACATATTCACACAGTTCTTGTTCTGTATACTGAGCTCTAGGGCTGTAAATATCTTGATAATAAGACACAAACTGGGCATTAATTTGAGACGAGTCAGTGAGAATTTCCCCACTGGGTGACCGGATTCTTGATATGGATACCGGGGAGGAGTGCTCCCGGGACAACCATGCCAGTAATCTGCCATTCCACTCGCCCTGTTCAAAAATCCTCTGGCTCTGATGTATCAAGTGCACCTTTGTAGCAGAGGCACGGATAAGATTTACATCTCTTAGGGCTTCTCCAAACTGTGAGTACGTCTTGTAACGCCGAGCGCTCCGGGCATCCCCTCCACCCCGGAGCGCTCACGGCGTTCTCTGCCCTGCAGCGCCTCGGTCAGTTCCCCTGACCGCAGGCGCTGCTTTGTTTCCGGGATGCGATCCTCGGTCCGCCCGGGGATCGCATCCCGCTCCTCTCACCTGTCCCCTGCAGGCTGTCTTCGGCATGCGTGCGCCCCCGCTCCCCAGGCGCGCGCGCGACCGCTCCCCTAGTTAAAGGGCCAGTGCACTATCAATTAGTGCCTGGTCCAATTACAGTTTTCCCAATCCCATTTAAAACCCACTTCCCCTTCCTGTTCTCGCCGGATCTTGTGTTGCCTTAGTGCCCAGTGAAAGCGTTTGTGTGTTTTGCTCCTTCTGTGTATCCAGACCTTTGCTGTTGCCCCCGACTACGAACCTTTGCCACCTGCCTTGACCCTTTGCTACGTTTGACCTTGCCTCTGCCTAATCCTTGTGTACCGCGCCTGTCTCAGCTGTCAGTGGGGTCGAGTTGCTATTGGGAGACACGACCTGGTTGCTACCGCCGCTACAAGTCCATCCCGCCTTGCGGCGGGCTCTGGTGAAAACCAGTAACAACATTAGAACCGGTCCTCCAATACAACCCGTGCTATCGCCCCATTGGCATAGGGGATCCACCTCCTGTTCCCCGCCGTACCCGGTACGTGACAGTAAATCCGGCCATGGATCCCGCTGAGGTCCCGCTGCCCAGCCTTTCGGATCTGACCACGGTGGTCGCTCAACAGGGACAGCAATTGTCGCAATTGACCGCTATGTTACAGCAGCTCCTGCCAGCCCTACCGCCAGCTCCTACATCTCCTCCTCCGCGAGCCGCTGCTGCTAGAATCCGCCTGTCCCTTCCTGACAAATTCAATGGGGACCCCAAGCTGTGCCGAGGGTTCCTATCCCAGTGTTCCCTCCATCTGGAGATGTTGTCGGACCAGTTCCCCACAGAGCGGTCAAAGGTGGCATTCGTGGTTAGCCTACTATCTGATAAGGCCCTGGCCTGGGCTACACCACTTTGGGACCGTGGCGATCCTGCCACAGCTTCAGTTCCAGCCTTCTTTTCTGAGGTTCGTAGTGTCTTCGAGGAGCCAGCCCGGGCTTCCTCAGCAGAGACGGCTCTCCTAAACCTTGTCCAAGGGGATTCTTCTGTGGGCGATTACGCCATTCAGTTCCGCACCCTGGCTTCTGAACTCTCTTGGAACAATGAGGCCCTCTGCGCGACCTTCAAAAAAGGCCTATCCAGTCATGTTAAAGATGTGCTGGCCGCACGAGAGATTCCTGCTACCCTGTCTGAGCTAATCCAGCTGGCCACCCGCATAGACATGCGTTTTACCGAGAGACGCTTAGAGTTACGCCAGGAGAAGGACCTCGCTCGCGTCAGGCGGTTTCCTCGCCTGGCACCTCTCTTCCAGAATCCTCTGCAACCCGTTCCTATGCCTCCCGCTGAGGAGGCTATGCAAGTGGATCGATCTCGCCTGCCCACACAGGAGAGGTCTCGCCGCGAGACCATAATCTATGTCTGTACTGTGCCAGCCCGGATCATTTCTTAAAGGACTGCTCTATCCGCCCTCAGCGTCAGGGAAACGCTCGCACCTAGCTAACGTGGGAGAGGCGCTGCTAGGTGTGGATTCTTCCTCTCCACGTCTGACCATTCCAGTGAGGATCTCTCTGACCAAGGAATCTTCTTTCTCCGCTGTAGCCTTTTTGGACTCCGGCTCTGCAGGGAACTTCATCGAAGCCTCTCTCGTCAACAAATTCAATATTCCCATCACCCGTCTTGCCAAACCAGTTTTTATCACCTCGGTAAATGGTCAAAATTTGAACTGTATCGTGCGTTATCGCACCAAACTTCTCCTCATGAGAATTGGAGTTCTCCATTATGAAAAGATTGACTTCTTTGTGCTACCTAATTGTACCTCGGAGATCCTTTTGGGCCTACCCTGGCTCCAGCTTCATTCTCCTACCCTCGACTGGTCCTCGGGGGACATCAAAAGTTGGGGTCCTTCCTGCCACAGGCATTGCCTCAAAGCGGTGCCCATTAAACAAGTTTCCATCTCTGCCTCTCTGCCTAGTCTTCCCAAGCCTTACCGGGACTTTTCCGATGTGTTTTGCAAAAAACAAGCTGAGGTCTTGCCGCCACATAGACCTATTGATTGCCCTATTGACCTCCTCCCTGGTACCACCCCATCCCGTGGCAGGATCTACCCTCTTTCCATCCCGGAGACACAAGCTATGACTGAGTACATCCAGGAGAACCTCAAGAAAGGTTTCATCCGCAAGTCCTCTTCCCCTGCTGGAGCAGGATTCTTCTTTGTCGCCAAAAAGGACGGGTCCTTACGTCCCTGCATTGACTATCGTAGTCTTAATAAAATCACTGTGAAGAATCGCTACCCCCTACCTCTCATCTCAGAACTTTTTGACCGTTGCACGGAGCAAGCATTTTTACCAAACTGGACCTCCGGGGCGCATACAATCTCATCCGTATTCGTAAAGGTGATGAATGGAAAACCGCCTTCAACACCCGTGACGGACACTTTGAATACCTCATCATGCCCTTTGGTTTATGCAATGCCCCTGCGGTCTTTCAAGATTTTGTGAATGAGATTTTCAGAGACTTGCTGTACTCCTGTGTTGTTGTCTATCTGGATGATATCCTGATTTTCTCCTCTAGCCTGGAGGAGCACCGTCTTCATGTCCGTCAAGTGCTCCAACGGCTCCGTGATAACCGTCTTTACGCCAAACTAGAGAAATGTCTCTTTGAACGCTGCAGTCTTCCCTTCCTGGGTTACTTGGTCTCGGGACAAGGGCTCCAAATGGACCCAGAGAAACTTTCTGCCGTTTTGAACTGGCCACGTCCTACAGGGCTACAGGCCATCCAGCGTTTCCTCGGATTCGCCAACTATTACCGCCAGTTCATTTCCCACTTCTCCACCATTGTCGCGCCTATTGTGGCACTAACCAAAAAAAATGCGAATCCAAGGTCCTGGCCCCCTCCAGCTGATGAGGCTTTTAACCGCCTCAAGTCTGTCTTTGCCTCTGCCCCCGTTCTATCTAGGCCTGACCCTCTCAAACCGTTCCTCCTGGAAGTCGATGCCTCCTCTGTGGGAGCTGGAGCCGTACTTCTCCAGAAAGACTCCAAGGGCAAGAACATCACCTGTGTTTTTTTTCTCCAAGACCTTTTCCCCCCCGGAAAAGAACTATTCCATCGGAGACCGTGAATTACTGGCCATTAAGCTAGCACTGGAGGAGTGGCGACATCTCCTTGAGGGGTCCACTCATCTCATCACGATCTTCACTGATCACAAAAATCTTTCTTACCTCCAGTCCGCCCAGCGGTTAAACCCACGCCAAGCTAGGTGGTTGTTGTTTTTTGCCCGCTTCAACTTTGAGATCCATTTCCGTCCTGCGGACAAGAACGTCAGGGCTGACGCCCTCTCTCGTTCCACCGATACCTCTGAGTCAGAGTGTCCTGTACAACACATTGTACCGCCTGAGTGTCTGATCTCTTCTGCCCCTGCCTCCTTACTGCAAGTCCCTCCAGGGAAAACCTTGGTCCCCCCACGTCTTCGGCTTCAGGTCCTCAAATGGGGTCACTCCTCTCATCTGGCTGGTCATCCTGGAATCAAGAAATCCTCCCAACTGATTGCCAGGTATTACTGGTGGCCCTCCTTAAAAAAGGATGTGACGGATTTCGTACAGGCCTGTACCATATGTGCTCGTAACAAGACCCCTCACCAGAAGACTGCTGGTCTCCTACACCCCCTGCCTGTGCCTGAAATACCCTGGGCCCACATAGCTATGGACTTCATCACGGACCTCCCTCCTTCCCACGGCCACACTACCATATGGGTGGTCGTGGATCGTTTCTCCAAAATGGCACATTTTGTCCCGCTTCCAGGTCTCCCTTCGGCTCCTATACTCGCGAAACATTTCTTCCTTCAGATTTTCCGTCTTCATGGACTTCCATCCCACATCGTCTCGGACAGAGGCGTCCAATTTGTGTCTAAATTCTGGAGAGCTCTCTGCAGTCAACTGAAAGTCAAACTAGACTTCTCCTCTGCCTACCACCCACAGTCCAATGGACAAGTGGAGAGAGTCAACCAGATCCTTGGGGCCTACCTGCGACACTTTGTCTCGGCCCGTCAAGACGACTGGGCTGACCTCCTGCCCTGGGCCAAATTTTCTTACAACTTGAAAGAGTCTGAGTCCTCCTCTCAATCACCCTTCTTTGTGGTTTACGGCCGTCATCCTCTTCCCCCCCTTACCATCCCTACTTCTTCCGGAGTCCCCGCTGTAGACGAAGTCACCTAAGAACTGTCTTCCATCTGGAGAGAGACCCAAAGGTCGCTTGCCCTGGCCTCTTCTCGCATGAAGAGACATGCTGACAGCAAAAGAAGACCTCCTCCGGTATTCTCCCCTGGCGATAGGGTGTGGCTCTCCTCCAAGTACATCAGGTTCTGCATCCCCAGTTACAAGTTGGGTCCCCGCTACCTCGGCCCATTCAAGATCAAGGCTCGGATCAATTCCGTGTCCTACAAACTGCATCTTCCTCCTTCCCTTCGCATTCCCAACTCCTTCCATGTTTCTCTCCTCAAACCCCTTATTCTTAATCACTTTTCCCCCAAGGTCACCGCTCCTGCTCCGGTCACCGTCTCCTCCGACATTTTCTCCGTTAAACAGATCCTTGCCTCTAAAACCGTCCGAGGTAAACGTTTCTATCTTGTTGACTGGGAGAACTGTGGGCCTGAGGAGAGGTCCTGGGAACCTGAGGGTAACATCATTGACAAGGATCTCATCCGCAGGTTCTTGGGTTCCAGGAGGAGGGGGAGGCCCAAGAAGAGGGGGAGACCCAAGGGGGGGTACTGTAACGCCGAGCGCTCCGGGCATCCCCTCCACCCCGGAGCGCTCACGGCGTTCTCTGCCCTGCAGCGCCTCGGTCAGCTCCTCTGACCGCAGGCGCTGCTTTGTTTCCGGGATGCGATCCTCGGTCCGCCCGGGGATCGCATCTCGCTCCTCTCACCTGTCCCCTGCAGGCTGTCTTCGGCGTGCGCGTGCCCCCGCGACCGCTCCCCTAGTTAAAGGGCCAGTGCACTATCAATTAGTGCCTGGTCCAATTACAGTTTTCCCAATCCCATTTAAAACCCACTTCCCCTTCCTGTTCTCGCCGGATCTTGTGTTGCCTTAGTGCCCAGTGAAAGCGTTTGTGTGTTTTGCTCCTTCTGTGTATCCAGACCTTTGCTGTTGCCCCCGACTATGAACCTTTGCCACCTGCCTTGACCCTTTGCTACGTTTGACCTTGCCTCTGCCTAATCCTTGTGTACCGCGCCTGTCTCAGCTGTCAGTGGGGTCGAGTTGCTATTGGGAGACACGACCTGGTTGCTACCGCCGCTACAAGTCCATCCCGCCTTGCGGTGGGCTCTGGTGAAAACCAGTAGCAACATTAGAACCGGTCCTCCAATACAACCCGTGCTATCGCCCCATTGGCATAGGGGATCCACCTCCTGTTCCCCGCCGTACCCGGTACGTGACACGTCTGAGGGGAGCGATCCCTGATATATGTAGATTCTAAGGATTGGGCCCTGATTTCAGCCCTCTGCAGGTCCCAGCGAGCTTCCTTATGGACATTCCCAATGTGGGCTTGAAAATGCCCCCTCATGCAAACCTTAAATGCATCCCAGGAATCTGGGAGAGGGACATTCCTGTCTCTCGTATTCAAGAAAGCACCCATATCAGCCTTACCCGGGAGGTCTATCCTTGAGTCAGAGAGCCAGAATCGAGAGAGGCGCCACAGACTTTCTAATGGTGGGCAGGATAATTCAAGCGTCAGGGAGACCGGGGCATGGTCCGAGACCCCTCTAGGCAGCATAGTAATGTCCTTCACTCTGGAAAGGACAGGCCCCCCAGAATAACCAGGTCTATTCTGGAGAACGTTTTGTACGATGCTGAGTGACAGGTGAATGCTTTCAGCCGCGGATGCCGCCAGCGCCAGACGTCAGTGAGATTGAACACCTCTGCCCAGGCCCTCAGCTCCGTGGTCCATTATAGGGTCTGGGACCATGTTGAAGTCCCCCATCAGCAGGACATTATCCGTGGCATACTGTGTGATTTTTGTTACAATCTGATACAGGAAGGATATCTGGGCCGGTGGAGGGACATACAACCCCCCTATCAATACCTATAAAGACATAATTTTTGCATGGATGATAACAAAGCGCCCTCCTGGATCCACCTCTAATGCTAAAAGTTGTAAAGGCAAAGACTTACGTATAAGAACACTAACTCCCCTTGCTAGATTTGAGTAGGTTGAGTGATAGGTGTGGCCCACCCAGGGCCTCCGCAGGCTCATGGTTCTATCCCCGGTTAGGTGTGTCTCCTGGAGGATACAAACATGAGGGGAGTGTTTCTGCAAAAACTGGAACACCAGTGATCTCTTGATCTTAGAATTTAGACCCCTGGTGTTCCAGGACACAATTTTACAGATAGACATCAGGCAATTCATACCATTCTTCAGGGTTGAGGGACATCTTCGGAAGTTCAGGAGCTCCCACCACACCACCAATTCGTACCACCTGTACTATAACCTTTGTGTGAGATATCAAGCAGTTAGGACATGCAGCAAACTGACTCATGTAAACAATAATTTGAGTGAGTGCCCTGGCTTCCCGCAGCACCATATCTCTATCCCTATAATGCAAGAGCTTAAATATGAAGGTGCGGGGGGGGGGGGGGGCGGCAGCCCACGCGTAGCTGGCATGCGGTGGGCCCGCTCAATGGTAAAAAAAGTGGGGGAGAAGTGTGCCCTTGGCAGTAGCTCTTTAAGGAAACGTTCTATAAAGGCAATGAGATTGTTACCTTCTGACCCCTCTGGGAGGCCGACGATGCGCAGATTATTGCGCCAATTTCGGTTCTCCGCTTCCTCTGCTCGGTTCTCCAGGGCCTTGACTCTGGCCTTCAGGGTGTGTAGATCCCTGGTGTGGTCCCGCACAGTGTCCTCTGCTGCCGACACCCGCTGCTCCGCCACGCGGCCGCAAAATTAGTCCAGGTCTCGGCGGATAAAGTCCACATTTGTCTGTAAATGGTCTATTTTGTCCATTAATGCTGCCTGACCTGTTGCAATAGTCTGCAGGGCTGTAGCGAGGTCCGCCGCCGTCGCAGGAGGTGAGTCCGCGGCATCCGTCTGAGACGCCATGTGGGCCAAGATGGCGGCCTGGCCTCTGGTTTTGACCCTGTCCTGCACGGCAGTTACTGACGTTGATCTCCGGGATCTACCTACGGGCATGTCCCAGGGATCGTGCAATAGTTAGGAGATGTTTCCACCACTCGTTGTGGCCCAGGTGCCGTGTTAAGAGCAGGATTAACGGCCGGACTTCAGGAGCTCTGTTACTGAGCATCTTCTCCCGTCGCCATCTTGGACACGCCTCCAGCAAGCAATGTTAATCCGCTTTGATCATTATTCTTTTGTTTATAGCGCAAAAAATAAAAACTGCAGAGGTGATCAAATACCACCAAAAGAAAGCTCTATTTGTGGGGACAAAATTATAACAATATTATCTGGGTACAGTGTTGTATGACCGCGCAATTGTCATTCAAAGTGTGACAGCACTGAAAGCTGAAAAATGGCTTGGGCAGGAAGGGGGTGAAAATGCACTTTATTGAGGTGGTTAAACAGGGTATGCATGCATGAAAATTTGCTCAGTTCAGCAGGAATTGTCTGAATTTTGATGCGAGCATGGCTCTGTTCAACAGAAGCCAGTCTAACGATCGGCTTCTGTTAAATTGTCCTGCTGGAAAGCCAGCATTAGATCAGCACTTACAGCCGATGGCTGCAGCGCTGACCTGTTTATTCTGATGGAGTGGAGGGAGTCCCTGCTGTCAGAATGCAATAGCCCAGCAGAAGATAATCCCTGAAGCCACATCGGATGTGAGATCTGTTGAGTTTTTTGTCATTCAATCCACAGTTTGAATGAAAAAAAACTCCACATGTATATCCAGCCTTAGGGTGGATCCATTCTATAGAGGTGCAATAGAGCCATCCTTGCACAGCAGATTGTCAACCTATTAGATTCATTAGCAAATTTAGGTGGATCCAACTAACAGATGTAAGCACCTAAAGCAATTTCTTTTTCTTTTTGGCATAGATCCCTTGTAGCCAGCAACAATAGAACCCCCTCATAGCAATAGACTCTCCCAGCAACAATGTATTCCACCCAGCAACACCAGACCCCCCACCCAAGAATAGACCCCCACACAGAAACAGTGGACCACCCACAACAAAATATCACACCAAGCAACATTAGACCCCCCCCCCCCCCCCCCTGGCAACAACTGATCTCCCAGCAGCCAGCATCAATAGACCCTCCAGCAGCCAGCAACAATAGACCTCTCCCTTAACAGTAGATCCCTACCAGCAACATAAGACTCCCCAGCAACAATAGATCCCCCACCAGCAACAACAGACACTCAGACAGCAGCCAGCATCAATAGACCCCCCCCCCCCCCCAGCACACCCCACACCCCTTGCTATTACATACATTCAGTGCTCGAAGTGCCATAACTGTGTTCCCCCGCATTCCCGCTGAAAAAAAGCCCAGTGAAAGTGTATAAATAAATAAATTTGTGGTGAGGTTACATTTTCATATCAAAAGTGCAGTATGACGGCAGTGGTAAAAAAAGGCATACCACCTATATTATGCAAAATAGGGGACCAGGACAAGAGTTGGGCCTCTCATTATTGTTGCAATACATGGGCAACTTATCTGTGTCATTGGCTAAACAAGAAGAAAAAGTCCATGCTTTTCACAGGGAGCATGAAAATGTTACATGAAAAAACAATAAATAAATGGAAGAGTATGTTATTGGTATCAATAAAAAAAAAATACATGTATAATGATTGGTTATTCTCATTCCTATATCACATTTTGCAGAAACGTTATGGAGCATAATCACACATCCCCCTCGTAATTCTGAATTATTTTGATGCAATTTTGACCTGAAGCTTTACCTTGGAGCCGGAGCTAATTAATAATCTGGACTTTCCTTCATTAGTGACCCAATTCTGGTAAAATGTAGCTACTTTAATTTCTGAGGTTTTCTCCTTGTATACCAGTGCTGTTCTCACTTTCACAAGCCAGTAACGACTTGTTTACATAAAACGAAAACTGTGACAAAATCCTTGGTTTCTGACTTTGCAGAGAGGGAGGAACAATGACAGTCAATGGTCATTGCATGGGATGCCATTGGCTGGAGTGGTCCCAATGGGATTGGAGAGCCTGGAAATGGTGATGGCGGGAGGGGACCCCCTTCTGCCACCTGTGCACATGTTTAAACAGCTGTATACCCACTCAGATCACTTCTACAACAAAGAGAATCACCAGCTGAAATTTTTTATACCCGGATAATGCCTGCAGCTGGAGGCATCAATTCGGTATAACCACTTCAAACTAAGGATGTCATATTATGTCCTTGGGCGGGAAGTGGTTAAGGATTGATAAGCAGAAATATATCAGATTTTTGCTTTTGGGTTTAGATTTTATGGATTTTAAGGCATCCCTAGACTGGAAGTCTGGACTTGAGGCGAGATAAGCAGGCAGTTCCTATGGATCTAATGGTTCCTGATATACACGCTTAGCCTCTTAAGGTCTACTTAGAGTGACCCCCCCCCCCCCCCCTCATGTCTGTAAAGGGAATCAAGTTTGATTTCCACGAGCAGTCAGTGCCTGCTTCTTTGAAGGGTCCCACTGCCTGATGCCTTGACCTGGACTGCATTGGTCATTACTTTGGTGCTCTAAGACCTTAACCTATCGGAAGGCTTGGAAATTCTCTCTGTGACAGAGCATGTGGACCTGGTACCTATGATGGATAACATTAAGGATGCTATTAGGCACAGAGTTTCCTTTAGAGGTGCCGTTTTCACTTTTTGTCATCTCCATTCTGCAGACAAAGATTTGTGCACTTGGGTCTGCTTTATCTCCTGCAGGAAGAAACAATCACTTGAGGGCTTAGTATTTGCTTGGTTTGTCAGCAATGTTGCAGACACCATGTTGCAGACACTGCCTGTATGTGTCCAGAGGACCTTTTGGGTTCAGATTACAAGTCGTTTAAGATGCAGCATTCGTTATTTTGGATAATTTGTAACTTTGGATAAATTCATATTAGTTATGTTCACTAACAGCCAAATTTGAAAGGAAATTCCAATACAGGCGGTCCTGCGTTACAAACATCCGACTTAAAAATGACTCCTACTTACAAATGGAGGGAGACAACAGGAAGTGAGAGGAAATCTACGCCTAGGAAGGGAAATTCACTCCTATAAGGTACACGGGACGCTGAAGTCCTCTGAACTATTTTTTTTTACACCTTTAAACCGGCGTTTAAAAAGTCAGTTTAGCCACATTTGCATGCCGCGTTTTGCCGTGTTTTACCCGTTTGCGCCTAGAAGCGTTTAGTTAAGATAACATCATAAGACCCTCCCCAAACTCAAAAAACTGTATTATTTAACTATTTCCGCCATTTTGTGAGACCAGAGTAGCAGAAGCTGAGAGAGCAGCAGTGTACTTGTATTTAGCGTGTCACTTGCCACGTCGCCTGCCACAATTTACGGATTGTCACTTGCCACACGTTGCGGATTGTCCACTTTCCACGTCACCTGCCACAAGTTGTGGATTGTCCACTTGCCACGTCACTTGCCACGCTGCCTGCCACAAGTTGTGGATTGTCCACTTGCTACGTCACTTGTCATGTCACCTTCCACAAGTTGTGGATTCTCCACTTGCCACGTCACTTGCCACGTCAGCTTCCACAAGTTGTGGATTCTCCACTTGCCACAAGTTGCGGATTGTCATTTGCCACGTCACCTGCCACAAGTTGTGGCTTTACTACTTGCCACGTCACCTGCCACAAGTTGTGGATTGTCATTTGCCGCGTCACCTGCCACAAGTTGTGGATTGTCCACTTGCCACGTCACCTGCCACAAGTTGTGGATTGTCCATTTGCCACGTCACCTGCCACAAGTTGCGGATAGTCATTTGCCCCGTCACCTGCCACAAGTTGTGGATTGTCCACTTGCCACATCACCTGCCACAAGTTGTGGACTGTCTACTTGCCACGTCACCTGCCACAAGTTGCTTGTCCAAATCTAACAACATATGGGTCAAATTTCAATTATACTTCGGATAACAGCAATGCTAGTGGTGTATTTAATTGGATCAAGGGCTCATTAGGGTATATAAATAGTCTATGAATCATTGCAAGCAATTACAATTTTTTAAAATATTTTTTTAATGTTTTTTCATCATTTGCCATCATTTTTGAGATTTTTACTGTCAAAAAAACAGGGCACCTTTAAAAACGCTTATAAACTAGAACGCGGCTAAACGCCGGTATCGCGTTTAGCTGTGTTTAGGGGCGTTTTGCGTCTGAAACGTGGAAATCTTTGGCCTCTGAACTAATTTTTTTGCCTTCAAAGAAAGGCTGTTAAACGCAACTGCCTAAAAACTACTATAAAAAAAAATGTGTACATGGTCACATAGGATAACACTGAATGAGTTCAGGGGCAGTTGAAAAAAACGTCCCAACTGCCTCTGAACGTCTGTCTTCACTGAAGCTTTCTCACCAATCCTTGTTTCCACAACAACCTAAATTTTTCAAAATCCTATTGTCATAGGGACAGAAAGTGAGGTGAAATCTTGTGAACAGGGGCACAGACAGAAAAACAAACATTACAGGGATGTTAACCATTCCCTTTGCTATCCAAAAAATGTAAAAAAAAATTTTTGGGCTGGAGCTGCACTTAAAAAAATGTACCTGTTCCAACTTACATACAAGTTCAACTTAAAGAGGAGGACCCACAAAAAAAATAAAAATAAAAGTCAGCAGCTACAAATACTGCAGCTGCGGACTTTTAATAATCGGACACTTACCTGAGACCCCCCCTCGTTCCCAGCTCCGCTTGCGGCGCCGGCATTCTTAATGTGGGCATGCGCGAGCGGCACCGTGCGCCGTGATTCGACGCTCACTCACCTGGGACACATGACAGGTCCCAGATGACTGTGCGGCACCTAGGGGAAGTGATGTCATTGCCCGGGCAATGAAGGTGGCAGACTACAAGGGACCCCCTAGCAACAGGCATTTAGAGGTGAGTAAAAAAAAATTTTTTTCCAATTATTTCTTTTTTCTTTTTTTTTATGATTTTTAAGCCAAATTTTTTTTTTTGGTGGCAACACCACTTTAAGAACAAACCTACAGAACCCATCTTGTTTGTAACCCAGGGACTGCCTGTGCCTATATACTTTAATAGTTAGTAATAGTTATTATTATTAGTTAGTTAGTTATTTTGGATTTTCAAATCTTTGGATTTTCGTTCTTATTTTCGTTATTTTGAATTTTCGGGTGCTCATTCTAATTTTTGTATTTTTGAATTTCCAAATTCAAATTTTTGAATTTTCAAATTTATGAATTTTCGGATTTACGAATTTACAAATTTGCAATTTTTCTAATCTATGAATTTTCGGAAAAGTTGGTTAAATGGATTTTCGTTAATTTTGAATATTTCCGAATGACAAATTTGTCAAAAAACAAATTCAGAATGAAACACATTGCACATGTCTACAAGGCTTGAGCCTTTTGTCATCTTCAGACTGTATGGTCATACCATGTGGACCTGTTGCCCAAATTTCCTTTAGCGATCTGTGTTGAAACTGGGAAACCTTCTACTGTTTCTTTGTTCACTGTTCCAGTTGTTGGTCTGTTTAGGTGATCGTTCGCTATGCTCAAGGTTCCCAAAATACTCCATCTCAGCGCCATGATGTTTACCTTGCACTGGTCTCTGCATCTGCATTCTAGTTCTATTTCAGGCATGCAACAAGCGGCCTATCTGGCAAAAGCAGAATTTTCTGCATCTCTGTCACAATTCCTTGGACAACTAATGGCTTTAATACAGTCATCTCTGTACATGGCTACAAAACAACATCATGTTTCTTCTCCAGCTCCTTTGCTCTACCTGAGTCGGGTCCCAATATGACTATGCTCGTGTCCTAGGAGATGGTTGTGCCAGTATGCCTAAAAGACAGGTTTCTATTCAATTCTGTTCAAGATACTAAAGCCGAACTGGGATATGCATCCTATTCTGGACTTAAAACACCTTCAAATTCCAAAATTTTGCATGGAATCTCCAAGGTCAGTTATTGCCTGAAACAAAGAGAAAACCTGGCATCTGTAGACATCTAAGATCACCTCTATACCCTTTGAAGTGGCAGACAGTTATTTACAATTTGTTGTAATGCCTTTTGGCCTATCCTCCACTCTGAGAGCATTCAGAAAGGTCCTAGTACCCCATCCTCTCAAAACACAGGGCATTCAGGTCACAGGTTATCTAGACAGCCTTCTTTGGAAGGTCTCTTCTGCATTCCAGCTGTGTACAAACATCTACAGGGCAATTTAGATGCTCCAGGCTTTCAGCTGGGTGAATTTTCAAAAATCTGCTCTCTGGCTTTCTTTTCACCTGGAATACTCTGGTTCTGGACACATCCTGAGCAAAGGTCTTGCTCTCTCTCCTTGGCCTCACGGTCATCTCCTTTGAGGCTGTACTATTCACCCAATTTTATTCAAGACCTCTCCAGCACAACATCTTGTCAACCTGGAACAAGCATGCTTCTTCTCCTGACCTACCCATTTAGCCAAGCAAAGCTCTAACTTGGTGGATCTTCAGCCCAGCCCTAAATATTGGGAAGTATTTCCTTCCTCATCGCTGAAAAGTGATAACAACAGATACCAGTCTTTCAGGCTGGGGTGGGGGGGGGAGTGTTCCAGTTCCTCGTGGTCCAGGGAACATGGTCAACATAAAACATCTTAAAGCCAAGAGCAATAAAAATGACCCTGCAAAACGGGACTCCTTCTGCAGGGACACCCAGTCAGGGTGCAATCAGACAATGCTGTGGCTTGCATCAACCATTAAAGGGACACCAGCCTTAAAGTAATTCTAAAGGCAGAAGTTTTTTTTTAATCTTAATGCATTCTATGCATTAAGATAAAATGCCTTCAGTGTACAGCAGCCCCCCTCGCCCCCCCCCCCCCCCTCTACTTACCTGAGTCCCATCTCGATCCAGCAATGTGCAGGAGTGCCTCGGCCATCTGGGACTCTCCCTCCTGATTGGCTGAGACACAACAGCGATGCCATTGGCTCCCGCTGCTGTCAATCAAAGTCAGTTAGCCAATAAGGAGAGAGAGGGGCGGGGCCGCACTGCAGCTCCAAGTCTGAATGGACACACAGAGCTGCAGCTCGGGTGCCCCCATAGCACTGAACAGGAGTGAAGGGCCAAAAGTGCCGGTGAGGGACCCAAGAACTGCTCTGTGCAAAACCACTGCACAGAGCAGGTAAGTATAACACGTTTGTTATTTTTAAAGAAAAATAAACAAGACTTTAGTATCACTTTAACCTCTTCCCGCCCGCCCACTGTCATATGAGGGGGGCAAGAAGCATCTGTTGTTCTGGGCCGCCGTCATATGACGGCATTTCCTTTGCGGTCACTAGGGGGCCCCCACCCACTGCGTCGCTGGGGACCCGATGCGTGTGCCCGGCAGCTGCGATGTCCGCCGGGCACCCCCGATTGCCCAGTAACTGAGCAGAACGTGGATCTGTGTGTGGAAACACACAGATCCACGTGCTGTCAGAGGAGAGACCGAGGGTGTGTCCCTTGTATATAGGGACACCGATCGGCCACCTCCCCCAGTCAGTCCCCTCCCCCCACAGTTAGAATCACTCCCATAGGGAACATATTAACCCCTTGATCACCCCCTAGTGTTAACCCCTTCCCTGCCAGTCACATTTATACAGTAATTATTTTTATAGCACGGATCGCTGTATAAATGTGAATGGTCCCAAAAATGTGTCAAAAGTGTCCGATATGTCCGCCGCAATATTGCAGTCACGATAAAAATCGCAGATCGCCGCCATTACTAGTAAAAAAATAATAATAATAAAAATGCTATAAATCTATCCCCTATTTTGTAGACGCTGTAACTTTTGCGCAAACCAATCAATATACGCTTATTGCGTTTTTTTTTTTACCAAAAATATGTAGAAGAATACCTATCGGGCTAAACTGAGAAAAAAAATATTGTGTTTTTTCAAACTTGTCCCTCTTCTTTTGTTTATAGCGCAAGAAATAAAAACCGCAGAGGTGATCAAATACCACCAAAAGAAAGCTCTATTTGTGGGGAAAAAAATATAAAAAATGTATTTGGGTACAGCGTTGCATGACCGCGCAATTGTCATTCAAAGTGCGACAGCGCTGAAAGCTGACAAAATGGCTTGAGCAGGAAGGGGGTGTTCGTGCCTGGTAGGCAAGTGGTTAACCACTTGCTGACCAGCTGCCGTCATTTTACTGCGGCAGGTCAGCACGTCGTAACTATACGTTGGCTCGCAGCATCGGGATAGCAGGCGCGCGGCGCGAGGCTTGTGGCCGACGGTCGCAATGACCGCTGGCCACGAGCGATCGTGGACACGAGAGGCAGAACAGGGACGTGTGTGTGTGTAAACACACAAATCCCTGTTCTGTTCTGTGAGGCGTGACAGATCGTAAATTCCTATTAGCTAGGAACCACGATCTGTCATTTCCTCTAGATCAGTCCCCTCCCCCTACATTTAGAAACACACACAGGGAACACAGTTAATCCCTTGATCGCCCCCTAGTGTTAACCCCTTCCCTGCCAGTGACATTTTTACAGTAATCAGTGCATTTTTAAAGCACTGATCGCTGTATAAATGCCAGTGGTCCCAAAAATGTGTCAAAGGTGTCTGATGTGTCTGCCATAATGTTGCAGTCCCGATAAAAATTCCAGATCGCCACCATTACTAGTAAAAAAAAAAATAAGAAAAATGCTATAAATCTATCCCCTATTTTGTAGACACTATAACTTTTGCGCAAACCAATCAATATAAGCTTTTTGCGATTTTTTTTTTACCAAAAATATGTAGAAGAATACATATTGGCCTAAACTGAGAAAAAATTACCTTTTTTAAAAAAAATGGGGATATTTATTATAGCAAAAGGTACAAACTATTGTGTTTTTTTCAAAATTGTTTCTCCTTTTTTTGTTTATAGCGCAAAAAATAAAAACTGCAGAGGCGATCAAATACCACCAAAAGAAAGCTTTATTTGTGGGAAAAAAAGGACATCAATTTTGTTTGGGTGCAGCATCGCACGACCGCGCAAGTGTCAGTTAAAGCGACGCAGTGCCAAATCGGAAAAAATGGCCTGGTCATTGAGCAGCCAAATCTACCGGGGCTAAAGTGGTTAAGGGAAGCAAGCCAGGTAATGGACAGAGATTCACTGTCCAGTGATGTCTGCAGTCCGCATCTCAGAAATGGACAACTGGAAAGTGGATTACCTCATCCGCCACAGCCTGGATCAAGGAGAATGGGCAATTCACCCAGACAGCTTCAACCTTGCATGTCAAAGATGGGGGATCCTGGATGTGGACATTCTGGCCTCCAGATTCAACAACATACTACCTCAGTTTGTGGCCAGGGGCAAGGAACTTTCAGTGCTGGCACTAGGTGCCATGATATTCCACTGGTCTAATTTCGGGATAATCTATGCCTTCTCTCCAGTGCGAATTCTACCTTGTGTGTTCCACAATATAGGAGAAGACAGTGATTCTCATTTCACCTAACTGGCCCATATCTACCTGGTACACAGACATAGCCAGACTACTAGGAAACGACCTGTGGCCTCTTTCAACAGACTAGACCTGCTGTCCCAGGGCCCTCTGTTCTATCCTGCTTCTCAGTTTCTGGGTTTAACAAGATGGCTGTTGAAGCCCAGGTCTTAAGAGACAGAGGAGTCTCTGAGTCTGTTATTCCTATGTCATTCTTGATCAGAACTTGACTTTAAGCACTCTGAGAGGACAGGTTTCAGCCTTGTCCATTCTTTTTTCTAAAGCCTCTGGGTTCCCTCTTCTTTGTCAAAACCATTATTCAAGGTGTATTTTTGCATCAAGCCCCCTTGCACAACCTTGTCCCTCCTTGCAATCTAAACTTGCTTCTCTCAACCTGCAGAAAACACCCTGTGAACTTATCAAGGATAACCCCTTAGCTGGCCTTTCATGGAAAGTGTCCCTTTTGGTTGCCATTACATCTGCCAGATGTGTCTCTGAGTTGGCGGGTTAAATCATTATAGGGGGCAGCATTATAGGATTAAATCAGGTAGTGAGGAGGGGACATAACACCACTTTACCACATACCAAATCTACTCTGAAAAGCACTGTGACCTAAAGGACAGAGCCTGAGATCGGTACAGCGGGTATTCTGACCCACAGTGAAAAAAAGGTGCGTGGCTCCTGGGGTTTGTAGTGTGCAGGCGCTAACACAGGAAGGCCAGCTAGCAGAGTGGCAAAAGACCATTGGGACATCTCTAGGCAATACTCTCTCACTAGAACCGAGCCTCCATTCCTGATCAGCTCCTCAGGCTCCCTCCTTCCAGTTCTTGCAGGTCATGGTGCACATGAACATCTTTCTGCGTGCCTCTGTGAGCCTATCAGCTTCCTTGGTGAGGAAGTCGACAGGCTCAGTGAGGCATGCTGACAGTGGAGAAATCAAGGGCAGAATAGGGACAGCCAAAGGACTGGATGTGGCCCTGGGGCTGCAATTTGCCCAGTTCTGAATAAGAGTATACCTCAAAGCAACAGATTTAATCAGGGAAAAAGATTCCCTATTTGTACTGTCCTCTGGACCTTGCAAGGGACACATTGCTTCAGAAGTCCACCATTGCTCGATGGATAGGAAATCTGATTGGTAGAGCTTACAATGTTAGGAAATATATCTCCCCCTGTGCTTTAATGTGCCCAATTCACTGGAGCAGTCTGTGAATGCTATGTCAGTGCCCTGTAATGTGCAATAATAGGAATCTTGACTTATTTGTAAATGCCATATATTGGAGTACAGTACAGGACACAGGTCAACTTCCTTTCCATTCCTTGGTTTCTCCGCATTGCTTGCTATAAAACTGAGAACTCACAGAGTGGGTTGTGGTTATAGGGGGGGGGGGGGCTAGGGGCTGTATTTTTAAAAAGTTTGCCAGTGTCCAATCACAAGGTACAAGCCTATATTCCAGGGTCTATATATACTTTGCCTTGTACTGTACGTCAAGATATGGAATTCATAGGCAAGTCAAAATTCCTCTTTTTCTTGAAGTGTATTAAGGGACACAGGTTCTGCTGCTCTGTGCTTATTGGTTTTATATCCTGTTTGCGCTCAAATCTGAGGCAGTATGGTTGTGGGTAGGTTTTTTTGCTGGTCTTCGATGTTTTTTTTTCCTGTTTGCCAGTGTTCAATCCTCCTGTATGTGACAGTATACCATGAACGTTTCAGAATTTCTAAATTCCTGTGTCCTACAATGGATGTCAAGAAAAGATTTTGCAGTAAGCGCATAAATCTTATTTTATTTTCCAATGAAAAGCTGCAAAGCTAAACCAAGAAACAGTACAGGTACCTGAATTATAAGAATGGCTAAACAGATTACAAATCCTCTGGCAGGTAAACCAGTTCAGGCATATGTATTTCAAATGTATTTAGCTGTTTGACTATTGTCTTAGTGAACTTTCCTCCAGATATTTTGAGGTCATGTCCCTATGTTCTTGATTTTGGTTTCATATTGAAAAAAACTGTTCTCCTGATCCTTATTCACCCCCTTGATGTATTTAACCGCTTCCCGACCACCTCACGCAGATATACTGCGGCAGAATGGCACGGGCAGGCAAAATCCCGTATATAAACGTGATTTTGCATTTGCCTGCCTGTGGGTCGCGCGCGCACCGCTAGCGGCGCGCTCGCGACCCGGTCGGGAGCTCCGTGACCCCGGCCGCGGGACCAGCGGACTCGATCGCCGCTGGTGTCCCGCGATCGGGTCACGGAGCTGAAGAACGGGGAGAGGTATGTGTAAACAAACCTCTCCCCGCGCTTCCTACACTGCCTGTCATTGATTGGCTGTTCCCGGTCATCGGGAAAGCCGATCAATGATGTCAGACGTCAGCCCTGCCCCTAATGTAAAAAAACACACACGTCAGAGCCCATAACCCCTCCCCTCCCCCTAGTGGTTAACTCTTTCACTACAACTGTCATTTATACAGGAATCAATGCATTTAAATAGCATTGATTGCTGTATAAATGACAATGGTCCCAAAAATGTGTCAAAAATGTCCAATGTGTCTGCCATAATGTCGCAGTCACAATAAAAATCGCTGATCGCCGCCATTACTAGTAAAAAAAAAAATATTAATAAAAATGCTATAAAACTATCCCCTATTTTGTAAACGCTATAACTTTTGCGCAAACCAATCAATAATCGCTAATTGCTATTTTTTTTACCAAAAATATGTAGAAGAATACGTATCGGCCTAAACTGAGGAAAAAAAATGTTTTTTTATATATTTTTTGGGGATATTTATTATAGCAAAAAGCAAAAAATATTGCATTGTTTTCAAAATTGTAGCTCTATTTTTGTTTATAGCGCAAAAAATAAAAACTGCAGAGGTGATCAAATACCACCAAAAGAAAGCTCTATTTGTGGGAAAAAAAGGACGCCAATTTTGTTTTGGAGCCACGTCGCACGACCGCGCAATTGTCAGTTAAAACGACGCAGTGCCGAATCGCAAAAAGGGGCCTGGTCCTTTGGCTGCCAATTGGTCCGGGGCTGAAGTGGTTAAAGGTTTCAATCATGTCTCACCTTTCCGTTCTTCCATCTAGACTGTACATATTACGTTTCTGAAGTCGCTCTAGATATGTTTTATCCCCCAAACCTTTCACCATTTTTGTTACCGGTCTCTGATTCTATTTTAGCAATATCTTTCTGTAAGTGAGGTCTCCAGAACTGGATACAGTATTCTAAATGAGGTCTTACTAAAGATCTACTGTATATAGGGGAATCAGAACCTCCTTCCTCCCGCTGGTGATCCGCTTATTGCGATTTTTTTTTTTAAACAAAAAATATGTAGAAGAATACATATCGGCCTAAACTGAGAAAAAATTCGCTTTTTAAAAAAAAAAAATGGGGATATTTGCAAAACGTACGTGTTTTTTTTCAAAATTGTCGCTCTTTTTTTGTTTATAGCGCAAAAAATAAAAACCTCAGAGGCGATCAAATAACACCAAAAGAAAGCTCTATTTGTGGGAGAAAAAGGACATCAATTTTGTTTGGGTACAACGTCGCACGACCGCGCAATTGTCAGTTAAAGCGATGCAGTGCCGAATTGCAAAAAAACGCTCTGGTCAGGAAGGGAGTAAATTTTTCCGGGGCTGAAGTGGTTAATTTTGTATTTTGTTGTAAATTCAATGTATGGTTCCTCATACTCATCCATGCAAAGTATGTATTTTTTTTACCTACTTAGCTTTGCTATTTGTTAAAATAGTTTTTATTCACTTATTGATGACCTACCTGCACAAGTTTTTTCTATTTATTTGTGTTGAAGGAGGTCTAATTTTCATTTATGCAAATAAGCTAATATTTTATGTACAAAATCAAATGTTCCAAAATCAAAGAATTTCAAGCATATTAATTCCACCATTACTAATTGTATTGCTTACATGCAGTGCTTAGTGATCCATTTTGCATTTTCATTTGCGTTATAATTAGTCATCATTTGTTAATTAATACAGAAAAAACAAAAACCTGCAACAAATAGTAGTTCCAAATAAAACATGTGATGTATTTAGTTTTTTTGTTTTGTCACAGGTTACACTGCATGCTTTGATAGCAGCTTAGGTTGCTTTGCTATGAATGTAAATAATTTACGCAGAAAGCCCAGGCAGTGTACAGTTACAGAAATCTGCAGCTGCAGGGATTTTATCTATTGGTACTCAAATGATTGATTTTTGTCCTATGCTCAGCAGTCTCTTTCTGAGAATGTGCTCTGTAGTAGGTAGAAGGCTGACATGAATCTCATTAGGAAGGAGCTAACCTGGCCAGAATATTGCATTCAGATATGACTCGCACCCAGAGTATTGATTGTGTTCCAAGAGCTTACCCAATTGAAAGGCAGTCATAATAATATTACAGCATATCGCAGTGCATCACAGATCTGCAGAGGGGAGCGTAATGATTTCACAGCCAGGATGTGCCAGACGCCAGTGCATGCTTGCAACTTGCAAACATTTCCTTCACATTACTGAAGCCTCTTCCAAAGCGTGCTTAGAAATAAGTGGGCTTACTGCATTTTAATGAATACGTTTAATCTTTAGGAGCTGTGTAACATTCAGACACGTCCATCCTTTTGTTTGATAGCAGTCAATAGCTTGTGTTGATGCAGTAAAAAAAAAAAAAAAAATGCCCTTTAATACAAAAAATAATAAAGGTATGGGTTTTCGTATGCACAAACATCTCCCTATGTGTAACATTCTGCAAGATACTACATTCTGTGTGTGTATATATATATATATATATATATATATATATATATATATATATATATATATATATATATATATATATATATATATATTGCTATAGATATATATATATATATATATATAAATATATGTGTGTGTGTGGCTATATATATACATATCTATAGCTATATACATATATGTATATATATATATATATATAGATCTACATCTCTCTCTCTATATATATATATATATATAGATATATATATATATATATATATATATATATATATATATATATATATATATATAAAATGTGTGTGTGTGTATGTGTGTGTATCTATACATACATATATATATATATACACACACACACACATAAAATGCCCTTTAATACAAAAATTAATAAAGGTATGGGTTTTCTTAAGCACAAACATCTCCCTATGTGTAACATTATGCAAGATACTACATTCTGTGTGTGTGTGTATATATATATATATATATATATATATATATATATATATATACACTGCATTGTGGATCCTTGTATATGTTTAACACTATAATCATGTGGTATGTGGGTCTGATGTCTGGGAGTGTGGTGTGATGGTGCTGCTGGCAGTGAGGGGGTTGACAGTCTGCAGTGCAGTAGAGTTAGTACACGGTAGCTCGGCTCCCTATATGGCTGTGGATTAGCTGTATGCTAATATTGCTAGGAGATGAGTCGCCCAGCACGCTGAGCTGCCAGTGGAGGCAAGCAGAGTCTTAGCAGAGCTGACTCCTCAAGAGCCATGGCTGAAGGGGGCGAAGTGGAGGATGAGATACAATTTCTCCGCACTGTAAGTACTGCTTTCATTTCAAGTCACGTTGTTTTGTAGCAGCATCTCCAGGATGTATATTCTTCATGTTTTCTTTCCATTGATGACTGCAAGTACCATTGTCTACTGTATCCTCTTTTCTGCATGTCGTGCAGCAATGCAATATGCAGAAAGGAGGAATAATGTTGGCAATGCTTTTTTTTTTTTTTTTTCATCTATTAAACTTACCTAATGAATAGAGAAAATCTGAATTGGTTCTCATACCTTTTCAGTCCCCAGAGAGACATAAATACATAGTGTATGTCATTATCACTCAAGCTTTGCCTTGTTCTGTTCTGGGTAGCTGAGTGATAAGCTTATGTGGTTACCTGTAAACTTTATGTTGTAGAGAGTCAATCACTGCAGACAAATGATGAGCATGGGCCTTTTGTGTTATCTTTTCTTTCTAAGTGCTGAATGATTCTTTTCCTGGTTGGTATCTGTAGGAGAGCACAGCATGCAGTTTCATGTAGCAGGTGCTGTGCTCCTACCAGTGTCAGATAGTTTGGCTGCTGATGAGGGAACCCTGTCTAATAATATCTAATATCCACACCGCACAAGGCACATGACCTTTCCTCAAGACTCTAAGGAATCTTTTTTTTTTTTTTTCTTGCATTGCTTTAGAAAGGACTGTGAATTAGACATTTGGTGTGAGGCAGCTACATTTGTAATTATCAGTCAAGATAATTGGTCACGCTGCCAGATTTTTTTTTATTTTTTTTAATGAGCCATGGCATAGCTTAAATGCCTATTTGTGTGTAGCTCCAGCAGAAGGGACTGATTCTGCACAAAGATGTATGTGCGCCTCTGCAGAGAAGCTTTCCCTTCCTCACAAAGCACACACATCATGTCACAGCACTGCATTGTTATAGATAATGTCCTTAACCCCTACATGAAGCAGCAATTCGCTCTTTGCAAGTGTTCACAATTAGGTCTTTCACTTCCAGAATGGAGAGTTATTAAATCTATTTCGATTTTAGCTGTGTGGCTTCATTTTTTCCCATGATGAAGCGTGTATAATGCCGGTGGAATGCCTCTATTTCATAGCATTTCCTGTTTAACATGCACACACATGGCTGTTGTTACCACAGATACTGTGTGTTATCTATCACACTCGGCGGTGTACATCTCCAAGCCACACATCCTTTCTTACATGATCTGCAAGCTTAGGGATTTAAATATGATACAGCAGGATATTCATACTTAATGCTTGTAAATTCTTTCTCATGTTTTAGTCTTTTGGCCAGTATTTTCTTGTAAATTATGAGCCATAATGAACCATTTCAATAGGATACCGGAGAAGCCTATCATGCTTGAGAAAAAGGGGGAGGGCAGGCTTGACAAGGATAGGACAGGCTGGTATGTATGGGTAGTTACATACTGCAGTAACATCTTTTGATATGTATATAGGTTGTAATATGGCTTTTGCGTCTACTATTTTCTTTTGTCTCTATTTTTTTTTAATTTAAAGTAATAAGCTCTGAAAAAATACTCCTTGCATCGGACAACATGCTCAGGTATATTGTTATATACCTCCTGGACATCAGATCCAACATACAGACAAATGTAACAAATAAAATAATGTAACAAATGTGAAAGACCTTCTTAGGACAATAAATATTTACATTATTACTCTATCAAATTTTTCTGAAAAATGGGCTTGCTTACTTTAATGAGGGCAACAATAGTTGAACAGAAAACAACTCACAGTAGAAGTAAAAAATAATGTATTACTGCCTTTTCTGCTTCATTTTTTATGCTGCTAGGCCTATAATAATAATAATAATAATAATAATAATAATAATAATAATAAATTCTGCATTGGCGGCTCTCATATTTCTCTCATGGCAGGTTCACCGTAAAATGGGAAAACTGTGGATTCTGATTGTATGTGAACAGTCAGACCCTCAGGAGATCACTTTTTAATCAAGATGTACTTCCACTGTTAAGTGAATGTTAGGCGAGCTGCTTGAAAACTCCCAATAGGCATTTTGGTGCAAGAGGATGTTAGCTAATTCCTGCTCAGTCAATAAAGTACAATAGGAAGTAGGCTGAAGTTTTCCAAACAGCTAGATCTACTACAAGCATGTTACTAATCTACCATAGCGCAACTCATGGAATGGACTACATTTTGAGGTTGTACATAAAATAATTTGTTTTACATGTAATTTGCTAGTTTAGCTATAGAAGAACAAAAATAGGGTGCACAGGCCTGGTGCATTACCTTCGGACGTCGTTTATTAGAAAAGTGAAAATGGGTAACTATACTCACAAACCAATAAAAAGTAAATGCTCATCACAAGTATCCAAATACAGAACTGCCACAACACCTATGCATACTTCTTTCCTGGAAAGATGCCACAGTGGTCTGCAGACACTTCCTGGAGTGTCAGTCTGCTGCACTCTGTGATTTCTCCCGCTGACCTCACATCACTACAGGACACAGTAATGTTTCCTAGAGGTTAGCACTGAGCACTCAGGCTTAATTTGGAGGTGCTGGATCTTGTATTGCTCTTAAGTAGGTTCAAGGAGTACAGTGCCCTCAGGTAGGCTGCTGCTAAGCCTACTTTGGTATCACAGAAGGAGTTCAGAAATGTAGATACGTAATAGGGAAACACCAAAGGATGTATATTTAGACTTTATTCCATCTTATGTATGTAACAAAAACAATAAAAGAAGAAGTACAGCCAAAGCTTGTTTGGCTGTACTTCTATGGATCACAGGATTGTAGTTTGTTTTGCACTCCTGTGAACCGTTTTCAACATAGAGCAGTCTGTAGTCCGCTCTCTGCTGACATCACTGTTTTCAGTCCAGGCATCGCATCATCGCAACAATAAAGTCACGTGCCTGTACTGACACCCAGCTCAGCTTCTCAGAGCCTGGGATGGCCGCTCTGCCCCCTCCACAGCCCAGCACTCCAGTGAGCGAGGAGGGGGGAAGAACAGAGAGCTGTGACTGACAGTCAGCAGCTCTCTGCTCACAGAGCTCTGAAAACCGAGTGATCAACGGTGTTCGATTGCTCTGCTCTCAGTACAGAGGCTCCGGGGGACAGATGCTGCATCCACCTAGGTAAGTATAAATCTAAAAAAAAAAAACAGAATGCACAGCTCACAGCAGCACTGTCAGTCGGGGGGGGGGGGGGGGGTAGGGTTAAATGTATTAGCAGATTAGAAGTCAAACTCTGACTCACACTTTATAATCAGTTACAGCAAACCATTTTTTTTTCTCCTTTTGGGATAATTGCATGAACAAATAAAAGCTGATCATTCTAATCACAATATGGAGGGTAGAATGGAGCACTGGCAGGAGCGACTGGTGTAATAAATAAATAAGTAGTAGTGATAAATAAAATAGGGGTGGTGGAAGTCCAGTTTTAGTTTGAGGGGAGTTAGTCCATTTTCTTCTCTGGATCTAGACCTATGTTAAAGGTTCTGGTTGAAGGTATGAGCAGCAGCCGGCTCAGAAGATCAGAAGTAACTATGATAACAAGAGATGGGAGAAAGAGCAGCGCCGCTCTAAGCATAATAAATAAGTTAAAAAAGCTTTAATATGCTTTAAAAAAACACACTCACATTCTAGCAGTGTTGAACAGGCATTTGGGTCAAAAGTTTTTTTCTCTCTCAGCTTTGCTGGGTGCTCGCTCTGTGTCTCTGGCTGGGCAGCACTGATGATGAAAACAGTCCCCGGCCGCTGCAGTGGCGTCTGTAGCTCCAAGGCTGATGGTTCACACACAGGCAAGTCAGCAGTCACATATAGATACAATTTGTGCAGCTGCTACTAGCAATGTGTATAAGTTATAACAAAAGTAAAAAAACATATTTCTCCATTTACATGAAGGTCAGGTTAATATAACCCAACACAGAATCCCCCCTTACATCAGAGTCTGCAGGATTCCCCCTACAGTGCAAGGGGAAATTTGATGTAAAGAGGAATGCTGCAGATCATGATGTAAGAGGGAATGCTACAGACTGGTGTAAAGGGGAACTCTGTTGTAAGGGGGGTTCTGGTGACCAGAGATCACCTTATTTCAGAGTGCACAGCATTCCCCTTTACATCAGATTTCCCCTTTACATGACCTGGTGACCACAGACCACCTTCCACAGAGTGAATGCACTAAGGTAAGGGGGGGAACTGATATCAGGGGGAACTTCTATATCAGTGCCCCCTTACCTTACTGTATTCACTCCCCCCTTACATCAGTGATCCCCTTCAGACAGGCCTTGCAGCGCTGTCACTGATCTCCTCTCAGGTGCACCTTGCAGGGCTCAGTCAGACGATCCTCTCTAGGCTCCAGCTTGGTGGCTCTAGTTTAATCCTATATTATCCTTTCCACAGTCTACACACATCTGACTCCTCATGTGACCCCCATCCTGGCAGCGCTCTCGCACTTGACTCCTCTGTAGGCTCCCCCCAGAGACTGCAGACATAATACAAGAGATGGTCAGAGACTGTGCAGACATGATATAGGAGATGGTCAGAGACTCTGCAGATATAATACAGGAGATGGTCACAGACTGTGCGGACATTATACAAGAAATGGTCAGAGACTGTGCAGACATGATATAGGAGAGGGTCATAGACTGTGCTGACATGATACAGAAGATGGTCAGAGACTGTGTGGACATGATACAAGAAATGGTCAGAGACTGTGCAGATATGATATAGGAGATGGTCAGAGACTGTGCAGACATGATACAGGAGATGGTCAGAGACTGTGCAGACATGATACAGGAGATGGTCAGAGACTTTGCAGACATTCTGCAGAAGATGGTTTAGAGACTGTGCAGACATAATACAGGAGATGGTCTTAGACTGTGCAGATAGGCACCAAACACTAGAGCCATAGCCACAGATGATCCCGCCACAGACGGTGCAGAGCAGACAGATGATCCCTCTATACACTCCTTGGTTCCTACTATAAGCAGTAAAGCAGGAGAAGCCGACACGTTCGTTTTAAGTGCCATTCTGGTAGATGTAGTCTCTGCAGAGTGTAGGCACTGGTGAGCCAAGTCTAGTGTGTGGAGAACTACAACTCCCACCATGCAATGTGGTGCTGGGAAAAGGTCATCCAGTGCCCAGGGCGAAGGTATTAAAACTGCGCCCCCCTCCCGCTCCCCAGGGGAAGTAGGGGCTAGCGACATGTGCAGTTTAATAGCAAAAGCACAAAGAGAGGGGCGCCTCTGGGTGTAGACGTAACAACAGTTTATTTGTACATTAATTATACAGGTAACTCACATTTAGGAAGTTGATCATAGGCATTAAAATAACATGCATCATGGGTATCTTCAGGTCTGTCACGGACTCCTCCTACTCACTAGACGCCTGGCCTTGTATTGGAGACACCGCTGGATAGTAAAGCCGGCCGCGATCGAGAGGAAGCTCACTCAAAACGAGGCCGGAAGCGCTGTGGTGAGCCGGCAAGGGGAGGTGACTTCACTGGTAAGCAACGTGTTCCCTGAGCGTACGGGCTGCAATGACATGGCAACCACGCTCCTTCATCAAGCTTCATTAAGAGCTTGATGAAGGAGCGTGGCTGCCACGTCATTGCAGCCCGTAAGCTCAGGAAACGCGTTGCTTACCAGTGAAGTCACCTCCCCTTGCCGGCTCACCACAACGCTTCAGGCCTCGTTTTCAGTGAGCTTCCTCTCAATCGCGGCCGGCTTTACTATCCAGCGATAAATTAACGGATTCACCCCGTCCACACAAACAAGACAGATGGAGGAATCCTCCCTACTGTGCCATTGTATACCCCCCCCCCCCCCAATATCAGAATACACTGATCATTCTGCAACCATTTGGCTTTGGCCGCTGATTGAAAGAAAGTTTTCTAGCATGGCCGTTCGACAGAAGTTGATCTACTGATTGATTACTGTTGAACAGAAAGGGGGAAGGCTACACACAGACTGAAATGTGTCTGGTCCCTAGTGAACTGGCTGATTTTTGGTGTGTGTGTGCCCAGCTTAAGGGGCTCTATGTGGTTTTGAAAGAGGAATGGTGGAACCAGAGGGAAAAGGCAGGTCTGGTGCTAAATCTTGTGTTCTATTGTCAGCCTAAAATTCTGATTCCTTGTTATGTATTATCAGCTACATACCGATATCCCAAAATGATTAATAATGAGTCACTGCAGAGAGGTTTTTTTACATTTATAACTGAATATGTCACTGATCAACTTGAAACTTAATTCTAGCAGGCCCTCCCCTCTTTTGCAAGCAAAACACATGGGGGTTTATTTACAAAAGGCAAATCCACTTTGCACTACAAGTGCAAACTAAAAGTGCAAAGTGCACTTGAAATTGCACTGAAAGTGCACTTGGAAGTGCAGTCGCTGCAGATTCGAGGGGGACATGCAAGGGAAATAAAAAAACAGCATTTTAGCTAGCACATGATTGGATGATAAACTCAGCAGGGCTTCCTCTCATTTCAGATATACCCCTCAGATTTACAGTGACTGCACTTCCAAGCGCACTTTCAGTGCAATTTCAAGTGCACTTTGCACTTGTAGTTTGCACTTGTAGTGCAAAGTGGATTTGCATTTTGTAAATAACCCCCATAGCCTTTAGTAAATGTCCAGTAAAATTTTCTGAGTCTGGGAAGTAGTGTAGTTGCCCTGGTCTGTGATCTCATCAGAGTTGTAGGGTACTGATAATTTAACAGTAATCTGCAAGCACTGATCGTAGGCTCACACAGACAGGACGTTTCACAAATCTGGTATTTCTGACACTAATCCAGCTTGTTCTGCAAATACATGTTAGCACTTCACCTTAATATCAGCTTGCATGGATTGAATGAAGAGCTTGTGAGTTGGTCTGGGGAGAGCTCTGGTGACTGCTGGACAGTGATCAGTGCTGCAGAGTGTACAGTGTGATGAACTTTCTCAGCCTGCTCCGCCCACCTCTACTGCTGCTCAGACTGTGCAAGCCCCGATCCAGCCAGGCAAACCCAGGAGGATCGTCCTTCTCCTGTATGGATACACAGTGGTATGGCTTCAGCTACAGAGAGGAAGCACACATTGTGCACAGACATAACCTCAGCTCAGGTCATTTCTCCCGCACATAATGAGCAAAATGCAGCTCGCAATCCGGTGCCCCCTCCGCCCACCCCTCCTTCCAGCTCTGGTGCCGGCTTTCCGAGAAGACTAGGAGACAGTAGAGATCTGTTTTCTGTGTGAGGGGGATGTTACAGCCGGCCCGGCTGGAACCTGTATAGCTTTACCTGCTTACCCCGCCAGCCTGGGGACACTGACCAGGGACATTCCCTCTCACATACACGTTAGGCAAAGTAGGCAGGTGTGAGGCCCCTGTGAGTGTGAGGCCTTAGGTCACCTAATACTTTGCCTAAATAGAGAGCCACCTCTGCCTATTACAGTGTATAGTCCTAATAAATCAAAATTAGGTTATTATTTTACCGGTAATGGACACTGCTAAGTTTCTTAAGTCTCCAGATCTAAACCTCCTAATCATTTAGCTCAGGGGTATGCAATTAGCGGACCTCCAGCTGTTGCAAAACTACAAGTCCCATCATGCCTCTGCCTCTGCGTGTCATGCTTGTGGCTGTCAGTCTTGCTATGCCTCATGGGATTTGTAGTTCTGCCACAGCTGGAGGTCCGCTAATTGCATATCCCTGATTTAGCTGATGTTCTGGACATGGAGTGTCTCTAAAAAACCGAAACTAGAAAAACCAATATAGTTAACCGTATTTATTAGGCTGCTCAAGCTTTTCTTTCAATATTATATATTCATTTAATACATATAATAGTTCACAAATACACTGCACCTCTGATGAAGCTTTGCCTTGAGGTGAAATATGTTGGGTTAAGGGATTTTTTTGGCTTTTTCATTTTTTTTATTTAATTTATTTCCCATTAATGAGCACTTTTTTTATTGGGGCAATGCGGACTATGTTGCAGGAAAATTAAGGGAGATCTTTAAGTATTGGCGGTGATAGTGGATTATTAGGAGAGTATTTCTACCAGGCTGGTATGGGAACTGTGGCATGATTGACTTTAGGAAGGCAGTCAAGCTTCTTAGTAGCCACATTGACCCTTAGCATTAGTCTATGCCTGTAGTTAGTAGGATGTGGTCAGGACACTGACCCTACCCTATACACATCTCCATCAAGATAGTGGGAACTCTCAGCAACAGCAAAAAACATGTCTGCTGGTCTTGTTTAGCTCCCTTAAGATGGAGGTAATTAAACATATCCTCTAGAATTACTATACAATGCCTCTGTAGCAGTTGTACATTGCTTTATAAGCAAGGTCACATACCTGGCAGTTCCCTGTGACTTTGTTATACTCCCCATGTTATGTGTTGTCTAATAAAAGGTATGTTTTAGGTCACGGTGGGTATGGTGCGTGGGTTCAGCGCATCCCTGCTTTGCCATGTAACGCCAATCTTATGATATACGTATACATATACCTATACATCAGGCTACCTTCCATTTTCTTGCGTTTTTGAAACTAGAAAAAACAATATAGTTATCCTTATATCTTAGAGTGCCCCAGATTTTCGTCAATATTAAATACCTATTTAATACAAATTCATATTTTAAATAGTTCTTTAAAAGTCTGAAACAAATAAACTATAAAATCTCTCACTTAGCTGCACTGTTTTGTAAGACACTTTAGTAAGTATCTATATAACAAACAGGTCATGCACTCTATAAAAAAAGACCCCAAAAAAAGTATTGCTACTTTCTGTTATTACCTTATAAAACAATAAAACAAAATGTGCAGCTGTGTTATTAAAAAATACACAATTAGCAAAAATGCAAAGAACTAGACATGATTACAACCACAGAAATGAAACAGTATGTGGCCTACTGTAGTATTCTCAATGCTAGTTATCTCCTGCAATAAATAATAAAATGGTTCGGTTATACATTACAGTGTATACTTGCCATGCCTTTAACCTTCTAGCCAGCCATTACTACTGTTATTGCGCTATATATTTTTGGTCTTAGAAGACCTATGGTCACACCACGCAAATATTTCTCAGAAAGAAACTGTATAATTAGCCAAAGAATGCTTTACGCTTAAATAGATGAATCCTCAAATCATTTTACATTAGAATTTGAGAAGCATGTATCAATAAGGGAATAACTTTTCAATTTATATATTCAAATATACCTTTTGTTATATTTTCATAAATGTTTCTATTATATTCAGGACACAAGTTTACAAACATAATTTTTTACTTTAGCATTTTAGTAGGGGTAAATATACATCTAATGAACTATACGTACGGTATTAATGTGCTTTGTTTCCCCATCCCTTCTGCCATTGTGCTGTTTACCAAACACAACACCACTTACTGGTATGAAGGATTAGTGCTCTAGGTTCCTTTCTCTATTGGTACATTGGTATGGTATGCAGTTTTTGGCCGTGCTAAAAAGATCACAAAAAGGATGTCTTGCCTTTGAGTTCAAGGTAATTTGGTCTTGTTATGAGTGTGCTTGATTTTTGTATTAAACCCCTTTTTAGCATTGGTGATATAGAGTCTGTAGACTGGAATCAGCACCAAGTCACTTTAAAGGGGTAGTAGATTCAAATACATAGTATGTTATTTAATTTTATAGATTCCTATTATTGGCCTCTGCAGTTAAAAAAGGATATATGTAAATATTGAGGAGTTTTTTCTTGTTAAAAAATAAATAAATATTGAGGAGTTTGTTAACAAATCGGATACATGAAGTCTAGTTTTGAAATGTAACCAGTATCTTTTTTTTTAAAGTTTAAGTTTCTGTAAACAGTTAAACCAAGATTAATAATATAATATATGTGTGGGAATTTCGCTTAAACATCAACTCTACTGTGGGGAATTCTTCATACAGGCCATAGCCAGTTGTGTTCTTCAGTTGGCAGGACAAAACAGACATTTGCAAATATATTGCAATGCCAAAAGAGCCCCTCCAGCAACCCCCCATGTATTCTATAACACACAGGGGCTGATTTACTAAATAAACAAACTGTTTACTCTGCATGGGAATTTTATCCATGCTTAGCGAATAAGCTGAAGCTTTGCCATCTTCCATTATCCAATCACGTGCAAGCAAAAATTCAGTTTTTTATTTTCCCTGCACATGCTTAGGCATTCTGTGTCAAGTGAAATTTTAGAACATGTGCTTAGCTCTGAGGAAGATTGCCTTGCAAAGTGAACAGCCTTTTGCATTTAGTAAATCAATCCCAAAGTGTCTATTTTTTTTTTAATGGAAATTTTAGGCTTCTACTAAATCCAGTAGAATAATAACTGCAGTACATTATTCAACTAACAGTTAAGGTAATAGAATAATTTTGCCTTGGGGAATATTGCCATAGATTTGTCATGCCTTCCATCTGTTTGTATGTATCGTGCACCCTTATGTTCTACCCATACTTATAATGTGACATAATGAATGAAGTGAGCATGAAAAATCTGCAGTGTGTGAAGTGTTGAATGACATGCATTTTTAGTTCCCTGTCCATTATGTCATTTACATGTTGATCAACAAACAGTAAACATTTTTTACTACTATAAATTATGAAATATGCTGCAGATCATTTGGAACCCCTAATAGTCCCCTTTATACATTTCCCTATGGGCATAGGTACCACCAAAAACAGGGCATTTTGTCATCGTGACATAATGTACCTATAAAGCCATTCACCATGTCATTAGTACAATATGGAATATTTAAATTTTCTGATTGAGGACGAACTAAAACTCTGGACTGATTGGCTCACATTAAATAAAAGTCCCCTAGGCACTGTGTGTATGCTCATTGGACATGTTACATAAGTCTGTCCTTATCAAAACTGCATTAAATTCTGTGAAACAGACCTACATCTTAAATATCTTATGCCTTAATTGCATCCACTCCTTTCCATCTGCACATCACAGCTGAGCATGTTTGAACCAAGAAAAAGTCCATGGAAACTGCCAAAAATGTTTTGCTTAGCTATTCTGTTGGTGGAATAGGCACAGGCACTCAGTTTAGGAGAGTGCCATGTGATGGACTTCAGATTAGCTATGCTCCCAGTGACAAGAAGCAGATAAAGTGTTAGACTTGTAGGCACAGGCATACAGTGTAACTTCACTCTCTTAATCAACATTGACTATTTTTTAATCCTTATGCTGCTTGCATTACTAAACAGATAGGAAAGTATATCATATTTACTTGTTTTAAACTTTTATTTTTTTACATTTCTTTAGTTACTTCCTGATTTCTAGGCCTGGGTAAATGATTTCATACATCCCAGGAGTCTTTAGGAGGGAAAGAGGGGTTTTCATAGCTAAGCACATCCTCCTGCTTGAACGCCAGAGCTAAGGGCAGATGGATTCCATGAAGTAAATTGTACATGAATCATCTTATTCAAGATGGTCACAGCCAAAAATATTGAGCTAAATTGCTATGAGCGTTAACAGCCAGATTTGTCTCCACTAATGCTAGAATCCTCATTCATTTGTATTGCTTCCACAGTAATCACCTTCCCAGGAAAGTGCTAAGATCCATGCTTGAAGCTGGATGTGCCTCTTGTATGTGTACAACCATTGTATAACCTTATTTGCTTATATTCCGTGCCTTTAATTTCTCCTCATTTTAAAACTATCCAGTGTTGGAAAAAACAAAGAGCATTAAATAAACTTGCAAAGATAACAATATACAGGCGGTCCCCGGGTTACAAACAAGATGGGTTCTGTAGGTTTGTTCTTAAGTTGAATCTGTTTGTAAGTCGTAACAGGTACATTTTTTTAAGTGTAGCTTCAGCCAAAAAAACGATTTGGTTGTTTTGCTGTCCGTGCCCCTGTACAGAAGATTTCACCTCACTTTCTGTCCCAATGACAATTGGATTTTCAAAATGTTTGGTTGTTGTGGAAACAAGCCTTGGTGATAAAGCATCAGTGGAAGTACCTTTTTGCCATAATAACTCTCATGCCGCGTACACACAAGCGGAATGTCCGTTGGAAAAATCTTGGAATTCCGCTCAAGCTTGGCTTGCATACACGCGGTCACACGAAAGTTCGCTGGACTTTCGACCGCCAAGAACTACAGTGGTGTGAAAAAGTGTTTGCCCCCTTCCTCATTTCCTGTTCCTTTGCATGTTTGTCACACTTAAGTGTTTCGGAACATCAAACCAATTTAAACAATAGTCAAGGACAACACAAGTAAACACAAAATGCAATTTGTAAATGAAGGTGTTTATTATTAAAGGTGAAAAAAAATCCAAACCATCATGGCCCTGTGTGAAAAAGTGATTGCCCCCCTTGTTAAAACATACTATAACTGTGGTTGTCCACACCTGAGTTCAATTTCTCTAGCCACACCCAGGCCTGATTATTGCCACACCTGTTCACAATCAAGGCATCACTTAAATAGGAGCTGCTTGACACAGTAAGGTCCACCAGAAGATCCTTAAAAGCTACACATCATGCCGAGACCCAAAGAAATTCAGGAACAATTGAGAAAGAAAGTAATTGAGATCTATCAGTCTGGAAAGGGTTATAAAGCCATTTCCAAAGCTTTGGGAATCCAGCGAACCACAGTGAGAGCCATTATCCACAAATGGCGAAGACATGGAACAGTGGTGAACCTTCCCAGGAGTGGCCGGCCGCCCAAAATTACCCTAAGAGCGCAGCGACGACTCATCCAAGAGATCACAAAAGACCCCACAACAACGTCCAAGGAACTGCAGGCCTCACTTGCCTCAGTTAAGGTCAGCGTTCGTGCCTCCACCATCAGGAAAAGACTGGGCAAAAATGGCCTGCATGGCAGAGTTCCAAGGAGAAAACCACTGCTGAGCAAAAAGAACATCAAAGCTCGTCTCAATTTCTCCACAACACATCTTGATGATCCCCAAGACTTTTGGGACAACATTCTGTGGACCGATGAGACAAAAGTGGAACTCTTTGGAAGGTGTGTGTCCAAGTATATCTGGCGTAGAAGGAACACTGCATTTCAGAAAAAGAACATTATACCAACAGTAAAATATGGTGGTGGTAGTGTGATGGTCTGGGGCTGTTTTGCTGCTTCAGGACCTGGAAGACTTGCCGTGATAAAAGGAACTATGAATTCTGCTGTCTACCAAGAGATCCTGAAGGAGAATGTCCGACCATCTGTTCGTGTACTCAAGCTGAAACGAACTTGGGTTGTGCAGCAGGACAATGATCCTAAACACACCAGCAAGTCCACCACCGAATGGCTGAAGAAAAACAAAATGAAGACTTTGGAGTGGCCTAGCCAAAGTCCTGACCTGAATCCTATTGAGATGTTGTGGTATGACCTTAAAAAGGCCGTTCATGCTCGAAAACCCTCTAATGTAACTGAATTAGGACAATTCTGCAAAGATGAGTGGGCCAAAATTCCTCCAGGACGCTGTAAAAGCCTCATTGCACGTTATCGCAAACGCTTGGTTGCAGTTGTTGCTGCTAAGGGTGGCCCAACCAGTTATTAGGTTTAGGGGGCAATCACTTTTTCACACAGGGCCATGATGGTTTGGATTTTTTTTCACCTTTAATAATAAACACCTTCATTTACAAATTGCATTTTGTGTTTACTTGTGTTGTCCTTGACTATTGTTTAAATTGGTTTGATGTTCCGAAACACTTAAGTGTGACAAACATGCAAAGGAACAGGAAATGAGGAAGGGGGCAAACACTTTTTCACACCACTGTAAGTTATGTACAACACTACGACGAGCCGAGATAATTAAGTTCAGTGTATCTGAGCGTGTGAAAAATTGAGAACCTGCTTTCAATGTTTTTCTGGCTGGAATTCTGCAAAAAGTCCGGAGCATACACACGGTCACATTTTCGGACCAAAAGCTCTCATCAGACTTTTGCTGGTGGAATTTCTGCTTGTGTGTATTTCCCTTCCTAGAGGTAGATTTCCTTTCACTTCCTGTTGTCTCCCTCCGTTTGTAAGTATGAGTCGTTTGTAGTGTAGTGTAGTTTCTCTTTAAGTATGGTATTGCAAAGAAGGTCAGAAATTACAATAAATAAAAATCTGTTTTAGTAACAAGAAATAATTGATTACTGCAAAATGTACAGATATTTCTGAATAATGTGGTGGTTTTAAAATACTTTCACTCCTCTGTGTTTTATTGGAGTAACATTACATCTGACGTGTACATTGGGAGTTGACCTTTTGTAGGCTAGATTTGTGCATGTGTGCAAGAGCAGAATTGTTATATAAATAAGAAATGTAGAATAAACAAATCTGTGCAGTTACAGCACGGTTTTTGTGCTCGTTAGCTGCGGTTTCCTATAGATTTTGATGAGGTCCTGCAGTTTTGGTGCAGTTTTAGGAAGCACAGTAGAGATGCAGCAAGTTTTGGTGCACTTTCCGAAACTGTACACACGGCCGAATGTCGGGCGGCATCAGCCGGTTCAATAGAAACCGGAACACAATAGCACAGAATTGGAGATCGCTGTACTAATATTGCATGGTTAATACTGCTGTCGGTTTTTTTTTGTTCAGCCCTACTGGGCTGAATGTAAAAAATCTACTAGGCTTAAAGTGGTTGTAAAGGCATAAGGTTTTCAATTTCTACCTTCCTGCATTCTATTCATTTGCTCCCGCTGCAGTCAATCACAGCCAGTGAGGCAGGAGTAGGGGGGTGGGGCCGAGCCGTGCACTTTGTGTCTTATGAATGCAGAGAGCCGGCTTAGGAGCGAGCACACATGAGTGCCCCCACAGGAAGCGGCTTGATATGGGGGCACTCAGCAAGGGGGGAGCCCAGAGCGCCGACGGGGGACCCAAGAAGAGGAGGATTGGAGCTGTTCTGTGCAAAACCGCTGCACAGAGCAGGTAAGTATGACATGTTTGCCAAATATTTTTTTTTTATTTAAAAAAAAAATAACAATCACTTAAGAACAGTGGTACAAGATTTTTTTTTTTTGGTTTGATTATTTACCTCTGTTTCATATGCACACATTTGGAAACACAATTAGGCACTTGCAAATATAATATAATATACTTACTAAAAGGTTGCAGTAGTAAAAATATAAATTAATAGATTAAAGTCCCTTTGTAAAAAAAAATCTATCAAGACCATTTTAGGAGTGAAATCTGAAGTTGCTTGTCATTCACAAGAACAGCAAAAATAGTACATAAGATGAGGATGTGGATGTGAAGTGAATCTTGTAGACAGTTTGGATCCGTTACTGTTCATGTGAAAGGGCAATGAGGTGTTTTCCGAGATTGAAAGGAATACCATGCAATAACATTATCTAATTTAAGAGGCTGTGGCAAGATGCATTGTGACAGGACATGGATACAGTGAGATACAGTGTCTCCATGTTACCCATCTTCCAGATAAGACACTTCCTGCTATCGATGCTGTTGCTTGGTAAGGCAAGTCCAGACAGACATTACTTACATTTTCCATGAGTAATTTATGACTAGAAGGAATAGGAATAAACAGTAACCTCAAACATATATTATAATATTGATATATTTGCAATTTGTAAATATGAAAGCTACATAATAATTACTAGCTTTGTTCCTGTTTTCTCCATTTGTGCGATGGGTAGATATTCCTAATAATATCCTGGACAACATAATCTGTTTTGATTGGGGTAAGTTTGGTTTTGCTGCAGACCAGCAAGGAGGTCTATTGCTAGCCCTATCATGACTGTTAACAGACAGCACATTGCTTTTCAACAGACAGCACATGGTTTCTCACTGAATAAGGTAAATTCTCTTTTAAGTCCTATGAGAAAACCATTATGCCGCGTACACACGGTCGGAATTCTCGTCGGAAAAAGCTCTGATGGTTTTCCCGTCGCAATTCCGATGGAATTTCGATCAAACTGTCTTGCCTACACACGGTCACACCAAATTCCGATGGTCAATAACACTGCTGCATACAACACGTTCGATGGCACTATAAAAGGGAAGTTTAATGCTTCCGAGCATGCGTCAAATTGTTTCCGAGCATGCGTGGGAATTGTGCGTGTCGGAATTGCATACACACGATCGGAAAATCCGATAGAAAGGTTTTCCGTCGGAAAAATTAAGAACAGGTTCTCAATCCAAAGTCCGTCGGAAATTCCGACAGAAAAAGACCGATGGGCATACACACGGTCGGAAAATCCGATGAAAGGCTCCCATCGGACTTGTGTATGCAGCATCAGAGTACTGTTAACACATAAAATCTGTAAAAAGAAAGATCTTCTTGGGGTGTCGTTCAACTTTAATAGAAATACCAGCTCTTCAAACAGCCTTTCTTAATGTTTTACCTTGTAGGAACCCTTAAAAAGATTCCAGGTCTTGAAGAACGCCTGAAATAATTTTTAGATCTTCGGATCTGAACACATTAAAGAATAAGTAACTAAATTCACTATTCTAATATGACACTGTACTTTATTTTTGCTGCACAATATTCAATTCAATATTCTGTGGGAACAATACATTGGCATTAGAATTCAGTGGCAAAAAATAGTAGAGTAGTATGTGTATGCACCTGACACTGATGTCAGTGGGTGCCATTGACAACAATGTAAATGGGGCATTCATTACTCCTACTGATATCAATGTGAACCGCTCTAGCTGACACAAAAGTAAGGTGCAAAGTAAGAGTGTGAATTAGAATATTATGCCTTTGCTTTTTTGTGCAAAAATAATGACACAACATTGCTTTTGATATACCTTAGCGAGAGCAGTTTCTGTCCCACAATGCTGTACAGATCTTCTCTTTTTTCCAGTGTCATGCCATACTTGAGATCTGACTCTGTCAGGTGGGTCAAAAATAAGGAGCAGAACAAGAGAGTGGGACTTTACATGAAGCACGTGGTTGCAATACAGTAAATTGGTGAACAAATAGGAAATTTATTGATTATTATATAGTATATACATACATATAATGTATGTATATCAATTATAGATGATGAGCATGCTAATAACAATAAACATGGTAATGACATTGGTATCTCATGATATAACCACAATAATATTCCCTAGTTCACCAATAGCAAGATTGTATAAAACCATAAATTTCAAAAAAGGGGCTGCAGGACCTCACTAGTCCTGTAAAGGTGGGTATTGCATAATGACTTAAAGGTCTGGGTAAGTATTAGTATAAACACAGCGTCTGGTAGCTCTACGCGTTTCATGGCTTTTGAGCCACTCATCAGGAGCAAGCACGTGATGTACAGTGGTGTGAAAAAGTGTTTGCCCCCTTCCTCATTTCCTGTTCCTTTGCATGTTTGTCACACTTAAGTGTTTCGGAACATCAAACCAATTTAAACAATAGTCAAGGACAACACAAGTAAACACAAAATGCAATTTGTAAATGAAGGTGTTTATTATTAAAGGTGAAAAAAAATCCAAACCATCATGGCCCTGTGTGAAAAAGTGATTGCCCCCCTTGTTAAAACATACTATAACTGTGGTTGTCCACACCTGAGTTCAATTTCTCTAGCCACACCCAGGCCTGATTATTGCCACACCTGTTCACAATCAAGGCATCACTTAAATAGGAGCTGCTTGACACAGTAAGGTCCACCAGAAGATCCTTAAAAGCTACACATCATGCCGAGACCCAAAGAAATTCAGGAACAATTGAGAAAGAAAGTAATTGAGATCTATCAGTCTGGAAAGGGTTATAAAGCCATTTCCAAAGCTTTGGGAATCCAGCGAACCACAGTGAGAGCCATTATCCACAAATGGCGAAGACATGGAACAGTGGTGAACCTTCCCAGGAGTGGCCGGCCGGCCGCCCAAAATTACCCCAAGAGCGCAGCGACGACTCATCCAAGAGGTCACAAAAGACCCCACAACAACGTCCAAGGAACTGCAGGCCTCACTTGCCTCAGTTAAGGTCAGCGTTCATGCCTCCACCATCAGGAAAAGACTGGGCAAAAATGGCCTGCATGGCAGAGTTCCAAGGAGAAAACCACTGCTGAGCAAAAAGAACATCAAAGCTCGTCTCAATTTCTCCACAACACATCTTGATGATCCCCAAGACTTTTGGGACAACATTCTGTGGACCGATGAGACAAAAGTGGAACTCTTTGGAAGGTGTGTGTCCAAGTATATCTGGCGTAGAAGGAACACTGCATTTCAGAAAAAGAACATTATACCAACAGTAAAATATGGTGGTGGTAGTGTGATGGTCTGGGGCTGTTTTGCTGCTTCAGGACCTGGAAGACTTGCCGTGATAAAAGGAACTATGAATTCTGCTGTCTACCAAGAGATCCTGAAGGAGAATGTCCGACCATCTGTTCGTGTACTCAAGCTGAAACGAACTTGGGTTCTGCAGCAGGACAATGATCCTAAACACACCAGCAAGTCCACCACCGAATGGCTGAAGAAAAACAAAATGAAGACTTTGGAGTGGCCTAGCCAAAGTCCTGACCTGAATCCTATTGAGATGTTGTGGTATGACCTTAAAAAGGCCGTTCATGCTCGAAAACCCTCTAATGTAACTGAATTAGGACAATTCTGCAAAGATGAGTGGGCCAAAATTCCTCCAGGACGCTGTAAAAGCCTCATTGCACGTTATCGCAAACGCTTGGTTGCAGTTGTTGCTGCTAAGGGTGGCCCAACCAGTTATTAGGTTTAGGGGGCAATCACTTTTTCACACAGGGCCATGATGGTTTGGATTTTTTTTCACCTTTAATAATAAACACCTTCATTTACAAATTGCATTTTGTGTTTACTTGTGTTGTCCTTGACTATTGTTTAAATTGGTTTGATGTTCCGAAACACTTAAGTGTGACAAACATGCAAAGGAACAGGAAATGAGGAAGGGGGCAAACACTTTTTCACACCACTGTATCTAAAATAGAATTATTATATTGTTATTTTTTACTTCAACAGGGATGGAAATCCATGACCTTAACAGAGACCTTAGCTGAGAAAACCCCTCTAAGTGAAAATGTCCAAATTGGGTCCAAAAAGTCAATATTGTGTGTGGACACCATTATTTTCCGGCACTGCCTTAACACTCTTGGGCATTGAGTTCACCAGAGCTTCACAGGTTGCCACTGGGATCCTCCTGCACTCCTCCATGACGACATCACGGAGCTGGTTGATGTTAGAGACCTTGCGCTCCTCCACCGTCCGTTTGAAGATGCCCCACAGATGCTCAATAGGGTTTCGGTCTGGAGACATGCTTGACCAGTCCATCACCTTTACCCTCAGCTTCTTTAGCAAGGCAGTGGTCATCTTGGAGGTGTGTTTGGGGTCGTTATCATGTTGGAATACTGCCCTCTGTGGCCCAGTCTCCAAAGGGAGGGGATCATGCTCTGCTTCAGTATGTCACAGTACATGTTGGCATTCATGGTTCCCTCAATGAACTGTAGCTCCCCAGTGCCGGTAGCACTCATGCAGCCCCAGAACATGACACTCCCACCACTATGCTTGACTCTAGGCAAGACACACTTGTCTTTGTACTCCTCACCATGTCCTTAGTCTGCTCGTCTTCAGCAAACTGTTTGCAGGCTTTCTTGTGCATCATCTTTAGAAGAAGCTTCCTTCTGGGACGACACCCATGCAGACCAATTTGATGCAGTGTGCGGTGTATGGTCTGAGCACTGACAGGCTGACCTCCCACCCCTTCAACCTCTACAGCAATGCTGGCAGCACTCATATGTCTATTTCCCAAAGACAACCTCTGTAGATAACGCTGAGCATGTGCACTCAACTTCTTTGGTCAACCATGGCGAGGCCTGTTCTGAGTGGAACCTGTCCTGTTAAACCGCTGTATGGTCTTGGCCACCGTGCTGCAGCTCAGTTTCAGGGTCTTGAAAACCTTCTTATAGCCTAGGCCATCGTTATGTGGAGCAACAATTCTATTTTTCAGCTCCTCAGAGAGTTCTTTGCCATGAGGTGCCATGTTGAACTTCCAGTGACCAGTATGAGAAAGTGAGCGTGATAACACCAAATTTAACACACCTTCTCCCCATTCACACCTGAGACCTTGTAACACGAGTCACATGACACTGGGGAGGGAAAATGGCTAATTTGGACATTTTGGACATTTTCACAGGGGTGTACTCACTTTTGTTGCCAGCAGTTTAGACATTAATGGCTATGTATTGAGTTATTTTGAGGGGACAGCAAATTTACACTGTTATACAAGCTGTACACTCACTACTTTACATTGTAACAAAGTGTCATTTCTTCAGTGTTGTCACATGAAAAGATGTAATAAAATATTTACAAAAATGTGAGATACTTTTGTGAGATACTGTATATCTAATTGGAACTCATACAAATAAGGATTATTACATACTGCTCTCTGCCAAAAGCCCTATATGGAGAAAGAACTGAGAATTTTATTTCTGTGGGAATGGGATTGGCGAAATAGAAGTGTGTCTATAACAAGGGTTGTGATACAATCTTCAGCCATATGGTTTTAACTTGCTTTATATGTGATTTTAGGATACACTTAAAAACGTTTGTTTTTTACTTTTTGGATTTCATTGATTACATTTACCTGTTTGAGTGTATTTACGCTTCGATGTGCCCAAAAAGTTTTCCAACATCTGGAACTCCTCTGCCTCTGTCAGTCCAGCCTCTTTCCTCCTTTTGGTCACATTGGCTGCAGCTTCACCTGTTCTGCTATATGCAGTGGTGGAACCACTGGTTGAAAAACATAACTAACATTCTGAAATTTCAAGTTAAATTAGTACGCATATTCCCAATTCGGGGTTTTCTTTCACTTTCAGTGGTTCTAAAGGTTTGTTTTTTTCCCTTTAAAATAATAAACACATCATACTTATCTGCTCTGTTCAATGGTTTTGGTCTTCCTCTTCTTGGGTCCCCCACCAGTGCTTCTGGCCCCTTCCCCTTGCCGAGTGCTCCAATAGCAAGCTGTTTGCTCTGGAGGCACTTGTGCGTGCTATTGGAGCGCTCCTTAGCCACCTCTGTTTGTATATGGGACACACAGAGCAAAGCTCATTCTCCTCCTCTGCTCCTTCCTCACTGGCTGTGATTTACAGCTGCGGAAGCCAATGGCCCCTGCTGCTGTGTCTCAGCCGATAAGGAGGGAGAGTCCTGGGAGACCCGCTGCGCTAGTGCACATTGCTGGTTCAAGGTAAGTATTAGGGGAGCTGCAGGGGGAAGCTGCACACTGAAGGTGTCTTACCTTTCATACATAGAATGCATGAAGGTAATAAACCTTAGACCTTTACAATCACTTTAAACAACAACGCTATTTCTATGTGTGGCTGTAGCAGTCTGTACTGTGAAATGATTAGCTGTATGATATAAATACACAAAATAGTGGTGGCAAAGTATGGACCTGAAGTCCCTTGAAAATGGCTTGCTAATGGTAGTTTCACTTCTCCCATATTTATATTAGGTACTGGGAACTGACAAACCTTACCAGCATTGTACATTGTGAAGCAAAGCAGTCTGGAGTAACCTCCGTTAGCATTTCATACTGTATGTTGGGCTAAATGTTCTTTGCTTATCTCAGAAAAATGATTCAAAAATCTTTAATAGACACATATGCACTTAGATTTAAACAAAGTAAATATAGCATACCACCCTTGCATTACATTTTCCACGTCTAAAATGTTCCACAATATTGTTGACACAGTTCTGGTAAAAAATATTTAAACTAAGCTAGTTCTTCCAGCACCCATGTGACCATACAGCTTAGCTCCGAAACTAGCCCTGTGAAAGCATCCTGCAGATGTTGTCAAGAAAGGCTTTGAAGTTGCATACGCAAAGAAAAAGGTAATTAAATACGTAACTTGTATAAAACCTGTTAATGACGCACTCATTTTAGCACTTGCTATTCTCAGAAGACTCAATATCATTGCTAAATAAATTTCAGCCCAGTGGATGCAGATTTAGTTTATATTACTTTCTATTATTGCATCACAATGATTGGAAAGCTTTTTGAGTCTCTTGGTTTTGTGTGGTATTCCTGGAAATCTGGATTCTATTCTTGCATTGCACGCTTGCTTGTTCTGTGAGCATTGCCTACAAACAAAAACAAAAAAACACTGTTTGTGTTGCAGTCATTTGTTTAAGAATCATGTTTTTCGTTCCATTAGACCCATTTTGTTTTGAAAGGTTTAATTTGCAGGACATGGAGGAAGACACTACACCTATCTTTGAACCGGCTAGTGTTGAATCATTGGGGGAGACCTGTCATCTTTAACCAGCTTTCAGGGATACTTATCTTTTGTTCAGCTGGCCCAAGTTTTCAATTTATACAGTCTCACTTGTTGGGTCTTGTCTTGTGTCTTCCTGGGAGAAGGAGGTTCCTAGGCGGACTCTTAAGCGCTGACACAGTCAAGTTGTTTGGTGGCGATAAACATCCCTGATGAAGATACGTTTGAAATGTGTTGGATGTCCCTTTCCATGTTAAAACTGTTATGGAATCATACATGATTTACAGTATCATATGGTATTGGGTATCACCACCATGGAAAAATAATGTTGTACTACAATGTTTTATGATCAATTGATATTTTTAATATACTGGAACCTCATGAAGGTTTTCTTTCTTTTTTAAACTGTCAACAATAATAAAATGTATATTTTTATATAACAGACGTAGTAGCTTGGTTGCCATATAAAAGTCCTAAAAAAAGAGGAATTTAAATTTTTTGTACATAATGATCAGGATGATGGCAACCTTTGCCCAAAACTGAGTGAACATATTATATTCTATTGATACTCCATTAGTTGAAGAATTATGTTGGAAAATTGATCCTCAGTTGATTTACTTTGCAATACAGTATCACCTTAGGTCCAGCATATTAAAGTGGTTTTAAAGCCTTAAGGTTTTTAGGTTCATTACCTTAATTAATTCTATGCATTAAGGTGAAAAACCCTTCCAGCCCCCCCCCCCCCATTTCTTACCTGATTTGATCCAGCGATGTGCACTGTCTCCCCCCTCATTAGGCAGATTGATAGCAGTGGGAGCTATTGGCTGCTTTCAATCAAAGGCTGTGACGAAGGAGCAGGGGGTGGGGCCGTGCCACCCATTCTGTGTTAATAGACGCAGACCCGGCAGCTCGGGAGCAAGCACACACGAGTGCCCCAAGGAAAATGGCTTTCCGTGGGGGCACTCGCCAAAGAGGAGGGGCCTGGAGCACCGTCAAAGGACCCCAGAAGAAGAGGATTGGGGCTGCTCTGTGCAAAAGCATTTCACAGAGCAGGTAAGTATGACATATGGCTCCATTGTTCAGAAAAGTCAAACTGGAATGCTAGTAAATATTAGTAAGTGTTACATGTTACCTAACATACATGCATTTAATTTTAAAAAATATATTTGATGCTACTCACCTCTTCTTAGACATTACACAAGACTGTCTCCATAGACCAAAATGTTCTCCCTCTGGATACCATTATCTTGCCTCTCTCACGGCATAAAGAAGATGAGGCCAGACTGTCAATTACTACCCGCATGTTAAAGACCCCTGCTCCCTTATTGTGACAGTAATGGGTCACTGCCTTCTGCATACATCAGCAGCCAGGATAACAAGTTAGAGATGGACATAGGGGCTTAGCTGCCAAACGTGGATAGAAGGTCAAGAATTTGCATATCAGTAACAGTATAATGTATTTATTATACTTATACTGTATGTTTTGGGTGCTGCACATTTGAAAATGCTGATCAAGTGGATAAGCGAGGTACTTCTATGTGTACCTGATTTATCTATGTGTTTAGTTCATTGACTTTATAATATCTAGGTATGTCAATCTGCAGTATCTAGAACTAGTGACACACTTTCTTGTAAGTAAAAAAATATATATACATTCAATCAGAGAGACAGGAAGGTTTATTTACTAAAAGCAAATCTACTGTACATTAGAAGTGCGCTGCAAGGGTAGTTGTTCTAGATCTTAGCGAAAGCTCTGAAACGAGGGGAAACTCTGCTGATTTCTATCATCCAATCATGTGCAAGCAAAAATGCAGTTTTTAATTTTTCTTGCATGTTCCCCTTAGAACTAGAGCAACTGCACTTGTGGGTGCACTTGCGGGGGCCTTTGCAGTACATAGCTATGCACTTGCACAAATCATTAGTAAGGTCTCATCTTGAATATACAATTCCGTTTTGGACACCAATTGTCTAATAAGTCATTATAAACTTTGTCTCAAAAGGTCAGTCATTGATTTATACACAGGCATGTACCCCAAGACACCTGTATCTATGACCATAGGTTAGGACACTAGAATGTTACAACCTCTAGTACAGGGGTCTCCAAACCATGGCCCGAGGGCCACATCTAGCCCACCACAAAATATTATGAATCCTACAACAACTGTATGTGAAAATATCATGGCTGACAATGAATGCGTGTTGTAATACAGAGATTGACACATCAGCTGTCAGTCAGTCAGCTGTGACCCTCTTTTAAACCCAAACACAGATTCCCCATACCTGTAGTAGTTTGCTGGGACCTGCTTTGCCTCCTGTCTTTTGCCCTGCTGCTCTGCCACCTGAAAGGGGGGGGGGGGGGGACTGTAGTCGGCACACATACGTTTAAGATACAAATGGATGTAAGGGGCATCTCTGATGGACTTTCAGGGATACAAAAGGGGGGTTGTTTATAAAATGTATTTTTTTTCTGCACAACAATATATTTGTAAAATAAATTATGTGGCCCTCGTACTCACATCACAAATGCACGTGCAGTAGAACATCCCCCTCACACATTACCAGACCCCCCCCCCCCATTTCGATCTGCACCATCCTAACCAAATACCAGACTGTGTATGCCGGCCTTGCTCATCATCTCTACTCTGGGAGGCAGAAGGGCAGATGCTGCAAAATATGTCTGCACTGCTGTGCAGGAGAAACAAGTTAGTGCTGCTATAGTCAATCCACACCTGCATGTGTGGGTGTGCTTGCTAGATCATGCAGGATATCCCAACCACAAGGGGGATTTTTCCTGGCACCATGGCCACCTGACGACCAGAATTTGAAAAACAGCCTTGCCATAGAGATTAGATATAGGTTTATGTTCATTATATTTTTTCATTCTTCTTTTTCATTTATCTACATTACTATAGTTTTTTTTAAGAATACTTAACAAATTAATAAAAAATTCTAGAAAAAACTCCCTATGAAAAGATTGATTTTGAGCTTATCCTTATTTTTTGCATTTTGGATATTGGTATTGTATATACATAATACTAAAAGAAGGGGGTGAGTTTCTAATACTGGGAAATTAGTGCTTCTCATGCCGCGTACATACGACCAGACTTTCTGGCGGTATAGGTCCGACCGAACGATGCCGTTGGACATTCCGATTGTGTGTGGGCTTCATCTGACTTTTTTTTCCCAAAAAATCAGACGGACCTAGAAATAGAACATGTTTCAAGCCCGTTCATCTGTATGCTGGTCTGACGGACAAAATACGACGCTAGGGCAGCTACAGCACCTGCCTGCGAGAACGTTTCCAGTGCGATCCTATCGCGCTGGTTCTTGGCTGTAGGATACTGTACATCTCGCGCTCGCTGCAATAGGAAAAACACACGAGAGATAAGCGACAATGTCCCTTAGGTCTGGTATGGATTTTAAGGGGAACCTCCTACGCCGAAAAAGCAGCGTGGGGTCCCCCCAAAGTCCATACCATACCCTTATCCGAGCACGCAGCCTGGTCGGTCAGGAAAGGTGGTGGGGACAAGCGAGCGCCCCCACCCCCTCCTGAACCATACCAGGCCGCATGCCCTCACCATGGGGGTGGGTGCTTTGGGGAAGGGGGGCGCCCTGCGCCCCCCCAAAGCACCTTGTCCCCATGTTGATGAAGACAAGGGCCTCTTCCCGACAACCCTGGCCGTTGGTTGTCGGGGTCTGCGGGCGGGGGCTTATCGGAATCCGGGAGCCCCCTTTAATAAGGGGGCCCCCAGATCCCGGCCCCCCACCCTATGTGAATAAGTATGGGGTACATTGTACCCCTACCCATTCACTTGGGCCTCTTCTCCCGGGGTTCTTCGCTCTGTTCTTCCGATGTTGACACGGCGCTCTCTCCCACTGTAATGACTTATATAGGCATGGGGTGGGTCAGAAGAAGGAAGAAGAAGATGACGAAGGAGAAGATCGGGCCAACGCTAGTAAAAGAGCTGGAAGAAGATAGCGGAGGAGCCCGGGATGAGAGGCCGGAGAGAGCGGAGAAGAACCGGAGACCGGGAGAAGAGGTCGGAGAGCGGGAGAAGAACCGGAAAGTGCGGGGAAGTCAGAAGATTGGCCTATCTACCATTGAACACCATTGACATGAAGGCATTTACACCAACTACCAATGTAGCAATGAACATTAGTACTGATCTTCATTGTAACAGGAATATTTATACTGACCTCCAACGTAAGGTGGAACTTACACTAACCTCCAATGTAAAGGGGAAATACACAATAACTACCACTGTGGTGGGGACATTTGAACACCTTTACATTAGTGAGCTGTGCTAATATACCCATATTTCAGTATAGAGGGGAATCTACACTGAACACCATTATGCCGGGGGGGGAGGGGGGTAGGAGTCTAAATTTGATAGGTGAATTTGAGAGGAGCACACAGAGGGGATGCTGTTGGGTGCATGATGGCTAAATTATGTTCTTAATTATTATAGATCAATTTGCTCTACAATTTTTGCTTTGCTTGACAATGTAATAGGTTATCGAAAGCTATATTTTTGCTGGGTGATATTATTTGCAGTTGCCTGGTATATGTAATCTGCTATTACAGTGCAATATGTTCTTGTGACGATTTAGGCCATTTCCTGTAATCGCATGATACGGTATAATGTGCAGTGGCAGTACAATATCGCATTATGTGGCAGTGACATATTAGACTCAATTAATTTGAGACTACGTCATTTGTAGACGAAACGTACATCGGGAGGTTGATGCGCTAGCTTCTTTGCGACTCGTATGTGAACGGGTGTATGCAAGCCGGCCGGCGAACTGTTTTTTATGGATGTCTTTTCCTACTTATTGCTTGTAAGTGCAATTTTTAATACTTAATAAATTTGTCTATTCACACTATGGTATGCATTCTTACATCCCTATGAGCCCTTGATTGATGTGTGCTCCGCGTATCTGCTGAATTTCCTGGTTTACCCTTGGTGCTGACTACAGAGAGGTGACACTGCTGGTTTGGTGTCTGGATGTCAATCCATCATACAGGCTTACCTAAGCTTGCCCTCTGGTAAGCGCATTATTCATGTGGTGGTGGATCACATCAGGTGGTGTCTGTTTATCAAGGACTTTCATTCACTCCTCACTTACATTTATTGGATTTTTTCCTTTCATTGGACTATCTAATCCTTACTGAGTTTTGGTCACACATTGCTATATACACTTTTATGTTTTGTCACAAGGTTGATTTATTATTCGTTTTTTGGTTAATTTGTGCAGCTTTTTCTCCTTTTTAATTCATAAAGATAGATTCATTATTTTAACTTCACTCACTATTTTATTGAAGGATAATTTTATCCTACACATTTTTAATTCACAGACATAAAAACATGTTTGCATGAAATGACAATTGTCTCAAAAAGAATTATTTTATCTTCTAATTGAATAAGCTATAAGACATGTGGAAGAGAGGTGGGACTGTCAGCCACAGCTACTTTGTCACCAGGGCACCTACCCACTGATTTGTCACCCACTCAGCCCACTGATCACAAGGAGAGTGTAGACAAACCCTTAACATGATTTCCCTTTAAGTGGACCTGCTCAGGGCAATACAAAATGCTTGCTATATTCAAGCACTTTAAAGCAGACCTGGCAGTATAAATGCAATGTCCACTAAAAACATAAAAAAAAACTCATGTACTCATGATTACCCTCATGCGACTTACCACTGATTTTCCAATACATTTAAATGTTTTACACCTGCCTGCTTCATTCAAAGTCCCAACCCTCAGTCCTCCTGTTTGTTTCAATAAAAAAAAAAACATAAAAAAAAACACTTCATTGCAAATGTTTTAAAATATACTTGCCTATCCCTGGCTTCCATTGGCAAGGGTAATGCGGTCATCCTTCAGGTGTGATCTTGGGAAATGCTGTGCATCCCAAATCATGTGAGAACCTGACCCGGCACTATGGTTCAGCATTTTCTTGTAATATTTTTGGTACTTCACTCTCTCCAGGATCTTGCCAGAGTGTGAAGTCTTCCGCTACGGTACAAAAGCTGGGGGAAAGGTAATTAGTTGTACTATTTTTGCACCTACAGTTTTACAGTTGCCAAATGTGACAGGCGAAGGAGACCTGATTTATTAGCTGGTCATACTCTCCTACTGCCCTGAGCACTCTGAATTTTTGCACCTTCTGGTGTGGGGGGAACATGTTACACCCTCTTGCCTTCTCATAATTTAGCGAGATTTTCCCGTTTTCTTTTGTAACGGAGAATAAAAGGAAGCAATTTCTTTATTTATACCGAAGCATTTTCTTAAACACTATTTTGGAGTCCTAATTCAGCAATGTCTATTCTGAAGCTACTGCAAACACAATTTTCCTATAGACTGGTGAACATTTTGATAATGATAGGATCTGCAGGGAGGATAACATCTGTGCAAGTTTGTAAAACAGTGTGGCAAATCAGCGACACATAATTTTCTTTCAGAGAGAAATAGTATGCCTAGCACAAGGAAAGGGATGGCTGGGGGAGAGTCTGTTGACATTCCAGGGAGATCTGGTCTAATGCAGTGAGAATTATTTTAAAGCTGATATTTAGTGGGAAAGAAATGTCAAATATTATTCTAAATAAATTTCTAGTGCAAGAAAAACTATAATATAGTAATAAAATTCGAACACCCCAAGGGTAATATCTTTTGTGGCTCCTACTATCCATATTTGCCTGACAGGGCTCTTGTAGTATTAGATACTATACAGTGCACTGGAATTCCATTTTCTTTTAATGATATAATCAGTTTAAAAGAATAAAATAAGAATCAATTTTTAGCGTTCCAAATACATTTCTATTTGTATTGTTTTATATGGATTTGACCATGCATTCTAAATATAGATCTATGTGTGTTGTAAAACATTGCCTTCTTCAGTCATCTCAGTTATGAGTATGTAAAAAAGTGATTGACAAGGGTTTATATGCAGTTATAAAAAAGAGATAGTATTTCATGGTTCAAGAGTATTCTGTTTCTCCATAGTAGAAACAAAAGCATGTAAACACATTTTTTTATTCCTTTATGATAAAGTACTTTGCTCATAGCTTGATTTAAAGTAGATCTATTTTTCTGCATGAAATGGGAAGCCTGTTTCGGGGTGATGTTGGTCAGTAAATATACCTGAATTTGTTGTTTTGGTGAAATATAACTTTCTTTTTAACTTTCTTTTTACTAGTAGGTGAATGGTCTGTGTGCTGTGAGTTGTGACTCTCTGTTAAGGCATTTAGGTGTGAGTTCCTTCCTTGCAATTTAGGCAAGTTTAACATTTTAATACTATCTGATACCTTGCAACATGTGAACCATAATAAGGGTGCACTTTACTTTTATTGGATATGGCTTCACATGAGATGTGGTTTTATGTATATTATTATATTATTATTATACAGGATGTATACTATCTTTTCTTGGCCAAGCACAGGGCCACTGTTAGAAATCATGGGGCCCCATAGAGCGTACCTGACAGGGTCCCCTTAGACCTGCCCTCAACCCCACCCTTGGCCCTGCCCATGGTCCCTCCCCCAACCCCACCGTTCTGTTTGTGTCCGCATGCAACATACAGCAGACAGGGGTGTAATTGTAATGGCTCTATGGGTGACCAGATGTAAATGGACTTTAGACTGGTCTGGAAATTTTTTTTTTGGGGAGAAGTGCTCTCTTCATGGATGAATCACGGTTTTCACTGTACAGGGCAGTTGGCAGACAGTGTGTATGGCGTTGTGTGGATGAGTGGTTTGCTGATGTCAACGTGTGGATCGAGTGGCCCATGGTGGAGGTGGGGTTATGGTATAGGCAGGCGTATGCTATGGACAATGAACACAAGTGGATTTTATTGATGGCATTTTGAATGCACAGAGATACCACAACGAGATCCTGAGGCCCATTGTTGTGCCATACATCCACAACCATCACCTCATGTTAAAGCATGATAAGGCACGACCCCATGTAGCAAGGATCTAGATCCTGGAAGTGGAAAACATCCCAGTTCTTGCATGGCCAACATACTCACAGCACATGTCACCCATTGAGCATGTTTGGGATGCTCTGGATATATATATATATATATATATATATATATATATATATATATATATATATATATATACAGTGGTGTGAAAAAGTGTTTGCCCCCTTCCTCATTTCCTGTTCCTTTGCATGTTTGTCACACTTAAGTGTTTCGCAACATCAAACCAATTTAAACAATAGTCAAGGACAACACAAGTAAACACAAAATGCAATTTGTAAATGAAGGTGTTTATTATTAAAAGTGAAAAAAAATCCAAACCATCATGGCCCTGTGTGAAAAAGTGATTGCCCCCTAAACCTAATAACTGGTTGGGCCACCCTTAGCAGCAACAACTGCAACCAAGCGTTTGCGATAACGTGCAATGAGGCTTTTACAGCGTCCTGGAGGAATTTTGGCCCACTCATCTTTGCAGAATTGTCCTAATTCAGTTACATTAGAGGGTTTTCGAGCATGAACGGCCTTTTTAAGGTCAGACCACAACATCTCAATAGGATTCAGGTCAGGACTTTGGCTAGGCCACTCCAAAGTCTTCATTTTGTTTTTCTTCAGCCATTCGGTGGTGGTCTTGCTGGTGTGTTTAGGATCATTGTCCTGCTGCAGAACCCAAGTTCGTTTCAGCTTGAGTACACGAACAGATGGTCGGACATTCTCCTTCAGGATCTCTTGGTAGACAGCAGAATTCATAGTTCCTTTTATCACGGCAAGTCTTCCAGGTCCTGAAGCAGCAAAACAGCCCCAGACCATCACACTACCACCACCATATTTTTCTGTTGGTATAATGTTCTTTTTCTGAAATGCAGTGTTCCTTCTACGCCAGATATACTTGGACACACACCTTCCAAAGAGTTCCACTTTTGTCTCATCAGTCCACAGAATGTTGTCCCAAAAGTCTTGGGGATCATCAAGATGTGTTGTGGAGAAATTGAGACGAGCTTTGATGTTCTTTTTGCTCAGCAGTGGTTTTCTCCTTGGAACTCTGCCATGCAGGCCATTTTTGCCCAGTCTTTTCCTGATGGTGGAGGCATGAACGCTGACCTTAACTGAGGCAAGTGAGGCCTGCAGTTCCTTGGACGTTGTTGTGGGGTCTTTTGTGACCTCTTGGATGAGTCGTCGCTGCGCTCTTGGGGTAATTTTGGGCGGCCGGCCACTCCTGGGAAGGTTCACCACTGTTCCATGTCTTCGCCATTTGTGGATAATGGCTCTCACTGTGGTTCGCTGGATTCCCAAAGCTTTGGAAATGGCTTTACAACCCTTTCCAGACTGATAGATCTCAATTACTTTCTTTCTCAATTGTTCCTGAATTTCTTTGGGTCTCGGCATGATGTGTAGCTTTTAAGGATCTTCTGGTGGACCTTACTGTGTCAAGCAGCTCCTATTTAAGTGATGCCTTGATTGTGAACAGGTGTGGCAATAATCAGGCCTGGGTGTGGCTAGAGAAATTGAACTCAGGTGTGGACAACCACAGTTATAGTATGTTTTAACAAGGGGGGCAATCCCTTTTTCACACAGGGCCATGATGGTTTGGATTTTTTTTCACCTTTAATAATAAACACCTTCATTTACAAATTGCATTTTGTGTTTACTTGTGTTGTCCTTGACTATTGTTTAAATTGGTTTGATGTTCCGAAACACTTAAGTGTGACAAACATGCAAAGGAACAGGAAATGAGGAAGGGGGCAAACACTTTTTCACACCACTGTATATATATATATATATATATATATATATATATATATATATATATATATATATATATATATATATATATATATATATATATATATATATATATATATATTTATTTATTTTATTTTTATTTTTTGTTTTTTTTTTGTTTAAAAAAAAGTTGTCAGTGTCCCTAATTACTGCTGCTCCAGTTAGTGTCCCTAATTACCACTACACCATTTACAGTGTTCCTGATCACACCACACCATTCCCACTGCCCTTGATCACTGCCTTGCCAGTCCCAGTGTCCCTGATCACTGCCACATCAGTCATATTGTCCCTGATCACTGCAACACCAGTTAGAGTATCCCTGATCATAATTAGATGCCTAATTTATGCCCATAAATAGTCTGAAGGTGCTCCTTGAATTTTGGGCCTCTCTATGTGGCTAGGCTGTGAGAAAGTCTCACACATGTCTCGCTATACTCAGAAGGAATAGCAGATTGTTTTTTGGGGTGTAATTCTAAATTTGAATTTCTTTCCTACATTTTCTAAAAACATGTGTGTTGAGTGTTTGCTTTCTAAAATGGGGTAATTTTGTGTTTTTTTCTACTGTTCTAGTGCTCCAGGGCTTACAAAAATGTTATAGGTAATCCAGAAATTAGATTAGCAATTTATGCACCTAGAATGCATTAAGGTGCTCCTTGGATTTTGAATCCTTTTTATGTGGCTATGCTGTGAAAAAGTCTCACCCATATGGTTTCCCCATACTTGGGAGTGGTTGCATAATGTGTTTTGGATTAAAATTATAAGTATGCCTATGCTGTTAGTGAAAAATAACTTGGTAAAACTTTGTTAAAAAAAAAATGTAATTTTCCAAAAAAGTGTGACAAAAAACTTCCAAAACTCACTATGCCTCTTACAAAATACCCTGGACTGTACTTAATAATGTACACAGATTTGGGTTATTTTTTACCAAAGAAATGTAGCAAAACACATTTTTTACCTAAATTTATGAAGAAAGATTATTTATTTGCAAAATGTCATAACAGAAGCTAAGAACATTGTTTTTTTTTTTTTCCCAAAATGTTTGGTATTTTTTCATTCATATAGCAAAAAAACAAAACAAAAACCCAGCAGTGATTAAAAACCACCAAAAGAAAGCTTTACCTGTCTCAAGAAATGACACAAACTTAATTTGGGTACAGTGTTGTGTGCCTGAGTAATTGTCATTCAAAGTGACAGTGCTTAAAGCTAAAATTGGCATGGCCTGGAAGGTGGGAAGAGTGTCCGGACTTGAAGTAGTTAAGAACTACCTGAATCTTGCGTGTTTTAGTAAAGCTACTGAAACTAGGGATTTTTTAAATCTGGCGTCAGGGATTTTGCATCATAACATGGCAGCTTCTAGTGCTCATGGTATTTAGTATTAAAAATTAAACTTATACAGTTTGGAGGTAACTGCTCACCACATACAGCCATGCCCAAGCAGTTATTTATGAATTGTATAAGTTTAATTCCTATTAGGAAATGCAACAGAACTAAATGTTATGTTATGCACGACTCTACATAGTGAACGGCATCAACTGTTTTTTAAATTAATTTTTGCTCTTTTATTGTTAGGAGACAAGATATTACCCTCACAAATACGTTATTTTGTCACTTTCTGTTTTGCCACCTGCTCTTTTCACTTTCTGGCAAATCTAAATTGCACAGCTTCTGAATTTACTCATGTTGGATGGTCATCGGCCAATTAAACACATTTTTTTTTTTAAATGTTTTTATTGGGGAAAAATATAAAGACATATGTACAGATTATTGTCAGTCATTTTTACAAAAAAATAATTTTAATAAGCATGGGTAACAATTACTTTATCTGTGGACAACTTTGGATTTGAGCAAGTACCTGTGTCCAGTTATCTTTTAGGCTATAAATGTTGATTGGCTATATAGGATCTTTCCAGCAGGCTGCTATTATATGCACATGGCAAGCTGGGTGTGAAGGTCACTGCAGAGATGTTACCTGGTTTTAATCAGGCAGATGTGTGTATATGTCAGCTATTAAAAGAAAAACTGATAACTGTGGTGTCTATGAGTCCTTGAAGATGCAGGAAAATTAACACATTGGGGTTTATTTATTAGGTGAAATAGACTGTTTACTTTGGAAAGGGAAATTTCCCCCAGCCTAATGAATGAAGTGAAGCGTTGCTGACTTCCATTATCATGGGCAAGCTAGGATTATTGGTATTGAAGCACTTGGCACAAATAGTCCTCCTAGAAACAGACAGGGATTACCCTCTGTAAAAAAAAAAAAAAAGTGTAGGCATGCATTTCAGGAAAATAAAACATTTCACTTTGGGAATTTCCCATTGTATTTAAAGACCCGGTTCACCTTAGAAGAGCTAGTTACATTTTATGATAGATGTGGCTGATACATGCATACAATAAAAATATAACACATACCTGCTGTTTACACTGCCAAGCAGAACTGTATAGTATGCATCCATGTTTTGTAGACTTTTTATCCTCAGATTTATATATCCTTTGCTGCTTGTGTAACCCTTACAACACTACTTGTTTTAAAGGGAGTGAGCTTACCAGCACAAACTGCCATGTGTAATAGAAAACACCTTCTACATTCACACTGGCAAAGCTGGAGGATATTAGACTAATATGATGTACACTCTGCTGGGCAGAATATATAAAATAAACACATTTAGTGTATAGACTGTGTTTGGACATTTAAGCCCTATGGGAAATGTTACAAAAATAATTTAAAATCTGATAATGGGAAGTACTGTAATGTGGAAATTGTGTTACATATTTAAATAATATGCAAATACAAGCAATATTTTGAAGTTAATAGACTAGCATCCAACATCCGGAAGTATGCAAATGATTAAACAAATTAGAAGGTATGCAGAGAGAGAAGGAAAGTACTATTTCCTATAGGAGTGGGCAAGTTTTTCCATACAGCACTCTACATCCAAAAAAGAGCAAGCAGGGTACAGGCATTCTTTATTTAGAAGAACTTCTTGCAGTTGAGAGGGCAAGCTGTGAGTGATTGCTTGGCCTGAGTGATGTCATGGCTGTCGGGGAGAACCCAACCCATGATATTGTGTTACAGGATTACAGTGCCAAGTCAGTTGGCCTTAAGGTGCAATTGCTATTTTTAATATGTTTATTTAAGTGGCTAACTGGACAAGCGACATTGTAATCTGCTGCCTGTGCAGTGATAAGCTAAATATTCTTGAAACTGTGAATGACAAAGGATTGACTGTCACATTAGATGTTTTTATTAATGAGACAAGCTAAAGATAGGTATTTTGTGTGTGTGTGTATATATACTGTTTATACAGTGTATATACAGTGTATGTGTATATATATATATATATATATATATATATATATATATATATATATATATATTCACACAAGCAATGTCATTGTAATGCAGTTCTTTTATCGTTTTGGATTTAGCTGTTCACCCACAGAAATGAATGCAGGTATATGCCTCTACTTCTATAAATAAGAATTTAGCATACAGGCATATTTCCATACACTATACATGTGCTCACGAGAGTACAGCTTTAAAACGATGTACAGCCATTTATTTCTCAGGGAATACACCCATACAGTATACCCATTTACCCGAGCATCGGTGTATACTGGCATACAACTGTGCACAACCATTCATTTACTGGGCAGCTGCATGCAGCATCTGTGCTTCCTGGAGGACCAATGCCCACATTTTACTTTTTTATGAACAAAAGCGACCATGTGTATGAGGCCATATAAAATAATTCTCTCCCATAGTTTCTAAATTGCAACAAAAAAGCAAAAGCAGCTCTCTTCAGTATAAGGTAGTACTTGTTTCCAAATAGTCCAAACTTAATTATACCCTTAAAGGTGAGATCAAAATTAAGCTTTATCCACTTAGTGTTTTCTTAGTATATGTGAGGTATATAGATACTGTATACAGATCCTTCACCACATCTCGGGATACTGCTCCCCTCAAAGTTTGCACTCACTAAATCAGATATATATGCCTTTTAATCGTGTCTTTCACCTCATTGAGTCACTCCAGATTGGGATCTTCCACCAGTCTCAGTATCTCATAACTTTCCTTACTCATGTACAGAACACCTCCAGATAGCCAAATTACATTGCATTTTACAGAAAATTACAGAGCTGCAGATTGAAAAGGAAAGTTATGAGATACTGGAGGAAGATCCCAATCTGGAGTGACTCAATGAGGTGAAAGACATGAATAAAGGCGTATATATCTGATAGATTCTGTGAGTGCAAACTTTGAGGGCAGCGGTATCACAAAGTGTGGTGAAGGATCTGTATATCTATACACCTGACATATCCTAACTAAACACTAAGTGGATAAAGCTCCATTTTGGACTCATCTTTTAGGGTGTAATTAAGTTTGGACTATTTGGAAGCAAGTGGTTCCTTATACTGAAGAGCGCTACTTTTGCTTTTTTTGGATTCTAATTAATTCTATGATCGTTTAAAGCATATGAGACTTTTAATCAGTAGACTTTGTTGATTATATTTTGGAATAAATTTATGAGGGTGTGCAAATTGCCTAAACATTGTGTTGGGAAACATTACAGGAAAATGCATTTTCGTTTCAAATTTATTACGATCTGTCCTGAAAAGTGTAACGTTAGAGCAGTGGTCATCAACCCTGTCCTCAGGGCCCACTAACAGGCCAGGTTTGCAAGATAACTGAAATACATTACAGGTGATATCATTTGCTTCTCAGTGATTGCAGTATTCTAGTCTGCATCTCCCCAAGGTAATACATAAAACCTGGCCTGTTAGTGGGCCCTGAGGACAGGGTTGATGACCACTGCGTTAGAGTAAGTATAGTCAAAACAGAACATAGCTGTAGGGCTCAAGGTGATTTAAGTTCACGTTACCATTCTGCTACAGACTTTTTTGATTATATTTTGGGGCAAATTTATGAGGGTGCACACATTACGTAAACATTATGTTGGGAAACATTACAGGAAAATGCTTTTTTTTCAAATTTTGACTATTTATTCTCATTAAGTACTAAGGAAATAAAAATATATGTATCTAAAATTGCCACCAAGTTAAAACTATATTTGTCCCAAAAAACAGCAAAGTATAATACTTTAGGGTAGACTACATAATACATTAGGGTGGACTACAAAACCTAGAAGATATAATTTGCTGTACTGAAACATTGCCACAACAGGGCCCTACCACTTCTGAGCCACATCAAATGCACTAAACTGGAAAAAAAGCCCTGGGACTCAAGGGGGTTTATGTAGGTTAAAGATGCTGGGACTCAAGTGGTTAATTGAGTTTTGACTTTTTAATTTACTTTAAACACTGCTACAATCCCTGCTCCCACCAAATTATTATTTTTTTTTTTTGCTGTGATACATGTTCCCCAGGGCATTTGCCAGCCCCCACCCCATTTGTTTGACAATCCCTTGCCATTAGCCTAGAAAATGGCCATTACTTTTCCTTAACATTTGGCTCCCGTTGACTTCAGTAGGTTTCAGATTTGGCACCCAAACTTTAGTAGTGGTCATTGAACCTGTCTCGTACCAAACCCCCTTGTATATTAAGCTAATTTCTAGTTGGGACATTTGTCATGTTTTTAGTGCTAAACGTAGAAGGAAAAGGTGTTGGGCAGTAGATCTCAGTCTACCCAGTAGACTGGGTATTTCCAGTCAAATCCTATAGGGAATAAAAGCATAATATAGGGAATGAATACTCTTAAAACAGCTGTCACATGAGTAGTGGCTGAAGGTCATTGGAGGAAGCCCATCTTTCCATCATTATCCTGGGGGTGATTTGGTTATCCTTTTTCACAGGGACCCCTTATGCCACGTACACTCGATCAGACTTTTCGGCCGGACTTTCCAGCGGAGGTCCGCCTGACTTTCCGAACGTGCGGACTCGCACACACGCCCGGACTTTTCCGGCGGATAATCCGTCTGAGTTTTGGCGGAAGTCCGCGGGACTTTTGAAACTAACGGACTTGTCTCACACACAAGTAAAGTAAAGTCTGTTCATTTAGAACGTGACTCCAGGTAGACGGGACTAGCGAAGGAAGCCAATGTCGCCGCCTTGATCGGCGAGATTGACACCTCGCTAGCCTGGTAACCGGGTATGGATTTAAAGGGGAATCCCTAAGCCGAAAAAAGGGCGTGTCAGACCCTTATACGAGCATGCAGCCCAGCCGGGCAGGAAAGGGGAGGGGACAAGTGAGTGCCCCCCCCTCCTGAGCCGTACCAGGAGGGGGGCGCCCCCCACTCCTGAGTCGTACCAGGAGCTGTGTAATAAAGTATTTTAAAAACTTGTGTTGTGTTTTTATTTACACTTTTTTCCCTTAGGTGAATGGGTAGGGGTACATCATAGTGTTAACCCCTTACCTGCCAGTGACATTTATACAGTAATCAACGGCTATTTATAGCTCTGATCCCTGTATAAATGTCAACGGTTTCAAAAAAGTGTCAAAAGTGTCCGATCTGTCCACCGCAATGTTGCAGTCCTGATAAAAATTGCAGATCGCCGCTAGTACTAAAAAAGTTTTTTTTAAAAATGCCATAAATCTATTCCCTATGTTGTAAAAGCTATAACTTTTGAGCAAACCAATCAATATACGCTTATTGTGATTTTTTTTTAAACAAAAATAAGTAGAAGAATACATATCGGCCTAAACTGAGGAAAAAATTCTTTATTTTTTTTTTTTTTTTGGGATATTTATTATAGCAAAAAGTTAAAAATATTGTGTTTTTTTCAAAATTGGCACACTGTTTTTGTTTATAGCACAAAAAATAAAAACCGCAGAGGTGATAAAATACCACCAAAAGAAAGCTCTATTTGTGGGGAAATTGTGTTTGGGTACAGCGTAAGTTAAAGCGATGTAGTACTGTATTGCAAAAAGTGGCCCGGTCAGGAAGGGGGTAAATTCTTCCGGGGTTGAAGTGGTTAAAGTTCTCATTCACATAGTATAACATACAAAAAATGTAAATGACTGCTTACCATTTTAAATGCTCTTTTCTGATAAGTCCGACACAAAAAAAAATGTATATTAATTCTCTTTGTTTATGAGGGGACTGGGGAACTATGTTTGCCAGAACTAACTGTCTGTACTGTGCTAGTAGATCTCATTACCTGTTGCAAACTATATTTGAACACTGTTAATCCTAACAAAGCGTTAAAGCTCTAGCAGTTTCATTGTGTGTTAATGAGAGGAGATACACCCTGTTCTTAGCATTTTTATTGGGACAGACTGACCTTGACATTGTTCAGAAATGCTTGCAGTCAGCCCTGAGGCCTTCTCCTGAGAAACAATAAACATATAAAAGTACTGTGAAAAAGTTTTAGGTGTGAAGAAATATTTTTGAATATTTTAATTGTTTATTGTTACAAAATGCAAAGTGAGTGAACAGAAGAAAAATCAAAATCAAATCAAATGTTTGGTGTGACTACCCTTTGGTTTCAAATGATCACCAATTCTTCTAGATACACACAAAAACACACACACAGTTTTTGAAGGAACTCGCCAGGTAGTTTGGAAAACTGACCACAGATTTTCTGTGGATGTATGCTGCCTCAAATCCTTCTGTCTCTTTATGTAATCCCAGACAGACTTGATGATGTTTAGATCAGGGCTCTGTGGGAGCCAAACCACCACTTCCAGGACTCATTGATCTTCTTTACACTGAAGATTGTTCTTAATGACATTGACTGTATGTTTGGGGTTGTTGTCCTGCTGCAGGATACATTTGGGGCCAATCACATGCTTCCCCGATAGTATGGCATGATGGATAAGTATCTGCCTATATTTCTCAGCATTGAGCACACCATTGATCGTGCAACGTTCAGGTCCGTTGACGCAGTGGTCAGCCAAAGAAACTTAATGCAGCAGATTAAGACACATCGTGCTTATGTCCCTTGGACATCAGAAGATGTTCAGCAGTGCCATCAGCACATAATTTGCAGAAACCAGTGGGACCCAGGTACACCCATCTACAGTCCAGAGAAGTCTGACCAGAACTGAACTTCATGAAAGAATTGCAGCCAAAAAACATACCTCTGAAACAAGGCTAAGCGACTTAAAGCGGAGCTCCACCCTAAAGTGGAACTTCCACTTATCGGATTCCTCCCCCCCCACAATTGGCACCTTTCAGGGGGGAGGGGGGGTGCAGATACCTGTATAATACAGGTATCTGCACCCACTTCCGGGACGAGCTAGTCGGAGCTGGCCCGCCCATATCCGAAGATGCCCCGTTGTGTCTTGTGAAACACAGTTCCCAGGACACAATGGGGACCAATAAAGACGCGCAGTGCGACTCGTGCATGCGCAATAGGGAACTGGGCAGTGAAGCAGCAAGCTTCACTTCCTGATTCCCTGACAGAGGATGGTGGCGGGGGCAGCCGAGAGACAAGCGATTGCTGACATCGCTGGAACAGGTAATGTCTATTTATTAAAAGTCAGCAGCTGCAGTATTTGTAGCTGCTGACTTTTAAAAAAAAAATTCAGGTGGACCTCCTCTTTAACTAACATAGGAAAAAACATAGGAGCTGGGGTGCAGAAAAATGGCAGCAAGGTGTCCTGAAAATGATGGTTCGGCTTCCACAGAGCCCTGATCTTAACATCATTGAGTCTGTGTGTAATTACATGAAGAAACAGAAGGATTTGCGGCATCCTACATCCACAGAAGATCTGTGGTTAGTACTCCAAGATATTCGGAACAACCTACCTGCAGAATTTCTTCAAAAACTGTGTGGAAGTGTGGCTGCAAATAGGGCCTAAGGACACAAACAATTATAAAAAAAAAGAACATAGATGTAGCCTGTTGTGTACTCTATAATTTAAACACTCTAAAATTTTATGCTCCAAATACTTATGAAAATAAAAGTTGGAAAAAATTTACAGCTGGTAATGTTCCTCTGCCTCTAACTGCCAGTCCTTGTGCCCTTGCCATGATTGATATTGATCAGGTACGGATCATGTGCGGATCTCGGAGCTTGAGAGTTTACCATTGTGAGTGCAACTCTTGTCGTTTTTATTCATTTTCTTTAAAAGGTTTAACACTAGGGCGGCTGTGCGCTTTATTTCTTTATTTTTGCACAAGGTAGGGTTTACAACTTCAAATTGATAAGTGTGGTGCAGATCTAACACTGCCAAAACCTAAAAAAAATACTGTACCCACAAAGAAATGTTGCAAATCTAGTGATGTGTTGTGGGGCTGCTTTTGTGTTGTTGTGTGTCAGGCACCAAGACATTTTCTGCTTTACCTGTATTATAGTTGACAATGTAGATCTCCACGCCGTTGCCAAGCTCTGTTTAGCAGCATTCAGAATACAAATTAGAAGTTATCTTGAAGATTATTACATTATTATAAATGATAATCACCTATCCAATAATGTGTTTGTTTAGGGCATTCCCACCAAACAAGTAATAGTGTCCCAGTCAGCTATTCTCTGGGACACCATGTACCAGCGTAATTGTAATTTATAATTGGCTTTCACATTGAATGTGATTTTCAGTTTATCAGTTTTGGGATGGCAGAGTCCGGGTGGCAGTTTCATTGGTGTCAGATTCTGTTGCTTTCCAGCTTACCCAAAGGGGGATATCTAGTGTAGTCTGATGAGAAAGTAAAGGTGCTATCTGGGCTGCATAGTTGTAACTGGACATGTAAAGGACAAAGAGGACACAGTATCTTAGTTGATTTCATACTGCAGTATTAAAAGCACAGGAGGGTCCTAGGTATAATCATGTCAGGAAGTGCTATTTTTCTAGAAGAATTGAAATGAGGACAATTCAAGGTACATTTCTCAGAGAGGACACAATTAACATTTTAGATGCTTCCTGTAGTTTCACTTTTTGAGCATAGGTTCACTTAGAAGAATTGATTGTCAAAAACAAAGTTTCTTACGGCAAAGTAACTGGTTTCAATCTGTGAAAAAAACAAAAACAAAACAAAAACAAATAATTGTCCAGAAGGTCAACTTTTAACAGTACGTAAAACAGAAACAGAAAGTAGAAATACTGGGATGGTTCATAAATACAAATGTAAATGTCCTACGGCTACCCAGTGTCATGACCTGAATCCAAATTATGATCAGTGCTACTGTTTGAAAACTGGGATTCAAGTATCATGTGACTAACCTGAACAACCTGGACAAAATTTGTCTAGAAGAATGTGAATAATTGCACAGGAATCAATTGAGGATGATTGCATAGATAATCAGCCTAAAAAAGACACAGGCCCATCTATTCAACTGATATAGAAATACTCATAAAATAAACACTGAAAAATAGTATAAGCCATTCAGTTGATAGCGCATCCTTGAATACTATTCTCCTCCTCTCACTAAAGATGCGTGGATGCAATTTTACCTTGAACTACTATTGCGTACAGTATATACCTTTGTTCACCTGTCCTAATTTTTAGTTACTTGTTTTCTACTGTAACTTCTTTCTTATGTTACATTATTACTGGCATTTGAGGCGGCTGCTTTCGCTGCTTTGTTGACAACATTGTCATTGTTTTCCTTTCTTTAAAAACTCAATGAAAAAAAAAAAATAGCTCCACCAGAGAAATACATTCCTTCCTGATCCCCTAAAGCAATATTCTGTGGATCATCCGTCTTTGGTATTATAACTTGTAAATGTCAATAATCAGTTTTATTCTGTGCATTCATGATTGCATCCAGCATTGTTTTAAAACAATCAATCGAGCTGGTTAGAACTAGTTCCTGAGGGAGTCCATTCCACATTTTCACAGCTCTAACTGTGAAGAATTATCAAAAATAAGTTGCGCTAGTGATTAAACATTAAACAAAATCTGAGTGAATAATATAAATTCTTAAAGTGCATCCAATAAAGTGACATCAACGTGGCATGTATATCAGTACACCCAAGGAAACATGATGTGTAAAGGAATAACTCCCGCCTCTAATTTCACTGCCGCTTACCGACTCCCTATGATCTCCTATTACGGGAGATCACAAGCGCTTTTGGCTTAGTACCCAGCCAGGGTATTGAAGGACACAGCAAAAGCATCTTCGCATACTTCCATTCCTCACAGAGGGCACAATTTCACAGGATCCCCAAGAAGAAATAAAAGCTTCCATAGCATAAAATATTTGGGTGTTTTATTGTAAAAAAGTTGTAGTACACTTACAGTTATGAAGATAAATTTGAGCATAAAAACAAGCCGGCCAGCTCAAAACTGCAGCTCGTCACTCCGGGACCTGCGTGAACGTGGTGACGTTAGCATGCCGCTCCTCCCTACGCGTTTTGTCACAAATTACTTCATCATAAGCCCCTGGACGACGTGCAGTAATTACTTTTTCTTCTTTATTAACTGTGAAGAAGCCTTTCTATATGCAGAGGATAAATCTTTTTTTTTCTTTCAGTTGCAAACAGTACCCCCTTGTCCTTTTTAATGACCTTAAAGTGAATAACTTTGTACAAAACTGGACTGCATATTCCAGATGAGGTCTAAGTATACCTTTTTTTTTTCTAAATTACAGCTTTCCTATGTACCACTATACCATTACTTTACTGTACCTCTGCTGAAGGAAAGGAAAAGCTGTCTATATATTCTAGGGCAGGCCTCACTTAGTGTCCAGGTTTTCCTATAGAAAACTCCTCCATGACTTCCTGGTATACATCCTTTGAATCTCATTAACACATATCCTGAACCGGCCCTCCATCTCCAGGGGATTTATCCCACCCACCTTTGTAGTTACATGCAGTCGCTGTCAGTGAGCACCATTCTAACTGAATACACAGCCAGTGTCTTCCTCTGCTGATCAATCATTTTGTACCTTACTTCTTCTTGCATAGATTGTTCATTTGACGGAGTATGCAGGAGCTAAGTGATCACATAACAGCCTCTGTGGAGCAGACCTCTAGTACTATACAATCTCCCATAGATCTACCAGTGCAAGGGACTGCCGGATTGAATACAGAGAGATTGAATAGATAGGTGTGTCCTCCTATTATAAAGTTTTGGTAAATTTAAAGTAGATTGTACAGCAATTATACAATCAGTGTAGTGTATTGCCTCCTTTATCCAACAAAAATGAACTTCTCAGGCTTTCGGTGCCATTAATTGTTGATGGCACCCCAAACAAGGAAGTAAACAGGCATTTTGAAAAAATGCATGATAAAAGCGGCAAAACATGCAAGTAAAAAATGTGCAAACTGTAACATGCCAAAATGTCCAATGAGCTACTTTGCTGTGTGAAATCAATGGGCTGCCCTATGTGTTTCACAGGACAAACGCCGCAAAAATCATGCTCTCCCACTACACTAATTGTGAATGAGGCCTGGAAGTGAAATCGGTGTGTTTACACAAGAACAATGACAGCTGAGAGCTGAGCGCCTCCATTCACTCCCTCCCATGTACTGGCCTTACACTATGCAATCTGATTGTACAGTCTCAGTACAATTTCCTTTAGATTTACCAAAACTATGGAATAGGAGGACCCACCTGAACAATCTGTTTAATTTGTATCAAATCGTACAGTGATCAGAGAGGTGTGGTCCAGAGAGGTAAGGCATGTCCTATTCTGTGATACAGTAAGGCAGTGCATGATGGGATATGAATTTTCCTGGAAGGTCAAATGATGCTACAGGAAGTCAGGGCTCAGAATGCATTTTTTTTTATTTTGAACAGAGAGGTGCAGATTCAAAGCTGCTGTGGACTAGGTAAGTGAGAGACAATCACATTCTGTTTACTATGAAAAGCAAAATTCTGCCTGGAAAGGTGAATTTAGCCTTTAAGTCCACAAGAACACCCAGATCCTTCTTGATGATTGACTCTGGAGGTTGTACTCCTCCTGGAATGTATAATTCATGCATGTTTTTAGCCCTCAAGTGCATAACTTACATTTGCAAACATTAACCCTTTTGCTGCCATTGATCTTTGCCATACGTTGATAGCAGAGGTGGGGGGGGGGGGGGTCACACTTACAGCATGAGTGCATCAAAATGTCACATGCTGACTGTTCAATGACTCCCCAGAGGAGCTGCCTCACTCCACCTACACCACACTGCCCTGCCTTGCCTTATCCACCCCCCCCCCATGTTTTCCATGCTGCACTATTCCACCTGCATGCCTGGGACCTACATAATTGGTTTTGCTGGGTAGAGGGGAGGGAGACCAGTAAATGTCTGTTTGCTGATTTTGACACTTTCTCCTGTCACTTTCCCTTGCCACTGTGGCCAATTAAAGAAGCTAATGGAGAATGATCTGTGCTCCATTAGCTTCAGTGGAGTATAAGGGAAAAACTAGGGGGCTAATAGGTCACGTTGGTCTCCTATGTGATAGAGATTAAAAAAAATGTACACCCAAGCACTTTAAAAAAATTCCCCCCAAAATGTTGAGCCCTCCTGCCCCTATGTACATACGCATGTAAAAGCACACGTAGGGGAACCTATGTCTGAAACGTTGACTGTGCTACACTTTACATATTGCCGTGCATGCTGGAATGAAAGCAATAATATTAGGGCCATTATTTATGGTTACCTATAAACTGTTGACCTGTAAGAGCTTTTAAAGTATTGCCTATTGAAATTTTGGGTACCAATGTTTGTCGCTGTTTAAGTAGCAAGTGCCATTTTATAGCTTGATATGTTGGGTATCTGTTTGCTCAGCACAACCTCATCTTTTATTATTTACCTAAAAACAGTGCATTCAGTTCTAACTGTAAGTAGGAGACATCATTTAAGGACTTTATTGAACTACATAGTTTGGATTCATCTGCAAACACAGAAATTGTACTTTTATTCACAAAAACTCTATATCATTTATAAATAGGTTAAAAAGGAAGCGTCCCAATACTGAACCTTGGAATACACCACTAATAACTTAGTCTATACAGAGTATTAATCATTAATTACTACTCTCTGAATGCAAACTTTAAAGCCAATCTCTGGGCGAAAAAAAAGAAAAGATCCCTTGCAGAAACTTATGTAAAACAGAGCAAGAAGCTGTCAAAATGACAGATATACATAGATAACCCATAGATGGGCATGTGACTTGTGGGGGGTAGGACTCCTTGTTTTACACTTGTGGTGCCCTCTGAAAATCATTCCCTCCTGGAAACAATTGAAAGTCTGCTGCCCCACAGTGCAACCATGTGCATTATAGATGATTGCGGCTTGGTTTCATTTACTTAAATGGGTCATGTTTGGCAGCGGTACTGCCTGCTGAACTCAATATGGGGTATAACCTTTGCATGTGTACCACTCGCTCTGGCTGCCATGTTAGGTTAAGGCAGGAAGTTGGGAACCAGTAAAAATACAGTTCAACTAAGACATACAGTATGAGGTACATCATAGGATCTCAGCCGGTTGATATCACTTCAAAATTGCACAGTACTATTGAAACAATGTTGTTTGGACAAATGAGACGGACATTTCACTTTTTGATAAATAGATACAATGTTATGTATGGGTCAAACAAAAAACTGCATACAACCAGCAAAACATTATCTAAAAATTTGAAATATGATGGATTTGGTTTATAATGTTATGGTGTTGATGTTCTGCCACAGGACAAAGATGGCTTGAAATTGTTAATGGATTAATAATTTCTAATATGTATTAAGAAACAACTGAGTTTCAGGCAGTATATCAGTAAGTTAAAATTAAAAAGAAGTTGGATTATACAACAGTGATATGATATAGTAATTTAGATTGGCCCAGTCAGTACTTTTGAACTGGAATATCATAATATAACCGTATTTTCAATGCAGAATTTTTACCGTACTGTGAAAGTATCTGATGAGCAGAAGTTCTCTTTCACTTATTGCTACTTGAGTATAATTCAGGTGACCTAGTAAAGTCTGAAGAACTGTGTAGTATCATTTATTTCCCTGCCCGTGAATCTGTGAACACTTATGTCCCCGTAGAAGACCTGATTCCATGGTAACACACTTCATGTTTAATGATTTAATCCATTACCTGCTGCTAATGAAACAAACTGGCTGTAACTTTAGGTGTTTTGCAATCTGCAAGTTGCCTTACAATTTTTAAATTGCCCTTATACTACAATTTACCACTCATCTATCAGGTTTATGCATATTTTACCTTTATGTTTCATAACAACAAATCGTATTCTTCACTGATGTCACGTACACACGATTGGAAATTACGCCAGCAAAAGTCCGATGAGAGCTTTTGGTCGGAAAATGCGACCGTGTGTATGCTCCATCGGACTTTTGCTGGCGGAATTCCAGCCAGCAAAAGATTGAGAGCATGTTCTCAATTTTTCGGTCGGAAAAAGTTTAGATTGGAAATTCCGATCGTCTGTACCAATTCTGACGCGCAAAATTCCTACGCATGCTCGGAAACAATTCGACGCATGCTCGGAAGCATTGAACTTAATTTTCTCGGCTCGTCGTAGTGTTGTATGTCACCGCGTTCTTGGCGGTCGAAAGTTCAGAGAACTTTTGTGTGACCGTGTGTATGCAAGCCAAGCTTAAGCGGAATTCCGTCGGAAAAACCATCCAAGATTTTTAACCACTTGCCGACCGGCGCACACAGATGTACGTCGACAGAATGGCACGTACAGGCAGGAGGGCGTATATATAAGTCCCTCCTTTCTGCCTGTCCGTGCCATCGGGAGCGCGCCGGGAGCGGCGTGGCCCCGCGCCGGTCGGGACCCCCGTGAGTCCGATCGCGGTCCCCGCGGACTCGATCGCCGCGGGGACATCCGCGATCATCTCACGGGACGGCTGAACGGGGAGATGCCGAGATAAACAGCATCTCCCCGTTCTGCCTAGCAACTAGTGACGCGATCTCTGCTCCCTGTGATTGGAGCAGAGATCAGCATTCACTAGCTGACAGCCACGCCCCCCCCACAGTAAGAATCACACCCCTAGGCCTACTTAACCCCTACACTGCCCCTTGTGGTTAACCCCTAAACTGCCAGTGTCATTTTTACAGGAATCAATGCATTTAAAATGCATTAATTGCTGTAAAAATGACAATGGTCCCAAAAATGTGTCAAAAATGTCCGATGTGTCCGCCATAATGTCGCAGTCACAAAAAAAAAAATCGCAGATCTCCGCCATTACTAATAAAAAAAATTATTAATAAAAATGCTATAAAACTATCCCCTATCTTGTAAACGCTATAACTTCTGCGCAAACCGATCAATAATCGCTTATTGCAATTTTTTTTACCAAAAATATGTAGAAGAAATACGTATCGGCCTAAACTGAGGAAAAAAAATGTTTTTTAATATATTTTTTGGGGATATTTATTATAGCAAAAAGTAAAAAATAATGCATTTTTTTCAAAATTGTCGCTCTATTTTTGTTTATAGCGCAAAAAATAGAAACCGCAGGGGCGATCAAATACCACCAAAAGAAAGCTCTATTTGTGGGAAAAAAAGGACGTCAATTTTGTTTGGAAGCCACGTCGCACGACCGCGCAATTGTCAGTTAAAGCGACGCAGTGCCGAATCGCAAAAAGGGGCCTGATCCTTTGGCTGCCAATTGGTCCGGTCTGAAAGTGGTTAAGACGGAAAATCCACTTGTGTGTGCGCGCGGCATAAGGCTTCAGTCATATGCATGCTTGAAAGCCACAGGAGGGTAAATTGTTGTATTAATGTACATTATTGATGATATTTCAATTGTTTCAAAAATTGGAGGGAGAGGCTGAAAAGGATTTGTTCTTACTGTTCCTTTTAGTACTTTTTTAACCACTCTTTTATGACCAGGCAATTATTTGCTATTCATCACTGTGCTACTCTACCTGGCAATTTCTCAGTCATGCAACACTGTACCCAAATTACATTTATATAATTTGTTTTTCACACAAATAGAGCTTTCTTTTGGTGGTGTCACCACTGGGTTTTTTATATTTTTTGCTATATATAAAAATATATTTTTTCTTAGTTTCTGTTATAAAAGTTTTCAAACAAATAATAATGTAGTCTTCTACATTTCTTTGGTAAAAATAACCCAACTCAGTGTATATTATTTAGCCTGTGTGAAAGGTATAGAGTTTACAAATTATGGTGTATATATATATATTTGAAAATTGATCAAGCCTGATGTACTGTACTAACGTCCTATCTAATTTTTGGAGGCCCTAAAATGCTAGGACAGTACAAATTCCCCCAAATTACCCCCTTTTGGAAAGTAGACAGACAAGGTATTTATTAAGAGTCATGGTGAGTTTTTTTTAAATGTAATTTTTTTGTAATTTTTTTTTTGGGAAAATTAAGAAATTAAATAAAATTATTTTTTTTTCAATTTTTTTTTTATATACTGTCACCAGTGCAGTACAGTGTCATCATATGACTGGTGTGACAGTGCTCCGACATGCTGACTGGTGACAGTATGTAAAAATAAATATTTTTTATTACATTTTTTAAAGATTTTCTTTTACTTTTCTTTTCCTTTTTTTTTTTTAATATACTACTCTGAGAGTATTTAAAAAATAAATAAATAGTGACACTGTTCCATTCTGGGGGGTGATCAGGGATTTTTTTTTTCTTTTACACCGTGATTGCTTGTTACAGTGATGATCACAGCAATCGTTTGAATTCTCATGAATGCCTTTCATTCATGACTATTTGTTTACTATTGTACTGCTGTGATTGGCCAAAGATATCACATGGCACAGGGTGCTCCGATTGGCCAAGGTACCATGTGATCATTGGTGACCAATCATAGATGTAAACTTCTTCAGTAAATGAACAACTTCAAAAAACAATTATCATTCATTTTTGTATTTTCTTGGCAAAAAACTAGAAATACCGTAGTGTACTGTAGTATAGTGAATAAAATGAAAACTTTTCATTCTCCTGGTAGATCTCTCATTTGCACATTCCACCTGTAGTCTATGAAAATGAAAATCCATTCCCAACGAATCTGTTAGTTGACACCATGCAGCTTGTATTCCAACAGCTGATTGCATTTAGATGCTAAGCAGCTCTGGTAATGATTGCCTTTGCCTATATTGGGTTACCTAGGTTGGTTTGCTATTTGCTGAAAAAAATCAAATCAAACATCTGATGGTAGTAGCCCCTTATTTGATTGGTTGGCAATCCAATCTTAACCACATCATAGGTGAAAGGAGAAAAAATCCTTTAAATGTCTTCTGAAGTGAACAATTGGTACTACATCTACTAAAAACTGATCTGAATTTTTAAGGGATTTTATTTCCAAAACTGGTTTACCATTTGGACGTAGCAGCAGTGTTTTCTCTATATTCTGTTTCTCTATATAGTTAGAGTCTAATTATTATCTCTTTAGTAACTCATTTATTTACATTTTGGAGTAGTGTGTGATCCAGATATTCAAGGGATTATACACATATTTAAGTGTTGCAGCCACAGCTGTACTTGAAGCCCATTTTGTTTAGATAACAAAATATTTCATGTCTAATTAACAGTTATGTCTCTTTGTCTGACAGTGTTGTCAGTGGAGCCAGTTGCTGTAAGTCAGAGGTAACTATTGTGAAAGGTTTCCATTATTAAAGCCAGCATTCTACTCCGTACTCTACTCTGTAGTTTCAAGCAGCCATCTGCTTTCAGCGCTTTCTCCTGGCATTTTACAAGAGATTCATTAAGGGTTTACAAAGTGTTTAATCCAAATCCTCTTTATAAAGCGATATCTCCTTACCGACTGTACATAGTGGATTGGAAGCTTGTAGAACTCTGGCTTTTGACAGCATGAACGACTATATGGGTGTTTGATATCTTAAGCAGGACATTATTTACAGTAAATCTAATCCACAGTACATCTGATGGTATCTATAGGAACATGTTTTTTTAAATTTTAGTTTTTTTGTTACTGGTATAACTGATTTATTCCTGTCTTATTTTACTTTAGGTACAGTAATGCCGCGTACACACGAAGGGACTTTTGCCGGCGGACCTAAGTCCAGCGGACAATCCGCTGGACTTTGCAGCTGAGTCCGCTGGACTAAAAAGCGAACGGACTTGACCACACACGATCACGCAAAAAGTCCGGCGGTTCACGCGATGACGTACAGCACGTACGACGGGACTAGAAAAAGGAAGCTCGAGATCCCAAACGACACCCTTTGGGCACCGTCAGCTAATCTCGTGTGTATCGCGTGTTAGTTGACGTTTGGTTAGAGACGATTCGCGCTTCTCAGACTTCTGCTTAATTCGCTCGCTTCTGCCGTTCAGTTTGTGCTTGTGAGGTTTGTATCTGTCTTTCAGTGCGTGTGGATCAGTTCCTACCTGTTCTCAGGCCGTTCTGGTCCGCTCGTTCCTGTTTTTCAGGTCGTTCTTCATAGGCCTTGCTGTTCTTCAGTGCGTTCGGTTAAGTTGTTTGTTGTTTGTTTGATCAGCCGACCGTTTTGAAGCCATGGAGTGTGGACGTACTCGGGAACGAGTTCGTGCTGTGCAGGGGCTCGGTGTTGCGGTTAACACCTTGGCCCGAGCCCAGTCCATGAACAGGGTGAGGAGGAGTTCATGGACCAAGAATTGGTTGCGCCAGCGTGACCAATTCTCGCATATGCCTTTGCTCCGTGAGATCCGTGAGAATAATCCTGATGATTTCAGGAATTATCTCAGGATGACGGACCCCATTTTTTTGGCTTCGCTGTCCCCTTATATTACCAGGCAGAATACCTGCATGCGGCAAGCCATCAGTGCGGAGCAGAGGCTAGTCGCCACGTTGCGTTACTTGGCGATGGGGAGAAGCTTGCAGGACCTCAAGTTCACGACAGGCATCTCCCCCCAGGCTCTGGGGCTCATTATTCCAGAGACCTGTTCTGCCATTATCCACGTCCTGCAGGAGGAATACATTAAGGTAAGTCTTCTCTTTTCAAATTACCTATGTCTTGTATGTTTGCTAATGTAGTGCATCAATGTCATCATTAGCTAATTACCATGATAGGACTATTCTATGAATGTCCCCTATTCCTGTATATTTTTTAATTTTTTTTGTTTTTTGTATAGTATTTTATGGTTGACTTATCGAAATTGCTTTAAGAATGTATTATTTAGTGGGTCACATGCATATTTCCTTGCACCAACCTCCCCAGCATGGAATCTTGGCCCCCTAAACACCCCTAGCCTAGTCACTTTCTTTGGTTAAAAATGTATCTTACCAGCTCCATTGTACTGCTTTACTCACCCCCTTGACCCTCACCCCTTTCACCCCCCTTGCCCCTCATTTTTAAATTGATTGCATGTGGTTTGGGTCAGCTTGTAATTACCCCCCCCCCCACACACACACACACACCCTCTTTAATTAATTGCATGTGGTTTGGGTCAGCTTGTAATTAACCCCCCCCCACACACACCCTCTTTAATTAAATGCATGTGGTTTGGGTCAGCTTGTAATTAACCCCCCCACATACACACCCTCTTTAATTAAATGCATGTGGTTTGGGTCAGCTTGTAATTACCCCCCCCCCCCACACACACACCCTCTTTAATTAAATGCATGTGTATTGTGTGACCTTACAATTAATTACTCCCCACCCACATCCCCATTATTATCTTCTGTGGGCCATCAGAGGGGTCATCAATCAGAGATTTGTCCCCTATCCTTAATCTTTTGGCTTTATTTCAAGGACTAACAAAATAAATAGATATGTTGTTCCAAATTGTTTGTTAATTTGTTGTATTTAGTTTGGTGTTTTGCCTGGTTTATAATTAGAATTGTATCTTTCTGTTTGACTTCACAGTGTCCTTCCACGCCACAGGAATGGCAGACTGTGGCTTCCCAGTTTGCTGCCCGTTGGGACTTTCCCAACTGTGGAGGGGCGATTGACGGCAAACATGTCCGAATTGTGCCCCCACCCCATTCGGGGTCTTACTATTGGAATTATAAGGGGTTCCATAGTATAGTGTTGATGGCGGTGGTGTCGGCACAATATGACTTTCTTTATGTGGATGTGGGGAAAAACGGCCGGATGTCGGATGGAGGAGTCTTCAACCAGACGGAGTTCGGCCATCGTCTCCAGACTGGTGGCCTGGAGCTGCCACCAGATGAAGAGAATGTGGAGGGACTCCCGTTCGTTTTCATAGCCGACGAGGCGTTCGGTCTGGGTGACCACCTGATGAGGCCATTTCCCCAAAGATCCCTCACCCCTGAGAGGAGGATTTTTAATTTTAGGTTGGCCAGAGCAAGAAGGGTTGTGGAAAATGCCTTTGGAATTATGGCCAACCGTTTCAGATTGCTGTTAACATCCATACATCTGGCAGAGTACAAACTGAATACTATTATTCTTGCATGCTGTGTAATGCACAATTATCTACGGAAACATTCTGGAAGCTACACATTACCTATAGGGCCTGAGGCCGGAGTGGAAGGCGAGATGACAGGCCTGGATAATCGCCGTCTTGGTTTGGCCACACAATCAGCACAGCAAGTGCGGGACCGTTATTTAAATTATTTTAATGGTAGGGGGGCCATTGCAATGGCAGCAGACCCTTAAAACATCATTTTTTTGGAAAGAATAAATACAGTTATTTATGTTTGAAAGATTGGTTTTTTCGTATTGTTTTGCTTTTAATTTTGCCTGTTTTATATGTTGTCCTAGTGCACTTATTAATAGTGGCAAACTTGGTTTGCGTTTAGTAAATAAGCCCCTTTGTCAATGAACCACAACATGTTTTGGTCAAACTGGTAGTATTTAAAAAGAAGAAGCCACACATTGTTTAATTTGTGCAAACATTTTTTTTTTTTTTATTATAGTGCACATCCAAACTTTTCTTTTTTTTTGTTTTTTTTTGTTGATTTCCTGATTTTTTTTTTTTTTTTTTTCCATTTTTGGTAATTATTTTTTTTTAACAACAGTTTTTTTTTTTTTTTTTTCCAAACACCTTTTTTTTTTTTTGGTAGTTTTTAAATATTTTTTTGTTATTTTTGTCACAACATTTTTTTTTTTTTTTTTTTAGATGTTTTTTTTAAACAAACATAAAAACATGTTTTAAAATCGTACAAATGTTTTGGTTAGCATTCTAAAATATTTACACAATGTAAAAGTAGGGAACTTACAAAGTTCAACAGGTAACCCATGAACAGTAGAAGCCAAATTTAGAATATGCACACTAATTTAACATGAAAATGGGTAATGTCAACATGTGCTATGTTCCATCATGGGGAATCAATGGACGTGTTTTGTGTGTGAAACCCCTTCCCTCTCACCTACTAGCATTAGGGGTTGCAAAAACAAAATGCGTCCATTGAGATCCCCTGATGGCACATAGCACATGTTGACACACCATGTGCATATTAAAAATTTGGCCTCTAAAATTTTGAAACAATAGCGCATCAAAAGGGGAATGAAGGACATGATTGATGTTAGGAAATGGAAAAGGGGTCTTTAGATTCTCCCCAAAACATCAATCATGTCCTTCATTCCCTGCTGCATGGTGGCCATCTCCTTCTGCATGTTTTCCAGCTGCAGATTCCAGGCCATGATCTGGCCAATAAGCCTGTGGGCACTGTCTGTGGAAAATGGCTCCGCAGCTTGTCCTTCCACAACCAGATCAGCATCACCTAAAAGTTGGGTAGATAAAACACAAGAAAAAAAGTGTCAAAAACATGCAGACCTTAATTTATTAGCTCAATCTGTGTTCTGAGACACTCACTTGGTGGGGTGCAGATTTGATCCACTTCAACCACCTCTTCCTCCACATCCACGCGTGGGCTTGGGCTAACTGCCCAATTAGTCTGGTGAGGCCGGGAGGTCCTCGTAGGTTCTGATTGACGTCTGAGTCTTTTGCCCCTATGGTAATGGAACACAAAAAGGTACACTTTTAATCACACTGATATTTGAGTGCCAAAATATGATTATTAAACATTGTTTAAAAGTGTTGTCCAATTATTAGCAGTTTGTTAGAAGATCCTACTTGAATACAGAATTGAAATGTCTATCTAATGAAACTCCAATACTTAAACCGCCCTTCAACCCTAAAGTTGAACTTCCGCTCATTGTATCCCTGCACCCCCGTGGTGTCTTATTTGGAACCTTTTAGGGGGGAGGGGTTGCAGATACCTGTGTAAGGCAGGTATTTGCACACACATCCGGCCCTAGACTCCCACAGAAGTATACGCCACATCCCGTCCCACCGTGCTGTCTGCTGGGACACACAGGGGTCCCAGAGCTCGCGCGGACCAGTCCTATTGCATTGCGCAACTGGCACATGCCCAATAGTGACCCGGGAAGTGAAGCCGCAAAGATTAATTTCATGATTCCAAGATCAAAGATTGTAGCTGCAGCATCCAAGGGACAGGTGAGTGTACTTCTTAGAAAAGTCACCACCTACAGTATTTGTAGATGATGAGCATTTTTTGGGAATTTGGAGCTTGACACCCTGCTTAACAGATTTATCCCCCCCCCCCCCCAAAACAGCTTCTGGAGTCCCTGTGTAAGTTACCCATAAAACCCTTACTACAGCAGTAATAGTATAGATAGTGGCAATAATAAACAACCTTACAACTCCAACAACCCAAAGCCAGGTAAACAGAATAAACGTTATGAAGACAAACGAACTTTCATCAAGTCTGCACAAGTTTCACGTACGAATGCTAATAACATCTGCGCAAGTTTCACGTACGAATGCTAATAACATCTGCGCAAGTTTCACGTACGAATGCTAATAACATCTGCGCAAGTTTCACGTACGAATGCTAATAACATCTGCGCAAGTTTCACGTACGAATGCTAATAACATCTGCGCAAGTTTCACGTACGAATGCTAATAACATCTGCGCAAGTTTCACGTACGAATGCTAATAACATCTGCGCAAGTTTCACGTACGAATGCTAATAACATCTGCGCAAGTTTCACGTACGAATGCTAATAACATCTGCGCAAGATTAGACATATCAAGTATAACCATAGTAGCGCACGTGCTTGACTTACTTTTTTTTGATGGCTTTTCGAATTCTCCTGTACTGATCGTGCTCCCTGGATTTGATGTCGGACCATCGCTTGCGCAGTTGATCCTTGCCCCTTCGTACGCCGAATTTATGCTCCAGGGTGCTGACGACTGTAGTGAGAATCTTGTCCTTGCGCAAGTTGGGTCGAGGGTACGGGCCATTTTCCCCGTCGTAATCTTCCCTTTGGAGGATGTCCACCATCTCCACCATCTCTTCAAAGGCCATATTGGTGGCCTTATATCTGCTGCTGGATGCAGATGTGTTCGCTTCTGGGCTTTCCTCCGCGCTACTGGCTGAGAATGTGTCCGCCATCTTCATGTATTAATTCACCCACAATGCAACGAGGGGAAGCGGGAGGACGCAGGCGGACTTCGACGCGTGCGCAGTGTATATAAGGCTGTTTGAGGGCCCCACGTGTTCCCGAACGGAAGTAGCGAGCGCTCTGTACGAAGGTAAGTGTTTTCTAGGATGCATTACTGTGGTTTATTGGTTTTTGGGCCTGCATTTTTTAAGGATATGTGTGTGTTGCTGCCTGTGTGTGGGTGTGTTGCTGCCTGTGTGTAGGGGTTGCTGCCTGTGTGTAGGGGTTGCTGCCTGTGTGGGTGTGTTGCTGCCTGTGTGTAGGGGTTGCTGCCTGTGTGTAGGGGTGGCTGCCTGTGTGGGTGTGTTGCTGCCTGTGTGTAGGGGTTGCTGCCTGTGTGGGTGTGTTGCTGCCTGTGTGTAGGGGTTGCTGCCTGTGTGGGTGTGTTGCTGCCTGTGTGTAGGGGTTGCTGCCTGTGTGGGTGTGTTGCTGCCTGTGTGTGGGTGTGTTGTGTAATGTTTTGTTTGAAAAACTGGATGTGCGTTTTTAGTAACATTTGTGTTTTTGGTCTTTGGTATTGCCATTACTAACAAAACAGAAACAAACATGTCAGCAGCCCAGTTGAATCCATTTAAGGACCAGCAGTTCATGTCGGAATTCATTGCGCTGTACCGTAAAAATGCCAACCTGTGGCAGCTTAAGAACCCTTTATATGGAAATAGGGATGTCCGGAAGGTAACACTGGGGCCACTTTTGGATTTTGTGAAGACTCAAGTCCCCAACGCAGACATCAAGTTTGTTGAAGCCAGAATTTCAAGTTTAAGGCACATGTACAAGCGGGAGCGCAAGAAGATTGAGGAATCAGTCAGATCAGGAGCAGCAGCAGAGAATGTTTATGTACCCAAGCTGTGGTACTACAACCAACTGGCTTTTCTAGGTGACCAGATGGAACCCAGGCAATCACTGTCCACTCTTTCCTCCACCCTTCCCTCCACTCTTCCCTCCACTCTTCCCTCCACCCCAGCTGAGGCTTCCACGGAAGGAGAAGACCCCTCCACCTTGGAGCAGGCTGATGCGCCCAGCTGGAGCCAGGTATATATTTTGTAGCCTAAATAGTGATTGGGTGAATATTAATGATGTCAACGTAAAAATGTGAAACAATTAACACCCTGAACTCAGAATTGGGAAAAAAACAGCCAAAAATTGCGCACACTTCTAAAAAGTGTTGGTGCTACATATCGATACATATATAGTGTATACATACATCCAGTAGTGGCAAAAAATGCCTTATACAACATTGGTGATCTGCTTGGAAAATGCAGGGGTCCAAATGATAGCCTTTTGTATCTTTTTTTTAAATTTATCTGCTCGTTCATAAGTTTACAATTGGATGATTGAGGAGGCCATAAACCAAAAAACAGGTGTTTGATTTTTGTTTTTATTTGCACACAGGATGAGCTGACCCAGGATGATGCCGGGACAAGTGGTATGGAGGAGGAGGACATGACCAGCGAGAGCCAGGAGGTGGCTGGGCCCAGCACGAGCCAGACTGACAGCCAGACTGTAAGAAGTCTACCTCCACCCCTGCCCTTACCCCCAAGAAGGCCCAGGAGGATGACCATAGTTGAGGAGGAATCACTCAACCTTATTCGGCAGGCGAGTGAGATTCTCCAAAGACCCCCCATTCCAGAAGAGGCCTATGCCACCTACTTGGCCAGCAGGTTGCTGGAAATGGAGAAGGGCCAACGGCACCTGTGCGAGTGCCTAATTTTTGAAGCTATTAAGGGGGGTTTGAGGGGTCAATTAAGAGAATCCACCCGCCTGACACATGAAGGCCCGACAGCAACTTCTCCTCCTCCTCCTCCTCCTCCTCCTCTTCCTTCTTCTCCTCCTCCTCCTCCTCCTCCTCCTCCTACCACAAGTCAGCCTCCAAGGAAGCGTGCAGGGAAGACTGCAGGGAAGAGTGCAGGGCAGCGTGGTGGGAAGAGTCGGAAGTGATTGCCTGGCTTCAGTCTGGTCTCACAGAAGACACAGGCTGTTGTAGTGCCACAGCTTGGGGACATAGATGTCATCTGCTGCTGTTCCTGGTCTGTGTGATTCCTGGTCAATCTTCTTGTGCTCCCTATATTGGATCAAATATGCCCAAGCTTAATTTTTGGCTTCACAAACTTGATGTCTGCCGTTGGGGCAAAAAGTCTTCTCAAAATCTCAAAGTGGCTCCAGTGTTGCCTTCCTATTTTGTTTTGCCTTGTTTGTTTAAACCACAATAAATGGTAATTTAATTTCAAGAAAATAATGATATACGTGCTTGTTATTCAAAAACATAGTTTATTTAGGAGTAGGCAGGTACATGTCTAAATTATATGGAGGGCATTTCCAAAACGCACATTCATTTGACAATACAAGTGTAAAGTGCAACTTCAATGGAACTGCAAGTGCAGTCGCTGGAAAGGTGAGGGTTAAGATCTGAATTAAGGGCAAGCTCTGCTGACTCCACAATTGTATCATGTGTAATAACAAATCCTTTTGATAACCAACAAATAATAAAATATATCTAAATAGAGATATATGTACATATATATATATATATATATATATATATATATAGTATATATATATATATATATATATATATATATATATATATATATATATACATATAGATCTATATATCTATATATATATATATATATATATGTATATATAGATATATATATATTTTGTTTACTATTGAGATATATAGATATATTTTTAATTTGGTGATTTGGATATATATCTATATCTATATCTATATCTATATCTATATATATATATATATATATATAGAGAGATATAGATATATATATACAAATATATAACTTCACTAAAGAATGCTGAAGAAAAAACGTTCGGGAGTACTCTGTGTGAATATACAAGCAGCAAGGCAAAATCATTCTTCAAGTACGATAACATACAAATTCCGCTGTCAGAAAATACCAAAAAAAGATCAGCAGCGTGACGATTGTGCTAGCTTCAAAACGAAGGCTAGTTTTACCAGACCGAGCGAGTCCGTGACATACTTGCTACTGAGCATGCGTCCTTTTTGGTACGCCGGACCATACTACACACGGCGGGATTGTCCGCCGGCCAAGTCCAGCGGATAATTTTAAAACAAAACTTAAAACTTTAGTCCGCCGTACTTTGGCCAAAAAAAGTCCGCCGGCGCCCACACACGAGGGGATTATCCGTTGGACTTCGGTCCAGCGGATAATCCCGCGGGATAGTCCCTTCGTGTGTACGCGGCATTAGTGTTACTAAACCCACAACCGTAAAAATCAATGTGTATATCCAGTAAAGCATGCTTGTTATACTCACTGTGGAATCTAAGGGGTTAATTCCTGCACATTGTGTAAAAAGGCTGTTTGATCCTGTGTTCTCTGATCCTCCCCTTCTTCCACTGCCCACAATCCATCTCCTGACAGTAGAGAGCCTTGGGGACATTCTGCACATGCTCAGTTTTCTGTGTATTGATGGAGAGTTTTTTTTGTTTTATTTTGAGGGTGCATGTGATCAGCACAGGGTCCATTTGCACTGTCCAGACAGAGGGTCAGGGGTCCTGCAGCCTCATAGGACAGTCAGAGTAGAATGAAATGTCCTTCTACAAGCTTTAACCACACACTGATAGAAGTCGAAAGACTGCTATACTGCTGATGAGAAAGGGTATTTAGCAGTTTATATATTTACTAGAATAATTGCATTCCCATGTTCTGTGTTCTGCGGAAGACCAGATATAGTGAATGCAGGGCCCTGGGTTTAGTAACATTTTAAAGAAAGTTTGTAAAAACTTACAAATTTTCATAATTCCTGTAGTAATGGTGTAAAGTGTATTGTAATCATCATCTATTCTAAACCATACTAAATTTTTTTTAAAGGAAATCGGTTGTGAAGGGTAAATGTATGACATCGCAGACTCACCAAAAAATGCTAGTTTTCTGGCTTCTCAGGCTACAATAATTTCTGTAGCACTGACCTAGAACAAGTATGCAGGTCTGGAGCTCTTATCTCGTTCTTGCTATATGATAGTGATTTAGAAAGTACCGAAAGAAAATAGATTAGCTAGGGGCCAGGAATCAGTAAGGAGTATTCACATTTTGTGTAAAAAACATATCTCACTTACATCAAACTATACTTTGTACTACTCAGAGTGCAGAAGAGAATCTTGCAGGTACTGCCAGGAAAATCAAGACCGCTGGATCAGTAAGCCTCCACCTGAATGTCAGACCCACCGAATAGTTTAACAACTGGCGGCATCTACGGCATTCCCCATGCAACTTAATGACAGTAACCTAACATCAGAGTAATGGGCAGGTAGTTACGCGTTTCAGGGGCCCCACCCCCTTTGTCAAGCTAGACAAAGTAGGCGAGGCCTCTGAAACGCATTGCTGTCCGCCCATTTCCCTGGCTGCTGTCTTTGAGTTGCATAGAGGATGGCCGTAGAAGTTCACATGGAGACTTACTGATCTAGTGTTCTTGGTTTTCCTGACAGAACCTGCAAGATGCCCCTCTGCACTCTGAGCAGTACACAGTATACCTTGATGTAAATGTGATTTTTTTTAATGTGAATACTCACTGATTCCTGTGCCCTGCTTTCTTTCATTTGCATGGATTTGATTATCTCCAGACCTGTTTCTCCTGGAGCTGCAGAATCTTATTTCCCCTCATCCAGCTATTTTATTGAACATTATGTTGGACTTTTTGGACTTTGTTTTGAGTGAGTTTTTACTTGAGCACTGGATTATATTATGTGCAATCCTGTACATAAGCTACTGTTTTGATAGAAAGTGCTGAAGCCTAATTCAGCCAGTCACTTTCAGAATGAGTACCAGTTGGCAGGTTATGTATTCTTCTCACCACATGTTTACCTTAGGTATCTTTGCTTTTAAAATTATAAATATATGCCCATTGTAATGTTTTTCACATGATCATAAGTTAAAAAACACCCTCTGAATCTTGAACAGCCTCTGTCAGACTAATACATTTATAATGTTACAGGTGTCGGCATGCTATTTTTCTAAAGCTTTTTCTTTTTTACAGTTTCAGCACTGGGACTGTGCTCATTTTACCTCTGTGATTAGCAAAGGAACCCTTCTAAGAAAAGCCATGCCTCGCTTGACTTTGTAATGTCACTTGAGAAAGACAGATTATTCACTAACTGTGTGCTGCGGCAGTCTCTCTGTTGTCAAATTCTTCTCATTGTTCCAGATTACAGAGCTCCAGTATTTCCTTCTTTATGGTTTAAGCTTCTGATTATACAGCAATAATACAACATACCTAAACTTCATGAGCTTAACAAGTTAACCCCTGTAATCCTGTCAACAACAAATGCACATGGTTCAAGAGGGTATTGGGAAGCTGTCCTTACATTGACCCAGTATTTCCCAATAAAGATACTGCTTGTTACCTATTTTAAATAAAAACAATATAATTTGGTGTTTTGTCTTACAATATGACCTCATTTTTATATATTTATTTTTATTTATAAAGTATACATGTGGCCTGTGACCTCAAACCAGGGAAGCACCTGCCAATGCTTTGGGATAGCGGGTTGGCAAGCTCAGATCACGGTCAAGGGGTTGTCGACCCACCATACTAGAGCATCAGATCGAGGAAGTAGGCAGCCATGGAAGGAGCAGATACCTAACATGTCATGCTTTAAAACTGTGCGCACTCGTGAAAATGTTGCGACAAAATTCGGTACTTAAAAATCTCCATAGGCTACTCTTTATCAGCAGTGGAGTTTATGGGCTGTTGTCTGAACGCTCTAAAATCGCGTTCAGGAGCTGTTTTTCTGACCACAAAAACGCTTAAAATCGTTAAACGCTGATAAACATCGATAAATGCTCAAAAAACACTAACCGGGAAAAACGCTAAAAAGCGATTATAAACACTATTGCAAAAATGTTAAACGTTGAAAGACTCACTGCAAAGCTACTGGTGTTTTTATAATGTTATTTTAAAGTCCAGTGTGTATGGAGCCTTATTGTTTATTTTATTTTAATTTATTTTTTCCATAAAAGATTTTATTGAAAGTTTCAAAACATACAAACATGCAAAACATGTATATATCACATACAAAAAGTGCAACCACGACTCTATTATACAAAGGAAAAATGTAGCTGAAACTATGCTGCATTGGCCGTGGTGGATAGAACAGTGCTAAACAAATATAGTCATAACTTGTCAACCAACGTATAACCAATATAATGTTATATTAGAAGAGGGGCACTCAAATCAGGTCAGGTAGTGTTATATATGGGTGCCGGACCCGTGAGACCAATATCAACAGGTCTAACTTGGGTCTCGAAAGTGACTCTAGTCCTGACTCCAATGACAGTGTGGAAATGTGAACGGTTACGTTGGTGCGTCTCTAAAAGGTTATTGGTTGGTTAAATATTCTAGGGGAGGATTCAATGTTATGTTGGATAGCTGGGATGGGGTATGGGAGTGAGGGGTGGGGGGATGAGGATAGAGAAAGTAGGAGTATAAGGGGGGAGAGAGAGAGAGAGGAGGAGGGCGCCGTTCTCACCCCCCCCCCCCCCCGCGGACACTGCGCCTCCTGGTTTGTGGGTTATGTATCCCTAGTTAGGGAAGGAAAGAATGCCTTGTATTTGTCTGTGGTTTGGAAGTAGTGTTTCCAGCAGGCCCAAGTGGTCAAAAGTTTTTGTAGATGTTCTTGTGTGGTATAAATCCACTCTTCCATCTCCTCTATCTTAGCAGCTCTAGTCAACCATTCCCGAATGGAGGGGACATCTGATGATCGCCAGTGTGTAGGAACACACAACCTGGCTGCATTGACCATATGCATGGCTAGTGATTTGTGATAGATCTGTTTAGGGAGAGTTGTATGATGGAGGAGATATTGTACGGGGTTATAGTTTAGGATGTAAGTGGTGACCTGTGAGATAATGAAGTGAACTTCCTGCCAGAAGGGTTGTATTAAGGGGCACTCCCACCAGATGTGGATCATGGAGCCTACCTTTATTTTTATTTTTACAATCCCCTTTCATTTTTTATTATCACTTTTTTTCCCTGCTCGTCTCCCCCTCCTCTCTGTGGCGACGGCATTGTCACAGCATTGTCACTGTGGGCGCCCCGGCTGTGGCTTTACAGCTGGGCACGCGAGCCGCGCTGCGCGCTGTGACTGGCCGGGCAATCATCTGAGATCTGTGACGTGTTCCAGTGGGAGCTGGCACCCTCAAAAAAGAGAGTTTCCGCTCCCCCCCTCAAAAAAATGACATGCCAAATGTGGCATGTCAGGGGGGTCACCTTCGCTTAAAGCAGAAGCTCCATTTTTGGGTGGAAATCCACTTTAACGTTAATGCAAAAAGAGAAAGCTACCATATAAATGGCAGAAACAGTTTTAAGTATAGTTTTTTTTTATACTTGCTGCTCACAAGCATTTACAGTAACTATTGATATTTATTTTCAACATTTATTACTTACTTATTGCTCACATGCATTTATTTATTATTACATTTTTATTGTGGTTCCTCACGCAGAACTGATTTTATTTTATGGTAGATGCTGAAGTGATGGCTCCATGCACACTGGCTTAAAAATCTCTGCTTCTTCAGGAGTTTTGTGTTTTGCCTGTAGAAGCAGCTTAATGTTATCCTATGTGTCCATACACATTAGGACGATTACAGGCATATTTTGAGCTCAGCGTTTAGAGGCAGGAAAAAAAAAACGTCTGGTTTGCATTTCTGATTGGAGTTTTCTGGCAGAAAAAAATGCTAAACTGGCCTAAACTATGTGCAAAAAATGCTCTACATGAGAATTTTGTTCTGCCAATGTAACTGATGTTTTTTGAAGCCCAGTGTGAATGGAGCCCCAGACTTCTTAACAGTTTCTTTCAACACTCCAGGACTGGTGGTAGGATCTTGTGCTTGAGTTCCAAAGTCTGATATAAACAGGAACATAGCTTGTAGCTGTGGAGGGGGAGAGTTCACCACTTGAGTTCCCAAGAGGTATAGGAAGTCTACAAGTTATTCCATTTATTAGCCTCAACCTAAAAATGTCTCTGTTGGTTGGCTGGTTCTTTAAAACAACCCTTGCTTTCCATTTTATATGTTTGCAGGAATGGTACACTGAGCTGCCCATGTACAGCTCAGTGTACATTTTAGGAAGTTTGTGAGGAGAAAGGTAAGAATCCTTTATTGCAGAAGAGATATGTATGTCTCTTCTGCAATAAAAAAATAATCCTTCCCACAAATGTTTACATTTACACTAAAGTTCTGCTTTAAAGTGGAACTTTACTTTCTCAATCAACATGGGCTATTTTTTTCTATATGCTGCTAGCATTAGTAATAAGTAGGAAATTATATCATATTTACTTGTTTTAAACTTTTTTTTGCATTTCATCAGTTACTTCCTTGTTCCATACCTAGGGAAATCATGTCATACATGCCAAGAGTCTTCAGGAGAGGAGGAGGTGTTTTCTCAGTGAATTACATTCTCCTGCCTGCATGCCTAAACTTAGGGCAGATGAATTTCAGGAAGTCAATTCTACAAGATTGACCTGCCCTTACTCAAGATGGCCACAGTCAGAAATGCTAGGAAGTGTTTTTCAAGATGATTTCTCAGCAAAAGAGATGGATAGATAAGGAGGTTTGCTTTAAATAATAAATAAAAATTAAATAGTGTTTTTGGTTTATGGTACTCCAATTTAGTGTAGTTCCGCTTTACGTTGGCACCATTAAATATGTTTATGTGCATGGAATTACTCTTTGGCCTCCTATATCCATGCTCCACAGCACAGTGCACATGCCATACTATTTAGTACCAAGGAGAACCCACATTCTGCAGATTTGCATTTCCTGGATGTCAGCGAGAACCTGGCAGCATGCCATTACACACTGTATTTTGCAAGCCTTGCTATTCTGCTGCTTTATCTTTTGATAGCAACAGTTGTCTGATCAGTCTGTTGACTACCAAACTGCTGAAGCTTTTCTAATGCTAAGAATGTCAGAGAAGCTTCCTTCAAGTATGTCTGCTCTATATTATATATTTACCTTTTAGTCAGTGGTTTATGTGAAAATCAGGGTATATCAGCAAAAATCTCTGGTAGCTGGAATTTTTGTTTAACAAAATGCACTAATTTCTGTTTATCTGTTTGTAATTTCTCACTTTACTGTGGATCATAGTGGCTTCAGTTAAATGCTTATTTTAACTACTTGCCGCCTGCCCACAGTAGTTTTACTACAGGCGTGTGGCAGAGGCAGGCCACAAAATGTACCTGTAAGTCCCCCCCCCCCCGTTCCCACTTCAGGGCATGCCCTGCCAACCCTTGCTGTGATTGAACACAGCATGAGTTTGGCAGCAAATTTCAGCCAATGATTTTTGGCTGAAATCAGCTGTGTCCAATCACAGAGTTCACAGAACAAAAACACAGAATTCTCATTGCAAAGCGGGGAGAAAAAACAGCCAGGTTAAAAAGTAAAAGCAGTACATATTACATTGTTAGGCACACAGTTAACCCCTTGATTGCCCCTAGTTATTAACCTTTTTCCAGCCAGGGTCAGTGTACAGTATTATCACTGATCAGTGTATTAGTGTCACTAGCGATGTCAGTTAGTGACCCTCCCAGTGTCTGTTATGCCCCATACACACGGTTGGATTTTCCGATGGATTCTGTCCTATCGGACAATGTTGTCGGAAATTCCGACCATGTGTAGGCACCATTGGACAGTTTCCATCGGATTGTCCGACGGACAAAGTTCTATCTCCTGCTGGATAAATTTTCCGACAACAAAGTCCGATCACACCAATTCCGATCGTGTGTAGCGAATTCCGATGGACAAAGTGCCACGCATGCTCAGATCACATTACAAGACCAAAGCTATTGGCTACTAGCCTCTACGTAGTCCCGTCGTAGGCAACAAACGTCACCACGTTCAGAATGATCGGATTTTCCAGTGTCGGATTTTCCAGTGTCGGACTAAATCAGTCGGACCAAATCCGATGGATTTGGTGGTCGGATTTTCCGACCGTGTGTATGGGGCTTAAGAGTCAGATTGCTTGCCATCCTATCATAGTCACACTATAAGTCACTAAACACTGCCATTACAGTATAGTTTCTATAGCTGTGTAAATTCCAGTATATGTACCATCATTTTTAGACTCTAGAATGTGCACACAACCCAATTGTTATAAACCTATTTCAAATTTTTACACGTTGCAGAATACATTTTGGCCTAAATTTATGAAGAAATAGTTTTTTGGATTATTTTTATTGTATTGTTTTAAAACAGAAAGTAGAAAATATATGTATGTTTTTCTAAAGTTTTGGTCTTTTTTTCATCCATATTAAAAAAAAAAAAACAGTGGTGATCAAATACCACCAAAAGAAAGCTCTATTTGTGCGAAAAAAAATTATATACATTAAATTTGCTTACAGTGTTGCATTACTGTGCAATTACCAGTTAAATTAGCACAAAATGCCCTGGTCATGAAGGAGGTAAAACATTCTAGAGGTCAAGTGGTACAAATTACCTTACCAATTACAGAAGTTGCCTAAAGTGTTACTAAACCCAGGACCCTGCATTCAATATATCTGGTCCCCCACAGTACACAGAATATAGAAATGCAATTATTTTAGTAAATATAAACTGCCAAATACCTTTTCTCATCAGCAATATTTAGCAGTCTTGTGACTCCTAGCAGTGTCTGGCCGAGCACTGGTTAAAGCTTGTAGGAGGAGTTTTCATTCTCGTCTGACAATCCTATGAGGCTGCATGGCTCCTGACCCTCTGTTTGGACAGTGCTGACTGGCCTTGTGCTGATCACATGCACCATCCCAAAAAAAATCTTTCTAGCAATACACACAAAAGTGAGCATGCGCAGAGTGCCCCAATGATATCTGTGCTATCAGCAGATGGTTTGGGTACAGTAAAGTAAAGTAAAGGGGGGGGGGGGGTCAGAGAAGACAGGATCAAACAGCCTTTTTAAACAACGTGGATGATTAACCCCTTTTAGTTTACACAGTGAGTATAACAAGCATACTTTACTGCATATACAGACATATTTTACTGTTGTGGGTTTAGTAACACTTTAAGCTTTTATTTTTTGTGACTTTTTTTAGTTTAAAATTACCTCACAATCAATTTATTATGCAGATAGCTTAAAAAAAAATTGACAGCTAGCAGTTTCCTCTGCAAAGAGCACAATAAATATTAATTTATTAGTATTAATACATGTCTAAACCAAAACTAAGTTGTGCAAAAAGTGTCGCTAAATAGTAAAAAATTATTTATTACAGTGACAGCTGTACTCACAAAATGTCCACATAAACATTACACATATTATATTATTAATGAAAAACATACTGCCCTATCAATATTAGGTGCATTAATTCATAACAATTACGGTAATCAATCAAGTAAAACATTCATATATATCAAAAACTATAAATAAGAATGTGTTAAAAAAAACATTCATAAATAGTCCAGTAAAGTCTATCAGAAAAAAAGAAGTGCTTTATACTTGTGTATCAACAAAAATCCATATTTCAGTGCAGATAGCAAAATCTTCACACTTTTGGGTCTTATTTGTTCAACACAGTAGAGAGGTGCTGTCATACTTCTTGATGTGCTCCATATGTTTTCATACATACACTGCCTAGTGAGGGTGTTGTACAAGTGCATTAAGCTTGTGTGCTGGATCAACATTGTTGTAAATCATTTTTTTACAGTACAAAAACAATAAGATCCTGATTTTTCTATATGCCATCTACATAAACATATTGGACATGTGCGGGTTGAGTGAGAACTGCAGTTGTACTATAAACTTTTCCGCCTATCAGTATTTTATTAACCTAGTTTACTCTTTCATTAAGTACCAACATAGTTACCTCAGTAGTTTACAGCTGATACACTTTACAGGGAACACTTTGTGTTGACCCTTTAACCACTTCCATACCGGGCCTATTCTGGCACTACTCTCCTTCATGTAAAAATCATAATTATTATGCTAGAAAATTACTCAGAACTCCCAAACATTACATATGTTTTTTAGCAGACGCCCTAGGGAATAAAATGGCGGTCATTGCAACTTTTTATCTCACACTGTATTTGCGCAATAATTTTTCAAATGCCTTTTTTTTGGAAAAAAAACGGTTTTGTGAATGAAATAATAACAAAACAGTAAATATAATATATAATATATTTTTTAATATAATGTGAAAGATGATGTTACGCCAAGTAAATAGATACCTAACATGTCACGCTTTAAAATTGCGCACAAACTTCGGTACCTTAAAATCTCCATAGGCGTCACTTTATTCTTTTACAGGTTACCACTTTAGAGTTACAGAGGAGGTCTAGTGCTAGAATTGTTGCACGCGCTCTAACCCACGTGGCGATACCTCACATGTGTGGTTTGAGCGGCGTTTACATATGTGGGTGGGCCATTTAAAAAAAAATATGTATTTTTTTTTTAAATTTTACTTAATTTTTTTTATTTTTTTGATCACTTTTATTTCTATTACAAGGAATGTAAATATCCCTTGTAATATGAATCTATGTGACAGGTCCTCTTTATGGAGAGATGTGGGGTCAATAAGACCCCACATCTCTCCTCCAGGCTGGAAAGCATAAGATCAGATCGGTAAAAAAAAATTCACTGATCTCATGCTGACAGCCGCATTCGCGGCTTTGTTTGCTTCCGGGTGCCGGGCGTCGCGCCATAATGTCGCGCCCGGGCCTCCGACAGTCATAAAGATGACTGGTGACCATATGGTCACCGGAAATCTCCATGCTCGTCATCCGGCGGCAGGCGATTCTTTCTCTGGGCCCCCGATGGCACAGGAGAGCCCGGAGAAGCACCGGATGGCGGCGGGAGGGGGGACATCCCCTCCCGTTGCCTATAAGATTGATCAAGCGGTGGAATTGCCGCTATGATCATTCTTATGGTGCACAGAATCGCCGGCTGAAAACAAGAATATCTGAATAATGTCTGTAGCTGCAGGCATCATTCAGATATTCCCATTGAAAGTCAAGGACGTCATATGACTCCCTTGGGCTGGAAGTGGTTAAACCTATGTAGTACAGTATCATTACTTTATATTTACAGTATGTGATCGCAATTGTACACTTATAAATGAATAAATGGGCTACATAGTACAAGTAAATTACATTTATGGCACATATTGAGCTTAACGTGGAATTCTAATTAGAAAATTAGGTCCAATAGTTCACTTCAGGCTGGCCCCTTTTGCTGGTATATCTACAATATGTAAAACAGTAAAAATAAGTGCATATATTTTGTAAAATCCAGTAATGCAATATCTCATTGTGCTCTGCACATGCTCAGCTGCTGTCTAGTCTCAGCACTGTGCCTAAAATCAGAGTCACTAGAGGCTGAACAGCTGACAACTTTAAGATTTACTGTTGCTGAAGGGGAAGAAAGCAACAGGAATGACGCAGACTGTGCAAAGGGAACACAGATTAGGGAGGGAGAAACAAAAAGCAGGAGATTTGACAAAACAAATTCTGCTGCCAGGGAGATAGAAAATATTTAAACTTATGTAGCAGGTGCCCTGCATATCCTGCTGCCTGACCAAGCTGGCCGAGGTTCTTCTGTGTGGGAGAAAAGTGCCTGTCAACGCCTGAGGGGGAATCCCCTTCCTTTTCTTTCTCCTCACACAGACACAGGGCTGCTCACGCTGCATCCTCCCCTGTGTTTCTATTGGCAGGAGGAGGAGAGCCAATTATAGAAGCCAGTACAGGAGCCAATCAGAGGGACTTTGACAGGAGCTGCTGCAAAGGATTCTGGAATGTGTAGTCCCCTTACCAAATGACCCCATAGCCTTGTATAGGGACGGAACTGCTCTAGGAAATAGGAAACTAAAGACTCCATATGGCTTATCTGAGGGAATTCTGACTACACAAGGGAGAGGAAGAGATTAGACCTAGGGGAGAGGGGCTGCCTTCCAGGTCAGTCTACCGCGTGATTCAGGCATCCACAGCCAGTCAGGACATTTAGCCTAATGCCCCGTACACACGGTCGGAAATTCCGACCACAAAATCCGTCAGATTTTTTCCGACGGATTTTGTCCGACACTGGTGTTGCATACACATGGTCGGACAAAGTTGTCGGAAAATCCGATCATCCTGAACGTGGTGACGTTCGTTGCGTACGACGGGACTACGTAGAGGCTAGTAGCCAATAGCTTTGGTCTTGTAATGTGATCTGAGCATGCGTGGCACTTTGTCCGTCGGAATTCGCTACACACGATCGGAAAAAGTCCGATAGGACTTTGTTGTCGGAAAATTTGAGAGCAGGATCTCAAACTTTTCCGACGGAAAAAGTCCGATGGAGCCCACACACGGTCGGAATTTCCGACAACATGGTCCGATAGGACATTTTCCGTCGGAAAATCCGACCGTGTGTACGGGGCATAAGAGTGGGGGGATCCCAGGTGCATATCCAGACATACCTGCACCGACGGTGTGAAGCTTTCCGGTGTGAGGTGACCAGTTGGGTCACTAGAAGAGCCTGCCAGGACATTCGTTTGGGCCTTGACTGCATTATTGGGTGAGAGGGCTTTTGCCCATTTGCAGGAAACAAGGACACTGTACACAGATAGAGTTGAATGGACACGGTATACAGACATATTTGCTGTTAGTCACCTTGCTGACACTTGTAGTGCTACAGGACATCAGGCCACCCAGATATAAAGACACTGTATAGAGATAGCATTGTCCTTTCACCTTGCTGAGGAAGATACTGCATTCTTTACTTGATAATGTGTTATGTGTTGTTTGGCCCTGCTATTCAGAAGTTTAAGTGCACCAATGAGAGTGGCTCGCTGAAGATACAAGGCCTCATCCTTCAAAGGAACTGAAGTCACTAGTGCCATATAGGTCCATACACACACACTCAGGGCTCTGTATATGAAGTGAATGTGCGGGACAGTTTACCTTGGGGCCTGATCCATTAAATGTTGATTTGAATACAGTGTTTGTAGTTGGGCCTGTGGTGTCAGGAGACAAAAGAGAGAGGTCTGACATAAAGAGGGCCAGTCTTCTGCTCTCCTACTGCCTGGACTCATAGAGACAAATTTGAGTAGATGTAACCAATCTGATGTAAAGTGTCATCTTGTGATTTATTTGCCATCTAAGTGTGCCTCTGTTCTTGGGGACATTCTCAGGTTTGGAATCCCCTGAAAGCAGCCTGAATATAGTATTGAGCTACATTGCTCTTAATCTCAGTTATTGCTCTAGTTGATTACTTGAATATATATACTGTTACTGTCTGTTACTTTTCCACATAAATATTGCAGTAAAGACAATTTCTGTGTTTTATCATAACATTTGTGTTTCTCATTGGTCATTGCACTTACACTATTGGCAGGTGTGCCAGAGGTGGCTGAAAACACAACAAACATACTTAAGCAGCTCCTGTGGGGGTAGTGCTACACTTACAAGAATAATGTCTTATCTTATCTCCCTGATATTCTCTCCTTTGTTGCTCATCAGCCTGTAAAATTCAGCACTGTGGGACCTCATGCACACTGCTGCTGTTAAACTCACGTTTTTGTGAGTTTAGGCTTTTTTTTTTTTTTTTTCTGCCCTTGAACTCCCCTAATGTTACCCTATGTGTCCATGCACACATGGACGTTTTTAGCAGTTTAGTAACAGGGGAGTTTAGAGGATGTTTTCTGAATGCCTTAAAATCTCATTCAGAGGGAATTATGGCCACAAAAAAAGATGACCCCTGTTAAACGTGTTTAGATACTGTTAAGCGTGCCTAAATGCTTATTTCAATGGCCAGAATAAATAAAAATTGTGGCCAATGAAATAAATAAATGCCCAAACTCCAAACACTGATAAACTCTGCTAAACTGTTAAACTTACCTAAACTGGTTTGAAAAAAATGCAGCTTAGGTGAGCTTATAACGCAGATTTTTTTCCTGTCAGGATAAATATCGTTTACAAGAAACCAGTGTGCATGGGGCCTAAAGCTTCTGTCAGACTTCCTCTCTAACTTTACCAAGACATACAATCAAGGCTAGAAAAGATATAGTTTTTAAGACCAAGAAGACAGGGAGAAAAATTTCCGCACACACTAATTTTTGATAGCATAATTATTAATGTGGAATGTGCGTTCTTTTGGTAAAGAACATTAATTGTTATTAAACTGTTATGGCTTTAGGGTTATTCCTTTTAGTATGTGAAGATTTTTAACTATGCATAACAGTTAGCTCTTCCCTTGTGGACATCACAGTAGATAGAATAATGATCAAATCTCATATACAAAACAGTATGTGCAACATGGCAGTGATGACATCCTTATATCATTAAACTTCAACTCAAAACTGGTCCAAGAAAGCATTTATGAAACATTAATGTATGTATTTATCTACATGAAATCTATCATTATGTTAAAGTGGAACTATACTCACCTCGGCTCCAGCAATGCGGTTTCCCGGATCTCCCTGCCTGGCCGCTGACATTTTCGGCCGGATTCTGGGTCTCAATCGCCAGCTGCAAATGTGTAGGAGTTCAGTCAGATTCGGCATTGCATGTGCATGTGTGCAATGTGCATGTTCAGGGGCGGACAACTGCCTTCCACTTAGTTCCATTTTAACTTCTTGCATAGGAAGAGCTGGCAGGTTTTATAGAAATTTATAAGTACTGCCTAGCTATTTCGTATGTTACTTTCATTACCCATAATGCTAATTCTTACTATTTTTTTGGAATGTCTTTGCTTAGCTTTAGTCAATTAAGGTACCCGGAAGCATGAGATGACTGGCAGCTATGAGATGACTAGCTATTGTTATCTGGCAGTTATGTGGAATTTAGGTGGAATTAATATACACTCAGTCACCATTGTTTTGTTTAGATCAGCCAACACTGCAAAAGCATATTCCCTGTCCCTCTGCATAGGGAAAATCATAAGTGTTCCTGTTGATGTGGCAGGCATGGTACTTGTATGAATGTGACTAGACCTATAAAACTTTGGAGTCCATGATAAACTAATTGTTAGCACTTGTAAAGTGCAAGTCGTAAAGTCTTTGCTTCTATTCTAAAACAACTAGGTAATGGCAGTTACATGAGCGTTACCTGTCTTTGTCACTTTTACATAAAGTTAGTTTGTAATCTGTTTCTATGCTTTAGAAAACTGACCACATATATATTAATTTTATTTATTTCAGAAAAAAAAGTATTACATAACAGAGCCATTGGGGCATTCCCCGGCTCAACAACACAAAAACATACAACATAAAATAAAATAACGCATTTAACACCTTAACTGCCCGCCTAACAAGGCAACAACAAAATAACCCCCCCCCCCCGTAACTTGCCGGTAATGTGCGTCAGGAGAAGTAAATTGGTTTAGCAATATCATAAAAAATGATGTGGTCCACAACAGGTATCACCCAGGAAGATGTCTATAACAGGAAAATAATCATTAACATTTAGTCATTCATATTGCCCCCAGAGAGTCAGCCAGGGGAGCTCTCATTATCTAGTACAAGAGAAATCAGTCCTGTAATCCTATAGGGTTCTCTTGCGCCACAACGGTTGATCAGACTCTAACCATATGTTTCAAACCTTTTGAAACTTCAGAGGGCAGCCTCTATTAGAGTATGTTTCTTTGTACAAGAGTACTGTGAGATTGACTACATTAACACCACTTAACATCACTTAAGGCTTCTTACTTACCTCTGTACAAGAGCCACGTCCTGTGCAAGGTTTACCTATTCTCAGATTGAAATCCTTTTTTTGACACTAGATGTGTCTAACAAAGCCTTGTATGAGGCCATCCCAGACACTAGTGCTGCTTCATGGGGAACCCCAATACAAGTCTATCATGGCTGTTTTTGCTAGCGGGAAAACCAGGATAACATTTTAAATACAATTTTGTATTGCAACTGACAGCTTCAAAGACATGTTGAATTGTTGATACTAATAGGTCAGCAATTATGTAACTTTTTATGGCTCTTAAGCTCCCCCCTTCAATCTTCCTATTAATAGTGATTTTTTTAAATATAATTCCTTTTTCACTCTCTTATTTGTAATATTATTTTTTTTTTTTTTTTAAATTAGTTTTTATTGAAAATAAAGTTTTGTACAAACAGGGTATAAACAGTGTACAATAAACATAAGAGGAAATAATGGTGGTTACATAGTGCGTTAGGATGTTTAACCAAAATTACAAGTGTGATATTATTATACGTACAGTAAGTATACAGCTGAGGAGGGGGGGGAAGGGGTTCTTCCCATAGATACATGTAGGTCTATTATAACCAGAGGTATGAGGGGAGGGGGAAAGGGGGGGGGGGAGGGATGGACCGCCCGTGGGTGGAGCAGATTAATATTCCAGGCAGTGGCCTGTTTCAAGCAATCAGTTTTCATTTTTTATACCATGAAGACCATACATTCCAATGGTTCATCAGTGACCGATATCTACCTTCCTTTTTTGCTATCATTGACTCGAAGAGGTAATTCGAGTGTGTGATATTTAGGACCTCAGATATATTGGGCGACGTCTTTGATTTCCAGTTTTTGGTTATAATTGATCTGGCAGCGAGAAAGATATGTGTCACTACGGTACGGTAGTTGGGGGGGAATTTCTCAATATTGAGATTGAGTAGTGCCATTCCGGGGTCAGGAGATAGGAGTATACCCGTAATCCGGGATATGCATGAGAAGACATTGTTCCAGAAACTAGTTAAATTTTTGCATTTCCAAAATATATGTAGAATACTTCCTACATCTCCACAGTCTCTCCAGCAGAGGGGGGAGTTATTTTGGTAGCATTTGGACATTCTGTAAGGTGTGAGGTACCATCTTTGAGCTATTTTTAGTGAAAGTTCCCAGTGGTTCACACATCTAGATGCTTTGTAAAGAGACTTAAGTGCCAGCTTCCATTGGTCAGCTGTGAAGGAAACTCCCATCTCCTGCTCCCATTTCAGGAAAGGCGGTAGTTTGGTAAATAGTGTCTTATTTTGGAAGTAGTTATAGAAAAGCTTTATGCCTTTCGTGGAGTTGGGGTCACTGCTTAGGAATTTTTGTATGTCACTTTGTAATGGGATGCGAGTGTCCCCCAGGGACTTTAAGAAGTGGGACAGTTGGAGGTATTTATAGCGGTCGGATAAAGGGATAGTGTGTGTTGTAGTCAGGTCTTCAAAGGATCTTGGTTGTCCATTATTATAGAGGTCGGATAGTAGGTGAATGCCCTGTGATATCCAACTAGAGAAATTGGCATGTGGGATTTCGCTGTTCACGACCTCAAGCGGTATCTCAAGGTATGAGGGTGTAGTAGATAGTGCGTTGTGTTTGCGAAGTTCTCTCCATGCTATGAGAGTTGCCTTGATAGTGAGTGGTAGTGATGAGAGGGGGAATGGTTTCCATGTGTCTATAAGTAAGAGGTGGAAAAGGTTGCGTGTTGGGCACATTGCTTGTTCTAATCTGGACCAGGGTGTAGTTATCTGTGAGGGGAACCAATATTTGAGTTGGGCAAGTATCGCTGCTGTGTAATAGTCTTTTAAATCTACTAGTCCCATCCCGCCTGCTAGTCTGTGTTTGATAAGGAGTTGTTTTGAGCATCTCGGGCGTTTGGAGTTCCAGATGTATTGTTTCAGTAGAAGGTTGAGTGCTTTGATGTGGGGCGTCTTGAGTGGTATGGGAAGAGTACGAAATATGTATAGGATTTGGGGAAGGAGCAGCATCTTGAAAGATGCTAATCGACCAGACCAGGTGAGGTCGGTTTTGGACATTCGCTGGGTAGCTAGAGATAACTTGGCGATTAGGGGAGTATAGTTAGCTTCTGCTAGTTTATTGGGGTCTGCTGTTAGGTGAAGGCCTAGATAGGGTATGCTGGATGGGCTCCATGTGTAGGAGAAGTCGTTTTGTAGTTTTTTTTGGAGATGAGTGGGAAGGTTGAGACCTAGGATGAGGGATTTGGAGAAGTTGACTTTGTAGTACGATATTTGGCTAAATTCTACCAGAATGTTGTGGGCTTGGCGCAGGGAGGTTTGAGGGGAAGTCAGGAGGAGAATGATGTCGTCTGCATTATTTGTAATATTATTAAGCGATAGAATGTTGTCTAATCAGTAGATGTTTTCTAAAACATTATAATACATAACTGGCAGGTCACAATGCTGGAATATATGGTATCTATTATCAAGAGAAATCCTGATGACTAGTGTACTTAGACTGACAGATACATCACCAGCTGTGCCTACAACACAATTGGATTTTACATATTTGTCATTAATACATGCAGATTGATTACAGCAAATATCACACAGAACAAAGAGAGGCTATGAAAAGGTACCAACTTCCCGAGACAGTTGTTTAAATGTTGGAAGTTGGAATATCCTGGGGAATTAGGATCAGTTGATATCTGCACAAATGGACTTTGTCCATGATCTGTAATGATGTGGCTTTTGAGTGCTAAGCTACACAATTACATCATAAAAATGAGACTCTGTGTGTAATGAAAGTATGCCAAGACAGGAAATTAGCTCTTTATTATTTGATCCCTATTAAAAGAAGGTTGTGAATATGAATAAACAGATATTCAGACAATATGGGTGTGAGGTGTACTAGTGTGAGTTAAGGTTTTGATGAACAATTTAGATTTGATAGTAATTGAAAAAATGAACACTGAACAAAATTAATCCAGCCTTTACCAAGCAATTACAGTTCGAAATATGCTATGGTCACATTTTTTGTTACCGAAATAAAAATGGTAAAAATGATGCCATATGTTTTATTAAAAAAACGTATTTATAGTTGCTACCTGTGCTTCAGTTGGTCACATATGTGTTCTGGGCAACCTTAGATGTAAATGTGTGTCAGGAAATTATTTGGCAGGGCAGTCTGTTAAGATAGCTCTAGTTACTTGTAAGGTATGTATCAGATTTGTATTCCTTGCACTTCTCTTGCACCTGTTTCTGCCATTTAATAGTCATCCAGGGGAAAAGAGAAACATAAAATAAGAACTTTAAGCAGATTGATTTGCAAGTTTGCTTGCTTGTTTTTATTTTGCATTTGTTGTATGCATAGGTAAAACTAAGTTACATTCTATCTATCAGAATTAGATACAAGCTTATGTCCTCGCTTAAAGTGTTACACGATATGTACATGTATGTTGTGTTTGAGACTGGGAACGTGTCCATCCACTGCAGGTAACAGACAGTGGAAACCCATACTTTGTTTCCAGGTTTAAGCTTAGAGGCTTATCGCGTGCTGCTCCGTGAATTTTCAACATGTTATCCCCCTGTCGTGGATTGGACTATGTTGTGCTTAACTCTAACATGCTTTTGCATTATTGTATAATATATTCTATCCTTCTGATACTCTTTTCTTTTTTTCTTTTTTTCAGTATAAATGATACTTTTTTTAATCCTCCGGGTTAGTGTGGGTAAAATGGCAAAGAAGTAAAACGTTTATGTACACCATAAATAATGTAACAAAAAACAGTGTTGTCTGGGACATTCTAGAGTTAATTCTGTGACTGAATACATTGATGTCATCTTTTAGTATTTTTGAATGGCTATTTCGTCTTGTCATTTAGCTACACGGACATAATATACTATGAAAATGTCATGGTGACCTGAAAGCAAAGTTTAGCGGTATTCTGGGAAGAATAATATTCTAAGAACTAGAATATCTAATTCAAGCAAACGGTAGAGCATTTGCAAATTCAACACTGATACCATAATTACATGAGCTATTTTCCTTTAAACATTTTTTGAGGAAAGAAAATGTCTCTCAAACATTGTAATGTTTACAGCATACATTGTTGATTATGGGGGAAATGTAGGGAGAAAAGGAGTGCAACAGTTAGGATAGAGTAGGACACCATTACATAACAGTGACATTCAGGGTATTATGTCTGTATATACATTTTGGGTATTAGGTTGGTCCACAGTTTAGGTAAGTGCACTTTGGTAACGAAAGCTTCAGGTGTAGTTGGTTGAGAAGGTGGGGCTGTACAGAGTTGTTGTAGCAGTCAAATCTGAAAGTGATGATAGAAGGATCACTGATGGATGGGCTGTTGTCGGGGTCATTTAATTCTAAGATATGTCACTTGAAAGCATAAGGCTTGATCAACTTCCTCAGTAGCAAACCAACCTCATACAAGAATGTGTTTGATTTTAGAGAATGTGGCATGTGCTATAGAACAGCAATTGTAGTCCTGTTTTTTTTAACATATGATTAGTTTGTAGATCCAAACCGCCAAGTCGCTGTCGATTGTTGCCCGACATCACTCGGCACATGCCAGTGAATTCGTAGGTTCCCTCTGCCTTGTTCATCATCCGATCTACGAGCATACGTTTCGTTTCTAGATCCAAGCCCCCGAGTCGCTGTCAGTCATTGCCCGACATCACTCAGTACAGGTGTCGCTGGCTGCAGCAGTCTATGGGGTTGGAGCTGAGCAGATATTAATTGCACAGGTTCTGTGGCTCATTCAGGTGGTAATTAGCCCACCTGGTGCCTTGTTTGCATTCGATTAGCCTCGGGGGCTGGGTGGTTGGTATGTGTTTGGTTTGGAGGGGTGATGTAGCAACCCTAACCCTAACCCTAATGCACACTGTGAAACTTTTGTTGCCTGATTTCCTTTATGTTTACCAGAGCCATGTAGTGCAGGGGCCTGCCTGATTGCAAAGTAATTGAAGCCCTTGAGGTTTGGCCTCGTATGGCATGGTTTTGATGAATCTGGGGGAGGGGATCGGCAGAAGATCATATAGTGTGTATTCAGCTTTCACTCGCCCGTTTCGAGTCCGGTCACATCGGCGTGTGTGTGTGTATTTGCAGCTCATATATCTGGAATCCTGGGCAGCAATTCAGAAAGATTTGCTTTCTAGGCAAAAAGATAGGAATTAATATCACTTTAAGACTTTTATTCAATATTGTACAGTATCCCACAAAAGTGAGTACACCCCTCACATTTTTGTAAATATTTTATTCTATCTTTTCATGTGACAACACTGAAGAAATAACACTTTGCTACAATGTAAAGTAGTGAGTGTACAGCTTGTATAACTGTGTAAATTTGCTGTCCCCTCGAAATAACTCAACACACAGACATTAATTTCTAAACCGCTGGCAATAAAAGTATAAAAGTTAAAATGCAAGCAATCTGTTTTCGGTCTTTCTTGTGCATCATCTTTAAAAGAGGCTTCCTTCTGGGATGACAGCCATGCAGACCAATTTGATGCAGTGTGCGGTGTATGGTCTGATCACTGACAGACTGACCCCCCACCCCTTCAACCTCTACAGCAATGCTGGCAGCACTCAACTGTCTATTTCCCAAAGACAGCCTCAAAGACAGCCTCTGGATATGACGCTGAGCTTGTGCACTCAACTTCTTTGGTGAACCATGGAGAGGCTTGTTCTGAGTGGAACCTGTCCTGTTAAACCGCTGTATGGTCTTGGCCACCATGCTGCAGCTCAGTTTCAGGGTATTGGCAATCTTCTTATAGCCTAGGCCTTCTTTATATAGAGCAACAATTCTTTTTTTCATATCCTCAGAGAGCCATGAGGTGCCATTTTTAACTTCCAGTGACCAATATGAGAAAGTGAGAGCGATAACACCAAATTTAACACACCTGCTGCCCATTCACATCCGGGGAGGGAAAATGGCTAATTGTGCCCAATTCTGACATTTTCACTTAGGGGTGTACTCACTTTTGTTGCCAGCTGTATAGAAATTAATGGCTGTGTATTGAGTTATTTTGAGGGGACAGCAAATTGACACTGTTATACAAGCTGCACTCACGCTACTTTACATTGTAGCAAAGTGTAATTTCTTCAGTGTTGTCACATGAAAAGATATAATAAAATATTTACAAAAATGTGAGGGGCAACACTTCTACCAAAGGCAGTTTTGTTTAACAAAATATTTTAAACAGGGTATATTGTTAAAAGGACGTGTGTATTGAGATCAATACATTGGCTGCATTTTCTAAAATCTCTAGAAATTGCTAGTTTCCTGGCTGTCGTTTAGATCCATTGTTAAAAAACAATGAATTACTTTCCATATCTCTAATGTATAAAGTATTAAAAAATACTTTATACATTAGAGATATGGAAAGTAATTCACTGTCGGTAAACAAAAACAAAATAATGATGTCAAAGGCAGCCAAGCATCTACCATTAATAGAGAAAGGACAGCAATGTCAGTTTACATATTTCAATAATTGTTCCCTACTTTACTTAAAAAGCCTGTCTCTCCTTTAAAATAGACCCTTTGCATTGTAGGCATGGTCACAATAATGGACTGTGCTCCAAATCCTGTGAAACTCCAGAGAATGCATGTGGCATGAGATATGTGATGTGACATGTATAAGGTCCTTGTGCCATTTCTTTATGATTTATTAACTTGCACAAAGCACTTAGAGTGCAATTACCCAGTACATACTATATAACAATCAATTTAAAAATCTCATCCCAAACATTTATACATTTCTTGCTTAACAGTGCATATTACACACTAATGCCCCGTACACACGGTCGGATTTTCCGACGGAAAATGTCCTATCGGACCATGTTGTTGGAAATTCCGACCGTGTGTGGGCTCCATCTGACTTTTTCCGTCGGAATTTCCGACGGAAAAAGTTTGAGATCCTGCTCTCAAATTTTCCGACAACAAAGTCCTATCAGACTTTTTCCGATCGTGTGTAGCGAATTCCGACGGAAAAAGTGCCACGCATGCTCAGATCACATTACAAGACCAAAGCTATTGGCTACTAGCATCTACGTAGTCCCGTTGTACGCAACGAACGTCACCACGTTCAGGATGATCGGATTTTCCGACAACTTTGTCCGACCGTGTGTATGCAACACCAGTGTCGGACAAAATCCCGTACAGGGCATTAGACTGCATTCATACCTCAGTTTGGAATCGCGGGCAGATCTGCCACCATTCTGCCAGTAATTTTAAAGTGCTGAGGTGTGAATGACAAATCGCAGAACACACATTTCAGATGCCATTCATTTGGATGGCACCTAAAATCGTGGTGCGCTTCTTCTGTGGCAATAAGCGCTGAACTTGTGGTAAACCACATCTTGTTTGACGCCCCAAAGAAAGTCCAGGAGCTACTTTTGGGCGACATGTTTCACGCGATGCGGGTTGCCATGTTTGCAGCGCAATTTATCGTGTGACAATCGTGGCAGAACCACACTGCGATTTTAGGTTCCATTCAAATGAATGGCATTTGAAATGTGCGTCCTGCGATTTGTCATTCACACATCGGCGCTTTGTAAATGCAGGCAGAATCAAGGCAAATCTGCCCGCGATTCAAAACCCTGAGGTGTGAATGCAGTCTTAATGCTTTGGCATCAGGGTACAAGCATACTAACAAACATATAATGTAACATATTGGGGTTGATTTATTAAAGATCTGATACAGCTGTGCATGGTAGCCAATCAGCTTCTAACTTCAGCTTGTTCAATTAAGGTTTGACAAAAAATCCTGGAAGCTGATTGGTTTCTATGCATAGCTGCACAAGATTTTGCACTTATCAGTTTTAGTAAATCAACCCTCTTGAGTTTATTATACCCATTATTGATTTTAAGAACACTTACATATGGCAGCCAAGTTAGGAATCCTGGCATGTGTTCCACGTGCATGCTGAGAGCTCCCAGACGCGGAGACAGCTGAGCTGGCACAGGAGTTTTGAAACATGAGTGCTGGGTGCACTGTGCCCTGAGACTCCCAACATCTCAGCAGCATAGTACAAGCTGAACAGTTTATATAGTGGCTTATATTGTAGATGATAAAATGATTTTCTCATTTTGTATGTTATCAGCTAGTTATCCTTTTCATTTCTTTGGGTGGTATTATATTTTTGTAAATCATCTCTCATACTTATATAGTGTACACACTTACAAGATGTGCAGTTAATGGTTTGAGATGCACAACAAAGGCTTCCACAATGGTATTCCAGTAATACTGAAAATAACTATATCAACATATTACATAGCATCTTAAAAAGTACATATATTTATTTAGATAAAGCAACATTAAAACCAAAACCAAAAATTTTATATATTGCAGCTTTCCAATTCCCAAATGCGGTGGCTGCATTTGTTTAATTTTTTTATTGGCCTTTTTTTCCCTTTAATTTCACCTGGTGATTTGTTCGATAACACACTTCCTGTCATTCTTAGGGTGTCTCCATTCTGGGCAGCGGCGCAACAGAGATAACTTTGGATAGCAGCATTGTCAATGAGGGGAGAGGGACTAGTAGATGGATATTGATGGACTTGACTAACAAATTAAAGCTGATAATTATGCAATATTTTTTTCACCTTTGGCTTAAAGGTTTTACATAAATGAATAAAAACCGACCATTTTAAACACTCCTGCCAGAGTTATATGGCCTGTCTCAACCCTCTGCCTGCTAACTATTTGTTTTGGGGTCTATACAGATTTAAGTCTCTCTCTATCTGTCCTGGGGAACAGAAAGATAATTTGTAGGAGCTGCAAGATACTAAGACCCCATACACACTATACAACTTTTGTTGTCGGATTTCCTTTAGATGTACCAAAACCATGTAGTGCAAGGGCATGCCATATTGCATACAAATTGAAACTCTTAAGGTTTGACCTCATATATGGTTTTGGTAAATCTGAAGGAACAAATCTACAGAAAATTGTAATGTTTGTATCCAGCTCAAAGTATTACTAAACCCAGTAATATAAAAATAGTTCCCCCACAGTGCCCACCACCTTTAAATCTACTTTTTACATTAAAATACTGCCACTACATACCTTTTTGGATTATCTGTATACCACAGTTACATGATGAACTACACAGTTTCTCCAGTGCTGAGAGTTCAGGTAGGAGGAGTTTTCCACTGCAGCCTTTATACACACCCACATGTGTGATGTCAATATCATGTGACCTATCTCTGAGAACAAGTAACTGTTCTCTCCAGCATAAAAGACACAGCTGAGCATGTGCAGGTCATCTACTCTGCCTGTGTTAGCTGGCCTTCCCCAGATAGACAGTGCAGGAGGGGGAGGATCTATGCATACAGGATAAAACAGCCTTTTTTACACAATGCATGTCTAATTCTACATTTAGCCCATAAGGCATCATAGTATTTAAAAAATATATATTAAAAATCCAGTAGGTCTCATTATGTGAAACCTCCCTCCTTAGGTTTGAATTTCTCCAATGTTTATATATTTTGTCTATCACATATAATTTTAACAACCAGGGATCTCTATTATGTTTTAGCCTAAAATTATTGCATACACTATGGTATTTAAATCCTTTAATTAGATTACTAATATGTTCCCCTATTCTGGTGGATAATTTTCTAGTTGTTCTCCTCACATACTGGAGTCCACAACTGCACTTCAGCACATACGTAGTATGGGTACTGTTACATGTAATCAATTTTTTAATAGAATATTTCTGCTTTGTTTGCTTTGATTGGCATCACACTGTTCTTCTGTTTCCCTTCATGGTTGTGCTACATAGCTTACACTTACCACATTTAAAAAAAACTTTTTCATCAAAGAAGGTAACCATCCTCTTAGGAGGGTCTAGTACATTCTGTACTATACTATCCCTAATTCTTCTTGTCCGCCTATAAACAAACTTTAGCTTATTGGGTAATATTTTACTCACATAAGAGTCCCTGCATATAATCAGCTAGTGTTTTTTTATGATCTTCTCTAATTCTTTATATTCCGTTTTAAACCCTGTAATGAAGGGTACTTCATATTTTTCTTTAGTTTTTTTAGATTTGTCTATTAGCATAGATTCCCTATCCATATCACCTACAATTTTTCTTGTGTGTTCCAACATATTTCTCTTATATTCTTTATTAATGAATCACATCACTATATAGATGTTTTTTAAAAAAAATGGTAGAACAGGATATTACTGGTATTAAACCCAAGAGAGCAAGGAAAAAAATTGAGTATCATATTAAATCAAACAATTAGAAAAAAGATAAAATATAGTTGTGAGACCCGCCGATAAGGGAGGGGAAATTTTTTATCCTAAAAAAGAAAGACTATGAGGCAGAAATGGAGAAAATTATTAGTCATACTACCACATATCAGAAATTAGGGGTAACCCTACTAAGTTGCTCAGGAAAAAAATAAACAAGTTTTTAACCACTGCAGCCCCGGAAGGATTTACCCCCTTAATGACCAGGCCATTTTTTTTGTGATACAGCACTGCAAAGTTTTAACTGACAATTGTGCAGTCATGGGACATTGTACCCAAATAGAATTTATGTCCCTTTTTCCACACAAATAGAGCTTTCTTTTGGTGGTATTTGATCACCTCTGTGGTTTTTACTTTTTGCGCTATAACCAAAAAAAGACAGACAATTTTGAAAAAAAAAATATTTTTACTTTTTGCTATAGTAAATATTTAAAAAAATATGTAAAAAAACTAATTTCTTTATCAGTTTAGGCCAATATGTATCGTTCTACATATTTGTGGTAAAAAAAATTGCAATAAGCGTATATTGAATGGTTTGCGCAAAAGTTATAGCGTCTACAAAATAGGGGAAAGATTTATTGCATTTTTGTTTACTGTATTTTTTTGCTAGTAATGGCAGTGATCAGCGATTTTTAGCGGGACTCAGACATTGCGGCAGACAGATCGGACACTTTTGACACTTTTTTGGGACCAATGACATTTATACAGCGATCAGTGCGATAAAAATGCACTGATTACTGTATAAATTACACTGGCAGGGAAGGGGTTAACACTAGGGGGCGATGAAGGGGTTAAGTGTTCCCTAGGGAGGTGTTTCTAACTGTGGGGGGAGTGGACTGACTGGGAGAAGAGAGAGATCGCTGTTCCTGATCACTAGGAACAGACAATCTCTCACTACTCCCTTGAAAGAACGGGGATCTGTTGGTTTACATTGACAGATCCCCGTTCTGCCTCTCTGTGGAGCGATCGCGGGTGGCCGGTGGACATCGCAGCTGCTGCCCATGCGCATCAGCCCCGACCTGCTCCCGTATATCGGCAGTGGCTGGTCGGCAAGTGGTTTTTACACAATGGGATAAGGAGTAAAAATTTTAAGAAAAAAGAGGGGAGATACCTATTGCAATTTACCAGAAGCACCTAAAGTCCGGGGCTATTTACCAAGTACCGAAGGTACATAAAAATAAGATAAATCCACCTGGGAGGCAAATTATCAGTGGAATTGATTCCATTTATTCCATGTATTCTTACAACCAATTGCCAGCAAAGGGAAAGCATTTATAAAGGATAGCAGAGATATTATCAACCACTTAAAAGGAACAAGTATTACTGACTCCAGTCTGTTGGTGACAATAGACGTGGAGTCATTGTACACTAATATCAAGCAAGTCGATCCACTGGCAGCAGTAGCATGGACATTTAAGATTTAACCAGAGCTCAAGTTAAAACAGAGAAAGTTTATTCTAGAAGGTTTGAGAACAGCAATTCAAAATAACTTTTTTTTGGGCAAAAAAAACAGTACTATAAGTAAATATGGGGAATAAATATGCCCCTAGTGTGGCCAACATATTATTCAACAAGTGCGAAGAGAAGGAGCTATTTGGAAAACACTGGCCCCAACTATCACTGTACAAGAGATTTATAGATGTTATTATTTTGATATGAAACGATAAACAGGAGGCATTAGATGAGTTTGTAAAATTTATAAATGTAAACAAATATGGAATAAAATTCCCTGTTAATGTATATACCAACAGTATAAGCTATCTGGATTTGGTGATATTTAAAAATGGGGGTTAACTTAATCTCTGTACTTACTTTAAGGAAACAGACAGAAGCAGGTATATCCCTTACAGTAGCTGTCACCAACCCCAATGGAAAAGGGCCATGCCAAAAGGGCAGTTTATCAGGATACGGCAAAATTGTGACTCAACGAATGATTATCGGACTTAAACAGACATTTTAATTGACGGATTCATTAATAAAGGATATAAGAGAAAAATGTTGTAAGAGCCTTAATAAGGCATAAAGTAAACACTGGCACCTGACACATTTGGGTATTTTAGGTTTTTATTTTGTCATTTATTTCACATTTTGTAATAAGGTATTAATATACTATAGGCCAGCACCTGCACATTTGGCACTATAGGCTGTTGGGGACACCGCAGCATAGCATGCACTAGAGGGGGGGAACCCACATGTGTTTTGAGTAATATTTAGCGCAGTTTCCACTTTAACCTTTTCCATATTCTGAATAGCCACATATTGGTGGTTATATTACACGAAACTGCAGCTCACTAAAATAAAAGAACAAAATTAAGTACCCTTTATTACAGGGTTTAATAAGAAAAAGTATTGGAGAAGATCATAAAAAAGTACTGTCCGATTTTATGCAAGGACCCCCATTTGAGTAAAATATTACCCAACAGGCCAAAGTTTAAAGTTTGTTTATAGGCGGACACAAAGAATTAGGGATAGTATAGTACAGGATGTACCAGATCCTCCTAAGAGGATGGTTACATTATTTGATGAAAAAGGTTTATTTAAATGTGGTAAGAGTAAGCCATGTGGAACTACCATGAAGGTAAACAGAAAAACAGTCAGATTCCAATCAAATCAAACAAAGCAGGAATATTCTATTAACTACTTTCTTACTGGGCACCTAAACCCCCCCTCCTGCCCAGACCAATTTTCAGCTTTTAGCACTTTCACTCTTTGAATGACAATTGCGTGGTCATACAACACTGTACCCAAATGAATCATTTTTCCCCACAAATAGAGCTTTCTTTTGGTGGTATTTGATTACCTCTGTGTTTTTTTATTTTTTGTTTAAAAAATTTAAAAATATTTTGTTAATACATTTTGCAAACAGGTAATTTTTCTCCTCCATTGATGTACGCTGATGAGGCTGATGAGGCTGCACTAATAGGCTTCACTGATGGGCACCGATAGGCTGCATTGATGGGCACTGATAAGGCAACGCTGATGGGCACTGATAAGGCAGCACTGATGGGCACTAATAGGCAGCACAGGTGGGCAATGATAGGTGGCATTGGTGGGCACTGAGAGGTGGCAATGATGGGTGGCACTGATGGGCGGCACTGAAGGGCATTGATAGGTGGCATTGAAGGGCACTAATAGGTGGTACTGATAGCTGGCACTGATGGGTGGCAGTGATGGGCACTGATGGGTGGCAGTGATGGGCACTGATCGCCACTGGTAGGTGACACTGATAGGCAGCACTGATAGGTGGCACTAATGAGGCACTGATGGGCACCACTGATGGGCATTGATAGGTGGCACTCATAGGCATTATGTACTGTGGGCACTGATTTGTGGCACTGGCAGGTCACACTGGCGGTACTGGTGGGCACATATGAGGCGGCTTCACTTCCTCTTCGGCACCAATGTCCCTTCAACAAAAGCCAGCTTTTTTTCTCCTCACGCTGTCAGCGTGAGAAGAAAAAAAAAAGATTACTGATCTTCTGTTTACATCACGTGATCAGCTGTCATTGGCTGACAGCAGATCACATGGTAAGGGGCCGGGATCGGCCCCTTACTCGGATCTGTGATCATCCGAGTCTCATTGACTTGGGTGATCACAGCGACGGCCTCCCAGCAAAGCAGATCTGCGCTGTAGCCATCATTCGGCTATAGCGTGGATCTGAAGCAATTAAAAAATTGATTACATGTAACAGTACCCATACTATGTATGTGCTGGAGTGTAGTTGTGGACTCCAGTACGTGGGAAGAACAACTACAAAATGATCCACCAGAATAGTGGAACATATTAGTAATCTAATTAAAGGATTCAAATACCATAGTGTATTCAATCATTTTAGGCTAAAACATAATAGACATCGCCTCGTTTTTGAAAATTTTATGCGATAGACAAAGAGAGAGGTTTCACGTAATAAGACCTACTGGATTTTTATTTTAAATACCATGATGCTTTATGGGCTAAATGTAGAATTAGACATAAATTGTTATATAGATTATTGTTTTTTTGGGGGGGGGGGGGCATTAATTGTAAGCGCTTATAGTGTTAAGAGTTTTCATCGATTACACAATCCTTACATACCCATGGGATGGTATACAGAATGGGTAGACATTTTATGCATATGTTAAATATTGGGCGATCTAGTTTGAAATAGGGGAGGGGATGGGTAGATTATGTATGATATTATATGTATATTGGGTTTTGATATTGTATATTCAGCCACCCTAGCTTTGCTTTTCATTGACCCATAAGGGCCTATTATTATTTCTGGTTGGTGGATTATACACTATATTCGTGGTGGATTGCATGCTGAGCAGGGAACTGGAGAATACTATATAGAGGAATGTGAACATGCACAAGGAATCATGATCCTGAACGGATGGACATTTTATATTAATTTACTTTTATATTTTGGATTATTATCTAAATATTTGGCACAGTGCACATTAGTGTTATTATAATATTTGGAAGTGAATAGTGTTGTGTAATTTAAGTTACTATCCATAAGGCTATCCATACACATAATATTAATATCTCTTCTTGCTGAGCTACCTAAAATGCTGGACAGTTCCCTGGACAATTCCTTGAATGATCCTTTCTTGAACCTTGTTTGTCTTGAACCCTGAACTCTATGCTCCTCCCATGAACTTCCTTATTCAAGCCAAGTCTCTGCACTTCCTGTTTGCCAGATTATTGTGCTCTCTACAGCCTGTATCTCGCTCCTGTCTTCCCTGCTGCCATCCATATTTTGCTACCACTCGTTATCGAACCTTGGCTACGCTTCTGCCTGATCCCAACCTGCAACTACTTGTTATCGACCTTGTTTACTGACTACGCTTCTGTTTGATCTCTACCTGCTTATTTGCTTATTCGCTTATTCGCTACTGGATCCCGGCTTGCTCACCTCCTGGTGGGGCGATCCTGAGGACTGCGACCTGGTACTAACACACAGCAAAATCCATCTCCACCATCAGGAACTCTGCTGAACACTGGTTAGTACTTAGTCTCTGCATCCCAGGTGAGCCTGTGTCATTCACCAGGGTGACTGCCTGGGTATCTACAGTATCTCACAAAAGTGGGTACACCCCTCACATTTTTGTAAATATTTTATTATATATTTTCATGTGAAGAAATGACACTTTGCTACAATGTAAAGTAGTGAGTGTACAGCTTATATAACAGTGTAAATTTGCTGTCCCCTCAAAATAACTCAACACACAGACATTAGTGTCTAAACCGCTGGCAACAAAAGTGAGTACATCTGTAAGTTAAAATGTCCACATTGGGCCCAATTAGTCATTTTCCCTCCCCGGTGTCATGTGACTCGTTTAGTGTTACAAGGTCTCAGGTCTGAATGGGGAGCAGGTGTGTTAAATTTGGTGCTGTCGCTCTCACTCTCTCATACTGGTCACTGAAATTTCATCATGGCAAAGAACTCTCTGAGGGTCTGAAAAAAAAATGGTTGCTCTACATAAAGATTGCCTAGGCTATAAGAAGATTGCTAAGACCCTGAAACTGAGCTCCAGCATGGTGGCCAAGACCATACAGTGGTTTAACAGGACATTCTCCACTCAGAACAGGCCCCACCATGGTCGACCAAGGAAGTTGAGTGCACATGCTCAGCATCATATACAGAGGTTGTCCCAGAAGGAAGCCTCTTCTAAATATGATGCACAAGAAAGCCCGCAGTTGAAGATAAGCAGACTAAGGACATTAATTACTGGAACCAAGTCCTTTGGTCTGGTGCGACCAAGATAAAGTTATTTGGTTCAGATGGTGTCAAGCGTGTGTGGTGGCATCCAGGTGAGGAGTACAAAGACGAGTGTGTGGTGGGAGTGTCATGGTCTGGGGCTGCATGAGTGCTGCGGGCACTGGGGAGCTTCAGTTCATTGAGGGAACCATGAATGCCAACATGTACTGTGAAAAACTTAAGCAGAGCATGCTCCCCTCCCTTCAGGGACTGGGCCGCAGGGCAGTATTCCAACATGATAACGACCCCAAACACATCTCCAGGATGACCACTGCCTTGTTAAGAAGCTGAGGGTAAAGGTGATGGACTGACCAAGCATGTCTGCAGACCTAAACCCTATTGAGCATCTGTGGGGCATCTTCAAACAGAAAGTGGAGGAGCGCAATGTCTCTAACATCCACCAGCTCCGTGATGTCACCATGGAGGAGTGGAAGAGGACTCCAGTGGCGACCTCTAAAGCTCTGGTGAACTCCATGCCCAAGAAGGTTAAGGCAGAACTGGAAAATAATGGTAGCCACACAAAATATTGACACTTTGGGCCACATTTGGACATTTTGACTTAGAGTTGTACTCACTTTTTTTGCCAGCACTTTAGACATTAGTGGCTGTGTGTTGAGTTTTATTTTGAAATTTACACTGTTACACAAGCTGTACACTCACTACTTTACATTGTAGTAAAGTGTAATTTCTTCACTGTTGTCACATGAAAAGCTATAATAAAATATTTTAAAAATGTGAGGGGTGTTCTCACTTTTGTGAGATACTGTATACTGCTGGTTGGTGGTAGTTCCCCTACTGCTATAGCAACTGGTCTTCGACCCTGACCCCTAATCGTGACAGTGGGATTACTCTAAATGCTTGATTTCCTTCAGACTGTTTAAACACATATGGCAGGTATTGGCTTCCTCCCAGACAACCCCTAGTGAGTATAGGTGTGTGGTGAGGACATTATTCTAAGGGGACAGGAACTTAAAGCTGTTGTACATGTACTCTCAGCAGTGGGCACATTCTGAGGATCCCTTAAAGCGGTGTTCCGCCCAAAAAGAAACAGAGGGACAGAGGAGAGAAATGAGCGGAAGTTCCAATTTTGGCTGGAACTCCGCTTTAATAACAGACTGAAGGAAGCTATCCTTTATTGTACACTGCATTTCTCTAAAATGATAGCATAAAATGACCATTCATTGCATGGGCAGATGGAACACTACACTCAGTGATCATGAATTTGCCTGTTACAGTTGCTAATATTCACACAAATGAAAAAATAATGAAGGTGCTTGTATTTCAGAACACATCATACAGACAGCACACATCTTATATATGACCTTGAAAGGTTCAGATAGTTTGTACGTGATTTTACAGCCTTATTTATTGTCAAGGGTATTCTAGTCTACAACCAAGCATCTAAAGAGCCCCAGATCAAAGCCTGTGGGAAAAGGACAAGTCATCAGAGGTATCAGAGGTACATAAGTTAGATTGCAATTTTTTTTATCCTTTTTTTGGCACTGAAAGCTTCACAATGAAAACCAGTTTACAGAATAAAGTCCCCTCACTCAGCAAGGGGACGGCAGCTTTAATCGTGCAGTAATGCTTGTAGAAGGTAATAAATGTATTATTTAGGTTGTCCACTTATATGTACTGACAGCTTAACATGAAAAACAAATGATCATGGCTGTGCTAGATGAATGATGTAAATAACATTTGGCTTGCAAGAGCAACCGGTCCTCCTTATCAGTTTGTGTAATTTAAATACAGATCTTCAATCCAGATGTGACCCTCTGTACACTTCAACATTCTGATGTTAAAGGGGAGGGCCACCCGGAAAAAAAAAAATTAAAAGTCAGCAGCTACAAACACTGTAGCTGCTGACTTTTAATAAGCAGACTTACCTGTCCTGGGTGCCTGTGATGTCGGCCGCCCGAGACCGATCTTCCCTCGGGTCTCGGTTCCCGGCGCCGCCATTCCACCTAAGGGAAACAGGCAGCGTAGCCTTGCTGGCTTCACTGCCCGTTTCCTACTGCGCATGTGCGAGTCGCGCAGCGCTTTGTCATTGGGGAATGCATTGTGTTGTGGGACACACAGTTCCCATAACACACCGCGCCCCATTCACTAGAAGACGGCGCTAGGAGCAGAAGACTGAAAAGCTCAGCCGAACAAGAAGAGGCAGATTAGGATGATCTGCCTAGCAACAGCCATTTCTGGTAAGTAAAAAAATTTTTTTTTTCCTTTTAAATTTTTATTAACATTTTTATGAAGTTTTTTTTTTTTTCAGGGTGGTCCTCCACTTTAAGGTGCTCATGTGTCATAGACCAGTCACAGAGAATTGTCTGAAAAATGACACGTGTCAAGCTACCCATATAAAGCACTGCAGATGACCATTATTTTTTATGGCCTAACTGGCACGTGAATCATTTGATTTGATAGAGCCACTGGAATATTGAGCTTTATAAATTCTAGGTCTTGGCAATGTTAAATGAAGAGTGTGAATCTGAGGCCTATTCTCACATTCATTGTACACTTAAGACCCCGTACACACTATACAACTTTTGTTGTCTGATTTCCTTTAGATTTAACAAAACCGTGTATTGCAAGGGCGTGCCTGATTGCATACACATTGAAATTCTTAAGCTTTGACCTCCATATTATATGGTTTTGGTAAATCTGAAGGAAAAAAATCTACAGAAAATTGTATAGTGTGTATCCAACTTTAGTGATGCATAGTTTGGAGGGGATTGATTTATTTAACCTTCAGTTACATGTCCATAAATCATATCATAACAAAACATCAACTGGCCATATATGGGTAAATAGGCACATTACAAGCATTCTAGAGGTATGAGGGCAATTTCACAAATCAAACCTTTCTGCATTCTGAGGCCTGAAGTTCAGGATAAAGGAAATGTAGAGTAAACTTGTTTTCAAGACAACTTCTGAGTGCTTAAGGGGTTCTAAGATCCAGGCATGCTCAATATACAGGTCACAACTAGAGGTCGACTGATATATCGGCCGGCCGATATTTGGCGTTTTTTTTAATTAATCTGCATCGGCCGATTGTGCTGATAAAAAAGGCAGATTTTAAAACTTCAGCGCAATTTGCAAATTACTTCTGATAGAAGTTAATGCAAGTTGCCTGAAATTTTCCCTGGAGGGACTTGTCTGGGCAGCCAAGTGTGAGAAAAAGACCAAAAAGATACAATGTTTCTTCTTATCAATGAACTGAACTTGTGTGGAGAAGTTCTCAGTTTAACCATTTAAAGCCTAAATCTTTTCTGACACTTGTTGCTTACAAGTAAAAATCCTGTAATTTCTGCTAGAAAATCACTTAGAACCCCCAAAAATTATATATATTTTTTTAGCAGAGACCCTAGGGAATAAAAAAGCGGTTGTTGCAATATTTTATGTCACACAGTATTTGCGCAGCGATCTTTCCAATGCAATTTTTTGGGTAAAAAATACACTAATGAAAAATAAAATAAAAAAAAAAAATGTAAAAAATGTAAAACGCTGCTAGTTTTAGCTGAGCTTTACTGTCATTTTAGCAGCGCTATTCGGCTGCTAGCGGGGCGCCAATAACCCAGCTAGCGGCCGAGGGAGGGGTTAAATGCGCCCGTCTGGCGACGCTGCCGAATCACTTTGCAGGCGATTCGACAGTGGTGCCCATTCATTTCAATGGGCAGGAGTAGTGGAGGAGCGGTGTAGACCGCTCCAAAGGACTTTTTTTTAACATCCTGCCAGCACATCGCCTCAGTGTGAAAGCACTCGGGCTTTCACACAGACTGCAGGGAAGCCGTTTTTTAGGCACATTTACAGGCGCTATTTTTAGCATAAAAGCGCCTGAAAAATGCCTCAGTGTGAAAGGGGTCTAACTGTTAGATTTTATGAGATGAAGGGAAAAAAAAACGGACTAACATATCGGCCGCCGCGATTTCTAAATATCGGCATCGGCTACAGAAAAACCCATATCGGTCGACCTCTAGTCACAACCCAAAATAACAAAGTGAAAACTGCACACAGACCTATGGACCAACTGCTACTTTATACAGTATGTTGGGGTGCTTGTTTTTCTTTATAGACATTTTATTAATACAGCATACTACAGGGGTAAGCAACCTTTTGAGCACAGTGTGCCAAAAAAATTTCTCAAAGAAACTGAGCGTGCCGATTTTATAACAAAAAAATGTTAACTTCATATTCTCAATCACGAAAAGGATTTTTAGTAAATGCTGTAAACTACTTTAGTAGTGAGAAATTAACATCCTGCACTTTCACGCCTCAGATCAGCCCCAAGTCCTGCAACGCCACACCTCAGATCAGCCCCAATTCATGCACCTACACACCTCAGATCACTGTCCCCCTGCAAATCTGTTTCACCACTGTACCCCCCTGCTCATCTGCCCCAGCACTGTAACCCCCTGCTCATCGGCCCCACCACTGTAACCTCCTGTACATCTGTCCCACCACTGTACTACCCTGCACATCTGCCCCATCACTGTACTACCCTGCACATCTGCCCCACCACTGTACTACCCTGCACATCTGCCCCACCACTGTAACCCCCTGCACATCTGCCCCACCACTGTATCCCCCTGCACATCTGCCCCACCGCTGTACCACCCTGCACATCTGCCCCACTGCTGTACCCCCTGCTCTTCTGTACCACCACTGTACCTCCCTGCACATCTGCTCCACCACCATACCCCAATGCTTTTCTGCCCTGCCACTGTAACCCCCTGCTTATGTGTCCCACCGATGTACCTTCTTTCTCCTCTGCACCCCCCTGATCCTCTGCCTCACCACTGTAAACCCCTGCTCATCTGTCTCACCAATGTACCGCCTTTCTCCTCTGCCCCAACACTGAACCCCCCTGCTCATCTTTCCCACCACTGTAACCCCCTTCTCATCTGGCCCAACACTGAACCCCCCTGCTCATCCGCCCCATCACTGTATCCCCTGCTTTTCTGTCCCACCGCTGAACCCCCTTCTCATCCCTCCCACCACTGTACCTCCTGCACATTTGTCCCACCACTGTACCCCTTGCTCTTCTGTCCCACCACTGTAACCCCTCTGCTCATCTCCCCTATCAATGTACCCCCTTTTCTCATCTGCCCCTCCACTGTACCTCCCTGCACATCTGCTCTACTGCCATAGCCCCATGCTATTCTCACTACTGAATCACCCTCTCATCTGTCCTAACACTGAACCCATCTGCTCATCTGCCCCACCACTGTAACCCCCTTTCTCATCTGCCCCACTAATGTTCCTCCTGCACATCTGTCTTACCTCTGTACCCCCCCTGCTCTTCTGCCCCACCTCTGTTTCCCCCTGCTCATCTGTCCCACCAATACATCTCCTTTCACATCTGCCCCACTGCTCTACCTCTCTTCTTTTCTGTCCCACCACTGAACCCCCCCTGCTCATCTGGCCCAACACTGAACCTCCCTGCACATCTGCCCCACCACTGTACCCTCCTTCTCATCTGTCCCACCTCTGAACCCCTCCTGCTCATTTTCCCCACCGCTGTACCCTCCTGCTCAACTGCTCCACCGCTGTACCCTCTTCTCATCTATGATATGCACGATATGCAAAGTGGTGAAAGGAAGCAGAGATGAGATCTACCTGTCCTGGCACACTCATCCTGCTGATCCACCTCTCGTATCCAGCCCACGTGCTTGTAATTCCACAAACTGTCACCAGATGGTGGACGGGGCTAGCAGGACTGTGATTGGCTTTAGCAGTGGCCAAGGACAGTCCTCCTCCTCTTGGAAACAGGGACCCCCCCCCAGCAGAACTGCACCCAATCTCTTCCGCATCACAAAAGCCGATGATCGCAGCTACAGCAAAGTTAGAGAACCAAACAATGTTTCCCATCTTTTACAATGTGGGGGGGGCGCAGTGCCTCCCCCTCAGTGCAGATGCGGCGTGGGGACCTCTGAAATTGGAATGCATCAGTGTCCCACCGACACTTCACTGCACTGCTCTGCTGATGGGGATGGAGTCGAGTGCCGGTAAAAGAGACTTGGTGTGCCGCTTGCGGCACCAGTGCTGGGGGGTTGCCTACCCCTGGCATACAGTATAGGACTGAGCCTCTTTGTGAGATTTGGTGTTTACAAGTTAAAAAAAATAATTTTTGCTAGAAAATTACTTAGAACCCCCAAACATTGTATATTGTTTTTTTTTATAACACCCTAGAGAATAAAATGGCGGTCATTTCAATACTTTCTATCACACCGTATTTGCGTAGCAGTCTTACAAGCGCACTTTTTTTGGAAAAAATTTACTTTTTTTAATAAAAAAGGCAACAGTAAAGTTAGCCCAATTTTTTTTATATTATGGAAGATAATGTTACACAGAGTAAATTGTTACCCAACATGTCACGCTTCAAAATTGTGCCCGCTCGTGTAATGGCGGAAAACATTTACCCTTAAAAATCTCCATAGGCGATGTTTAAAAAATTCTACAGGTTGCATGTTTTGAGTTACAAAGGAAGGCTAGAATTATTATGTGTGGTTTTCATATGCAGGCTTCTGCACGTGAGCTCGGCAGGACGGGGCGCATTAAAAAAAAAAAAAATTCTTATTTATTTAACTTTTTATCTTTTATTTTTACATTGTTCTTTCTAAAAAAAAAAAAATATCACTTTTATCACTTTTATTCCTTTTTATTCCTATTACAAGGAATGTAAACATTCCTTGTAATAGAAAAAAAGCATGACAGGACCTCTTAAATATGAGATCTGAGGTCAAAAAGACCTCAGATCTCATGTCTACACTAAAATGCAATAAATAAAATAAAAGTTCCTTTAAGAGCTATGGGCTCTTGCTGTGATGTTTTGACGTCATCGCTTTCGCCCTGCAATGGTATGCAGCTGGGTGGGGGCCATCTTCCTCTCACTCAGCTCCATGCCACACAGGGAGAAGGATCCGATCGCCTCTGCCCCTGCTGGCGGTAAGCAGCGTGGCGCAGAAACCACTTTAACCTGAAACCAGGCCGTTCACTGAAGAAGAGGATACCGGGGTTATGGCAGCTAGCTGCTGCCATAACAACAATATTTCTCTTCAAAGTGCCTATGTATATCGTTGTGAGCTGGTCCAAAAGTGGTTAAAAAGGTAATTCACCTTTACCGAAAAACTACATATACAGATAAGGGGTGTCTGTAGAAAAAAACACAATGTGCAGGGGCAGCTTTGACTAAAGTTGGATAATGCCCTTGCTAAAAGTGTAGGCCATTTACGTACCTCATGAAGCCTGACCTGAAAATGCCCAGGGTGTTGCTCAGTGAGGTCCAGCTTCATCTTCAACATCACAGGAGTGGGTTCTCAAACTTCGAGCTCAGAGCTACTGCATCAGGGCAGAGAAAGTGCAGGTGAAGAGGTTTGAACCAGAGAAAGAGCTCACTCTTGTGATGGTGAGGGTGAACAGTGATATCTGGTCCTCTCTTAGCAATGTCCTCAGAGATTTCAGGTCAGGCTTCATGAGATACATATACCCGTAGCAAGGGCATCATTTAATTTTGGTCAAAGTTGCACAGCTTGTTTCCATCTACAGACATCCCTTATCTGCATAAGCAGTTATTTGGCAACGGTGAACTAGCCCTTTAAGCAGACAGGCTTCATGCTAGTGGAAGGTATGAAGTAGGGTTGACTTACTAAAGGGAAGTTGCACTTTTCAAGGGAAGTGCCCCCAAAGTTTAGGAAATGAGGTAAAACTCACACATCACATAAAACAAAAATGCTGTTTGCAGTTTTTCTGTCTATGCAAAGGGACAATTTTACCAAATGTACTAAGCTCTGGGGCAAATTACAACTTCCCTTGCAAAATAACAGCCTATTTTAGTAAATAAACCTCAGAGTATCTTGTTATCAAAGAGATTGGCACTTACAGTATCTCACTGAGTACACCCTTACATTTTTGTAAATATTTTATTCTATCTCTTCATGTGACAACACTGAAGAACCGTGACTTTGCTACAATGTAAAGTAGTGAGTGTACAGCTTGTATAAGAGTGTAAGAGCCCTTTTACACTGGGGCCGTCATTTTAGTGGCGCTTTTTGGCCGCTAGTGGGGTGCTTTTAACCCCCACTAGCGGGGGAAAAAGTGTTAAAAGCGCCCGGGAAACGCCTGCAGCAGCACTTTGCCGGCCCTTCGGTGGCGCTGCCCATTGATTTTAATGGACAGGGGCGCTTTAGGAGCGGTTTATACACCACTCTTAAAGTGCCTCAAAGAAGCTGCTTGCAGGACTTTTTTGGACATCCTGCCAGCGCACCGCTCCAGTGTGAAACTGGCTTTCACAGTGGAGTGACAGGAGAGGTGCTTTGCAGGCACTATTTTTAGCGTTATAGCCCCTGTAAACCGCCTCAGTGTGAAAGGGGTCTCAATTTGATGCCACCTCAAAATAACTCAACACACAGCCACTAATGTCTAAAGCGCTGGCAACAAAATTGAGTACACCCCTAAGTGAAAATGTCCAGATTGGGCCCAAAGTATCAATTTTTTGTGTGGCCACCATTATTTTCCAGCACTGCCTTAACCCTCTTGGGATTGGAGTTCACCAGAGCTTCACAGGTTGCTACTGGAGTCCTCTTCCACTCCTCCATGACGACATCACGTAGCTGGTGAATGTTAGAGACCTTGCGCTCCTCCACCATCCATTTGAGGATGCCCCACAGATGCTCAATAGGGTTTAGGTCTGCAGACATGCTTGGCCAGTCCATCACCTTTACCCTCAGCTTCTTTAGCAAGGCAGTGGTCCCCTTGGGGGTGTGTTTTAGGGTCGTTACCATGTTGGAACACTGCCCCGTGTCCCAGTCTCCGAAGGGAGGGGATCATACTCTGCTTCAGTATGTCACAGTACATGTTAGCATTCATGGTTCCCTAAATGAACTGTAGCTTCCCAGTTCTGGCAGCACTCATGCAGCCCTAGACCATGACACTCCCACACCATGCTTGACAGTAGGCAAGACACACTTGTCTTTGTACTCCTCACCTGGTTTCCGCCACACGCGCTTGACACAATCTGAACCAAATACGTTTATCTTGTTTTTTTCAGACCACAGGACATGGTTCCAGTAATCCATATCCTTCCTGTCTTCAGCAAACTATTTGCAGGCTTACTTGTGCTTCATCTTTAGAAGAGGCTTCCTTCTGGGACAACAGCCATGCAGACCAATTTGATGCAGTGTGCGGCGTATGGTCTGAGCACTGACAGGCTGACCCCCCATCCCTTCAACCTTTGCAGCAATGCTGCCAGCACTCATACATCTATTTTCCAAAGACAACCTCTGGATATGATGCTGAGCATGTGCACTCAATTTCTTTGGTCGACCATGACAAGGCCTGTTCTGAGTGGAACCTGCCCTGTTAAACCACTGTATGGTCTTGGCCACTGTGCTGCAGCTCAGTTTCAGGGACTTGGCAATCTTCTTATAGCCCAGGCCATCTTTATGTAGAGCAACAATTCTTTTTTCCAGATCCTCAGAGTTCTTTGCTATGAGGTGCCATGTTGAACTTCCAGTGACCAGTAAGAGAAAGTGAGAGCGACAACACCAAATTTAACACACCTGCTCCCATACCTGAGACCTTGTAACACTAACGAGTCGCGTGACACCGGGGAGGAAAAAATGGCCAATTGGGCCCAATAGGGACATTTTCACTTAGGGGTGTTCTCACTTTTGTTGCCAGCGTTTTAGACATTAATGACATTTTGAGGGGACAGCAAATGTACACTGTTATACAAGCTGTACACTCACTACTTTACATTGTAGCAAAGTGTAATTTAAAATATTTACCAAAATGTGAGGGGTGTACTCACTTTTGTGAGCTACTGTATATGTTGAGCCTAAAGAAGATGTTTGGGGTATTAAAAAAACAAACATACATACTTACCTCCATGCTGCAGCATCGCTGTGATGCCACAGCTGTCCCCATAGGCTTAAAGACTGAGAACTGAGTGATCATATGACCGCTGATTGCTCAGTTCTTGATTTTCCGAGAGCAGTGACTGTCAATCACCGTTTTGTGATCTGCTTCTTTAGCACTCACTGCAGTGCAGGGCAGGCCTGGGGAGGGTGTGGGTGGTCGGTTGGCTCAGGCTCTCAGTGGCACCCTGAGAGGCTGAGCCAGCTGCTGATCAGGCATCTGACCTGATCCCGACATTATTGTTGGGATCCTTCTAAATCCTTCTAAAGGTCTGTAATATCAATAGGCTTTAGCCCACTGTTGGCTGATTCTGGGTCACAGGAGCGCGGAACTAAATGCACTCCTGTGACCCAGAAGAGAAGTATGACCAAAAAGACTTCTTTTTTAAAAGTCACTGGTTAAAAACCACCTGCATTTTTCTACTAGGGATATTTAAGACAACATGGTTGGACCGTAAGGCTAACATTTATGTTTGTTTTTAGTCCACAATCCAATCATTGTTACCTGTATGTTTTAGGATTCCTATACAAGGAGGACTGTTACCCTTATTTAAGTGCCTTTGGGCTGGATGGAATGGGAATTTTAGAGCATTGCATTTTTGTGTATTTATGCATCCATTGAATGACCATTTTAACCATATACTCTGTATATAAAAAAAAAGGTCAAATTGATGTGCCTGGGTCCTTTAAGTTGTATATTACAATAAGGATATCTTTTTGTGTTCATGCCAAGATTTATTTTTAGAGTATCCCATTTATGCTTTCTTAAGTGTGCCTCTGTGTCCCATTTTCAACTGGTAACTTTCTGGATGTAAATAATAAATGAGTCAAGGGAATAAAGCAAAGTCCACCTAGGCAATATGATGTTTTTTTGCATATAATAAAAACAATGTTGAAGAGTGATTGTAATGAAAATTAATTTTTTAAAATGTATTTACTCTGATATTAGATTGACCTATGCGTCTAACCTTCAATAAACGTGAATAGAATATGAAAAATGGAGGAAATAAAAAGTGTTGACCATACAAATCATATACTGTAGCTGATCTGCTATTTTGTAACCTGCCCTAGAAAATGACAGTGTAGATCTGATTATTCTTGGCATCAAATTAAAATGTCCTTACCTTTAGATTTAGAAATCAGCCTGTTTTTTTTTTGGATGTGTAATCATGTTAACTCTGTAAAAGACATGTTTTCCCTAATCATTCCCAGTATCAACAGCCTAAACATTTTGTCAGCTTCTGCAGATAAACTTCTACAGTTGCCAGTGGCCCATAGACAGTGAATATTTCACATTCTATGATATAGTTACATAGATGACATAGATGAAAGGTGTATGAGTAATGTTGCCCTGAAAACAGATGGTGTGAAATTGGGCTCCATCACTGTAATTTATCACACAGTGTGTTATGCCTCATGAGGATAGAAGTGCAGTAATACATTGGCAAGTTTCTTTTCATGTTATATGTACTCGGGTTTCTTTACTATGTTTAGAGAATGCAGATCTTCAGAATGTGTGCATGTGTCATTCCATTTAGAAGACAATATTAGCCTCTATATGTGCCTGTCCCATTTCTAAATATGGAGAATCCTACATACACATTTAAAGTAACATCCCACAAGGTAAAATGTTCAATTTGTACTAGGAAAAATTCAGCTTTCCTATGTTAGGCTACAGTAATAAGCATTTTGAGTATGGTAGTAAATAAGGAATGCCTTTTCACGTGTGAATCATATAGGCTAATACATTTAAAACATCTGGGTAATTCTGCACTGGCACAGTTGGAAGCTATTTCTGCTTTCTAGGAACAATTTTAGATTTGCGGATTGTTCAGATTTGATACAGAAAATGCCCCTGGATGTACTAGATTCTAGATTGTTAAGTATTGTATCAGCTGTATAATATTTAAAGTACACAAAACATAATTTGTTTTACATATTATACACCTGTAATAGTTTGATATACTATGTTCCACAGTGCTTACATTTAAAAAAATGTCCATAAAGAGTTTAGAAATTCTATAAGGTTCATGTCATTGGAATGGAGAATGGACAGTAGAAGATTGCCAGGTACACATTCATTGTGCAGCCTAGAACGTTCATTATCTATGGGGTCTTAAAGGGTTACTAAAGGTTTTTTTTAGATAACAAACATATCATACTTACCTCCACTGTGCAGTTGGTTAAGTACAGAGCGGCCCCTGATCCTCTTCTTTTGGGGTCCCTCAGTGGTGCTGGTAGCTTCTCCTCTTTCGGGACACCCATGCGGGTGCGTTCCCGAGCACTGCTTTTGCGTCCATTGACACAGGAAGCAGGACTTGGCCCCACCCCCCGGCGCCCATATCATTGGATTTGATTGATAGCAGTGGGAGCCAGTGGCTGCGCTGCTATCAATCTATCCAATCGGGGAAGAAAAAAACAGGGTTCAGGTAAGTAAAACGGGGCACTGGGGGGCTGAAGCATGAGAGAAGGTTTTTCACCTTAATGCATAGAATGCATTAAGGTAAAAAAACATAAGGGTTTACAACCCCTTTAAAGTACGCCTGTAACCGTGAATGACAGCTAGAAATAAGCAGATAATAGCAAACCAGTTGGTGGACTGTGCCAATTGGCCACCTGTACTTTGCTGCAGGGAACCCCAGGAGACTGTGCTAGCCCAGGTGTCTGAAAATTGCAGACTAAACTTCCAAAATGTTGGCGCTGAGGAACTCCACTGAAGCTTACCACTATGCAGTGCGGGTTATACAATAGTACAACAGTGTTTACAATATGCAATTGATTATACTAACTGAATAAATAAAGTAGAATAAATTAATAAAATATATGTGACCTTATTTGTGTGTGTGTGTACAACTTACAGTATCATTAAATGATATCCTTATGTTGAAAAAAAAAAAAAAAAAGGCCTTTGGAGAAAGATGAGAGCAATAGGAGGTACTTTTTTAGTTAAGAATACAAGCTTGATATTTATTTAATGCAAAGATTCATTTATGTTCTATAAACAACCCACATAATACAAGTAAATAGTTTCCATATATAAATGACATTTGTTAAAATAAGTCCACTACCACATACATCGGGGTTATTAACTAAATGAGGTGTGTCCCACATTGCATTCCGGTATTACCTGGGGATGTCATTTGATGCTTTCATTGTTGGAAGCTTGAGTCAGATTTCAAGCCATTTAGATCGATTTGTTCCTTATAGTTTGTACTGTATGCATCTGCTTATTTCTGTCTTCAATATGAAGTCTGAGACTACATCAGTTCTAGAACCAAACAGTCTTCACAAAAATATCTTATTAACTCTCACTTTACATGGAATCAAAGGGCCAGGCTCTTTTCCAAGAAGATGAGAGCAGGTCCAAGCTACTCCATGATCCTGTAATAAAAGCAAGAAAGTGTATTAATGGACTGAAGCTGTAACCACTGGGTTGTACAGCTGTGTCAAGGAACAGCAGGCAGGAGCCTGCGAAGTAGCAGAGATGAATGTGCAGTACTAGTAAAAAGAAACCAATGCAAGGTAAACTTTTTATTTAAAGGAGAAGTCCAGCCAAAGCTTGCTGGTCTTGCTTGTCTGGGCCTCTCCTATGGGTCACAGGAGTGCAGTTAGTTTTGCACTCCTGTGACCCGTTTACCCGCTCTCTGCTGACGTCATGGATTTCAGTCCAGGCACCACGTCATCACGACAATAAAGTCTGGATCCGCCAGGTGCCTGGACCAGCACCCATCTCAGCCTCTCAGTGAATCGCTGAGAGCCTGAGATGGCCCGCTCTGCCCCTCCACAGCTCAGCTCTCCAATGAGCGAGGAGGGAGATGAAAACCGAATGCTCGGCTGTGTTCGATCGATCTGACTGTAGTGACTGTAGAACAATAGGGAGCTGCAAGAACTACAAGAGAAAAACTACCATTGACTCGAATAGCGCACAACACTGAACCATGCAGCTGGTTTCCCAAATGCTCAAGATGCATGGTGGCAATAATGGAATGTCTGAGATTAAACATGTGTTCTCAACCATACATTTCTAATGCCCCGTACACACGAGTGGATTTTCCGTCAGAAAAATCTTGGATGTTTTTTCCGAGAAATTCCGCTCAAGATTGGCTTGCATACACACAGTCACACAAAAGTTCTCTGAACTTTCGACCGTCAAGAATGCGGTGACGTACAACACAACGACGAGCCAAGAAAATGAAGTTCAATGCTTCCGAGCATGCGCCAAATTGTTTCAGAGTATGCGTAGGAATTTTTGCGTGTCAGAATTGCTACAATCGGAATTTCCGATCAGAACTTTTTCCGACCGAAAAATTGAGAACATGCTCTCAAACTTTTGCTGGCGGAAATTCGGCCGCATTTTCCGACAAAAAGCTCTCATCGATCTTTTGCTGGCCGAAATTCTGATCGTGTGTATGCGGCATAACTGTGCATCTTCATGACCCCCTGTGTGTGATCACTTACATAGCTGAAGGTTGGAATTGCTTTCATGCTTTAAAAATTAGAAAGCATCTTCTCACTGAGACCTGTCATAAGTGTATGGCTATTAATCATTATCTTGTTACAAAAAAATACTTTGTGACATTAACCTAAAATATGTGTAAATTTTTCACTAGTATCTACTTATATGAATTAGAAAATACTTACTATGAGTTTCTGAAGATAAGTACCGTCAATTTTTGATAAATTCCACCTTGTACTCAGGGCCCTTTTTAGACATGTGGGTCCAAAACATGGATCACTCAAGCTGGTTTCACCACATTTGTAAAACACTTCAATCACATTTCACAGTCTGAAACAATTTAATTTTTTTTATGAGTCTTCTTACTTTAGTTTAGGACATGAAAAACCAGGTCAGCTATTTTGTTGTTTGCATGTGTTATTGTAAGTAAATTTTAGGATCATGTTCATTGCAAAAATGTAGCTTTTTTTTTTTTTGGTCTCCTCACCATGGGCTGAGATTTGAGTACTCTTATGCCCCGTACACACGGTCAGATTTTCCGACGGAAAATGTCCTATCGGACCATGTTGTCGGAAATTCCGACCCTGTGTGGGCTCCATCGGACTTTTTCCGTCGGAATTTCCGACAGAAAAAGTTTGAGATCCTGCTCTCAAATTTTCCGACAACAAAGTCCTATCGGACTTTTTCCGATCGTGTGTAGCGAATTCCGACGGACAAAGTGCCACGCATGCTCAGATCACATTACAAGACCAAAGCTATTGGCTACTAGCCTCTATGTAGCCCCGTCGTACGCAACGAACGTCACCACCATTGTGTACGGGGCATTGTGTACGGAGCATTATAACTTCAAAATCCAAACTTCACTACTTTAACGTAACCACATAGGAGAAACTGAACTGTGTTCCTCAGGGTTAACTGATCTATGATATGAACTGATTATAGTGTCTTTTATAGTCTTTACCAGTTAACTGCCATTGTATGCACAAGTTCTCCTACAGGGCTGTGAACGCAATCATATTGTAATATGCAATGCCTAGTAGCCAATTCACTTGTACCAATATTCAGAGAGTGAGGTTATGATGCATAGTATTGAAGGTAGCAAGCTGCCTTGGGCAGCCCTCAAAATTTACACTCGCCTGCTCGCATTTTGCGAGTAAATTTTGAGGGCTGGCGAGGAAGGGCTGTCTGGGAGCAAGGGGGGGGGGGGAGCACTGCCAGCCGGCGAGTCCCTTTCCCAGTGCTCATGAAGGGGAAGAGAGAGGACAGAGCCGGCCGGATGATATGAGCGCAGGGAACATAACTAGCGGCGCCGGCTTTGATTTAAATAGCCGTGTGTTCCCTGTGCTCGCTTTCACACACAGCCCCGCCCCCTGGTCCCGGGGAATTTGATAGACAGATCACCCGTCCAACCCGGAACGAGTTATGTGTATCAAAGTTCCCTGGCCAGGGGGCGGGGCTGTACGGGACGCCGAGCGGCGGAAACACACAACGATTTAAATCAAAGCTGTTCCAGCATGTCCCTCGGCGCTCATATCATCCGGCCAGCAATGCTCTTCTTCTCTGCTCCCCTTCATTCAGGACACAGGTAGGCTGCATTGGTGTTAAAGTGTGAGGCTGTGCTGCATTGGTGTTAAAGTGTGAGGCTGCGCTGCATTGGTGTTAAAGTGTGAGGCTGCGCTGCATTGGTGGACAAGTGTGAGGCTGTGCTGCATTGGTGGACAAGTGTGAGGCTGCGCTGCATTGGTGGACAAGTGTGAGGCTGCGCTGCATTGGTGGACAAGTGTGAGGCTGCGCTGCACTGGTGTTAAAGTGTGAGGCTGCGCTGCACTGGTGTTAAAGTGTGAGGCTGCGCTGCACTGGTGTTAAAGTGTGAGGCCGGCGCTGCACTGGTGATAAAGTGTGAGGCTGCGCTGCACTGGTGTTAAAGTGTGAGGATGCGCTGCACTGGTGTTAAAGTGTGAGGCTGCGCTGCACTGGTGTTAAAGTGTGAGGCTGCGATGCGCTGGTGGACACGGGTGAGGCTGCGCTGGTGGACACGGGTGAGGCTGCGCTGTGCTGGTGGACACGGGTGAGGCTGCGCTGGTGGACACGGGTGAGGCTGCGCTGGTGGACACGGGTGAGGCTGCGCTGGTGGACACGGGTGAGGCTGCTCTGGTGGACACGGGGGAGGCTGCACTGGTGGACACGGGTGAGGCTGCACTGGTGGACACGGGTGAGGCTGTATTGATGAGCATGGATAAAGTTGCTTAATTTGCATAAAACATTTAAGAGCAATTTCATGATATAATTTATGAGGCCGTGTTTAGAGGTGGAATTAGGGGCGGGGCAGGGCAGGGGTTGGGTGGGGCAACTGGTGGCGAGTAACCCTTGAGGCCTGCCTAGTAGCTCAGGACTTGAAATTTTGAGCCCTAGCCTAGGGGGTTCCAAAAGGGAACTGATAAGAAATCCATAATATTTTGTACCAGTTCACTTTCAGCAAATCATTTAGAAATAAAGGATAATAAAGAATTTACAAATGAAATATATATGTTTGCAATTTCTTTTTCTCCACATGAGGATGCTTAAAGATTTGTTAATCTAAAAGCATGTTATGCAGCACAGTGCTTGTGCTGTGTAATTTGGCCCCTTCTATCACCTAAAAAACCTGGCTGATCCTGCGTGGCTATACCCCCCTGTACTGACCAGAGTTAATCAAGGCTGCTGAGCCCTGACACTGTGGTCAGTTTACGTGCCTCCGCCATCCGCAACCCTGCTCTATCCTCTATCCTCTCCTCCATCCTCTTCCCCTCCCCTCCCTGCCTGTCTGCTCATGTCAGTGCCCGCCCCCTCCCCTCCTGCTGCTCTCATAACTACTATAAAATCCTCCCATCCCCTCTGTGACATAGCAATATGTGTCCATGTGTTGTATAAATAATATGTCGATCTGTATGTATATCAGAGTGCCTCCCATCGCTTTTTGTGACTCCTCAGCTCTCTCTCCTCTCTTCCCCTCCTCCCCGGCTGACATCATCGGGAGTGCTCAACTCTGCCTGCTGGTGCTGTCAGGTGGGCAGAGGAGAGAGTAGAGGAGTCACATGAAGGCCGGGAGCCGCTCTGATATAGGTACAGATCGGCATCTTTTTTATATAAAAAACACCTGGACACATATTGTTATGTTACAGAGGGGATGGGAGGTTTTTATAGTAGTGGCTTAACAACCACTTTAAATATGCAATCATTGTTGATTGAATTTATATTGGCACTTAAAGTGGTTGTAAACCCTTCTATATACCCAATGAACTGACTGGCCCCAGGTGGTACACAGAGATGAAACATATCCTCCTACATAAGTTGTATCTGTTTGTCTGCAGACTTCTCTTATCCACCGCTGTTCAAAGTCCAAAATGTATACAGCTTGTCTGTGCTGTTAGAAAAAAGAGGGCAGAGATCTGAAGTTACAATCTTCAGAGCTCAGTGAGGAAAGCTCTGATAGATGATTGGAGGAAAGGGACACAACCCCCTTTACACAGCACACAAGAACAGAACTGAGTCTGTCACTCCATTTTTCTCTTAGTGTCAGGAAAACTTGTCAGAAGTGATTTATGCTGATAGCAGAGGAATGAGGCAGCAGATAGAAATGACACTTAGGGGGTTATGTACGAAAGGAAAATCCACTTTGCACTTACACTTGAAATTGCACTGAAAGTGCACTTGGAAGTTCAGTCACTGTAGATCCGAGGGGGACATGCAAGGAAAATAAAAAACATAATTTTAGCTTGCACATGATTGGATAATAAAATCAGCAAAGCTCCCCCTCATTTCAGATCTACCCCTCAGATTTACAGCGACCGCACTTCTAAGTGCACTTTCAGTGCAATTTCAAGTGCACTTTGCACTTGTAGTTTGCACTTGTAGTGCAAAGTGGATTTGCCTTTCGTAAATAACCCCCTTAGTGCTCCTAATTGAGACAAGTACACACTATAGAGGTATATGCTTTGCTCATATTTTATGTCTGAGGCTTACAACCACTTTAACAGATTTAGTGGAAAAGGCATTTGTTCATTCACTTGTGTTTGTAAAGTGATGTAACATATTTCACACAGAGAAGTTAGACTGAATCAAATGCCCCAACCAATCTGTGTAATGGGTCAAACTATCTGTCAAACCATTTCCCTTCATGCTTGAAAATCTGTTTGATATTTTTTTAGATGAAACCAATCCACTGCTTCCTAAAGTTAAGTCTTCAGCAAAGTGGATGAAAATATGTTCCATCTATGCCCATCTATAAGAAGATTTTAACCACTTCAGCCCCGGAAGATTTTACCCCCCTAATGACCAGAGCATTTTTTTGCGATTCGGCACTGTGTCGCTTTAACTGACAAATGCGCGGTCGTGTGACGTCCTTGTTTTCCCCACAAATAAGGCTTTCTTTTGGTGGTATTTGATCACCTCTGCGGTTTTTATTTTTTGCACTATAAACAAAAAAAAGCGACAATTTAGAAAAAAAATATATGTTTTACTTTTTGCTATAGTACATATCCCACATTTATTTAAAAAAAAAATGTCTTCATCAGTTTAGGCCAATGTATATTCTTCTACATATTTTTGGTAAAAAAAAATTGCAATAAGCGTATATTGATTGGTTTGCGCAAACATTATAGCGTCTACAAAATAGGGAATAGATTTATGGCATTTTTTATTATTATTTTTTTTTTACTAGTAATGTGGCTGTGATCTGCAATTATTATCAGGACTGTGACATTGCGGTGGACAGATCGGACACTTTTGACACTTTTTGGGACCAGTGACATTTATACAGCGATCAGAGCTAAAAATAACCACTGATTACTGTATAAATGTCACTGGCAGGGAATGATTTCCTGTACTGCATGTGGTACATACAGGATCAGAGCAGAATCTAGTACAAGATCAGTTACTTTGTCTAGCAGCAAAAAGCAGGCTGCTATGGATCGCATACAACTGGGGGAGCCTTTGATGACGGGGTCTAATGAGTCCGATACATACATCACAGGCCTCTGTTTGTCTCCATGTAGCTGGGTGAGTTCACCTGCAGCAAATCCATTGACTTCATGACAGAACAATGAGGAAGTTTTAGTATAGTCAGGAAGTCCAATGGCGGGAGCTTCAGACAAAATTTTAATAAGTTCCTTCATCTGCAATTCATTTTCCCATGTGAGGTTGAAAGGATTTCTAGTGGTAGCCTCATATAGAGGAGCCAAAAGTTCTGATACATTCGGAATCCAGTCCCTACAATATCCCACTAACCCCAGGAAGGCACGTAGTTGCCGTACATTTCTTGGCTTTTCAAATTTTTGTAGAGTTTTAACTCGATCTGGGGTTAGGTGACGGATTCCATGTGAAATGCAGTGACCCAGGAAGATCACTTTCTCTTGGCAGTATTGTAGCTTATCTTTACTAACTTTGTTGTTACTGTTATAGAGAAACATGAGAAGGCTTACTGTTTCTTTGCTACAAATGTCCCTTGTATCAGAACAAATAAGCAAATCATCTATGTACTGAAGCAAAACTGTGTATGGGTGTGAGGGGGACCATTGGTCCAATACTTGCTTTAGCGCAGTATTAAATTCAGAGGGGCTACTCACACAGCCTTGGGGCAATCTTGTCCATGCTTTTGTGCTTGGACCCCTTAAACCCAAACTGGCAGCCACATAAGGTGGGGGGTCCTCTTCTACAGAGTCTTCTGGCCAAACGTAGTAACTTTGGGCAGTACTTTTATTAAACATCTCCGTCAAGCCAGTTTGATTTGCTACTTTAGCTTCTGTCTCCCATGTGCAAGCTATTCTCCACGTTCCTTCACTGCACAGTAGTGGGCCATAATCGTGCAGAAAAGTTTGCCATACTTGTAAATCAAAAGTCCCTTCAGATTTTAAAGGTTTAGCTGTTCCCTTTGTCCATTCTACCCATTTATCTAGGGGCTCAGTATAGGCGGAACCGTAGGGAAGGGGTTTACACTAGGGAGCGATCAAGGGGTTAACTGTGTCCCCTATGAGTGTTTCTAACTGTGGGGGGGTGGGTGGACTTACTGGAACATGACAGACATCACTGTTCCCGACCACTGGGAACAGTAGACTGTCACCTGTCAGAATGAGGAAATGCCTCGTTTACATAGTGTCAAAGTGAATCGCGGACCACCGGAGGACATCGAGTCCTCCCGACCTGCGGGCACGCTCCCGCAGCACCCGCAACTGAGCCTGCGTAGACCTCCGTAAACTTACGGCGATTCGTGCAGGAGAGCCATTGTGCCGTCGTCAAACGACGATGGCTGGTCTTAAAGCAGTTAACTCAGTTCAGCTACTTATTGCTGGATTGGGGAAAAATTGTATGTCCGTGGCCTTTCCTAACTTCTCAAGACATGCCCTAGCCAACTTTTCCACGGGAAAGACTTAACTGTTGCAGCTACAGTACTTGCACGTCTGCTATCCCATGTTTTTATGCACCTTAAAGTTGTTGTAAAGGCTGAAGGTTTTTTACCTTCATGCATGAAGGTAAAAAATGTTCAGTGTGCAGCTCCTCCTTCAGCCCCCCTAATACTTACCTAAGTCCGATCTCCAATCAGCGGACTTCAGACCGGTCTCTGCTGAAAACGGGTCATACGAGTGCAAAACTAATTGCACTCCTGTGACCCATAGGAGAAGCCCAGCCAAACAAGATCAGGCTGGACTTCTCCTTTAATATAGGCTGACAAATGGACACAAAGAAATAAAAAAAGTTATACAGTTCTAAATTTCTGATGTGTTTAGAGTGGTTGTAAACCCACAAAAAACAAACAAAAAAAAACCCTGCAAGACAAAGGCATAATGAGCTAGTCAGGGCTTTTTTCCTCAAATAAATTGGTGTTGGAACTCAACTACAACCCCCCAAAAACTCCTCCCCCCACACACACCCTCCAAATCACAGCAAATAGTGGGTGTGGTCAGATTTCACAAACAGTAGGGGGGTCTTAAAGGGGCATTAAATACCAGGATTGCATTACAGAGTGCAGAGTTCAGGGGGGTTACACACAGAGTGCAGAGCTGTCACTTGTAAACACAGAAACCAGACTTCTATGTTTACAAGTGATTGTGGTGAGCAGGCACCAAAGGGTCTGAGCCGGAGGTGGTGGAACCGAGTTCCACCAAGTTCCACCTGAAAAAAAGCCCTGGAGCTAGTATGTATTAAATGCACACCTTAGATCGAAGCCCACGCATTGTGCCCGGCACACTGCTCTGCCCGGCGACATGTCTCCTGGAGTTATTTCCAGGTATCGCGGGCTCCAGCAACGCGATTGGCTGGAGCTGCGATGTCGTCACTCACGAGAGCCACCAGTAACAGCACGTCAGCTGGAGCAACGGCACAAACGAGCCGTTGCTTCAGTGCACACGTGCTGATAAAGTCAGCACATGCTGATACAGGGGATATCGCCTAAACCGTGCAGGTTTAGGAGGTATCCACGGTAGCTACAGGTGAGCCTTATTATAGGCTTACCTGTTGTGAAAAGTGGTTGTAAAGGGTTTACAACCACTTTAAATACTGATGTATTACAACAATAAAAAATTCTCTATACACAATGCTCCCTGGTTTCCAATTATATCTCCATAATAGAAGGCTGAATAGTGGCTTCTGTTATATGGTAGATGCAGTGATAGACTGTACTGTAATTTAGAATTGTACAACTGTACTATATTTACTGGTTTGTGTCAGGGAAAATCATACCCGTATTGGAAATTGTGTGTCCATAACATTTCTGTTGCCGAGAAATGCAAATGTGCTTATAAGGGTTATTTTAGCTATGCAAATTGACAGAATGGATTCACCTGTTGTCATAGTAATGCAGGAGTAGAAACAAATCATACGCAACAACAAAGATTAAAAAAAAATAACTATAACTATCATTAGAAAGATCATTCATCATGCTAACATTTTCAAAAGCTGACCTTTTACAGGGAATACAATACAAATGTATTCTTTTATTCTCATGTTGCACATCATTTTTTCACATTCACTGATATCTATCATGTGTGGTGGGGAACAGCTACTACCTAAGATAATGCTTGAGCCTGTAGATGCGGAAAAAGATTTTTTATGGTTTCTTAGGCCTCATGCACACTGCAGCTCAAAAACGCCTGTTTTACAGGCGTTTGATGTTTTTTTTGTTCTGCCTCTTAACACCCTTCCATGTTAGCCTATGTAACCATGCACACATAGCGCTTTACATTAGTTTAGAGGCAGGAGCGTTCAGAAGCAGGAAAAATAAATAAACTTCACTTGTGAATTCAAGAGAGTGTTTTGCTTAAAAAAGGCCAAAGACGTGCCTAAACATATGTAAATGTGCCTAAGCGCTAGGAGCATTTATTCATTTCAATGGCCAGACTAATTTAATAGTCTGGCCAAATAAATTAATAAATGCCCAAGCACTTAACTTTCCTAAACGCATTTGCAAAAACATGGCTTAGGCATGCTTTTGAAGCTGCTTTTCTCCTGCCAGGAGAAAAATGTTTAGAAGAGTCCCAGTGTGCATGGGGCCTAAATGATACTTGTAAAGTCTTCCCACTGGGTTCATACCCTTCAGCATTCTGCTATAGCGGTTTGCTATTGAGTTGCCATTATTATTTAAAAACATTTTTGTTAAAGCAAAATGCAAGGTCTGCTACATTAGATGAGGGACCCTTCCCCCTGTAGAAATTGCTTAATATTAGAAGGGCAAAGGTGTACCTTCATGGAAAAATGTTTAAATAAATGTTTAATCTGTATTCCTCATTGCCAGACATGACCTCACTATACTTCGAGTGTGGTTCTCGGAGAATGATCAGTACCCTAAATCCGAGACACTTTAGCCACAGGGAAGAGTGTCTTTTTGTGAGACATTACCCTTGCCTAAGTGCAGTGAGCGATTGGAAAGAATAAGGTGAGAATGTAGTCTATTTTTTTTTTATGAGTAATATTTTTGCCCATCCAGTATGTAGTGATTTCTACTTGGGGAGTTAACCCTGATTTAATAAGCAGGCCTTGCTTTTTACTACTTTAAATTGAGTGTATAGCCAAACTTCATTTTTTATTTTTAAGTAGAGCAGGAAAGTTTAAAATGGCTGCCATTTTTTTTCCCACTAGGGATTTTTTTCACTTTCTGTCCCAGAGATGCAACAGGAAGTTAGAAGAAATCTCCCAAACTTAGCAGAAGATTTCCCCTGTGGGAGAACTCTAACGTTTAAGATTATCTCTTACTTTCTGTTTTGGTAACAGTCGTGATCAGGACAAATGGGGAGGTGAATCTCCCTAATGGGTGAGACAGACCGCTAAAACCTTTTCCCAATCTATCCAAAATTCTAAATAAAGTTTTACCTAGAGATGCACGTTAAGGGATTTTCTGTTTCAATTGTTTTCTTTTGAACATTTGAAAAGTAAAGAATAAACAGTACGAAGCAGAGAAGCGAACAGTCCTTGCTAAGCTCTGTACCTTTAAAAACATATATGCATAATATAAAGAGACAAGTGATAAAAGAGGGGATATAGAAGAGCCATGGCTGAGAGGAGAAACTGACCATGGTCTCCCCTATAATGCCTCACAAAGAGGAAGATCACAACACTTTAATGGATTTTATGTAATTTTTTGTGTAGATTTAAACTGTTAATTATGTTTTTCCCTTCCCAACTACAGTATATTTGATTTTGAAGTAACTCTTTCTTTTGGCCATGCAGCACAAAGTAAAGGGTCACTCAATCCCTCCTCCTCCATATGTACATACTTGTGCTTCTACACCTCTCCTTTCAGCCTGTCAGAACTGAGGAAAGAAAGCCAATTCTACAAACTGACTTTTCTGAGCTCACACAGCACAATGGCTCCTTGGCTGCAATAAATTCCTTTTTTTTGTATTTCTTTCCCTTTATTTTCACCTGGTGATCCTGGCAGTGACACATGTCTTTCCTTCACTGACCACACTGACTGTATCAATGGAGGAACAGCATTATAACCTTAAGCTGCTGTTCTGATTTAGACTACAAACACCACCCTCTCACCTTATCTCCAGGAGGAGGCGAGTTTGTGTAGTTTACAGACGATAGCTTGGAAAGCTGATAAAATGATTTTAAATTCCAGCTGAGTACACAGGAAATTAGGATCCTTGATTTCGATCAGTATCAACAAGAAGCTTTTTTGTACTTGAAGAAAATGCACTTTGCCTAAAAAAAATTGATTGCAGCTATTACATCTAAGCCGCTATAAATTACATTTGCTTTCTTGAAGTTATTTTTTATTTTACCCTGTGCATGCAAAGGAAAGAATTAAGTAAAATTCAAGATGCAAAAATCACAAAGTTGATAGACTAGTAAATTGATTACCTGTTTGCCTAAAGGGAATAACCTTTTTTGTTCCTCACTGCCACTGTTGGGCCCGTAAGAGTTTTTGCCACCTCCTGCTCCTGAAATTGGACTATCTGAGCATCACCAACTGATAAATGCCTCTTTGTGCCTTTCTTTACCTGTAAGCTATCTTAACATCTCCCTCTCCAGTTCTCAGTTCCTAAAACATAGTAGGATGATTGTGTTATGCAGCATATTTAGGTTACAGTAATGGGTATTTCACTATGACAGCTCATATGATAAAATAACCATTCCAGACATTTTTTTTGTTCTTACTTACCTGTCTAGATCCATTTTTATCTCTGGGATGGCTTTTACCGAATGTGAAAATACAGATTGCCTGGTTCTAAGAAAACTGCTGCAACAATATTTTAAAAGATGTTTATAGACTTGCCTCTGTCTTATCTGCTTTAATGCACAAATTTGGGTCAGTTTCAGTAAAAACAAAAGTCAGTGTGAGGTCTGCTAAAGGCTATTTTAAAATGGAATTTCTCATAATCAAAAGTATCAAGATCTTTATAATGCTTTAAGATATTGGTAGGGATTTCTGGTTTTGGTGGACAGTAAAATGAACAAAATGAGCTCTGTCTGTTCCCAAAAATGTTGTGTGTCATTTAAAAAAAAAATATATATTTGAGCTATTTCATTTGGTGTTGTCTAGCAATGAATATAATGACAGATATTTGTTTGTGGTTGGAGGTTCGGAAGTATATTTTATTCAGTACTTTTCCGTTATTCTCTCTATTATGGGTAAGTTAGATCCATTGTGGAATAGCTTGAAGAGTCTAATGCCACGTACACACAAGCGGATTTTCCGTCGGAAAAATCTTGGATGTTTTTTCCGACGGAATTCCGCTCAAGCTTGGCTTGCATGCACACGATCACACAAAAGTGCGCTGAACTTTTTTTTTTTTTTTGGGGGGGGGGGGGGGGCAAAGAAATATAGGTTTTAATATCACTTTAAAACAGGTGTTAAACGTACATTTTATACACTTTTTGTTTAAAATCTTTTTTTTACAAATAGTCATTTATAACAGTGTGTATACAGGACCATGTGTTTGAAAAGCATGCTGGGTTTCTACTTTCAATAGATTTTTATTGAAAATTTAACGCAGTGATACAAAACTTCAACACTGCAAAATAAGAAAAACACATGTACAGCACAGATAAGTATCTGACTGGTGAGATATAGACTATGTGTCATAGTGATGTGCCGGGGTTCTAGTACACTAGGTCCTATACAAGAGTAAAAATATATACTGGTACCCATCCGCACCCGAGCGAGGGCACGGCTCCCCAGTCCCAGCACCCCTAATGGGAGCTAATTGTGCTGGGAACTGGTGAGCACCACCCCCCGGAATCCGGACGTGCAATGATCAATCATGAGTGTACTTGTCCTGTGTTGCAATTTATAAATTAGGGTAATATTTCACCTACATTTTTAGAGAAAAAGAAAAAGTTATGCAAAGGTAACAATGTTGTTTATGTACAGAGTGGATATGTTAGTCAAGATCAAGAGGAGTCTCATTGAGAAAGGAGGAAACAGTTAAAGGTACAGCCAAAAGGGCAATTCGGGCAGGGCTAGGATGTAATATTATTATACAGGATTTATATAACCGTTTGCGCAGCGCTTAATATGCTACATATTCAACATTCTTCATACCCTGATTTTTTAGCATAAGCATACTTAAATTTTAGCAAAAGCATCTTATCAGTAAAACTATCTCCAATCTCTCTCTTGGTTCTAGCTTGTGTCAATATAATGTTCTTGTGTGTGTGTGTGTTTGTGTTCCCACAGATACTTTTAATTGCACCCAAATCTTCAGGGTGGTAGGAACACTGTCAGAGAGATCAGGATTAGTGGGCAGAATGCCTTGTCAGAAGTCTGTGGTGAAGTAAGCGAGGTCATCTTCTCTGGCCGGACCTGCTTTCCCAGGAACTCCTTCATCTGCTTGGACTTCTGCTTGAGGGCCTCCTGTATCCAAGATCTCCTTCCTGCTCTTGGGGCTTTGGGCAACCTTTTTTTACTCTGTTGGCATGGATCCAGGACTGGCAATTTTTCACTCAACTGTTTACAATGTTTCAACCAATTACCTTACATATTCTTCCTGTAATAAGTCTAAATCTCCCTTTTCTATCATTAATGTGCTCTGGCCCATGGGGTGGGGAAAGGTCGACCCATCAAGACATCAAAAGGTGAATACACTGTTGTCTTGGAAGGGTCATTCTTATTTCTGCCAGGACTGCTGGGAGGACCTTCTTCCAGTTGGCAAAGGTTCCTCCTGTGGCCTTTCTTATTTTGTCTTTTTATTTGTTCTGTATATTCTTTCTACTAACCCTGAGCTTTGAGGGTGTTAGGGAATGTGAAACTTCCGTTCTATCTTGAGAGTCTTTACCCAGTCCTGGCAGACCCTTGATACAAATGTAGGTCCATTGTCTGTCTGAGTTTATAAGAAGTGGGCATCCCCATCGAGGAATGATTTCCTGAACGAGGATCCTCACTACTGTTTGTGCATCTTATTTTGTGGTGACAAAAAGTTCAACTCAACTTGAGAACTTGTCCACAATTTCCAAAAAATATTCCTGTCTTTTGCCTAGTTTGGGCATGTGTGTGAAGTCAATCTGCAAATGTGTAAAAGGAATTGTTGGATATATCAGGTGTTCATGTTCGGCCTTGTGTGGGTTGTTCCTGATACTGGGAAATAAAAATGATGCATAAAAAGTGATGCACTAGCTACAAAAGTGATGCACTAGCTACTGGTATACATGGCTTCCCCTCTTTGCAGAGAAGTCCAGTCTTTGGATCTTTCTGCACACCTATTTTGTCCCAACCTCTGAGATCAGCTTCATTTGCCATACCTGCAAATCTGTATTGGTGCTGGTCCTGAAGTGGGAGAAGCATATTTGATGTGCAATTTTTGATTGGACATCAAGATCAACTCATAGCCGCTCAACCTTTTGAGCAGACATGTGCTGCGTATGTACATTTTTCATACATTGTGGGTGGTGTTAAGTGTAGTGTCGTGCCCCAGAGTGAAAGAAGTGGCCATCTCAAAACCATCATCGAATAGGATGCCTCTGAGACACACAGGCATGCCTTGAACCTGCACCGGAACCATCTTTGAAAAAAATAATAGGGCGCAACTTGCCTCCATGCTCCTGAGCGAGGACACCTGACACGTCCTTACAATTTTCCCTTGCAAACTAATTAAACATTTTTCCTAGTTAGGGAGGCCGAGCCCTGGAGCCATTACCATAGCATTTTTCAAATACACAAAAGCATTGCACATTTCATTTGACCATTTTATACAATCTGGCATGTGTAAACCTGTGGCTTGTCTCAGGAGATTGTAGTAGGAACAGTCAGGTACTCATTGGCGGCAGTAACCAATCATAATTACCAAGAAAGGTGAACATGTCTTTCTTAGCAAGTGGGCGGGGCAGACCCACAAGAGCCATAGCTATTCTGTGATTGACTTTCCTTTCTCCTTTTGAGAGTACAAACCAAAATATTCAACCTTTTCTGACACCATTGCAATTTTTCTTTGACACTTTGTGACCACTTTCAAAAATACATTTCAAAAGATCTCTCCCATCCTCCAGGGCGGCCACCCGAGTAGAACTGCAGACGAGGAATTCATCCACATACTGCAGCAGGGATGAACAATGTCCTGGTATCCAATCTCTGAGAGTAGTTTGGAATAGGCTACAAGGGAGTCTATATATAGCCCTGGGGCATTCTGCACCATGTTAGTTGGCGGTTTAAAAAAAAACATAAAGCAAAGATTGGTTGTGCCTCCTCATCCACAGGGACGGAAATAAAAATGCGTTCAATAAATCAATCACAATAAAATACTCTGCATCGTAATTTATGGCGGTAAATATTGATGGCACATCAGGCACTTTTGGGGCAATCGGTACCACTAGGCCATCGATGGCCCTCAGGTCTTGTACAAACCTATAGCCACAATTGCCTTCTTTACTTTCTTTACCTTCTCTTTTGTTAATATAGAACAAGGTAATTTCCCTTTAAGATCCCTTTTGTTTCAAACTCACTCATTCTGCTATTCCCTGTGTCCTTGTGTCTGTGCTGCTCCTATCTGGGTTATGGAATGTAAGGGGGGGAGGAAGCGGGCGCCTGATAAAGGCATGGAGAAAGTAAATTTAACCTCTAAATTCACCATTCCATGGCTCTGCTAACCTATCTTGGGCAGCTTTTGGGCTAGGATGCCATAGGGAGCCCCGGGCCAGCCAGAGATCTCCCACAGCATCTTCTTTTGTAGACAAGCTTCATACATTATTACTTTGTTATTATTTACAACCAAACAATACATTTTTTTTTTTTTTTTTCTTTCAAATTATTTTTTATTTTTTGGCAAAGTGCCAACAGGTTCAAACAGTACTTGCAAGTTCTGTACTGCCAATGCCGCAAACAATTCTTCACAATATCTATTAGCTTAGTGAGATATAAGTACTTGAACCATGTTGGCAAAAAGCCAAACATCCCAATCTTCACTTTCCCTGCATAGCAGCAAAATGAATCATTACCTTTAAGAAAATATTACTAACACTGCTATTTTTCTGCTAACTTTCTAGTCAAAACATTCATACATAAATCATTAAGAATAAACATCAATACATCACCGGATACTGTAGCATTACTCTGTGTTTCGATCGGGAACTTCCATCAATCACAAAAGAACCCGGAATTCATAGGAAGGCACGTCTGTCGCTCTTAAATCTAAGTCCTATGATAACACGGAGCAGTGGAAGGCGTTGTCTTACCTTACAAACGCTGACAAATTCCACACAGACAGTTTACAAGTTAGCTTATTCTCTACGCAAAGATAAGAAAAGCAAAGAGATCGGTTTTGTCCACACCTTAGCAGACTTCTTGTTTTGTTTTGTAATTACAGTACTGTATTATCATTATCCAAGGGACTTCTCAAAAGTCCTGGAACCTACCCAAGGTTCTCTGACTGTTCATCCCGAACAGACGGCTGCGGCAGACTTATAATGAGGACTACACAGAATCCTCCCTGTTCACACTGAACAGATGCTTTTTTTCTAAAGCATTTTCTATTACTCAGAATAGCTCTTATCTAATGGGCTTCCTAAAGCCCATCCAGCCCCCCCAGGGCTGGCGCTGTTGTCTCAACAGCGCTTGACTTTCTTCAAAGTCTAAAAACTATTTCTACATAAATCACAGGTCCCGTTAAAGGAACGATTTCTAAATAGAGGTCACGGTGAGAGAAGATATATATCAAGTCTACTCACCCGCGACATATAGTAATCGATCCCAGACGAGCCCCCAAACTGAAAGGTAATAAATCAAGATTAGGGGTATTCTGCTTTGGTTTGGTGTACAATCCGATACCAGATCTGGGAGATTTGCCCTTTGAGATAAAGAAACATATACACAGCAGGTTTCTAATCTAATCTTTATTCTTGGGTGTCGATATAAGAGGGCTTTTCAGAAAGTACCGCCCTTTAACAGATTATCCAATCATATACAGAGACGCACAAGTACAGTCTGACGCCCACAGTGAAACTAATTATTTCTAAAATATCACGTGCTTTACGAGAAATGAAACTCAACAAGAAGATTACAGTATTATGGAAAACAAAACTAGAATAGCATGACGTGAGCATATTTCACAAAATGGATGTAGAGACACACAAAATGGAAGCTGACTATAATACAAAAGAATTAGTTAAACTAAATATCCCTTCAGTACCCATCCGCACCCGAGCGAGGGCACGGCTCCCCAGTCCCAGCACCCCTAATGGGAGCTAATTGTGCTGGGAACTGGTGAGCACCACCCCCCGGAATCCGGACGTGCAATGATCAATCAGTTCCTAGAAATCCTATCGGTGGTCAATTCTTCAAAGAGGACTTGTTTTTTGAAAAGCAATTTGGAAAAGTTTGGATAAAACCCCAGAACTTTAGATATAACTTTGCAGCGCTTCTATTGCTTTGTCTGGAGCCATGCTGTACCTAAAGATGAGATTAGAGAAAGAGAGGGAAAGCAAAACCGAACAGAGCACAGGGTGCAAGGAGAAAAAGAGATAGTAAGAGAAAAGAGAAGTAGATAGGCGATGAAAAGTATCAAAGGACGAAGTGGTAGTTCGCTGAACTTTCGACCGTGAAGAACGCGGTGACGTACAATACTACGACGAGCCGAGAAAATTAAGTTCAATGCTTCCGAGCATGAGTCGAATTGTTTCCGAGCATGCGTAGGAATTTTGCGTGTCGGAATTGCTACAGACGATCGGAATATCCGTTTGGAAATTTTTCCGACCGAAAAATTGAGAACCTGCTCTCAATCTTTTGCTGGCTGGAATTCGGCCAGCAAAAGTCAGATGGAGCATACACACGGTCGCATTTTCTGACCAAAAGCTCCCATCTGTCTTTTGCTGGGTGAATTTCCAATCGTGTGTACGTGGCATAAGAGGTTCCTGAATCACACTATATTTGGCTTGGTTTGCCTTTTATAGTTTCTTTCCTCCCTGAGAAGAACAGAACAAATTGAAACAGTAATTACTTGCCAATATAAGAGGACGTAGGCTGCGACTAAATCAGGGAATACATTTAGCAACATTTTTTTTTTTTAATTCTCCTATTAAGGGACCTGTGGTAATTATTTTTTTTTTCCCCATAAATTTTTATTAAGGATAATGAAAAATACAAGAAACATATCTCACATTATGACATTAATACAGCATGAATTAACAGGTAGTTCATTGAAACACGTGAACTTTGGGAGGTTTACAAATATCATGTAATAAAGAATATTCAATTTTCAATATTCAATATTCAAATATTCAATTTTCAATATTCAATTCAAAAACTAACAAAGAAAAAAAAAAATAAGCTGCCAACAATATCTCTTAGAAATTGACACAGACCTAGATTATGTACAGACCTTAACTAGCTGAATCTCTTCTATGGTTAATTTTGATCTGAAAACATTTCCGGTAGCCGCTCAGGTATAAAAATTGAATATTCTTTATAACATGATATTTGTCATTTCTTAGTTATTTATTTACTCAAGTCTAATTATTTTTTCTTGTCCTATTTTGGACTTGTGTACCTCAGTATCAGTATGCTTCTCAAAATGGAACACAAAACGCTACAGTGACCACAGAATGTTGAGAAGCATTCTCAACATTCTGTGGTCACTGTAGCGTTTTGTGTTCCATTTTTATATACATAAATGAGAAATTTAAAGAAACTTAAAGCAGATTGCTATAATGTGTATATACATCATTCTTGCACATTATGGTGGACTTACAATTTAGTGTACTCTCCTGATGAGTTGTCTGTACTCCCTTCTTATTACTCTGTCACCACCATCTTTTCTAAGGCCTGGGACCTTCTTCCTTCTCAATTGGTTGGCCATAAATGTTGATGCAACTTACACACATAGGGACAGGATTTGCTTCTCCTCAAGATGTTAGGATTGTTCACCGATCTAAACTTGCACAGCAGTCAGTTTACAGTTAGAAGAAAAATTATTAGGTAGGGAAAAAAGGTTTTATGGCAGAAAAGACATGCAGAGTCCCTCCTGCCATACAAATCAACCAAACATTTAGTTCCAGTTCTTAGTGGCATAACAATAGCCATAGCAGGCCAAGCAGCTGATACGGGGCCTGGCAATGGTAGAGGCCTTATCTTGGGGCTGTTGAAACAATTTAAACACAGAAAATCTGTGTGCTTGTGAAGATGACACATATCCATCACTGTATTATTAAGGATTGCAGAAGTTGCTGTTAACACTGACTCTGTAACCCGTGACATTTCCAGTCAAGAACAGCTGACTGAGATGTACAGGAGGAGATGTTAGAATCATTGTCACTAGTCACAGATGTCCTTTACAGGCTGTCCAGTAAGGAAATGTATTTAGCTGCCTTAGCAGTGTAGATTTATTGTCCTCAGAACTTCTGGTCATTCAGTCAAGCATTGAAATTGATCCTGTATTGCTAACGCAAATCTCAGAGTGTCTCTTCAGCTAAAACTGAAAGCTGTTTGTAGTTGTATGTTTTTAAAGAAAAAATAATAATTTTAAGTAGTTTGTATTTGGGTTATGGAGTTATTATGTGCAGGAGTATTACCAATCTTGTCATAACGTAAAATGTTTTGGTGGTCATTATTATAGCTACTACAACTCTTGTTTTTGTTTTATGTTTTATTTATTTATTTATTTATTTTTCCTGACTACTACAAATAAATGCTGTGGCAGTGGAAGGGTGGGAATGCTTAGAATTTACACCAAGGTTCTGAGATCTTAGATCAAGGTAATTCCCTCATCTGTTACTCCCTCATTTCCTGACACCTTCTATCCACAGCACTGGGCAATTCATACTTACTATATGATGGATTTAAATGCATAAGTAGGAGTTACTACAGATGTAAACTGTATGCCAAAATATGAATAAGATCCATAATTGTAGGCACATCCCAACATTACTCATAAATATCAAGTTTCCTTCCACTCCTCCAACCTCTTCATCCTCCTCTGTGGTCACTGGTCAAAGAAGCCATCAGCCAAGACAAAGGATAATTGGGAGGGGGGGGGGGGGGGGTACAAACTTGTACTTTTATGTAAAAAGTTTATCTTTACATATTAGTTAAATTGGTATTTAACCTAAAACCAAAAAGGAAATACATTGCAGCTTACCAGTCATTAGCTGTAGTGGGTGAATTATATTTTTTTGGGCCTTTTTTCCCTTTGTTTTCCCCCAATGATCTGGCCAGTAACACACCTCCTGTATTAGAGTTCCTCCTATCTGGAGGAATGTGCACAGGGGGCAGATTTGGACAGCAGCATTGTCAGTCTGGGGTGAGGTTTTTTTTTTTAAGATTACTACCCTGTTTCCCTGAATATAAGACCTAGCGTGATTGTCGGTGATGGCTGCAATATAAGCCCTACCCCCCAAATAAGCCCTAGTTGTAGGTCTTATTTTCAGGGTAGGGCTTATTTTCGGGGAAACAGGGTAGGGCTTATTTGGGGGTAGGGCTTATATTGCAGCCATCACCGACAATCACACTAGGTCTTATTTTGGGGGAAACAGGGTAGCAGATTTAAACACACTAACAAACTGAAGCTGAACTTCAGCTCTAATTTTATAATCAGTTACAGCAAACATTTTTTTTTTCTTTTTGGGGAAAAGTTTTTACATAAATTAATAGTTTTGATAGTTTTAAGCACCCCTACCAGTTTTAAATTGTCTCTCTTATCCATGTAACTGCAAGGGAGCTTTTCTGTTGAAAACCATCAGACTGGCTGGATCACCAGATGAAAATAAATTAAAGAAAGCCTAACAATAAAAACTAATGCAGCCATCACATATAAGAATTGGTAAGCTGCAATATAATAAATGTTTGTTTTTGGGTTTAATGAATTAACATTTCTCTACATTTAGAGGTGGGCTTCAAGTTTCCAGTGTCTTTGGATTTATGGTCTACAGTGCCTTGAAAAAGTATTCATACCCCTTGAAATTTTCCACATTTTGTCATGTTACAACCAAAAACATAAATGTATTTCATTGGGATTTTATGTGATAGACTAACACAAAGTGGCACATAATTGTGAAAATGGAAAATGATAAATGGTTTTAATTTTTTTTTACAAATAAATATCTGAAAAGTGTGGCGTGCATTTGTACTCAGCCCCCTTTACTCTGATACCCCTAACGACCCCTAACAAAAATCTTGTCAAAAGTCACCTAATTAGTAAATAGAGTCCACCTGTGTGTAATTTAAATATCGATACAACTACATATCAATAATATAAATACAGCTGTTCTGTGAAGCCCTCAGAGGTTTGTTGAAGAACCGTAGTAAAAAAAAAAAACACATCATCATGAAGACCAAGGAACACACCAGACAGGTCAGGGATAACGTTGTGAAGCTTTGAACATCTCACGGAGGACTGTTCAATCCATTATCCAAAAATGGAAAGAGTATGGCACAACTGCAAACCTACCAAGACATATCTGTCCACCTAAACTAACAGGCCGGGCAAGCAGAGCATTAATCAGTGAAGCAGCCAAGAGGCCCATGGTAACTCTGGAGGAGCTGCAGAAATCCACAGCTCTAGTGGGAGAATCTGTCCACAGGACAACTATTAGTCGTACACTCCACAAATCTGGCCTTTATGGAAGAGTGGCAAGAAGAAAGCCATTGTTGAAAGAAAGCCATAAAAAGTCCCATTTGCAGTTTGCGAGAAGCCATGTGGGGGACACAGCAAACATGTGGAAGAAGGTGCTCGGGTCAGATGAGACCAAAATGTAACTTTTTGGGCTAAAAGCAAAACTCTATGTTTGGCACATCACCCTGAACACGCCATCTTCACCGTGACATATGGTGGTGGCAGCATCATGTTTTGGGGATGCTTTTCTTCAGCAGGGACAGGGAAGCTGGTCAGAGTTGATGGGAAGATGGATGGAGCCAAATAGGGCAATCTTTTTTTTATTTTTATTTTCAATTAAATATTTTTTATTAAGCTTTTCATTATACAACAATAACACATGAAACATTAAAGCATTTCCATCCCATAACCCCACCCAATACAAACCCCCCCCCCAAAAAAACGAAAACCCCTTCCATATTTGCGCTCACCAAACTATACTTCAATCATTACTCAAACTCCCATCCAGCACATTACTACACCTGGATGGTGCATATATTCATATTTGATAATTTCCCCCCAAGAGTCTATCTCATAATTAACTTTCCATATTATCGTTAAAATATACTCATCTGACTGCTTAGACAGGTTGGAAGCTAACCACCATTGCCAAATCATTTTACATCTTTTTGGACACCTTCTAAGTTTATATGTAAGTTCCTCTTGTCTTAAATTAAAATTAATTGCTTTGATTCATTCAACTATCGTTGGCGAGTAGTTTGATATCCATTTTTGTAATATACATTTGCGGGCCATATACATAGTTCTCAGCCATATCACTTGCATTTTAACTGGGAGTGTATCTTCCGGAATAATCCCTAACAATGCAATTTTTGGATCAAGCTGTACTTGGGTAGAACACAGGGAATTCAAAGTATCAAATACACACTCCCAGTAGCGATACAATTTGGGACATCGCCACAGCATATGTATACCTGTGTACCTGTGTACTCTCTGTGTACCAGAGAGATATGTATACCTGTGTACCTGTGCCAGTAGTACATCTTGGGCAGTTTGATGTACTTGCTTTACCCCAAGAGTACAGTTTTAAAGGATTATATTGGGCTCTATGAATGATGAATAGCTGAGTCAAACACTGTGAGGAGGATAAGGATACTTTAAATACATTTTCAAAGCTTGCCCCCACTCCTACACCCCTTCCTAACCAATGTCACCACAAAGCATCTCCCTGCCGCTAATTACTGTCCCTGATTTGTCCTTACACTACCCACATGCAAAATGTGCGCCAAGCCTGGGAGCCATGGTCTTAAATAGACTCCGTCTTACCCAAGATGGAGGACAAAGTCACAAGGAGTGCCAGCATCAAATCGGATAGCTTTCCCAGTGACTCAGGAAACCATAGAGGAACAATGTTGGTCTTGATTTCCTCTCCCTCTGCAATGCTGATGTGTTTGAACTCCATCTGCAGTGCAGAAAGTAGACTGCACCCGCCTACACACAGATGAATGATGCAATTTTTTTGCAGGCTCCTGCCAGAAAGGTAAATAAATGCACTGAGCCTTTAAATTACCCAAAGACAAAAATATGCTACATGGGAAGAACTTGGAAAGGTTTTAGTGTATTTAGGAAAGGTGTTGTTAAGTCCCACAATAAATGCCATTAGGATATTCTCTCCTATGAATATTAAAGCTATATTTTGCGGTTCTAGAAGGTTAGCTTGTGGGGATGGGTCATATATAAGGATATTTTTAGGACCTGAAGACTTTGTTTTGGTAGTGGTGTGTAGCCTCCTGGTCCTAAACTGGGGCTACTATGTAAATTTAGTTTTTGACTGGGCTGTAGGCAGCTCAGATTGATTGCATAGTTTGTATTTGGCCTTTCCCTAAGCTCATTTGGGTTGTACATTTCTTACTGTCACCAGTAGGTATCATTGATACTACAGGTCATAGTATGACATTGTATAACCAGTTTGAGTTATGAATACTTATATTTCTTCCGGCCAGCCCACTAGGAGGTTGTTGGCCACTGTTGCATGCTGGAAGAGGATATAAATATTTAGGGTCCCTAAAAGTCCCCAAATTTATCCCATAGTTTGTAGATGCAATAACGTTTGAGCAAATCAATCAATGTTCTCCTATTGCGATTTTTTTTTTTTGACCAAAATTATGTAGAAGAATATATATCGGCCCAAACTGATGAATAAATTTGTTTTTTTATATATATATTTTTTGGATATGTATTATAGCAAAAAGTAAAAAAAAAAAATGTTTTTTTCAAAAGTGTCGCTCTTTGTTTATAGTGCAATAAATAAAAAATGCAGAGGTGATCAAATATCACCAAAAGAAAGCTCTATTTGGGGAAAAAAAAGGACATGAAATTTGTTTGGGTACAGCGTCGCATGACAGCGCAATTGTCAGTTAAAGCGTTGCAGTGTCGTAGCGCAAAAAATGGCCTGGTCATAAAGGGGCAAATCCTTCTGGGGCTGAAGTGGTTCAACATTAAACCTTTGAAAAGACCAAAAGTGACTGGCACCCAATTTCTGTTCAAAACTCCCCATTATAGCCATGGACTCAATGCTAGCTCGCTCCTTGCCTCTGGAGGTATTATCCTGCCTTTAGGGTACAAGTGGAGTGCTACAGGTGTGTTCCTACAATTTTCTCTCTGAGAAAATAACCATGGTAAATATTAATTCCTAAAGGATACTTTCACACGGGGGCGGGCAGGCGTCGGCGTTGGCTTTACCGACGTTTTAGTGGTGTTATTCGGCCGCTAAAAGGGTTAAAACCGCCCGCAAAGCGCCACTGCAGTGGCGGTTTGCCGGCACTGCCCCATTGTTTTCAATGACCAGGGGCATTTTAGGAGTGGTGTATATCTGCAAAGATGCAGCTTGCAGGACTTTTTTTACCGTTCTGCAAGGGCACCGCTCCAGTGTGAAATCCCTCGGGCTTTCACATTGGAGAGGCAGGAGGGGTTCTTTACAGGCGCTATGTAGGCACTATTTTTAGCGCTGTAGCACCTGTAAAGCGACTCAGTGTGAAAGTAGCCTTACTACTATACCAACCCTATACAAGGGGTTGCATTTTTTTTTTTTGAAGTGGGAATTAATACCTTTCAAAAATACACCAGTAAATTCATATTTAAAGACAAATGTGTTGCATATTCTCCCCACACTTTTCCTTTTTAGCATGTTGTTTGCTATTGTTCCATTTTAACAAGAAACCTCCAAAAAGAAAACACCTATCCAGGTTTCTAGCCTGTGAGGGTTTACACATTTTGATAACAATAAATACATATCCATGAAAAAGGCAAATGCTGTGGATAAAACAACGAGCTCTGATCATAAAGGGCAGTACAGTATGACATGTTTTAGTATGGCATGTGATTTGTAGCATATTTTGAAATCTAATTGGAGACATGGTAGGTAGGCTGACGGAACAAAACGGCAGTGCCAGTGGTGTGTAAGGACATGTCTTGCCTGCAGACATACCTAACATGACAGAAGCTGGATGTTATACTGCACTATTGTTTATTACAATAGCAGTTCTGTTTTGCAGTGAAAATATATTGTGTGTGGCAAGTAAGCCCCATTCTTTTAAGATATGTATTTATTTTTCTAGGCAAGAAGAGAGTTAAACTACCAAGACTATCAAGCTACCTAGCTGGAACAATATGGCATAGTCATCTGTCTTGATATTGAGTCAGAATTAACAATCAGTGTAACTACCTACTTGAAATATGGTTACTTGGAGTTTTCCCTCCCTGCAACTCATGTATTATTCAAGGCACATTCACCACTGAAAGATGCGGTAGAAACTGCATGATCATTTCATGTGACAGAGACATTGCAAATTGTTCTCTAATCTCAGCAACATATTTCCTTCTTGAGCTTTAAAACTGAAGGCTTTTGAGTTTTTAACATTTTGTTTGGGTTATAAATGCATGAAAATACATATGAAAAACATAATACATTATGAATATGTTTACTGAATATGGTCTCTCCTTTTGTTCTAGTTTAGACCTGTGTCATTCCTCCTAGTTGCCTTTATTTTAGCGTACCATATTTGATTCCTTGTTAAGCCTTCTCCATGTAGCAGTCTTTCTGCTATCTTACATTCTATAGTGACACGCAGTACAATGCAGTTCTTGCAGAACAGAATTAGGTTTATTTAAAATGTATGGATTGTCATTTTGCCCAAAATAAACCATCCACAAGTTAGACTGATTATGAAGAGCTTATTATTTGATTTAAGTAGTAATAAAAATAATTGCTAATTATATTGCTATGTTACCCCAGGTAATTCCGTATTCTCACTGTGATGACGCAGTATTATTTTGCGAGCTCTGGAAGAGCTGGTTCTCCCAATGTTAATCATTTACAGTGACATATGTCATCTTTGCCCATGTTAACGGTGGCATTACTCTTATTATTGAGAGGATTTTGAATCTGAGGTTGATCTTTTGACACCAATGTACTGATACGTTCCCTATATTTGCCTAAGGACTCTGTTATGCTGTCATTACAGCAAATGGGTTGTTGTGTGTACTTTTTGTTTTTGATATTGAATGTTTTTTTTGGACAAACAATAAATAATTACTAAATAAAGAATGCATAAAAAAAAATAAAAAATGTTAACCACTTGCCGACCGGGCCATAGCCAAAAGATGTCCTCCCAGAATCTTGCTCTTGCGCCCCCCCCTGGGGTACGCTCCCGGAAATATCCGTGACCGCTGGGTCCGGAAGACCCGGCGCATCACGGATTGCGTTAAACGGCCGCTAGTAGCGGCCGTTTACCACTTGATCCCTTCATCAAATGATGGAGCGATCACTTGTAAACAAACCAGCGTTATGTCATGACGCCGGTTCCTCCCTCCCCTCTCTGTACCGCTTGGTACAGTGCGAGGGGATAGGGGGAGAGATTGCAGAAGCGCTATGGGCTGGATGTGTAGTGCCCACAGCGCTGCTCTGTGACAATACTCTGCAGTACTCTGCCCATACTCTGCAACACTGTGCAATAATCTGCCAATACTCTGCAACACTGCAATACTCTGAAATACTGTGCAGTACTCTGCAACACTGCAATACTCTGAAATACTCTGCCAATACTCAGCAACACTGTGCAATACTCTACAATACTCTGCAACACTGTGCATTACTCTGCAATACTCTGCAAATACTGCAATACTCTGAAATACTCTGCCAATACTCAGAAATACTCTGCAATACTCGCCAATACTGTTCTGTTAAATTTTACCAAATTTTCAGTCTTTAGCGCAAAAAACAAAAAACCCAGCTGTGATTAAATACCACCAAAAGAAAGCTCTATTTGTGTGAACAAAAAGAACGAAAATGTCATATGGGTACTGTGTTGCGTGACTGAGTAATTGTCATTCAAAGTGTGAGACCACCGAAAGCTGAAAATTGGTCTGGTTAGGAAGGGGATTTGTAAGTGGTCAATATGTACAGATTAGAAATCATTGTCAAAAAAGAGACTAAACAAAGCCAAGGTTAGGTTAGTCATAAATTACATAATATGAAAGCATATCAAATAAAAAGGTTGGTGGTAGAGCCAGGCTTATGCAAGTAAAGTTTAAACTGCTTATGTTTGCCTTCTCTCCTTCCTCTCTTACCTCCTCATTAACATACTAATGAAATCAATTAAGTAAACTGTTTCCTTTTTCATTGCATACCTTATTTAAGACCCAGTGGCATCATGGCTGGTGGCAGAGGGCTGTATATGGCTTCCTGAAAGCCTAAAGCTGTAGTAAGTTGCACATATGATCCTGAGCCTTTTTGATTTAAAGGACTGAAATCAAATGAATAAAAGGGGTGGTAAAGATGATGTTGGACATCCTCCAGCCAGGAAATGATCTGAGCTCTGACTGACTCTAGTGGGCACTGTGAGAGTCTCAGAGTGTGCAGTGAAATCAGAGTAGAGAAGAATAGCCTTTTTACAGTGCAAGTTAGAAGGTAAGGCTGGAGTTGAGCTTTAATATATTTTTAAAGCTGGATCTTTGTAATTTAGAATCCAGTCCATGAACATTTACTTCTTTACTTATACCCATTAATGTAAATGGGTCAAGGATATATAAACTAAAGAAACTTGCCTCAGCTCCCAATAATACAAATTGAATAGATGTATGTCAAACATCAGTTCAGTCAGACTGACTGGTTTACTATTAATAATTGTGAGTTTCAGTTTCATACTACTCTAGATGTAGCTTAAAAGGTCTGGAATTCCAATCAATTTGACTCACATAGGTTTTTGGGAAACCAAAACTCCATTCAATTTATTCTGTCTTTTGGATAGGTTTTCCATTATGGATCTGTGAAGTCTGACTATATTGGACTATTTGGACTGCTGTCTGTCTGTCAGGAATGGATCCGTCCGCTGGTAAGACCCATCATTTGGCGTGCAGTACTGTGGTCCACCAGCAGGTGTCTCCTGGCAGTTTATAACTGTCAGGAGAGGCCTTCCCTGCTGGGATATCATCTTTGGGCCGCAGTACTGGCGTCCACCAGCGGATGGATCCTGGCAGTGTGGAGCAGACAGCTCTTTCTGCGCTCAGCTGTCACATGAGGCCGATCACTGGCAGATTATAAATACCCGGCCAGCCCTCACACACTTGCCTTGGTATCTCTCTTCCATGTGCCCAGAACCTGAGACCTGAGACCTGAGACCTGAGACCTGAGACCTGAGACCTGAGACCTGAGACCTGAGACCTGTGACCTGTAACCTGTACCCTTCCCATCCTGATCCGGTGTTCCTGAGTTCCTGCTCCTTTGTTGCCTTTCCCATCCTTAGTTCCCTCTCCCATCCTGCCCTTGTTCATCTGCTGATCTCCCGTGCATGACCCTGGCTTGGCTAATCGTTTGTGATTCTGGTATTGCCCATTTATTGTATATATTATTTGTTTGTAGTTTGTGGTTTGTAGTGCACTATTTGTTTTCACTTCTTGTCATTTATTTAAATAAACACTTATCATTTCACTTATATGTGTTTGGGTTTCCTCTGTGCAGTCCACACAGTCTGGTCTACTAATTTCCCTGATAGTATACCAAGGCCATCCCTGACCAGACGTGGCTGCATTGAGGAACCATCTTGGTTTGTTAGTCTGCCAATATGGATTACAATGAAATCCTTTATTATTCTCTGCTGGCAGAAGAGGATGGTGAATCTTGTTGTCAGATTTTAAAAGGATGGACTAGTGACCAGCTGATGGAAACCATCCGATCAGCTCATTCCCTGGTGGATCAAGGCTATATGTTATTTGAGGATGTTCAGCACCTAATTAAATTATGTGCAAAGCCAGCCCTGTCATGTTTTCCAGAAGGAAATGATGATTTCTCTCCCCCCTTCAATTATGGCCAAGTTGAATCTCTGGTATGGTTGTTAGAGGATGATCCAGCCTATTTCATGGAACGGTATTCCTCTTGTTCACAGCAGGTGTTGACTGATTGCATCCATTCAGTGCAATCTCTGGTTAGTCAGGCTGTGTGTGAACCAGCATTTGTCCAACCTGTGCTACTAGCATGGTCAGACCTCTTGTATTTAGCTAAGCCACAACATCCCAGCCCTGTCATTAATCACCTGCCTTCTCAAGTATCTATCTCCCCATTGCCTATGACAACCTCAGCTACAGCCCAGTTTTCTCTGCTTTCTACCAAATACTATTATCCAGTCGCCAAGTGTAGCACCTATCCTGCCTTCAGCCCACCTGCCTCTTCTCCTCCACCTGTAACAGTCCCACAAAATCCTCCTCCAGCCACTGTTCCTTGGTCTTCATTTTGCCCAGAAACTTTCTTTTCTTACAGCCCTGCACCCACGTACAAAGCTGCAGTGGCTAAGCCAAAAAAGAAACGGAAGTTCTTTCCGACCCACACTATCCTGCCAGTAACCCAACCTGCCTCCACCCCAGTTCCTGCTACCCAGCCTGACGTCCCAGTTCCTGCTACCCAGCCTGACGTCCCAGTTCCTGCTACCCAGCCTGACGTCCCAGTTCCTGCTACCCAGCCTGACGTCCCAGTTCCTGCTACCCAGCCTGACGTCCCAGTTCCTGCTACCCAGCCTGACGTCCCAGTTCCTGCTACCCAGCCTGACGTCCCAGTTCCTGCTACCCAGCCTGACGTCCCAGTTCCTGCTACCCAGCCTGACGTCCCAGTTCCTGCTACCCAGCCTGACGTCCCAGTTCCTGCTACCCAGCCTGACGTCCCAGTTCCTGCTACCCAGCCTGACGTCCCAGTTCCTGCTACCCAGCCTGACGTCCCAGTTCCTGCTAACCAGCCTGACGTCCCAGTTCCTGCTACCCAGCCTGACGTCCCAGTTCCTGCTACCCAGCCTGACGTCCCAGTTCCTGCTACCCAGCCTGACGTCCCAGTTCCTGCTACCCAGCCTGACGTCCCAGTTCCTGCTACCCAGCCTGACGTCCCAGTTCCTGCTACCCAGCCTGACGTCCCAGTTCCTGCTACCCAGCCTGACGTCCCAGTTCCTGCTACCCAGCCTGACGTCCCAGTTCCTGCTACCCAGCCTGACGTCCCAGTTCCTGCTACCCAGCCTGACGTCCCAGTTCCGGCTACCCAGCCTGACGTCCCAGTTCCGGCTACCCAGCCTGACGTCCCAGTTCCTGCTACCCAGCCTGACGTCCCAGTTCCTGCTACCCAGCCTGACGTCCCAGTTCCGGCTACCCAGCCTGACGTCCCAGTTCCTGCTACCCAGCGTGACGTCCCAGTTCCTGCTACCCAGCTTGACGTCCCAGTTCCTGCTACCCAGCTTGACGTCCCAGTTCCTGCTACCCAGCTTGACGTCCCAGTTCCTGCTACCCAGCTTGACGTCCCAGTTCCTGCTACCCAGCTTGACGTCCCAGTTCCTGCTACCCAGCTTGACGTCCCAGTTCCTGCTACCCAGCTTGACGTCCCAGTTCCTGCTACCCAGCTTGACGTCCCAGTTCCTGCTACCCAGCTTGACGTCCCAGTTCCTGCTACCCAGCTTGACGTCCCAGTTCCTGCTACCCAGCTTGACGTCCCAACCTTCCAGTCTGATGTCCTGGTACCAGCCTTCCAGCCTGACGTCCCAGCCTTCCAGTCTGATGTCCTGGTGCCATCCTTCCAGCCTGACGTTCCAGCCTCCCAGCTTGACGTCCCTGCCTTCCAGCCTGATGACCCGCTGCCAGCTTTCCAGCCTGATGACCCGCTGCCAGCTTTCCAGCCTGATGACCCGCTGCCAGCTTTCCAGCCTGATGACCCGCTGCCAGCTTTCCAGCCTGATGACCCGCTGCCAGCTTTCCAGCCTGATGACCCGCTGCCAGACTTCCAGCTTGATTACCCGCTGCCAGCTTTCCAGCCTGATGACCCGCTGCCAGACTTCCAGCTTGATTACCCGCTGCCAGCTTCCCAGTCTGCTGTCCCTGTGCCGGCCTTCCAGTCCGCTGTCCCGGTGCCGGCCTTCCAGTCTGCTGTCTCGGTGCCGGCCTTCCAGTCTGCTGCCCCGCTGCCAGCTTCCCAGTCGGATGTGCCAGCTTCCCAGTCGGATGTGCCAGCTTCCCAGTCGGATGTGCCAGCTTCCCAGTCTGATGTGCCAGTCCTCAAATCTGATGTGCCAGTCCTCAAATCTGATGTGCCAGCTTCCCTGTCTGATGTGCCAGCTTCCCTGTCTGATGTGCCAGCTTCCCTGTCTGATGTGCCAGTTTCCCAGTCTGATGTGCCAGTCCTCAAATCTGATGTGCCAGCTTCCCAGTCTGATGTGCCAGCTTCCCAGTCTGATGTGCCAGCTTCCCAGTCTGATGTGCCAGTCCTCCAATCTGATGTGCCAGCTTCCCAGTCTGATGTGCCAGTTTCCCAGTCTGATGTGCCAGCTTCCCAGTCTGATGTGCCAGCTTCCCAGTCTGATGTGCCAGCTTCCCAGTCTGATGTGCCAGCTTCCCAGTCTGATGTGCCAGCTTCCCAGTCGGATGTGCCAGCTTCCCAGTCTGATGTGCCAGCTTCCCAGTCTGATGTGCCAGCTTCCCAGTCGGATGTGCCAGTCCTCAAATCTGATGTGCCAGTCCTCAAATCTGATGTGCCAGCCTCCCGGTCTGATGTGCCAGCCTCCCGGTCTGATGTGCCAGCTTACCAGTCCGATGTGCCTGTTATCCAGCCTGCCCTTACGCCCGAAGTGTTCCTGTCTGCTGCCCAGCCCGAAGTGTTCCTGTCTGCTGCCCAGCCCGAAGTGTTCCTGTCTGCTGCCCAGCCCGAAGTGTTCCTGTCTGCTGCCCAGCCCGAAGTGTTCCTGTCTGCTGCCCAGCCCGAAGTGTTCCTGTCTGCTGCCCAGCTTGATGTGTCTGTTCCGACTGCCCAGCTTGATGTGCCTGATCCTGCTGCCCAGCTTGATGTGCCTGTTCCTGCTGCCCAGCTTGATGTGCCTGTTCCTGCTGCCCAGCCTGATGTGCCTGTTCCCGCTGCCCAGCCTAAAGTGCCCGTACCTGCTGCCCAGCTTGATGTGCCCGTGCCTGCTGCCCAGCCTAAAGTGCCCGTGCCTACTGCCCAGCTTGATGTGCCTGTTCCTGCTGCCCAGCTTGATGTGCCCGTACCTGCTGCCCAGCTTGATGTGCCCGTGCCTACTGCCCAGCTTGATGTGCCCGTGCCTACTGCCCAGCTTGATGTGCCTGTTCCTGCTGCCCAGCTTGATGTGCCTGTTCCTGCTGCCCAGCTTGATGTGCCCATGCCTGCTGCCCAGCCTGATGTGCCCGTGCCTGCTGCCCAGCCTAAAGTGTCCGTGCCTGCTGCCCAGCTTGAAGTGCCTACTGCCCAGCTTGAAGTGCCCACTGCCCACCTCAATGCCATGGACTTGTCCCAGCAGCAGCTAGTTGGAGCGTCCGGAGGCCGCTCCTTTGAGGGGGGGTACTGTCAGGAATGGATCCGTCCGCTGGTAAGACCCATCATTTGGCGTGCAGTACTGTGGTCCACCAGCAGGTGTCTCCTGGCAGTTTATAACTGTCAGGAGAGGCCTTCCCTGCTGGGATATCATCTTTGGGCCGCAGTACTGGCGTCCACCAGCGGATGGATCCTGGCAGTGTGGAGCAGACAGCTCTTTCTGCGCTCAGCTGTCACATGAGGCCGATCACTGGCAGATTATAAATACCCGGCCAGCCCTCACACACTTGCCTTGGTATCTCTCTTCCATGTGCCCAGAACCTGAGACCTGAGACCTGAGACCTGAGACCTGAGACCTGAGACCTGAGACCTGAGACCTGAGACCTGAGACCTGTGACCTGTAACCTGTACCCTTCCCATCCTGATCCGGTGTTCCTGAGTTCCTGCTCCTTTGTTGCCTTTCCCATCCTTAGTTCCCTCTCCCATCCTGCCCTTGTTCATCTGCTGATCTCCCGTGCATGACCCTGGCTTGGCTAATCGTTTGTGATTCTGGTATTGCCCATTTATTGTATATATTATTTGTTTGTAGTTTGTGGTTTGTAGTGCACTATTTGTTTTCACTTCTTGTCATTTATTTAAATAAACACTTATCATTTCACTTATATGTGTTTGGGTTTCCTCTGTGCAGTCCACACAGTCTGGTCTACTAATTTCCCTGATACTGTCTTGGACATACAGTATATATTAACAGTCCAATTTGAAATTTAACCAAAAAAAAATAACAATCTCTGAATGAAAAGAACATATTATATTTACTGGGAATATCATTGTAGCTTCTCTTAAGCTTTCCGCACCAATGAAAATTCAACTGGCACCCCTAAGCTGGCTGAAATGTGATCAGTGCGTGCCCATCCCTGCTCAACAGAAGTTAATTGATAGATTAACTGCTGTCAAAGTAACATGTTAGAACATTTTCCTCGATCAGCTTCTGCAGACAATGAGCTGCATCTGCTATTTTGTGAATTCTGACAGCAGCAGGCGCTACTTTTAGAATACATTATACCTGCAGAAGGGATTTCTCCATCCACGTTGTTTAAATGAATGGAGGAATCTGCGTTTTCTTTTTTATGGTCAGCTTTACTTTTGTCATCACATACTCATATACACAGACAACAAATACTTCTAGATCAGTTTTTGTACTTATAAAGTATATTTAAACCCTAACTAATTGACATTTAGTTTGCTAAAGTACCATGCATCATAAGCAGTTGCCAAAAAAACACTGTTTAAAGTTGAAGTTCAGTCAAAATCTAATTAAGGCTAAACCTCCCACTCCCATTCCAAGACTATTCAATCCTCCCTGTGAAAGAAAAGATCCTTATACTTACTGTGAAGGAACCGTCCAGCACTCAGCTTATGTGCCTCCGTCAAGCTGGAGCTTCCTCCAGTCTGGACCCCGGAACCAGATATTAAAGCTAAATATTGCACACAAGAATCTAGACAACACTAGCTTAGGTGCTCTAGAACTGGAACCCACTTTATTGAAAACTCACAAGGAATTTACATAGCACACAGGAACCAGGTAGGGCATGATCACATTACCCTAACAATACAAACTGTAAACAGGAATTTATTTAACATAGCTAAGGAACAACCAACATAAATATAATCTAAGTAAGCTAATCAACATAAACATATAACATTCTGCAATGGTTCGATAACAAGGTACAATGGTCACAATTTTAAACTCACCTCCAAAAGATGATCAGACAGACAGAGACAATTGGTGACTCAATTACCAATGGGAATGCACACCTAGGAGGCATACAATGGAACAAAGACACTTAACACATAACACCTTAAACAGATTATACTGTATCAAGAGACCAGAATCAGGTTGCTTTGAGCTGATGATGTTAACAATCTAAAGCAGTAATTTCAGTTTGGGCATAGAGACTCCAAATATATATATGGGTCAGTTCCCAGAGTCTGTGTGTTTTGGGGAAACATGGACTTGAATCCAAAGCAAGGGTCCACAGGAACACACCTCCCAAAAATAGGTGTTCCCTTTAAAAGTCATGGCCTATAGTCAGTAGGCAAGAGGCCACCATGCAGTCCCCTTCAAAAGCCCCTGCCCTGGTTGGGTCTGTCACACTTACCTATTCTGAAGCCACTCTGGTCCAGTCACATGATCAGGGCACAGTGCCAGTTTCAGTGTGGAGGAGGGGCAGCCAACAATGGATGCCCCATAGTAAGCTTATGGGTGATGTCACTGCATAGGCGTTTGCAATCCTTGTTGGCCATCTCTCCTCTTTACTGAAGCTGTTTCTGAAGCAATCATATGACCGGACCGGAGCAGCTTCAGAATAGGTAAGTATAAGCATCTTTTCTTTCACAGGATAGATAGAATAGTCTTAGAATGGGGGTGGGAGTAGGTTTATACTTAGTTTGTGATTTAACTTTTTTCATCCTTAGTTGCATATGAGCGCTGCTACTCTGCACATCATTTCATTTCTCAGGGTGGGTCCCCTGATGCAATCTACCATACCTGCGCAACACCATGACTACTTGTTGTCTTTAATCGGGATGGGCGAATGGTTTGGACCGAGCATAAGTTCGGGCCGAACTTTAGCTGTTCGGACATTCGACGGCCCCCCGAACGACCACAATGCATTGCGGTGCTGAACAAGCCCTGATTGGCTGAAGCAGTGAAAGCTTCAGCCAATCAGGGCACAGAGCACTGTCAGAGTCATGATTGGACACTGTCATCATGACTTTATCCAATCATAGCTCATTCCTGCCCCACAGTATAAAAGTATTCTTTCAATTGCAGCCATTTTCAGTGTGATTTTTGCGCAAAGAGATAGAACAGGGCTCTGTTCAGTGCTATCAGTTAGTGTGCTATACTGTGCTGTTTTGCTTCAATTGTCAGTGTAGAATATTAGTTTAGTGTCAGTCTAGGGATAGTGTGAGTGTAGTGAGGAGGACCATCATTTAAATTTGCATCGTGTGCAGTTGGAGTAGGGACAGCCCAGATAGTTTCACTGTAATGTAGTGATACTGTGTCATTCATACATACATTAGTGTGGAGTAGGGACAGCTCAAATAGTTTCAGTGTAGTATAGTGAGACATTAGTGTAGACAATGACATTAGTGTATAGCTAGAGTAGGGACAGTTCAGATAGCGTCAGTGTAGTTGAACATGTCTATTTGATTGCGTTACTGACAGTTTAACGCCATTTACTTCTGTGTGCATTAATGCCAGTTTAACGCTATTTACTTCTGTGTGCGTTACTGACAGTTTAACACCATATCGTTTTGTGTGTGTTACTGCCAGTTTAACTCCATATCGCTTTGCGTGCGTTACTGCCATTTTAATGCCATATAGTTCTATGTGCGTTAGTTCACTATATTTGAAGCCTGCAGGACTTCGAGGCTGCCTAGCTTTGAGGGTGTTCAATCATTTCATCTGGAAGAATGTTTTTGGTATAGGTTTCATGGGCACAATTAACACCCAAAGACCAATTTTTCTGCACCTGTTTGACAGGTACATACCTTTATAAATGCAATTATTGCTGCAGCAGATTCTAGACATGGTACAGATTTTCCACTTTACAGGTAGACTAAGGGGACCACCCAGGCACTATATTTGAAGTATTTTTTTATTTTTATGCTTTCAAAAAATTACTGCTCACTTAAAAATGAAGTTTTTTACAAACTTTTTTTTCATTGATACATGTCCCCCAGGGCAGGACCCAGACCCCTATAACCCATGTATGCCCAATTACTTGCATATAAGCCTTTTTGACGTTCGGTTCCCATTGACTTTAATGGGTTTGTTATTCGGGTCCGAACTTTTGCGGTGTTCGGAAGTTCTGGTGCGAACCGAACAGGGGTCGGTTCGGCCCATCCCTAGTCTTTAATAGGAGAACATGTGACAGGGTGACAATGCAGGAGAATAATTGGGAGACTAGGACAATGTGTTGACATCAGGATTTCCAGGTATTATTTAATAAAAGCAGCAGATTTTAGAATATTAAAAAATATTTTGGAATTTAACAAGTAAAAACTTGTATGAGGTCTTAGTAATCAGTTTTATATCTACTTTAACCGCTTCCCGACTGCCTCACGCAGATATACTGAGGCAGAATGGCACGGGCAGGCAAAATCACGTACCTGTACGTGGCCCTTTAATTGCCTGCCCGTGGGTCGCGAGCGCGCCACCAGCGGCACGCTCGCGACCCGGTCGGGAGCTCCGTGACCCCGGCCGCGGGACCAGCGGACCCGATCGTCGCTGGTGTTCCGCGATCGGGTCACAGAGCTGAAGAACGGGGAGAGATCTATGTAAACAAACCTCTCCCCGCGCTTCCTACTCTGCCTGTCATTGATCGGCTGTTCCCGGTCATCGGGAAAGCCGATCAATGACGTCAGCCCCACCCCCTAATGAAAAATACACACGTCACAGCCCATAACCCCTCCCCTCCCCTCCCCCTAGTGGTTAACTCTTTCACTACAACTGTCATTTATACAGGAATCAATGCATTTAAATAGCATTGATTGCTGTATAAATGACAATGGTCCCAAAAATGTGTAAAAAATGTCCGATGTGTCTGCCATAATGTCGCAGTCACAATAAAAATCGCTGATCGCCGCCATTACTAGTAAAAAAAAATATATTAATAAAAATGCTATAAAACTATCCTCTATTTTGTAAACGCTATAACTTTTGCGCAAACCAATCAATAATCGCTAATTGCGATTTTTTTTGCCAAAATCATGTAGAAGAATACGTATCGGCCTAAACTGAGGAAAAAAAATGTTTTTTTTTATATATTTTTTGGGGGGATATTTATTATAGCAAAAAGCAAAAAATATTGCATTGTTTTCAAAATTGTCGCTCTATTTTTGTTTATAGCGCAAAAAATAAAAACCGCAGGGGCGATCAAATACCACCAAAAGAAAGCTCTATTTGTGGGAAAAAAAGGAGGCCAACTTTGTTTGGGAGCCACGTCACATGACCACGCAATTGTTAGTTAAAGCGATGCAGTGCCGAATCGCAAAAAGGGGCCTGGTCCTTTGGCTGCCAATTGGTCCGGGGCTGAAGTGGTTAAGTTGTCACAAAGCTGGATGTCAGCTTTCTTTCATGGTTCCAGAAGAGCTCTCAGCTTCCTAAAGTTAGCGGTGTAGATGGGCTGCAAAAATAAAAGTGCTGTGTCTACACTCAATGCTGTATCAGGTGTGGCTGCAAGAATGACATCCTCTGACATATGGCCTAGACATACTGTAATTATAGTAGTGCATCTTTAGCAGAGTCCAGAATTTATATTAACCACCATAAGACGATACAAAGGCCACTGTTTGAATATGCAACTAGTGTGTTCAGCAAACACATGATAGCAGATGTTGACATGTCTATTTTGGACATCTGAGTAAGTGTCAGTAAGGAATGCTTGCACACTCCCAGTCTGAAGGAAGCAAAAGTATGACAGGAATCTCTTTTCCATGTCACTGGTATACTGAGATTGATATTCTTTTTTATTTTTTTATTTAGTAGAAAAAAGAAAATTAAACAAACCACTCAGCCCACCTGACAGATATTAGTGTACAAATGGTCCATACATGCTTCTAAAATAGTAAATGATTTCTTGGTTGTCATATTGATGCTTTGGCTTCGATACTTAGAGTCACTTACTTAGAACACAGGTAAAAAAATGTTTTTAATTGTCTCTGACTCTCATTACAGTATGCCTGTTCTAGGTGTGTGACTCAGGAGTACAGAAGCAAAACACAGCCAGGCAATTAGTCTTTTCAAAAGAAAGTGGCAGCCCCATATTTTACCCATAGCAGATATTCTTTATCTAGTAGTTTAACCATTCACATTTGTTCATTGTGTATACTACATACAATTTACTAAAATGTGTTTGTGTTCAGCTACGCATTCTTTTCAGTGAGGCATTCAAACTGTTTAGATTATTGTGCTTAGCAAATGTTTAACTTGAATGCCTTATTAACTAGTGACTTAATGGTGAAAGACACAGTGCAACATTAACTTTACCATTTCTAAGTAAAATGATTGACCTTATTGTCAAAATCATCAGACCCATATAAAAGAAAAGTTGCTGAAATTGTGGAAGTGTTTGACAGTTTTTTTTTATTTTTTTACATTATTCAATGCCCATATGCTTGTTATATAAAAGAGATAACAAACTATTGTAACCTTAAATACAATATTCACAAATTGCAAGCGGCAGTGAGATACCTATAGATTTAATATCACATATTCTCAAGGCCTGCAGTGGATTCTTCGGTTATTTCTTAGGAAGAATCCAGCAGGGAGGATATGGGCACAAATGCTCTGTACAAAGATGAGTGAGATCATTTGAGTGTCAAACTTGAGTAGAGATTATATTTGAGTCTGTGTTTTGTGGTTTTGTGAACTGCAGAACTGCAGACCTGCTAGTGGGTTGGTCTGTTACCCTCTCCTACATAGTACATTTCCTATCCCATTATACCATAATAAAATCTTGACAAGACCTGTTAACTGATATTTGGCCAAAATACAGTTGTGTACGCAGGATGTTCTGGTATGACTGATGTTTCTTCATCATGCAATAAAGAAACATGTATATATTATAACTAAGACAGCGTTTGTAAAGTCATTATCAATATCAATGTGTCCAGTCTTCATTCCCAACCACATGATTATAGCTTATAAACCTCCAATCTGGTAAAACATATTTAAGCCAAAATTTTTATTTTAAATTTTGGATGGAGAAAGGAATGCTTAAAACCAATGTATTTTTTTTTTTCTGCTGTCTGTGCCCCTTTGAGGAAGGTTTTCTCAACTTGCCGCCTTAAAGTGATTGTAAAGGTTAGGTTTTTTTTGTTTTGTTTTTTTAAATAACAAACATATTATACTTACCTCATCTATGCAGTTGGATTTGCACAAAGCAGCCCCGATCTTCCTCTTCTTGGGTTCCTCTTCTGCTATCCTGGCCCCTCCCTCCTATCGAGTGCCCCCTCAGCCAGAAGCTTTCTACAGGGGGCACCAGAGCCGAGTCAAAGCTCCATGTATTCATTCAGACACAGAGCCCGACCTGGCCCTGCCCCCTCTCTCCCCTGATTGGCTGACTGACTTTGATTGACAACTTCGGGAGCCAATGGCGCCGCTGCGGTGTCTCAGCCAATCAGGAGGAGTGTCTGGGACAGCTAAGTCACTTGTGGACATTGCTACAGAGAGAAGGGGCTCAGGTAAGTAATTGGGAGTGTTGGGGTGGCTGCTACACACAGAAGGTTTTTTATCTTAATGCATAGTATGCATTAAGATAAAAAAACCTTCTGCCTTTACAACTCCTTGAGGCTCGGTTCACACTGGAACCTGCTGCGGATCGCACAGGAGCGCTCTGCGTCCCTGTTCCCGTTTCAGGGATGAATCAGGGCTGAAACTATGCCTGCATTCGGCCCTGAAACAGAGACAAAGAAGCACAGCATTTCTGTGCAGTGCGCTCCACAGCCGCAACAGAGATATGTGAACCGGCCCCTTAGGGAGCCAGTCACATTCTCCTGCTATGCGAATTGGATGCGGGGAAAGCCACATCTAATTTGCATAGGTGTGAACCCGGCCTTAAGAATCAACTGGAAGTGCAAATAGATCTCTCCACAGGACAGGAAATCCCCTCTTTGACAGTTAACATTGGAACAAGCTTCCTGTCTTTCACATTTTCTGAACCTCGACCAAATGGAACAGAGGCAGAAATAAAAACCTATCAGACGCTTCCCTACGTTGAACGCACAAGATTTTTTTCTTATTTACAATAGTTTGGCAAAATCTTGGCCTTTCATCAGTATCAAATTACTTCAGTCTCATTAACTGCCTTCTGTAAATAATGTGTTATCCCTACCTTTTATGATTCTAAAAGCCTTTACTTTTAATTTTTTTTAGGATGATGAAGTTGTCCTTCAGTGCATTGCGACCATCCATAAGGAACAGAGGAAATTTTGTTTGGCAGCTGAGGGACTTGGGAATCGACTTTGCTTCTTGGAGCCAACATCAGAAGCCAAAGTAAGAAAAAAATAATCAGTAACAATGTTCTTTTCTAACAAATAAAGAATATTAAAACTACATAATTGCTGATGTGCCATGGACCCAAATACACTTCAAAGTATTTTTCCTTAAAATTTGAACTTTCCAAACAATGTAGAATTTGCAGATATACTGACCATGCAAAATTCATAGCCACTATGATAAAGAGGTTGCATTGTGGATTTGGGCAAATAAATTCTTGATATGTACATTTTCCATGCGTCATACTATGGTGTCCATTTATTAAACTAAGATAGGCCCCAATAGTGACTATCGCTGCTTATCTGCACTGTGCAGCAGTTAAATAAGCTGCAATGAGGAGTGGGGATGCTGGTCTCTGCTTCTCATCACAGCTCAGTGAAAAGTTGACAGTGGAGTCAATACAAACAGACACTTTTAGTAGGTGCAATGTAAGCACTCGCCTGGCCGTTTGTGTAAATTATCTCACTCTCTCCTTTTCCTTGTCAAATTTGTTTATTGAATTTTAACAATTAGTATACATAAGTACATATGGTGGCAGCAAAAGAAAAGATCACATATATGGTAATAATATTGAGTTGTAGTTCCAACATAAACTAAAAGTAGTTTAACTAAAATTATTTTAGCATGGATCTAACTACTCAAAAAATTGCATCATACATTGTATAAGAGAGGATAAAACTAACTTAGACTAGGCTAATATAAGATGACCTCAGTTAAATAAAAAAAAAAGGTCTCAATTATTATCAAGAGTATAGTTTAAAAAAAAAAAAAAAAGGAAAAGAAATGATTTATTATAGAATCTAAAATCGTATACTACATATTGGAACTGTGTACAATTGGTATAATGATAACCAAGGAAATAAAAGTTCTATATAAAGAGAAAATTGAAAGAGGAGAGCGAGAATAGGGGGAAAAAGTAGAAGAGAGAAAGAAGATAAAAGAAAAAGTAATCTTAGGTTGGAGAAAAAATAGGGAAGAAAGAGATGAGAGGTTGTAGGGGTCCCTGGGGTAGTACATGGTAATAAACATACACCATGACTGCAGAGAATGGAAGTATAAATCGAGATTACCAAGGTCTTATTAAGGAAGCATCAAGATTGGAAGGCAAAAAGTGAGTCACCTAGGGATTCCATATATTCTCAAAGTTGCTTATTTTATCTTGAGTTATAGACTCTGTTTTGGCATGGATCATTGCTTGATTGACTCTATTTTTAGTTTCAGCAATTATTAAAGCGGAAGTAAACCCATCGATTTAACAGTCTAAAAAAAAAAGGCATGCCGTGAATGCTAACTGCACATTGGCTGTGCTCTCAACCAAACAGTCAAACCATCCAATGGCAGTTGAAGATTAAACAGAGGCAAAGATGGCAGCTTCCTTGGCTGAAAACGGTTTACTTCCACTTTAACTCTCTGCTTTTCCAACTGAGAGGTGATGATAGCAGGGAGAGAAGAGAAAACCAGCTATGAGGAACCAAAGGAATTATGGCCCCTGATTCATTTGTCACTGTTCTACAGCCTCTGTAAAATGTAGAGCAGGTTGTATATACAGTATATACAGTTTGTGTGTATGTATGTATGTATGTATGTGTGTGTGTGTGTGTATATATATATATATATATATATACAGAGTATATACACTCACACACACACACACTATTGTATATACTGGGTCATGCCTCCTATGCCGTCTAATAGTTATGGACCATTAACCACTAAAAATACCTGAATTCTTTGGGGACCCTGGAATCTAGTCTAGATATTTTCCCACACCAGATCCCAGGATATTTCTGTTAATATAAAGTTATCAATAGATGGGGACTAGGAGAGGGACCATTCATAAATAATTGTGTTTTTCTTTATATCAGGATATTCCTGTAAAACTTGTAACTAAGTGTATTTATGAATACACTAAGTTATAGGTGTCACAGAGATGTCTTGATATATAAAAAAAAAAACACAATTAAGTCTTTTATTATAGGTCCTTTATTAACTTTAATTTTGTTTTATTTTTCTTATTTTGTAAATTTTTATAATTTACTTTTCAAACAAGAATATTTGAGCCTGTGATCTTGCGAGACCATTCATCACATATTTCATTCTCTTCTCTTCTCAGTCAGAGAAGGGAAGTACAAATGATAATAAACAGGCTTTGCTCTGAGAGCTTTACGCGATTTGTAAAGGCATGCCAGGTCCTGCTTTAAATAAAAGCACACCTTAAAACATAAGTTTGGGTTTTTAAACAAATAAAGATTTATACTCACCTCGGTGGATGCATCATTGATCTAATGCTACATCTGTCCTCCACCGCCTCTAAGACCGAGAACCTATGCGATCAAACACCACAGGCTGGAAAGAGCTAGTGACTATCAGTCCCTGCCCCTCCGAGCTCTGAGCTGTGGAGGGGGTGGGGATGGCTGCATCAGCAGCTCTCTGAGATGCTGGGCCATCTGCTGGTACAGGCATCTGGGTGGGTACCGACTATATGCGGGCTTTAATGTGCTGTCAGCTGAAAATGGGTGACAGGTATGCAGAATGAACTGCACTCCTGTGTCCTGTGATCCCCCCCGGCATATAGGTAAATAGCTTTGGCTATACGTATCCTTTAATTTCTGTGTATATATGCACAGAAGTGCTTTAAAAAAAATGTCAGTGCATAGATATTCTATCCCCAATGGAATGTTTGAAGTTTCGCTAGAACAAAGGGAAAATTGGGGAATGAGTCTTCGGGAATCATAGGAACTGTATATTTATTTCAATATTCTATAGATGTATAATTATTATATGCAACAAGCATCCGATACAGTTCCACACACACGGCTCATGTGTAAGGTAAAGTCTACAGGTTTGGAAATATCAGTTTGTAAATGGATAGAAAACTGGCTAAAAGACAGAATTCAGAGAGTAGTGGTTAATGATTCTTACTCTGAATGGTCTAAGGTTATCAGTGGTGTACCCCAAGATTCAGTGTTGGGACCCTTACTTTTTAAAATCTTTATAAATGATATAGGGTCTGGGATCAAAAGTAACATTCCGTCGATGACACCAAGCTATGCAGTGGAATAACGTCCTTACAGGATGTCTTCAATTTACAAGCCGACCTCAATGCACTAATTGGGCGACTATGTGGCAGATGAGGTTTAATGTTGATTAATGTAAAATTATGCACTTGGGGGCTAAGAATATGCATGCATCATACATACTAGGGGGAGTACAACTGGGGGGGATCCATAGTGGAGAAGGATCTGGGGGTTTTGGTAGATCATAAGCTCAATAATAGCATGCAATGCCAGGCTGCGGTTTCCAAAGCAAGCAAAGTCCTTTCTTGTATTAAGAGAGGTATGGACTCCAGAGAGATAGATATCATTTTGCCCCCCTTTTCAAATCATTAGTAAGACCTCATCTGGAATATGCAGTTCAGTTTTGGGCACCAGTTCTCAAAAAGGATATTGGGGAACTGGAGAAAGTGCAGAGAAGGGCAACCAAACTGATAAGAGGCATGGAGGAGCTCAGCTATAAGGAAAGATTAGAGGAACTGAATTTATTCACTCTTGATAAAAGGAGATTAAGGGGGGATATGATCAACATGTACAAATATATAAGGGGTCCATATAGTGAACCTGGTGTTGAGTTATTCACTTTACAGTCAACAAATAGGACAAGGGGGCACTCTTTACGTCTAGAGGAAAAGAGATTTCATCTCCAAATACGGAAAGGTTTCTTCACAGTAAGAGCTGTGAAAATGTGGAAAAGACTCCCTGCAGAGGTAGTTTTGGCGAGCTCAGTAGATTGCTTTAAGAAAGGCCTGGATACTTTCCTAAATGTACATAATATAACTGGGTACTAACATTTATAGGTAAAGTTGAGCCTTATGGTTCTACCGCTTCCTGTTATCTCCTGGGCTGCATGAGTAGCTGCTGGGGGCGTGAGCGCTATAGGAGTTCTATGAGGCCTACACTGGAGGAAGTGTCCTGTGAAAAGTGTGAACACCGATTTTAACACAAGGTGCAGATCCAGGGTGCTGTATGGTTTACTATCATAAGGCTTCAGGCTGTTGACGGGTCAGAATATATTCTAATTACGCTTCGTTATCTGGTAAGCGCATTATCATCTTGGTGGACGGCATTTTTTTCACTCTAAGAAGCATATGTGAAGTCACCGTGGTGATTCAATTAGGACTTTGTTAAGACTAACACCATTTTCATTCTTGTTAATGAACTTATTTCCATGACAATTCTCCTTCTACAACCAACAATAATGGATGTGGACCTACAGTAGTGTGAAAAAGTGTTTGCCCCCTTCCTCATTTCCTGTTCCTTTGCATGTTTGTCACACTTAAGTGTTTTGGAACATCAAACCAATTTAAAAAATAGTCAAGGACAACACAAGTAAACACAAAATGCAATTTGTAAATGAAGGTGTTTATTATTAAAGGTGAAAAAAAAACGAATAACTGGTTGGGCCACCCTTAGCAGCAACAACTGCAACCAAGCGTTTGCGATAACGTGCAATGAGGCTTTTACAGCGTCCTGGAGGAATTTTGGCCCACTCATCTTTGCAGAATTGTCCTAATTCAGTTACATTAGAGGGTTTTCGAGCATGAACGGCCTTTTTAAGGTCATACCACAACATCTCAATAGGATTCAGGTCAGGACTTTGGCTAGGCCACTCCAAAGTCTTCATTTTGTTTTTCTTCAGCCATTCGGTGGTGGACTTGCTGGTGTGTTTAGGATCATTGTCCTGCTGCAGAACCCAAGTTCGTTTCAGCTTGAGTACACAAACAGATGGTCGGACATTCTCCTTCAGGATCTCTTGGTAGATAGCAGAATTCATAGTTCCTTTTATCACGGCAAGTCTTCCAGGTCCTGAAGCTGGTTAATTTTTTGTCAAGCGCAGTTTATTTTTTCTACACATTCATATATACATTTATCCCATCAGTATCATAAGGTACCTTGAACTCCCCTCCACCATAGAAACATAACATACCTCATAACATAGGAAACATTTTAACCCATTCAGTTTAACCCCTTCGCGCCACAAGCGGTCGGCTTTCTTGGGATAGCAACCGATGCAGCTAAAAGCCGCTTGACTGTTATCCCAAGCAGCAGGAGGGGAAGTCCACTCGCCCCCCCCGCCACCTTCCGTGGTTCCCCCTGGGTCTTCTGTCCCACCTGGAGGCCCGAGCGACCAGCCGGTATGTCCGCCGGTTGGTTGGAGACCCGAACGAAGCCGGAATTGGCTTTGATCGTGTCTCGGAATTTGTAAATCGGAAGCGATGTCATGACATCATCAAATAAATATGTCAGAGTAATAAAATTCCAAAAACATTAGCAGTGCTATAAAATTGCAGATATCTAAAATACCATCAAAATTATTTGGTATAACAATGAATAATACGATTAAATCCACTGTGAGTCAATATAATGATAATACAATAATCAATTCAAGTCCATAAAGTGCAAAATGTATTAGTGTCATGTGGAATATCCAGAGACCAAGCTGTCAGCAATTCCAGTGTAGAAAAAAAGAGACTCCTTCACCACACCACTGCAGGACATCTACTTACTAGACCCAGCTGGTTTATGCACTTATCAGGCTGATAAATAGTCTCCAATTCTCTGGGCGCATCCCATCTGTGTTATGCTCATTACAAGCAATGAATAAAAGAATGCCACATAGCGTAATCCTGTATCACACTATTTTATTTTTAAAAGCACATCTCACGATAAAACACTCACTATATATCAATAAAACAAGAGTGTATTCATAATCAATAAAATTTGCCACTGCAATCCCATTCTAACCTCTCACCGCTCCTGTGGTGTTCCCGGGTAGGAGAGATACGAGACGAGTGACACTGGGGGTTGCTGCGTAGCGACACCCTGACGCGTTTTCGTCTTTACTTTCGTCAGAAGGCATCATTTCCGGTTTACTGACTTAAAGGTGCCAAATTAAAAAAAAAAATTACAGCATTCAAAACTGCCAAACTTGGCGTTTAGCGTTTAGCCTAAAGTAACCAGTCAAATTATTCCTTTCAGTTTCATAGTGTAGATTATAAATGTGATTAACTGATTTGTTTTATCAGTCCAAAAGCTGCTTTTATTGTGCTTTTCTTTATTGTATGTAAAATTAACAGATTGCGGAATCATTGTAATCATTGTGGGTGTGGCAGATTACTGGACATAGAAAGTCTAGTATGGAAAAACGAAGCCTCATTCTAAAAACTGGCTAAGACAAAAAAGTGAAAAACTTGCCTCGAGTGACTAGTCAGATATTTTAATTCCAGAGACTAAAATATAGACACGTTTTTGTGAATTATATTTTTTTCTACAGATTTATAAATATTCCATAATATGTTAACTATCATGAGCATCTCAGTCTTTGATAGAATAATACATTATTCTTTTTCATTTGGATTTTGTATATAACACATTTTTTCTAGATCCTTTGAGCAGGATGTCTTAATTTTTGACAGTGTGCTGCATGCATGTGGGCAGCATATCCAAAATTATTATAGCTACAAAAACTGTATGTATTAGGTGGTTTTAAAGAGTCAAGTGCAAAGTGAGTACTAAAGCACTGATAGGAGAATAAAAATATTAAAAATGTTTTAGAAAACCAAATAAAATAGATAAGATGACCAAATGATATGCTGCACCATTAAAGTGTGTCCTACACTTAAAAGAATAAGCAAATAAATACTATAAATAGTATAAATAGTGCGCAATATCAACCTTAGTCTATTTAGATCAGCAGGTGAGGTTAAAAGACAAATGTCATGGTATAATAAAATAGATAAGTGCTTGCGGGACAATCCCAGGTGCACAAAAAATATATATAAACTTCAAGTTACAATGAGGTTGTAACCAATTTAATAAATAAATAAATAAATACACAATGTGTTAAAAATAAATACAATGTGTTTTAAATAAATAAAGTGCTTCAAAATGTGAGTAAAAACAAGTATGTGTTATAAAGTGTCAAAGAAAGGAAATATCCAGTTTATGCTAGTGATGCATATGGGGATATATAAATTCCAAAAGCCAATACAGGCTTGACCTGATGGATTAGCTAATTAATTGATGAATTAATGGGTAAACGGCCGCCAGTTAAATATTATATTAATCCCATAGGTGATAGCAGTCCATTAAATGAGTTAGATAATTAATGAAATAACTCTTCACATCCACTAATGATATCCGGGACACAATTAGAAATGCTAGAGAAAGAAAAAAAAAAAAGAGAGAAAAAAAGAAACTTCCCTTTATGCTGGGAATGTAGGGCTTTTTTCCTTTTGGTTCCTCCTGATATCTTGCTCCGGTATGATATAAAAGAGAAAAAGACACAAACAAAAAACCATTGCGCAGCGCTCTATTCAACCATCAAACAAAGAAGATCTTTTAGGTGGTTGCCTACAGCTATACAACTCACATGTACCCAGTAGGTGTTTTCTCCCTTGAGAAAGTCACGTGACCTGTGATGACACGCGTCGGGAGGAGGAGCCCAAGTGACAGTACTAAGCACAGCACAGCACAGTGAGGAGGAAAGGGCTGACAGCCCCCTATCTGAGCCTGACCATTAGCAGGATTTGAACGCGCAAACACCTACTGGGTACATGTGAGTTGTATAGCTGTAGGCAACCACCTAAAAGATCTTCTTTGTTTGATGGTTGAATAGAGCGCTGCGCAATGGTTTTTTGTTTGTGTCTTTTTCTCTTTTATATCATACCGGAGCAAGATATCAGGAGGAACCAAAAGGAAAAAAGCCCTACATTCCCAGCATAAAGGGAAGTTTCTTTTTTTTCTCTTTTTTTTTTTTTTCTTTCTCTAGCATTTCTAATTGTGTCCCGGATATCATTAGTGGATGTTAAGAGTTATTTCATTAATTATCTAACTCATTTAATGGACTGCTATCACCTATGGGATTAATATAATATTTAACTGGCGGCCGTTTACCCATTAATTCATCAATAATTAGCTAATCCATCAGGTCAAGCCTGTATTGGCTTTTGGAATTTATATATGCCCATATGCATCACTGGCATAAACTGGATATTTCCTTTCTTTGACACTTTATAACACATACTTGTTTTTACTCACATTTTGAAGCACTTTATTTATTTAAAACACATTGTATTTATTTTTAACACATTGTGTATTTATTTATTTATTTATTAAATTGGTTACAACCTCATTGTAACTTGAAGTTTATATATATTTTTGTGCACCTGGGATTGTCACGCAAGCACTTATATATTTTATTATACCATGACATTTGTCTTTTAACCTCACCTGCTGATCTAAATAGACTAAGGTTGATATTGCGCACTATTTATACTCTAGTATTTATTTGTTTAAAGAGTCAAGGCCTTCAAAACTAAGAATTACATATTTAGTAGGTGCTGATAAGTTAAATCAACTGACAGTTTCATATAATTCTTGTGGACTTAACAGAAGGAAATGAGGACACTCAGAACTCTTAGGTAGACAGGAGTTGAGAATCATGGCAGGGATAACGTTCCAGTGGAGTATCTAATTCTATAAGAAGCTAGGGGTTGACTCAGTCTACTAAACTAAGGCCGGCCATGCACGGTTCAAATCTCAGCCTGCTGAACCGGCCCAAATTCAAATTGTTACTGGGCAGGCTGAATGTACCAAGTTGATTGATCATTCAACTTGGGTACAATCAGCCTGCCGTATTCTCTTGCGATAGCAGCCGCTAGCGATAATCACTGTCTTCTCCCAGCATGAATGGCTTCCCCCGCCTCCCCACCGGGAGAAGAAAATTGCTGATTCCCATGTCAGCACTGTCTGTGTTGATGGGGGGATCGTGGTTGCAGGAAAGAAATACGCACTGTGTAAGGCCTTAACATATCTTAAGTTTTATTGAGCTTTTAAATAGACAATTGTCTAATATCCTGCAGATATGACAAGAAGTTAAGCAAGAAAATTGTTTATATATTGGAAAGACTGAGATTTATATGCAAACCTGCAGACTTGTGTAGAAGCAGGTTTTAAACTATCTACATTTTTTGTGACATAATGGTCTAGCTTATCATTCAAGCATCCTTTCTCAAATGTGATTTCAATATGCAAATATAAATCCTTGTCAAAGCAGCCAGCCATCCAGAGAACATAGGTGTGCAGTGTGTCTGTACAGATTATTACAGAGTAACAGAGACGCATTAGCACGTGAAGCAGCATAATTGCTTTTTTGCAACAAATTAATTGCATGAATAAGAAAACTAGCACAAATAAATATATACAACCATGGATAATCTAAATCTCTAAACAGCATACTGTATTAATAGACATTTTATGTTTTACCTGGAATATGAAAGCCCACAAGAAACAGATATACCGTATATATGTATTTCTCAAAATTGAGGTATCATCAATGTTAAAAAGAGAAAAGGCATAAAAAAAATAAAAATAAAATTGAATGTATATTCAGCATTTGATATTGTATTAAGAACATTTCAGAAGAACAAAAGATGATATCTGCCGATTGTCAAAATAAGCTGTGGAAGTTCCACTAGACACATCAAGGCAATGTCGTACAGCTCTGAATAGGGCACATTTTGACAGAGAGAGGGCTGATGTTAGAGGCAAACTGGGGAAAATAAAGAAGATCGAATAAGGGAGTTATAATATAAGAAGAAATGAGACATGAAAAAATATGTAACAGGAATCTTCAAACAGCAATATACACCATTGAAATGCATATACAGTTTCTCACAAAAGTGAGTAAACCCCTCACATTCTTGTAAATATTTTATTATATCTTTTCATGTGACAACACTGAAGAAATGACACTTTTCTACAATGTAAAGTAGTGAGTGTACATCTTGTATAACAATGTAAATTTGCTGTCCCCTCAAAAAAACTCAACACACAGCCATTAATGTCTAAACCGCTGGCAACAAAAGTGAGTATACCCCTAAGTGAAAATGTCCAAAATGGGCCCAAAATGTCAATATTTTGTGTGGCCACCATTATTTTCCAGCACTACCTTAACCCTCTTGGGCATGGAGTTCACCAGAGCTTCACAGGTTGCCACTGGAGTCCTCTTCCATTCCTCCATGACAACATCACGGAGCTGGTGGATGTTAGAGACCTTGCGCTCCTCCACCTTCCGTTTGAGGATGCCCCAGAGATGCTCAATAGGGTTTAGGTCTGGAGACATGCTTGGCTTGTCCATCGCCTTTACCCTCAGCTTCTTTAGCAAGACAGTGGTCGTCCTGGAGGTGTGTTTGGGGTCGTTGGAATACTGCCCTGCGGCCCAGTCTCTGATGGGAGGGGATCATGCATGGCTTCAGTATGTCACAGTACATGTTGGCATTCATGGTTCCCTCAATGAACTGTAGCTCCCCAGTGCTGGCAGCACTCAAGCAGCCCCAGACAATGAAATTCCCACCACCATGCTTGACAGTAGGCAAGAAACACTTGTCTTTTGTACTCTTCACCTGGTTGCTGCCACACATGCTTGACACCATCTGAACCAAATAAGTTTATCTTGGTCTCATCACATCACACCACAGGACATGGTTCCAGTAATCCATGACCTTAGTCTGCTTGTCTTCAGCAAACTGTTTGTGGTCTTTTTTGTACATCATCTTTAGAAGAGGCTTCCTTCTGGGATGACAGCCATGCAGAACAATGTGATGCAGTGTGCGGCATTTGGTCTGAGCACTGACAGGCTGACCCCCCATCCCTTTGCAGAAATGCTGGCAGCACTCATACGTCTATTTCACAAAGAATATGGATATGGATATGACGCTAAGCACATGCACTCAACTTCTTTAATTGACAATGGCGAGGTCTGTTCTGAGTGAAACCTGTCCTGTTAAACCGCTGTATCATCTGGGCCACCATGCTGCAGTTCAGTTTCAGGGTCTTGGCAATCTTATTATAGCCTAGGCCATCTTTATGTAGAGCAACAATTCTTATTTTTAGACCCTTAGAGAGTTCTTTGCACAGAGGTGCCATGTTGAACTTCCAGTGACCAGTATGAGAGAGTGAGAGCGATAACACCAAATTTAACACACCTGCTCCCCATTCAGACCTTGTAACACTAACGCGTCACATGACACTGAGGAGGGAAAATGGCTAATTGGCAACCTGTGAAGCTCTGGTGAACTCCATGCCCAAGAGGGTTAAGGTAGTGCTGGAAAATTATGGTGGCCACACAAAATATTTACATTTTGGGCCCATTTTCAAAAAATTTTCACTTAGGGGTGTACTCACTTTTGTTGCCAGCGGTTTAGACATTAATGGCTGTGTGTTGAGTTATTTTGAGGGGACAGCAAATTTACACTGTTATACAAGCTGTAAACTCACTACTTCACATTTTAGGGAAGTGCAGTTTCTTCAGTGTTGTCACATAAAAAGATATAATAAAATATTTACAAAAATGTGAGGGGGGTACTCTCTTTTGTGAGATAATGTATGTTTACGGCTTTACCTGTCAAAGAATCTGTAAATTTTGTTCAGCTACTTTTGTGTTTATATGCCTCTACTGCGCTGCATATCCTAGAACAGTATGACAAATCTCAAGGTACCCCCATTTTTCCATAATAAAAAAAAAAAAAAAGTTACTTATCAATGGGAAGCTTGATGAAATTAACTTTACATAAAAAACCCTCCTTCTTATTAGAAGTCCCCCCATCACTTCAGAGGTCCCCACTTTACATCAGAATCCCCACTTCTTATCAGAGACCCTCCATCACATTAGAGGCCCCCATTCTTGTCAGAGGTTCCCCATCACATAAGAGACCCCCCCATACATCTAATCCCTCCCATACATGAGAGCACCCCATTGCATCAGTCACTATTTACAGTACATTAGAAGACCTCTATACATGAGCCTCTCCATCACAGAGCCCCCAATCACACAGCCCCCCCATTAGAGAGCCCATCTTTCCAATCACACAGTCCCCTCTTCACAGCAGACCCCTAATTGTTGGGTGCAGCCATGCTGCAGAGGGCGGGAGGCAGAGAAGGTCTGAAGAAGATGGACTTCCATATTCTCCTGAATGCCATAGCAACAAATAATGCCGTGCATCCTGACCCTAGACCGTTGTTGGTTGCTTTGGTCCTTGCAGCCAGCCTGCACCATAGCAACTTATGACACTGATCCAGGGCAAACTGAGGCCTTTGCTAGTAGCACCCTTGGGTAACCCAGATGACACCCCAATTGAGAAACACTGTCCTAGAAGATACCCTGGTTCATCTTTACTACTTCCTGAATCCTCCTCCCCTAATTGGACAACAGTGATCATGCTGATTCATTGTCCATTGTGCTGGCTGTATGTGGAGAGGTGACATTGGAAGCAAAAGTACTTCGTCACATATGATAAAAGCAGCTGGAATTTTGTGTTGGAGAGGATGCTATAAATAGATTAGCACAGAGACGAACGATTCAACAAACAGTGCTGAAAGTCTCTACCTATGAGAAGAGGGGATGTGTGCCTTTCTTCCAATCAACTGTCTTGGGTGTATGCCCAGGCTTCTCTGCACTGTTAACCAGTTAAAGAAAATCTCCTAACACGATGTGTACTTTCTAAACAGTATATAAAGATGAAGACAGCAGATATGCATGTTAAACTTATGTAGGGAGATTTGTTTTATTCCTGTGTATCATCTGAGGCTGTTCACTTCACTGGGTATATGTGAGGGTTTACATCCACTTTAAGGTAAAAAAAAAACTTCTATGTGCAGCCCGCCCCCCCCCCCCATATTTACCTGAGTCTAATCTCGATCCAGCGCTGTGCTTGAGAGCATTGTCCCTCTGTACTCTCTCTCTTCTCACTGGACATGGGGGCAGCAGCAGGAGCCATTGGGCAGAGAACTGGGGGGGGGGGGGCTGAGCAGTGCTCTATGTGTCCATTGTGCTAGCATGAGTGCCCTCATAACAAGCAACAAAGGGGAGGACCCAGAAGCACTGGCTGGGGACCCTGATGTAGGGGTGCAGTAAAACAAATCAGGGTGCATAAAGTCAATAGTGTGATAAAGATGTTTTCCCTGTTCCCTCGGCACATTTCTGTACCACGAGTCACAACCTGGAAGTGACACAGGAGTGAACAGGGAACACTAGTATGTATTAGGCTGTCATTAGATTAGGATGATTAAACAGAACCTGTGCCCCCTTATATCACATATGCCTATCAATGTCCCTCCTTACATCAGGAGTCCTCATCAGAGTTCCAACTTGCATTTTCCAGTAATTTTTTCCTAACACAGCATTTACATGATTTTCTCAGCCCCTTATATTTACCTCCAAATTTGTTATTAGTGAGTAGTATTATATTAGTGTGGCTTTTTTGTGTAACGTAGTGACATGTTAAAGCTCAAAATTAACGTATGCAAAGTGAAGGAGAACTATATTTTTTTTTCAATGCAACATTGAGAAGCACATGGGAAAAAACGGTTTTGTTGTAACATTAAAGAGGAAGTAAAGCTTCTTAAAAAAAAAAATACACCCTGCAAGGCAAAGGCATAATGAGCTAGTATGCATAGCATACAAGCTCATTATGAATTACTTACCTGAGATCGAAGCCCCGGCGTCGGCCCTCGTTCGTCTCCTCTGACGCCGCCATCTATCCAGGAGTGACTTCCGGGTATCGCGGCTCCGGCGCTGTTACTGGCCGGAGCCGCAATGAGGTCACTCCCGCACAACTGAGTGCTACATGCACATCCACTCTGTTCCATTCCGTCTTTGCTGAAGTAGTGTGGTTGACAGCACAGCCCCTCCCCTCACATCTGTTCGACCATGCTACTTAACAGGAGATTCATTTTTAATGTTGAGCCTTGACATCATATCTGTCATGCTGTCCGGAAGCCTCACATTCTGCTCTTGTCTCCTGTCTCCATCCCTGGATTTACAAGCCGGCCCGCGGCTCCGTCATACAGCCTTACGACATCCCTGGCTATGCTAACAGACCATCTAGCTGCTGACATTAGGTTACCCACACACCACCACAGGTGCACATCGGGCTCTCCACAACATCACCTATACAGCATTTAGTTATGTACCATCTAGGGGAACAAATTACTCTGACCGGGCCGATCATCTCCTTTCTTCTCTTCAGCACCTGCTTTTAACATGGTATGTGGATTTAGCCTCTTACTTGTACCAGAGTGGGGCAATGGCATTTTGTGGCTGACTGTTATGCAGACCACTCTGTCTACACTTTTTTCTCTTTTTCGTTTTAAGACTATTACTGGACCAATAAACAAGTTTTACATGTTCACATCACCCTTCGTTTTGGTCATCCATCTTTGTGGGACTACACCTACAAGCTACATCAGCATTTGGTTGTGGTTGTACAGACTCACCACTACTATTGAGGAACTTTGTGGTTGAACATAAACAAGATAACACCACTGTACATGCTACCACAATGTTCTATATTACACATGCAGCAATCAGCTATGATGTCCATCACACCTGGCACCCCACTGCCACCTTGCTAACACCCTACCCCCTGTCATCCTCATCACACCTGGCCCCCTACTGCCACCTTGCTAACTCCCTACTCCCTGTCATCCTCCTCCTCATCCTCATTACACCTGGCACCCCACTGCCATCTTGTTAACACCCTACCCCCTGGCATCCTCATCCTTATCCTTATCACACCTGGCACCCCACTGTCACCTTGCTAACACCCTACCCCCCTGTCATCTTCATCCTAATCACACCTGGCACCCCACTGCCACCTTGCTGACACCCTACCTCCTGTCATCCTCATCGCAACTGGCACCCCACTGCCGTCTTGCTAACACCCTACCCTTGTCATCCTCATCCTGCCTGGCACCCCACTGCCACCTTGCTAACACCCTACCTCCTGTCATCTTCATCCCCCCATAACAAACTACCAGCTTCCAAACACCGGCATTGACAAAGCAGCTTATTCCAATGTTGAGAGGACAAGGGTCTCTTCCCCACAAATGTGTCTTGGCAGGTAACAGGGTCTGTAGACGGGGACATATTGAAATATGGAACACTATGTTAACAATAAACGTGCCAGCCTAGGTGACTGTTTGTTTACTAAACCCACAACTGTAAAATCAGTCTGTATATGCAGTAAAGCATGCTTGTTATACTCTTTGGACCTAAGCGATTAATCCTCCACATTGTGTAAAAAGGCTGTTTGATCATGTCTTCTCTGATCCTCCGCTTCTTCCACTGACTCCAAGGAGAGTGTGTGTGATCAGCACAGGGCCAATCAGCACTGTCCAGACAGAGGGTGAGGGGTCCTGAAGCCTGATAGGACAATCATGGGAGTAATGAAAACTCCTCCTACAAGCTTTCACCACACACACTGAAACAAGTCACAAGAATGCTCTAAATGTTATATAATTATGATGAAAAAGGGTATTTATCAGTTTATATTTACATGTTCTGTGTACTGTGGGAGACCAAATGTAGTCAATGCAGGTTCTGGGTTTGGTAACACTTTAACTACAAATTCTAAGGTTAAAAAACTAATTTGAGTGAACATTAATTTTTCTTCTGCAAATTGTCCCTTTATTAAAGGCACTAGAATTATGTTTCTGGTACAGGGCATTTGTACTAGTAATTAAAAGAAAGAAAAACTAAGCGAAAAGCGGAATGAAGGCAACAATAATAACTCATTAGGTTGAATATGGGTTAACAAGGGAATAAAATACACGGCTCCAAAAAATGAAAGGAACACTTTGAAAACACATCAGATCTCAATGGGGAAAAATATACTGATATGGACTGGGTAATGTGTTAGGAACCAAAGGATGTCACATTGTTTGATGGAAATGAAAATTATTAACCTACAGAAGGCTGAATTCAAAGACATCCCAAAAATCAAAGTGAAAAAACAATGGTGTCCTGGGGTTTTTCTCCCAGATTTGGACCAGGGCATCACTGAGCTCCTGAACAGACTGAGGTGCAACCTGGCGGCATCGGATGGGTCGAAACATAATGTCCCAGAGGTGTTCTATTGGATTTAGGTTAGGCGAGAATCTGGGCCATCCAATGGTATTAATTCCTTCCTCCTCCATGAACTGGCTGCATACTCTCGCCACATGAGGCCGAGCATTGTTGTGCACCAGGAGGAACCCACTGCAGCAGCGTAGGGTCTGACAATGGGTCAAAGGATTTCATCCCAATACCTAATGGCAGTCAGTGTGCCATTGTCTAGCCTGTAGAGGTCTGTGCTTCCCTCCAAGGATATGCCTCCCCAGACCATCACTGACCCACCACCAAACTGGTCATGCTGAACGATGTTAAAGGCAGCATAACGTTCTCTGCGGCTTCTCTAGACCCTTTCATGTCTGTCACATGTGCTCAGGGTGAACCTGCTCTTATCTGTGAAAAGCCAATTCTGGTGTTCAATGGCAAATGCCAATTGAGCTCCACAGTGCCGAGCAGTGAGCACAGGGCCCACTAGAGGATGTCGGGCCCTCAGGCTCTGGTAGTTCTCATCCTGTTCCTCCTTGCACAAAGGAGCAGATACCAGTCCTGCTGATGGGTTAAGGACCTTCTATGGCCCTGTCCAGTTTTCCTAGAGTAGCTGTCTGTCTCCTGGAATCTCATCCATGCTCTTGAGACTGTGCTGGGAGACACAGCAAACCTTCTGACAATGGCAAGTATTGATGTGCCATCCTGGAGGAGTTGGGCTGCCTGTGCAACCTCTATAGGCTCCAAGTATCGCCTCATGTTACCAGTAGTGACACTGACCCTAGCCAAATCCAATATTAGTGAAAAACAGAAAACAGAAAAGATAAGTAGTGAAATAAATGTCAGTGGACCCCACCTCCACCATTCCTGTTTTGGAGGTCGTCTTACGTTTGCCCATCTAGTGCACCTGTTGTTAATTTCATTAACATTAAAGCAGCTTAAACTGATTACCAACACCCTCTGCTACTTAACCGACCAGATTAATATCCCAGGAGTTTAATTGACTCGATGCTATACTATGATTAAAAGTTGTTCCTTTCACTTTTTTGAGCAGTGTGTATATATATATATATATATATATATATATATATATATATATATATATATATATATATATATATATATATATATACACCTTTCCTTCAACAGCCCATGGCCCTGGCCGGCATTGGCATCTTCTGCTGGGTTCAAGTCTTTGGCTGTCTTCATTGGCTGACTCAGGATGACGTCAGTCCTGCAAATACTTGCAAAGCTCAATTTACATTACAAAAAAAGGTTTTGAGCAGGCAGGTAGGTTTCTTTTAATGCAAAAGAGACATTCCACGACTCCACTACAATAAAAAGCCTGCCTGCTTGCAGATTTTGACAGTGAGGCTTTAGTTCCTCTTTATTTTACACATAACAGCCATTTATGAAAGAAAGCTACAATAGTGGAATTCAAGCAACAAAAAGTGCAAAAAAAACTTTACAGCTTGGTCCTGCAGATTACACAGGTAGAATATGGCACAAAAAGCTCATGATACCGAGTGGGTGGCTGTCACACTGGTTAAATTGCTGCTGAATTTCTGTCATCATTGTGCAGCAGGCCATTGTTGCTTTGCATAGAGATACTTCTGGGACAACTACCTTATCTTAAGGTACTGGAGGTCCTCATAGTGAACCCCCCATATAGCAATGGGAAGCAATCTCTAGATCTCTTCTTTTGCATGTGGTTTATAGATCTTGAAACAACATGGACATATGCAGCCTGGGAAAGGTTGCCTGGATGAGGTCTTGGTATAGATATTCATCTTGCATCCTTTCTTACTAGAATATGTTTATCAAGAAATAATGTTTTAAAAAGGTCATAGTTCCATATGCGTTTACTGAATATGAATCAAAATAAACTTGGTAAATTTAGACATTTAGAGGAGCATTGCTACATTTAGAAAAACTGCTGTACCTGTGGGAAACACAGAAAAAAAGCCATTGAACCTTTACTAAAATTGCAGCCGCAAGGAAATAGCATTGCACTGTCTTTTTGTGCATGGGAAAATGCACTGCATTTTCCAATATGTGGGGGTACCATTAAAAATGAATGACACCCCCATGTTTTTATTACAAAGCAGCATGTTTTTGGCACAGGAACGTGTGCGATTTACTTGCAGTCCCGCACCCACATAAATGTGAACCTAGCCTTCAAGTCAATATCAACATTCTTTTTTCAAACAAAATATGAAAATATTGACTGGAATTTGGAAAAATGTAAAAGATTTACTAAAGGCAAATAGACTGTGCACTTTACAAGTGCAGTTACACTAATGTTCTCCAAAGCTTAGTAAATGTGGTAAAGCTCTGCTGATTTCCATAACCAATTGCCCTTTTTAAATTTTCCTTGCACCTGGTTATGCATTGTGTACAAAGTGAATCTTTACTACATTTGTATTTGCGAAGAAAAGTGTAACTGCACTTGCAAGTGCTATTTGCCTTTAGTAAATCAACCCCAATGTTAAAACTTAGCATTAAAGCGTGCAGTCTTTCTGTAGCAATGATAGATAATTTTGTTTACACATTGAGTTCCCATATGCTTACTTGTATACCCAGCCATATTTCCTCATACAGTGAAATATACAATAATGATAATCTCAATATTACATTTTCTTTAATTTTCAAGCCTTTGGCCCTGTGGTTTCCTCAGCACAAAGTGCTGATTGTTCCATATAGACATGGATAAACTTGTCTGCTGAAGATAATAGATCTGTAATTATTACTGGTCCAATAATGCGGACTGTAACTATCATGGACTATATACAACTGACAATATATAGCTATAGTTCAGTTGTAGTCTGTGTTGGTGAGTCACAATAAACTATTACATGCATATAATGGGTTATTTGTATTACAGAGGTGTGAATCCAAAATTAAACCAATTCAACAAATTCAATCAATTCAAAGAATTGTCAAAATAAAGAATGTTTGAGACATTACAGTATATTTTACGAACTTGTCATCTAAAAAAGGCTGCCAGTTTATTAGATGTATCTTTTCAAATGTGCTTTGCAATTTTTTGCCATCCTCTGAAGTTTCAATATATTAGCTCTTTTCTGTACAGCTAAGAGTCAGGGTGCGTTAAACAGCAAAGAGTATATAGAGAATAACGCACTGCAGAGAGGGTCATGATGAATTAATTGAACTGGCCGCAATAGGATGTTAGAAGAACTAGCTTGCTCTGCAAATGGCTGCAGTAAAAGATTTGCTTTCACTTCCATTATTTAGTTTAATTACATTGGGAATTTTTTTTTTCTTATATATGAACCCTATGTAGTAAACTATATAAGAATTCTAGAGCAGATATTCTTTCGGTAATAGAACCTAGAAACTAGGCTGGGAAAAAAAGACACGTCCAGCATATTATTTACTGAGTATGATTTCTACCTAAAAGCAAACCTTTAGAGAGTTCTCTGTGTGCATTTTTCTGGAGTGGTTAATATGTACCTGTCATTTTAAACACAAACGGGATTTCAAAAGTAATAAATAAAATCAGGTACCACAAAATGTATTCTGCTCTGATTTGTCTCCACTTTTTCAAGAAGGAGCTTTTCTAGCTAAGTGTATGTTTAGGAGGAATTACCCAAATGTAGCCACAAACCTTCCAAATCCCTATAGAGCTTATCAAATTATTATTTTTTTTCTTTTAATTTCTTGTAATGACAATCAGGGGCAGCAGCTGGGAGCTCAGTTCCTATTGATGTAGGCACACTCCCCAGAACCACATATTCCAAAAGCCTTTTCTCTACACACAGTGGCGGTCTCTTGGGAGTCAAGGCAGAAGCATTGTTTTGCTTGGAAAGAAATCAATGTATGCATCTGGAGTTGAACAGAGAGGTGATTGGATAGGTAGAGCTCTGTAGTTCAGCAAACTGGACTGACAATACTGGTCAGCATTTAGAAGCACATGGCTTTTCTGGCAGATCAACAAGTGCCTTTTATGTACTATGTACTTATATTGTAAAGATTTACTGAATATATTTTTTTCACATACACTTTAAAATGGAATTTCATTTTTTAATAAAATAGTTTTTCAGTGAAAGACACTTTATAACCTGTAACAGTTTTCATTTATCCAGGTCATGGTACAGCTAGTAGCGGTTAGTCACATTCAGCTGTATTTGTTTAAGCCCCTGTACACACGGTCGGAAATTCCAACGGAAAATGTCCGATCGGACCATGTTGTCGGAAAATCCGCCCGTGTGTGGGCTCCATCGGACTTTTTCCGTCGGAATATCTGATGGAAAAAATTTGAGATCCTGCTCTAAATTTTTCCGACAACAAAATCCGATCGTGTGTAGAGAATTCCGACGGACAAAGTGCCACGCATGCTCAGATCAAATTACGAGACCAAAGCTATTGGCTACTATCCTCTACGTAGTTCCGTCGTACGCAACGAACGCCACCACGTTCAGAATGATCAGATTTTTCGACAACTTTGTCCGACCGTGTGTATGCAACACCAGTGTCGGACAAAATCCGTCGGAAAAAATCTAACGGATTTTGTGGTCGGAATTTCCGACCGTGTGTACGGGGGCTAAGATGTTTAATAGCTTTTCCAATCTCCTTTTTTTAGTTCCAATGAGTGTCAAGAAGATACTCCAGCATTTATATTCACACAGGTAGTACAGACACTTTAAAGAAAAAGTCCAGGTATGGAGATTTTTTCTTAGTTACATCAGTTCAACTTGGACCAGTGTAACTATGCATATACCATACCCGTGGGACCCCCCAAGAAGCTGAAAATCATTGTAGTCAGCACTTCTACTACAGTAATCTCCACTAACTTTTGGGTCCCATGCCTAGTGGCAGCCCTCCTGCATTGTGAACACAGGAGGTCAGCCACATGGCACAGGCACTATTCAGAGAATGCTTTGCATTTTTTCAGTGAATGCAAAGCATTCTGCAATTGGACAAGGTGGAGGGCATGGCATCACTGCCTGCCACCAAATGAGAGAACACTTTTATTGAGAAAATGCAAAGTGATCTCTAAATGGTAAAAAAAGAAAAAAGCCCTAGAGCTAACGCTGTGCTAGATAATAGTTAATGACTAGGTGATTTATGAAAACAAAATAAAGCAGCCAGCACCTAAGTTCAATACAAAAAAACTTAAAGGAGATAAATTACAAAGTGAGTGCAGCGCTAGACATATTATGAAAGTGATTAAAAAATAATAAATAATAAAATCATTAAAAAATTATATAAAAAATAAAGAATTCAGGGAGAAGCAACCACTGGGAGCCTTTGTTTTTTTATCTTTGAGCAACATTAGAACATTAGCGGCTGTTCCGGATGCCATATTGGTTTTGGGGAGACCGTTAATTCCCTGTGCTGGGTGAGACTGTCATCACGAGTCATGGCTTTTTGGTAAGCAGGCTACATTACACTTGGGTGTTGACCTGAACTCACGTTTTGATTTTTGATTTTTGCAATTCATCTTTATCTCTTTGGAGGCTAGCTTTGCACAGACTTTCACTGACCAGAATTTGAATGGGACATTGCTTTAGTTTTTCCCTCTTCTACACATTTTTTCTTTTTTGGAATTTTTTGTTTTTTATATAATTTTTTAATGATTTTATTTTTTATTAATCTATCAATCACTTTCATAATATGTCTAGTGCTGCACTCACTTTGTAATTGATCTCTAAATGGTGCTCATGCCAAGCTGCCAACCTTCTGTGTTCAGAATGCAGCAGGGCAGCCGCTTGGCACAGGACCCTGAAGCAGTGTTGCCAACCATCTGTATTTTTACTGGCAGCCAGTAAAAAACAGGCACTTTTCTCCTGCTCATAAGTGGCAGTGACAGAAAAAGTTTGCCAGTAAAAAATATGGCTGTGACTCTCGGCTCAGCCAGCCAAGACCATCCGAATTACTGCTACAGTGTGTCCAGGTGGTGCCAGCTGGAGGCAGGTCTGATGGAGGTGGTGCCTTAGTGTGTCGTGTGATATCATGGTGCAAGGGAGCCAAGCGAAGTGGCCAGAGCCTCATGTGTGGGTCTGCAGAATGGGAGCAAGGTAAGCTGTGAATGGGACTGTCAGTGTGAGTCAGGAGGGGACGTGTCATATCGGCAAGGTGTCGTCATCATCTGTGCTGCTGCACACTGCTGTCACTGTGAGAATCAAATGTATGTGTGTGCTTTCCCGTTCTAATTTGTTGCCCTGTCCCTGACTACTTACCGTATTTATCGGCGTATAACACGCATCGGGGCATATAACACGCACCCCAAGTTTAGGAGGGCATTTTAAGGAAAAAAAAGTTTTAGGAGGGAAGTTTAGGGAAAAAAAAAAACTTACATTTAAGTGTCATTTGCAGCTTGCCCAGCGCCATTTGCAGCTTGCCCAGCACCATTTGCAGCCTTGCCCAGCGTCATTTGCAGCTTGCCCAGCACCATTTGCAGCCTTGCCCAGCGTCATTTGCAGCTTGCCCAGACACTGATACACTGAGACACTGATACACTATATTACCAAATGGATTGGGGCACCTGCCTTTACACGCACATTAACTTTAATGGCATCCCAGTCTTATCCTATAGGGTTCAATATTGAGTTGGCCCACCCTTTGCAGCTATAACAGCTTCAACTCTTGGAAGGCTGTCCACAAGGTTTAGGAGAGTGTCTATGGGAATGTTTGCCCATTCTTCCAGAAGTGCATTTGTGAGGTCAGGCACTGATGTGGACAAAAAGGCCAGGCTCACAGTGTCTGCTCTATATCATCCCAAAGGTGTTCTATCAGGTTGAGGTACAGGTTAGTCAAGTTCCTCCACCCCAAACTCACTCATCCATGTATTGCTTTGACCTTGCTTTGTGCACTGGTTCACAGTCATGTTGGAACAGGAAGGGGCCATCCCCAAACTGTTCCCACAAAGTTAGGATCATGAAATTATCCAAAATGTCTTGGTATGATGATGCCTTAAGAGTTCCCTTCACTGGAATTAAGGGGCCGAGCCCAACCCCTGAAAAACAAACCCACAACATAATCCCCACCCCCAAATGATTTTGACCATTGCACAAAGTAAGGTCCATAAAGACATGGATGAGTGAGTTTGGGAAGGAGGAACTTGACTGGCCTGCACAGAGTCCTGACCTCAACCTGATAGAAAACCTTTGGGATGAATTAGAGCGGAGACTTGCGAACCAGGCCTTCTCGTCCAACATCATTGCCTGACCTCACAAATGCGCTTCTGAAAGAATGGTCAAACAGTCCCATAGACACACTCCTAAACCTTGTGGACAACCTTCCAAGAGTTGAAGCTGGTATAGCTGCAAAGGGTGGGCCAACCCAATGTAATACCCTACGGACTAAGACCAGGCTGTTGCCAACATCCTATATTTGATAACTATAAAAAGATACAGAGCCCCCCAAGAAGAGTGCACAGGAGACATTTAGGGCAACTGTGTAGAAAGATTAGAGAGTATCAGGATATATATAGAAATAACAAAATTTATTGAGATGGTATTAAAAACTAGTAGGTGCATACATCACCATATAGAACATAAAAATAGAGATAAAACAATACAGTTGATATAATTGGAATTGTTGGTCTCCTTTTGTTTCGCACAACGCGTTTTAGGATCTCCATATTAATCCCTTCATCAGGGGTTTTTCTTTCAGCGGAAAAAAAGACAAATGACAATCTATAATAGAGCATAATAAAAGTTTGAGTATAGAAAACAATGAACAAGGAATTTGCTTTATAGGAGATTGAACGATGATCACTCACCAGTCAACTGGATACTGTATTTCTACACTGCCAATATTTAAATAGAGGTATGATATACACAGATATAAAGAACTCATACGTAAGGGTGGATGATGAGGTAATGACCCCACTGTGGTACCATGAACAACCAGATATGGAGCTTTTTTGGTATGGTGTCTGGATCTGTGGAAATCCCAGAGAGCGTGTCAGAGCTTAAAGGGGTCATGGTGACGATGAGCTTAGTAATGGCCCATGGGGGCTGTAGCAGGACAGACACGGTGCATTGGGATACCTAAGTATTCTGAAATGATATGATATATGTGCACACATGTATAAAAATGTTTGTTTAAATACACACATTTTCATAACATTTTCAATTAGACAATCTTTAAAACACTATTCTGACGCACAAAATTCCACGCATGCTCGGAATCAAGCAGAAGAGCCCGCACTGGCTATTGAACTTAATTTTTCTAGGCTTGTCGTACGTGTTATACGTCACTGCGTTCTTGACGTACAGCATTTTCGACAACATTTGTGGGACCGTGTGTATGCAAGACAAGTTTGAGCCAACATGCGTCGGAAATAAATCCAGGATTTTGTTGTCGGAATGTTTGATCATCTGTAATGCGGCATAAGGATTATTTTGTTTAGCACAACATTGTACAGTATTTACTGCACAAATAGGAGAAGCACCTTACTTTACTTATTCACAATTTTTTTGAGTGAGATGTTCACTTAAAGGAGCAGCTGCTGTATGGTTTGCGGAGATTCAGAGGTTGAGCCATTTGTACTTGAAAAATATTTGCAGAATGTTCAGTTGATCCAGAGATATTTATTGGGGATCTTGACATTTCCTAAAAAAACGAGTGTTGTCAGTGCCGGGACAAGGTCATTTGGTGCCCAGGGCGAAGATGGCAAACTGCGCCCCCCCAATTATTGTCACCGTTCAGAATATCTGTGCCTCTCTGGGGATTTCCGCAGGTATTCTTGCCCAACTCTCTTTTCTTTACAAATCCCCCCAAATCCCTCTCTGCACACATTCCCTCCAACTCTCCTTTCTGTAAAAATCCCCCCAGATCCCTCTCTGCACACATTCCCTCCAGCTCTCCATTCTTTACAAATCCCCCCCAGATCCCTCTCTGCACACATTCCCTCCAGCTCTGCATTCTTTACAAATCCCCCCAGATCCCTCTCTGCACACATTCCCTCCAGCTCCCCATTCTTTACAAATCCCCCCAGATCCCTCTATGCATACATTCCCTCCAACTCTCCATTCTTTACAAATCCCCCCAGATCCCTCTCTGCACACATTCCCTCCAGCTCTCCATTCTTTACAAATCCCCCCCAGATCCCTCTCTGCACACATTCCCTCCAGCTCTGCATTCTTTACAAATCCCCCCAGATCCCTCTCTGCACACATTCCCTCCAGCTCCCCATTCTTTACAAATCCCCCCAGATCCCTCTATGCATACATTCCCTCCAACTCTCCATTCTTTACAAATCCCCCCAGATCCCTCTCTGCACACATTCCCTCCAGCTCTCCATTCTTTACATGGTTATTGATTATGATTATTTTATGGTTATTTTTGATGAATTATCTGCACGTGGACAGTATCATAAATTTTTTATCACATGATATTATATCCACCACTGATATCAACACAATTAGATTGGATTGTGATCACTTAGGTTATGCTCTAAATCATTTACATCTTGTATATGTTTTCATGCTTTTATAAGCGCTGCGTAAACTGTTGGCGCTATATAAATCCTGTCATAAATTTAAAAAAAATATGATTTGTGATCATTATTCGATTTTGCAGCATTTCCACATTTATAGGTTTTAGTTATTTTAGTAGCGCAGAAGTCTTTTCACGATTATTCTAGACTTGTACGTTATTGTATACCTGGATGATATCCTGATTTTCTTCTCCTCAAAGATGACCATCGCAGGCATGTCAGAAATGTGTTAACCCGACTCCAGCAGCATGGCCTCTATGCCAAACCGGAAAAATGCGAATTCGAACTACAGAGCATTCCGTTTTTGGGATTGATCATCTCAATTGAAGGCATTAAGATGGACCCCCAGAAAGTCACAAGGAAGGGGTCTAAAGTTTCATCAGGTTTGCCAACTTCTATCGGAAATGTATTAGTTTTTTTTTTGCCATTATCGCTCCCATTACAGAACTAACCAGGCAGGGAATCCGATTTCTCTGGTCCTCCAAAGCTCAGACTGCCTTTGAAGCTCTTAAGAAGTTGTTCACTTCAGCATCGATTTTGAAGCACCCTGACCCTGCCCTACCGTTTGTTCTTGAAGTTGATGCTTCTGAGATAGCAGTTGGAGCAGTGCTTTCTCAACGACAAGGGTTCAAGGCCCTACTTCATCCATAATCCATACTTTTCCCATAAACTATCATCAGCAGAAAGGAACTATGATGTAGGAGATCGTGAGCTCCTGGCTATCAAGGCTGCATTAGAAGCATGGCAATACTTACTGGAAGGTGCGGCACACCCAATTCTAGTCTATACGGACCATAAAAATTTAGAATATCTGAGGACGGCGAAGAGATTAAAGCCACGGCAGACAAGGTTGGCACTATTTTTCTCTAGATTTTCATTCCACATAATTTACAGGCCGGTGTCAAAGAATACAAAGCCTGACCATTTTCCCGCATGTTCAATGAAAAGCTCACACCTCCAGATACTATCCTGTCCTCAGGAAACTTCCTTGTGCTACCTACTATCACTGATCAAACAGGCCTCCTCTGAAACCGCCTTGTCCCCTGAAACCAGATTACAGGTACAGAATGGCCTATTATGGCACAAAGGTAAAATCTTTGTACCTAGAGACTTAGGGGTTGTGGTATTGGAGCTCTGCAACGATCACAAGCTGGCTGGACACTTTGGTGCCCTGAAGACAGCTGAACTTGTGCAACGCACGTTCTGGTGTCCCCAGGTAGTAGGCAACAGTAAAAAGTAAGTGGAGTCCTGCTCCGTCTGTACCCGAAATAAGAATAATAAGGTCAAGGCTTGGGGTTTGTTGAAGCTGTTGTCCGTTCCAGAGAGACCCTGGAGAATGATCTCAATGGACTTCATTGTGGAACTCCCCCTGGCAGAGGGCTTTACTACCATCTTCGTGGTGGTAGATAGACTGTCAAAAATGGCCCATTTTCTGCCAATGAATAGGAAACCCTCGGCTGTGGAAACAGCACAAATCTTCATTAAAGAAAGGCTCCATGGAGTTCCAGCCAACATCGTGTCATCACTCCCAGGTTCTAGAAAGCCTTTTGCGGATCTCTAGAGATTGAACTGGCCCCTATTCCACATACCATCCCTAGACAAACGGGCAAACGAAGAGAACTAACCAGACCCTGGAACAGTACCTGCGCTGCTTCTCATTCTTCTTGCAGGATGACCGGGTCTCTTTGCTTCCTATAGCCGAGTTCGCCTATAACAACTCTTCTCATTCTGCCATCAAACTCCATTCTTCGCCAATTGCGGCTTCCACTCATCCTTTCTGCCCAGCACCATACTTGAATGCTCAATTCCTGCGGTCTCTGAAACAATGGACTTCTGTAGAAACAACAAACTGTTACAAGAGACCATGACCAAGAAGCAGGAATACAATAAAAAGAGAACTAACCCTGGAACCTGGCAACCAGGTATGGCTATCCACAGTGAATCTGACGCTGGCTTGCCCCTCAAAACGATTGGGCCCTAAATTCATGGTACCCTTCCCTGTAAAAAGGAGAATCAATGATGTAGCCTACGAGCTGGAATTACCTGACTTGTTTAAAGTCCACTCTGTCTTCCATGTGACCCTGTTGAAACCTGCTATCCCGGATCTTTTTTCTGAACGAAGTACTGGTGCACCGGAGCCTGTAATGATCAAAGGTGAGGAGAAATTTGAGGTGGACACAATTATGGACTGCAGGAAAAGGTATAATCTGATTCAATATTTGATTAAATGGAAGGGTTATGGGCCAGAAAACTCTTGGTAACCTGAAAGCAATATTCATGTCAAGAAATTGATGCAATATTTTAAGTGATCCCATGCTGTGAAGTTAGCCCAGTTGAGCATCTGGAGGCTGCCCTTAAGGAGAGGGCAATGTCAGGAAGTGCCCTGTGGAAAACACAATGCTGATGGCCGAGCTGGTGCACGTCTGTGTGCGCTAGTGCGCATGCGTGATTCTCTGCGCCAAACGGCCTATTTAAACAGGATGTGCAGACAGGACCAGTGCTGTCTGATCTGAAGCTTCCTGTGACCCCTGCTCCCTGTTAATCTGCTCCTATGATCTGCTTCCTGAACGACCCGGCCTGCCTTTGGACTCTCCTTGCTTTCTGCCTGCACTGACCCCAGCTCTTCTCTGACCTTGATTCTGCCTGCTCCTTTAAGTACCACGCTGCCCCCCAGTTACCTACCTGGCATGTGACCCAACATGCTTGCCTTCTGCACCTGTTACAGCATCCCCTGTCTGTGTGGAGATCCAGTCTGCCTGCACCTGCTTGTAATCCACACCCCTCTGGGCTGATCCACTGTCTGCCAGCCCCTGCATCTGGATGTGTGTGTGTCCGGATATCGGGAAGATACAGTTTCCAGCTGTTGTTCTGCTGTTCTGATCCTCCTCCTTGCTGGTCCTCATCCCTGGAGCATCAGAAACCTTGGATCGGCCAATCTGACAGCTGACCCGCCAGACACTCATACCATTCTGCACTCCCAAGCCACTGGTCTGCTCTATATGGAGCCGCAAGTCAGATACGTAAGTAGTAGTAGTAGTATGTCAAGCTCCAGCAATTACATGTACTCAGAACAGACAATAAAGACACACTGAAAAGAAGGTGGGACTATCTATACAGAGCATCTCCTAGCTATGGAAGGAGAAAGGGACAAAACAACAATGCATGTGTAACATGATATGACCAAAACTGTATTTTTATCAGAATGGATTCCCCAAATGACTGTTATTGTTCCTTTAAAGCGGTAGTAAACCTCTGTTTATTTATTTTTGAAACCTGCAAGGTAAAGTTATAATGTGTTAGTATGCATCGCATATTAGCACATTATGTGAAACTTACTTTAAAAAGAAGCCCTCCAGCGGTGCACTGTCACTGCTGACAGGTCTTCCATCTTCACCTGGCCTTCCTTCCAAGTGGCAGGCTCCTCTTTTGATTGGATGAGCTTCGTGGCATCATGCACGCGGGAGCCGCTGTTTATGGCACAGGGCTCTGAAAAAATGGCATGGGTATGCCGTTCCTTGAGAGTGCATGCACCGGTGACGTCACCAGTGGCTTCACAAGTAAATATCTCCTAAGCAGTGCACGTTTAGGAGATATTTACTGTACCTATAGGTAAGCCTTCCTATAGGCTTACATATAGGTAAAAATCATCCATGGGAGTTTAATTCCACTTAAAAGTAAGGTCAGCACCAGGAGTATCTGCTCAGTTTAAAAAATAAATAAAAAAAAAAACATAATTATAACTAAAATTCTTGTGAATGTTCATGGAAAGATCTGACTTAAATAAGAAGCGGTTCAAGCACTCATGTTTAAGGCTAGTCTTGGGTCACATGCTTGTGATCCGCTTAGAAATAGAGCATTCTTGACAAGGTAGTTTCCCACAGACTACTATACTTTGATAATATAGTGATCATGATTTCAGTTAGGAACTTTAATGGATTCATTTTCAATAAAAATAAAAATTGTGGTATGACATAGACCTAAACTGTTTACAAGTTTTATGTTGTGCTTTTGAACTCTGAGTAATGGGGGGCAGAAAGGTGATTTGAATATGCAATCAGAATTTATTTTCTTTTGATCAAATAATTTTCAGGGAGGCTTTTAGCACACATCTGTCCTTGAGAAAAGTAATCTTGGGGATATACATGTATTACTTCTGAAAATGATATTTATGTAGCTGGCCCTAGCTTTAAAATGTCAGACTCACAGAACTGGAATGAAAATGAAGCAAATACAAATCCTAAATTATTTTAGTTGTTACAGCTTAGAAACCAATACATAAACATGGTACATAGAGGCTGGCATTTATAGAAAGAGATGTCAGCAATAGCAGCATACTTATTTTTATCAGGATGAATGCGCATTAGTAGCATGTGGTTACCCCCTCATTGTATGTTCATTGAAGTCAGTTAGGCAAAGTGCTTAGCCTGTTGGCAGTGCCTAAAGCCAAGAAAACAGCCCATGTTCAACTCCCCTATAATCCTAATCATGAAAAGAACTAAGTACAAACTCTACCTTAGCTAACCTCTTATACACCCACTCTTACAATTAAAAGTACACTTTAAAATATTATTTGTGCTACAACTTTATTATGTATTGCATGAAATGAACACAGTTAAAATCTAGTAAGTATCTCTGTTTTAGTAGTAGTCTCAAAAAAGTCAAACCTACATTTACTACAGCCCCTATTTTACGACAAAACATTTACAAGGTAGTTTAAACATGTTTTACATGTCACTTTGTAGATTGATTGCACTGCTATGAAATTAGGTGTTAAACACATTAGCATCTGTTGAATTCCACAGTAGGCTTATTAAATCGGCATCTCATAGGTTTCTGTGCCAGTGTCTAGCCCCAGAATGACCTAACACCAACAGCAGACCTCCATTCATGACATGCATTAGGTCGGGAAAGATGCCAGCTTTCAAGGGAACTGTTGTTTAAATAACGACAGCTTACCCATTATGGTTCCAGATTGGAACTGGTATGGTTTGCATCTGGTTTTGAGAATCTTTTACTAATTGTTAACAAAAGCACATAGAATAGACATTACATTGGCTGATCCAATTTTAACCCCCCTCCCTTCTATCATCACATAGACAAGTTTACATGTGGCTAATGCAGTGTTGCTCTGTCAGGTTCTAATTTTACATTGCAAGGGAGGGTAAAGTACTTGGTGAAGGTCACCAAGTAAAGATACTGTGTCAGAGTTTTAAAAGGAAATGCAGACTACATGACTGTAATGAAATATATAGTTTATAGTTTAGATTTTTGTTCTGGAAAAAACAAAACAAGTCTGGGCTAAACATAGTCTTTTGTATGGAAGACTATTCACAGGCTTTCTGACAAACATATGGAAATACTACAATGCTCAGAGACCCGTATAAAACAACTGTTTATCAGTATCACCTACCAAAAATAAAGCATCATAGATTGCTTTTCCAGTCTTGTATGTGATACTATGGCTTACTGGTGCTAACTACTTATTAAGTACACCTTGGTAACTCAGTTCTGAGCCTTCTTGCATACTATACATGCATCTGGATGTGCATATACAGTTGTGCCCATAAATTTACATAACCTGGCAGAATTTATGATTTCTTGGCCATTTTTTAGAGAATATGAATGATAACACAAAAACTTTTCTTTCACTCATGGTTAGTGTTTGGCTGAAGCCATTTATTATCAGTCAACTGGGTTTACTCTTTTTAAATCATAATGACAACAGAAACTACCCAAATGACCCTGATCAAAAGTTGACATACCCTGGTGATTTTGACATGATAATATGCACACAAGTTGACACAAAGGGGTTTGATTGGCTATTAAAGGTAATCATCCTCACCTGTGATCTGTTTGCTTGTAATTAATGTGTGTGTATAAAAGGTTATGAGTTTCTGGACTCCTGACAGACATCTTTCATCCAGTGCTGCGCTGACGTTTCTGGATGGGGAAAGAAGAAGAATTGTCAAAGAATCTGCGGGAAGAGGTAGTTGAACTGTATAAAACAGGAAGGAGATGTAAAAAAATATCCAAGGAATTAAGAATGCCAATCAGCAGTGTTCAAACTCTAATCAAAAAGTGGAAAATTAGGGGTTCTGTTGAAACCAAGCCACGGTCAAGTAGACCAACTAAAATTTCAGTCACACCTGCCAGGAAAATTGTTCTGGATGCAAAGAAAAGCCCACAAATAACTTCAGGTGAAATACAGAACTCTCTGAAAACATGTGGTGTGGCTGTTTCAAGATGCACAATAAGGAGGCACTTGAAGAAAGATGGTCTGAATGGTCGAGTCACCAGAAGAAAGCCATTACTACGCAAATGCCACAAAGTATCCCGCTTACAATACCCCAAACAGCACAGAGACAAGCCTCAAACCTTCTGGCACAAAGTCATTTGGAGTGATGAGACCAAAATTTAGCTTTTTGTCCACAACCATAAACACTACATTTGGAGAGGAGTCAACAAGGCCTATGATGAAAGGTACACCATTCCTACGGTGAAGCACAGAGGAGGATCGCTGATGTTTTGGCATGTGTGAGCTACAAAGGCACAGGAAATTTGGTCAAAATTGATGGCAAGATGAATGCAGTGTGTTATCAAAAAATACTGGATGAACATTTGCATTCATCAGCCAGGAAGCTGCTCATGGGACGTACTTGGACATTCCAACATGACAATGATCCAGAACACAAGGCCAAGTCGACCTGTCATTGGCTACAGCAGAATAAAGTGAAGGTTCTGGAGTGGCAATCTCAGTCTCCTGACCTCAATATCATTGAGCCACTCTGGGGAGATCTCAAACGTGCAGTTCATGCAAGACAGCCCAAGAATTTACAGGAACTGGAGGCTTTTTGCCAAGAGGAATGGGCAGCTTTACCATCTGAGAAGATAAAGAGCCTCATCCACAATAACCACAAAATACTTCAAGCTGTCATTGATGTTAATAGGTGCAATACACGGTATTAAGAAGTGGGGTATGTAAACGTTCAGGGTCATTTGGGTAGTTTCTGTTATCATTATGATTTAAGAAGAGTAAACACAGTTGATTGATAATAAATGGCTTCAGCCAAACACTAACCATGACTGAAAGAAAAGTTTTTGTGTTATCATTCATAGTCTCTGAAAAATGGCCAAGAAAACATAAATTCTCCCAGGGTATGTAAACTTATGAGCACAACTGTATATGCCGGGAAATTAAAAACATTAGTGTAAAGACATTCTATAGGCCCAGGTATGTGTGCCTGCAAATTTAAATGTGTATACTAGTACACTAAGAATTTCTATTCAGACTGAGTATAGCTTCCTAAAACTCTCATAAGATGAGATCTCTGTACCTGGAATCCTGGGTCAATCAATTCACCATAGCAGTTTTGAGGTTGAAGTGGATGCATAGCTAGTTACCTGCAGAACAATATAGAAAGCTAGTGTGTAATTCAAATCCTTGGAAACTACCAACAACTAATATATTTGTTTTGTGTGAAATGACCATTTAATATGTGCTGTAATACAAGTTTAGTAACGCAAAGTTCAATACTGAACTGGCAGTCATAGGTCGAAAGTCAAAATAGAAGCTGTGGCCAAGGCACTCATTTAAGTTTGAGTAGAACAGAGCATGGGGGTTGCAAGCAAGGTTAGGAAAAGCCATGACCACAACCAGAAAGGAACAAACACCTAACTTCATAACTAAGGACCTCCTTTCTGAGTGTTGTTGAATTCTGTGATTGAATGCTGAATCCTCATTGGTTGTTAGTTCTAATCTTTGATTTCTCGCTGCCTCTCTCAGTAGTCACTCAATTACCCCATATTTATTATTTACACAACAGGGGGACCGTTTATTAAAATAGTAAACTCTCCACGGTCATTGCTGTGAATGTTTTATACAGCACTCTCATCTTCTATTTTTAAATGTAGCCAACATTTCTCTATATTTTTTTTGCCACAGAGTTAGGTAGGGCTAAATCTTCTGTGATGTTTATATTGCTGTCTGGACCCCTATTGAGTACATTTTTAATTACGTTATAGACAGCAATAAAAGCATTACAGAATTTCTAACCCTTCTCTACTCTGTTCAAAAATTAAATAAAATAAAAATTTCATTAGGTGGAACTGTTTGTCTTTTGAGGTAGTTGTGTTATGCACACACATGGAACCATGAGTACCACCATAGAATGGCAATTAGGGTTGTAGATAGGGTGGGCTGGGAAAATCTCACATAAGGAGGTACCTCATCCCGAAATGGAATGATAAGGGGGTGAGCAGGGATAGAAAAGGGGATTATTACAGTACCAATATCATGAAAGCACTCGTGGGTTAACGTAAAAACAAATATTTATTAATTATACACAAAAAAAATATATATATATATATAAGCAATGATACTTGTCAGTGCGAAAAAAACACACTTGACAGATGTATTACAAAACCCATATTACATACACAATTGATATAGTAGGAACAGCTAATAGACCTATGGATAACATAAGTCAGTGGTACAGATAAGGCTTTTGGTGGTGGCTATAACCGACATGTTTCGCCAACATTGGCTTCTTCAGGGCAGTGAGGATTATCTGTATAGTGAAGCCAATGTTGGCGAAACATGTCGGTTATAACCACCACCAAAAGCCTTATCTGTACCATTGACTTATGTTATCCATAGGTCTATTAGCTGTTCCTACTATATCAATTTTGTATGCAATATGGGTTTTGTAATACATCTGTCAAGTGTGTTTTTTCGCACTGACAAGTATCATTGCTTATATATATATATATATATATATATATATATATATATATTTTTTTTTTTTTTTTGTGTATAATTAATAAATATTTGTTTTTACGTTAACCCACGAGTGCTTTCATGATATTGGTACCGTAATAATCCCCTTTTCTATCCCTGCTCACCTCCTTATAGAATGGCAATTAGTCTACAGAAAAGTTTGGGCATAGAATACATATTTTTTTTTATCTCTGTATACCAGTAACTGATTGAGAGTAAACAAGGAATCAGTGAAGAAAACATGACCAATGTTAAATTAGAACTATAGGCTATATAATCCCTGTCAGGTTTTTTTTTTGACATATGTGTCCCATTGCAGAGAAGTGAGAGGAAAACCCTGCAAATTAAGGGAATTCCTTAGGGACCCCCAAGTCACCAGAACTAGTGTCCCAATTGGAAGATTTTCCCTCTATTACTTTTCTGGGGGTAACGCAAAATTTGGGATTTTCTTTAACTTTCATTTTCAATGATAATGGTGATTAGAACAAATAGAGAGTGTGAATCTCCTTAACAGGAGAACTCAAATCCCTCCCTGAAACAAAACAAAAAAAGTTTTGCCTTTAGTTATAATTTTAGTGTAAAGCATGTCACATATGGAATCCTGGATTTTATTGTGTGCATTTTAGTTACATCTTTCACATATGGAGAATATTCTTAAAGTGTATCTCCAACCCAAATTTATTTTTATTTTTTTGTTTAGAATAAAGGATTACAACCACAAACCATGGTTTTTACTGCCACCTGAAACTCCATTGGGAAGATTTCCCCTCATATTCCCCCTCCAATTCTATATGCATTTTGGACAGGGGCAGCGATCTATAATCTGATGGGCCCAGACATAGAACTTGAGATAAAAATTAGCTCAAATAAGAGAGAGTGTCAAGTTGTAGTCAACAGTCTAGATACATGTCACAGTAATAGTTAAAAATATCCTCCCTGTTTCAGAGGTTACAGGAGACCCCCTTCTTTAGGGCATGTAATAGTAGGCTGGGGGTGACTCGACAGAGGTCTAGTATTCTGGAATTGATTAGAATATTTAAGTCTGGAATACACAGGCCTAAATATCGGCCTAATTACCAACTTTTGTGGAAAGGGCATGCTGGAAAATCAGCATCTGATCAGCATCGGCTTAGCGCTGACTGGCAGCCAATGACTGTGAGCGCTGACTGGTGTGGTCTGACAGGAGCAGTCTCCCTATCAGAACACAATAGCTTAACAGGGAGATCGTTGTACTAACGTTGCATAGTAAGTACAGCGAATTCCTCCCAAGTTCCTCCGTTTTTCTTCTTTCAGCCCTCTGGGTTAAGTGAAAAAAAAAATAATTAAAGTGTGTAACAGGTTTGGATTGCTCGGGTTGCTGGCATCTCGATGAATTGTAGACAATGGTACGCTGTTAGGTAAACACTGCTTTAATACTGCATACTATAGAGTCACTGATAGTACAGTATACTTTCCCTTAGAAGAAAGAAGATTAGGTCACTGTACAATAAACAGGTATGCCATATAATAAAGATACGATTAGTTTATGAATCTGGATGTAGCTTTAGGCAATGGATGATTACTGAGATTATTACATGCAAGGTGGATGGCTATGACCTTCACATATTAGAATTGTGTCATAGACACAGATATAATGGTAGAAACATCATGTGTGAAGCCTTGAGTAGGAGTGTGGAACTCACAAGGGGGTTGGTGATAATAAATTCAGTTTGATATATAATGTATTATGTTTCCTGTTGCAAAGAGCACCCAGAGGGGCATAGCTGTAACAGATTCATAATGTGACCTATCACAAGAAGATTAAGAAGACTTGATAAGTCTTTCTATGATGTTCAAATATGGTATTTTTGTTTTAAATATTGATTGTATTTTGTTTTTGTTTTTTTAATTCTTTATTTCAAGTTTTTTAAAATGCATACAAAATTATTCCATCCACAACAGATGAAAGAAAATTAACGTCAAAAACAAATATACAAAAGCATTTCTCATTTTCAACCCTCCCCCCCCTCCCTCCCTCCCCTGTCCCTGTCCTGCAGAAACGCATTACATGGGCGCGGCCCCTGCTAGGGGTCAATCAGCGCTTTCGTCTCTACTTCATGATTTCTTCTGCGAATCTCCAAGAATCTTTGAAGAGTTCCCAACTTTCCCATTTCCCCCAAACCTCTTCTGCTCTGTATGCTTCTGGAGTTTCAATTTTTTGCTGTTGGTTTACTCTGTTTATCCATTCTGCTATACTTGGGCTCTCTAGTTCCCGCCAGTGCCCTGCGATAAGGTTTTTTGCTTCATTTAGGAGTGTCGGGATTACTGAGGACTTGTATTGTCTCATGGGCATGTCAGTCCCATGAAACAGCACAGTCCAAGGGTCCTGTGGTATGGTTTTCCCTGTAATTGTTTTAATTAAATCCAATATTTGCAGCCAATATTTTTTGATCTTGGGACAATCCCACCAAATGTGGGCCATCGTTCCCGTATGCCCACAACCTCGCCAGCATTCCGCAGTTTTCTCTTTTTGGAACTTGCTAAGCTTCACGGGGGTTAGGTACCAATCTGAGATGCATTTGTAATTAACTTCCAGTGTTTTAGTGTTCCATCCAGACCGGTGCATTAAGTGATATATTCTTTTGATTCTATCTTTACTACAAGTGATTCCCACTTCCCCTTCCCACCTCTTGACGCCTGGAGGGACCCAATCAGTATCATTTTGAGTCAGCATCTTGTAGATACGTGTTATGTTATTTCTGGTTGAGGTTCGCAAGCAAATTTTCTCTAAAAGTGTATGGTCCTCTCCGTATCGAATTGGTTGTGGAAGACTATCCACAAAATGCTTGAGCTGCGCGTACCTCCATGCGTCAATCGTCATAAGATCTCTTTTATTTTTTAAATCGTGAAACGTGTCAATCTTACCTTGCTTAATAATATCTCGTAACTGTGCCTCCCCGTTTTTAATCCAGTTTCCCCATATTTTACTTCTACCCGGCGTGAAAAAAATATTATCTTTTAAATATATTAAGGGTGAATTATAAGCCCATTTGTTTTTCCTGTGTACTCTGTCCCATTCTCTTAGTGTTACCCGTGTGATTTCATGTGCTCCTTCCCCCAGTTCTCTGTATTTTGGGGGGTTCCAAATAGTGTGACCCAGTTGCGTGTTACTTAGTGCATTCTCAATGTTAACCCATCTCTTGTTGCATCCCCCTTTAAACCACTCCATTGCTCTTGACATGACTATGGCGCTGAAATAATTCTCAAAGTCCGGGCTGGCTAGTCCTCCCTGTTGTTTGCCTTTAGATAGCGTGTTTCTAGATATACGAGGTTTTTTATTAGACCAGATAAATTTCGAAATAATTCTGTTTAAGATTCTGAAGAAGGCTTGGGGCACTGAGAGTGGGAGCATTTGCATTTTATAGTTTACTTTTGGCACTATAACCATTTTGACCGCGTTTATTTTCCCCATCCACGACAGAGGGCAGGGTGACATCCTTCTAATTTCTGTTTTAACTTCATCCAGCAGGGGAGGGAAATTTAATTTATACATTTTTCTTATAGAGGACGCTAGTTTGACTCCCAGATATTTAACTTCCGCCCTCCATGGGAAATGAAACTCTTGCCCAAGGCGAACTGCTTCAGCTTGCTTAATATTTATATTTAGTATTTCTGACTTAGAAAAATTGATTTTGAAATTGGACAGAGATCCATACAGTTTCAGCGTACTGAGAAGATTGGGGAGAGTGGTCCTGGGATGAGTGATGAAAAAAAGCACATCATCGGCGTACGCCGCCATTTTATGCTCCTCCCCCCCGACCTGTACTCCCCTTATATCAATGGTGTTCCTGATGGTGGAAAGAAGAGGTTCAAGGGATAGCACAAACAGGAGGGGAGAAAGCGGGCACCCCTGACGTGTGCCATTTCTCATGACAAGTGGTAGTGATAAAGATCCGTTGATCCTTACCCTAGCCTGGGGAAAATCATACAGGACCTTTACCCAACCAATCATTTTCTTTCCGACGCCCATAGCCTCTAATGTGTTGATCATATGCCCCCAGTCGATCCTGTCAAAAGCCTTTTCGGCGTCCAGTGACAGGAACAGACTGGGGGCCTCCTCCTGTCTAGCCGCTTGTACTAATAACAGGGCCCTAGTCCCATTGTCCCTCCCCTCTCTCCCCGGGATAAACCCGACTTGGTCCGGGTGTACCAATTCTGTCATATGGGTTTTAAATCTGTTCGCCAAAACTTTGGCGAACAGTTTTGTATCGATATTGAGCAGGGCAATGGGTCGGTAACTGGAGCAAGTTGTCCTGTCTTTACCTTCTTTTAAGATCACTGTGATAGACGCCATTAGCGATTCAGTTTTCATCGCTGCCCCCGCTCCCAGCCCGTTCCAATATCGACACAATCTTGGAACAAGTGTCTCCTTAAAACGTTTATAATATGTTATAGTGTACCCATCTGGTCCCGGGCTCTTGCCCGTTGGGGTGGAGTTTATAGCTTCCACTATCTCCTCCTCAGATATGGGTCTGTCCATGTTCACACTGTCCACGTCAGATAGAGAGCTAAGCAAGCTATTTTTTAAGAAGTCCTGACTCTGGGTAAGAGACCCCTCTTGGTTTTGTTCCTTTGATTTAACGTTGTAAAGTGATTCATAGTATGTTCTAAACTCATTAGCAATGTCCTTGGAGGAATGGAGCATTTGACCTGATGCATTTTGAATTTTCTCTATGTAGTTAATTTCTCGTTTCTTTTTTAGTATTCTTGCCAGATGCTTCCCTGATTTATTTCCAAAGTGGTGTCTTTCCTCCGCTATTTTATAGAACCATTTCCTTGCGTCTGCTTCGAGGATAGATTTGAGTTCCTCCCTTTTATTTAGAAGTCTATGGAATGTGTCCTGGCTTTGTACACTTCCCTGCCTATGCTTTTGTTCTAGGTCTTGGATCTCTTTCCTTATCCCCTCGCTGAGATCTTTTCTCTCTCGCTTCTTTGCAGCGCCGATCGAGATAAGTATACCTCGGATATAGGCTTTATGTGCCTCCCATAGTGTACAATCTGCTATTTCTCCCGTGTCGTTAGTCAAGAAGAAGGATTCAATCTCCCCTCTTATAGCTTCTTCCACTTCACGCTCTGAAATAAGACTATCGTTCATGCGCCATGTGAATGGGGGCCTTTGTACCCCTCAAAGCTTCATAACCATCGACACCGGCGCGTGATCCGAAAGGGTCGTTATCTCGATCTGCGTTGTCTCCAACAGTTCAAGTGTTTTGTGTTCTACTAAAAAATAATCTAATCGTGAATGGGTGCCGTGGACGGGTGAAAAAAAGGTATAGTCTTTAATACCAGGGTGTTGTACTCTCCAGGCGTCGATCAACTGGTGCTGAAAAATTTTTGATTTTATTTTTTTGAGCTTTACATAGCTCGTTCTCGGTGTGCCTGAGGAACTATCCAGTCTAGGGTCCAGAACAAAGTTTAGGTCCCCTGCCAGGATAATCTCGCCCTCGCGAAATTTCACCAGTCGACCCAAGGCCCTGTAGAGATACTCCATTGGGTTTTTATTTGGGGCGTAGAGGTTCGCTAAGGTCAACGTATGCTCCCCTATCTTACAATTAAGAAACAGAAACCTCCCCTCCATATCCGTCAGTCTATTCAATAATTTAAATTTTAAGTTTTTTGCAACCCCTATGGCCACCCCTTTCGCTCCTCTCGTTGGGGAATCACTACAAAACCATGTAGGGTACTCTGGCGAGGAGATCATAGTATTGTCTTTATGTTGAAGATGTGTTTCCTGTAAAAAAACAATATCTGCCTGATACTCGCTCATTTCTTTAAGAATCTTAAATTTTTTCTCTTGTGCTTTAATACCCCTAACATTGTACGTTACAATTTTCACTGCGCCTTCACCCATGTTTAAACCGTACACTTTTGGCCCAAATGGGCCCTCTAATCTTCCTTTTTATTTTGCGTTTCTGCAGGACAGGGGCCGGTTCCCCCCCCCTTTCCCTTCCCCAGACCCCCCCCCGCCCCCCTCCCTCCTCCCGCCCCCTCCCTTCCACCCTCCCTCCCTCCATGGTCTTAGCCCGACCCTATGTATACCGCAGGGCATCCCGTTGGGGTCCCCTCTGTATACTACCCAATCTAGGGGTGAAGCTCCATGTCAGGCGGAGACCACCTGATCTCCGTCCCCCTCCCTCTCCACTTGGAGGGAGGGGGGCGGAGTCGGCCAAGCTCTTGACCACCCCCCAGGTTACCCCCTGCTCCCCGTATCTTCCTCCCGCTCCTCGCCCCTTATTTATTGCCTGAACCATGCTGCACCTGCCACAAAAAAAAAAAAAAAAAAAGCAGATGAACCAGTCGCAGATGAACCAGTCGCTCCTTATTTCAGAAAGGGAGTCTGGCTCCGACCCTCCCCCGCCCCCTCCGCCCATGTCCCGCTCATTTTTGTTGATCCAAATTAATCGGGGGGGCCCGGAATAATGGGTGGGGTGATCCCCAGTTCCTGGCAAAAATTAGGCATCTCGTCCATAAATTTCAATCGTGCTGTTCGGCCTTCTTTGGTGACAATCAAGGCAGCGGGAAAACCCCAGTTATATTTGATATTTAATGTCCTTAAAGTTTCAAGAAGAGTTTTCATCTGTCTTCTTCTGGCTAGAGTACCCGCTGAGAGGTCAGAAAAAATCTGTAGTTCTGTAGTTTCAAAGATCAGGGGGGGGATTCCTCGGAGTTTACTCCACACCTGCGATTTCTCTTCATAAGAGTGGAACCGAACTAACACATCTCTTGGGGCCTCCTCTCTTACCCCTGGTGGTTTTCGGACCCGATGCACTCGATCAAATTTAAAGTCCGAGACTTCAGTTATACCCAATAATGGTTTGAAAATACTGTTGATTTTTTTTGCCAAGTCTTCCCCCTTTTGCTCTGGAAGGGATCTAATCCGGAGGTTTTGTCGTCTGCTTTGATCTTCTAAGCTCTCCATCTTATATAGCATGTCCCGATGCTTAGATTGCAGTATTTCCGTTTGTTTTCTGAGGAGCTGCAGGTCTTTGGTTTGTTCAATGGCTACATTTTCCATGGTTTCCACCCTTTTTATTAGTTGACCCATATCCGCCCTAACGTTTTTTATTTCTGTTTTAATTGAGTTTTCTAGACCAGAAAGCATTTCAGCCATCTCCATTTAGTAGGTATTAACGCCAGGTCGCTGTGTGTCATTTGGGCCCCGGAGCCTCCACCCCTCTCTTGTTCTGACTCTGTTCTGGGAGGATCCGCTAGTTCTTGTTTCTGTTTTTCTGTATCTCTCTTCTTTCCCCCTGAGGTTTTTTTTTCCATCTCTGGGCTTTTTAAGCTTATATCCTTAAGATATTTTTGGATTGTGCTATTATTTAGACTGTCCTTAGGCATCTTGGGTTCTGTTGCCTTTTGTGATCTTCCTTTCATTGTGAATGTGCCCTTCCTGCGTATCAGTTATTCATAAAGCCTTTATATACGTCTATCCACAATCTGTTGTGTGCTATTACAAACTCGTATTATGTTGGGTGGAAGAGGGGGAAAAAAAAGACAAAAAAAAAAGAAAAACAACGAGGAAAAGAAGTAGAAGGGGGGGAGGGGGCATATACCCTCCCTTTTGAATGAACTACTCCCAGGTGTTGGAATTTTCTTCCTTTTCTTTTTTTTTTTCCTTTTTTTTTTCTTTTGAGGGGGTGATTTGCGGCCTTGTCTCTGGTGTAAACAGTTCTGCCCACACTACTCGGCGTACTCCGGGCTGCTCCAGTGGATTTTTATTGGGGTCAAATATTGCTCTCAGCCCCACCGTATCTCTTTTTTTTTTTATCCTTTAGCGCTCTCCTCAGTAGGTATGTGTACTAATTGGTGTGGTGGGGTGCTGTTTTTATGTCCCGTTAGATCCCCCTCTCTGCTGCCCCCCACCGGGGTGATTTGCTCTTATCCTGCTGGGTTCTATTGCCCGCCAAATAGTGTGTGGCTATAGAGTCCTGTTGCCCTGTGCTTCTGGTTTCCCCTGTATCACCAATAGCCTGCCTAGGCCTTTTTAAGTTGTTCAAGTTCATACAGGAGAAAAATGTATTGCTTCTACGTTTGAACAGAAGACCCGGCACCTCCCCAAAGCAATTGCCACCGAAGTATCCCTCTTTGAGGGGAAAACACAGTCAAGAGAAGCAAAATCGTACCTGGACGGGGGGTACCCACCGAGGGTATCCCCCCCCCCCGTCAGTTGTCTTTAGGTGAGTCCTGTTGTGGATTGATTGTATTTTGGACTGCACTATATGAGGATATATTTTTTACTGTATTTAAAAACTTACAGTTATTTAATATTTTACGTTTTGTTCATATGTGCATGTAATTGGCAGTAAAACCAGGCTTTTGAGCCATGGTTTTACTGCCCCCTAACCACTCACCTGAACCTGGGCATGCAGCCACTCAGGGCTTTACACAATCTGTTGCCACTATACTGTGCTTTGCAGCCTTGGTAAAAAATAAAACAGCATGTGGCATTTGGCCAAACGTGACCAATGCAAGTCAATGGGGCTGCGAAGCAACCACCCTGCAAATGCGTACAATTCAAGTGATTGCAGCGTAGGGTGGGATTTACAGGGTTAAATTAGGTGGCAAGGAGGCAACATAATGCCTCCTCACTGTCTGTCAAATACCGTCTGGATAGTGATCTAACACGTGTCACTCTTCAGACAACAGTGTTTGTGTGAACGACCCCCTAAAAAGACTCTAAAGCATATTTACAAAACTTGTCTTTTTGCTTGTAGTTGTTATTAATGTGCTATTAACCACTTGCTGCCGATATACATCGGCAAAGTGGCACGGTTGTGCAAAACGACATACCCGTACGTCACTTCGGGTCCCATGGACTCTATGTCCGCCGGTGGCCTACGATCGTGGCATGGAGAGGCAGAACAGGGAGATGCCTATGTAAACAAGGCATTTCCCTGTTCTGCCTAGCAACATGACAGGGATCTACTGCTCCCAAATAGTGTCAAAAGTGTCTGATCTGTTCGCCGCAATGTCGCAGTCACGATAAAAATTGCAGATCGCCGCCATGACTAATAAAGAAAAATTAATAACAAAAATGGCATAAATCTATCCCCTATTTTGTAGATGCAATAACTTTTGTGCAAACCAATCAATATACGCTTATTGCAATTTTTTTTTACCAAAAATATGTAGAAGAATACATATTGGCCTAAACTTAGGAAGACATTTTTTTTTAATATATTTTTGGGGATATTTATTATAGCAAAAAGTAAAAAACATTGCTTTTTTTTCAAAATTTACCCTTTTTTTTGTTTATACCGCAAAAAATATAAACCGCAGAGGTAAATACTACCAAAAGAAAGCTCTATTTGTGCGGAAAAAAGAACATCAATTTTGTTTGGGTACAACGTTGCACGGCCGCACAATTGTCAGTTAAAGCGATGTAGTGCTATATCGCAAAAAAGGGCTTGGTCAGGAATCGGGTAAATCCTTCCGGGGCTGAAGTGGTTAAAGTCTTATTTGTTTTTCTATATAGCATACGTGTTATACTTACCTGCTCTGTGCAGTGATTTTGCCCAGACCAGCCCCAATTCTCCTCTTCTCGGGTCCCCCGCCGGCGCTCCTGGCCTCTCCCTCTTGCCAAGTACCCAAGCAGGCTCAATCCCGAGCCGTGGCTCTGCGTGTCCATTCAGACACACTGCCACGGCCCCTCCCTCTCCTTATTGGCTCACTGGCCCAATGGCTCTCACCGCTGCCTCAGCCAATGAAGAGCGACAGTCCCCAGAGAGCCGAGGCTCTCATGCATATTTCAGGATTGAGATAGGGCTCAGGTAAGTATTAGGGGGGCTGCTGCACACAGAAGTTTTTTTACCTTCATGTATTCTGGGTAAAAAAACCTGAGCCTTTAGAACCACTTTATTTTGCCCTTATGTTTCTTTTTTTAAACAAGTAGGACACCGATTATATTTTTGCTTGCATTTTATGTAATAAATTACCTTGTATGAAAATATACACAAATGTTATTCTACAGCCAGATAGGTCTAGATTAGTGATGGCAAACCTTTTTAAACCCGAGTGCCGAAACAGTGACACAAAACCAACTTATTTATTTCAAAGTGCCAACATGGAATTAAACCTACCAAGGATGGGACTGATCATCCCTCTGAATGAGCCCTAAGGGACCAAAAATGTACAATTCTGCCCAGAAAAAAACCTTTTGTGCTTTTTCAAAGGAGTGCGTTACGCTCAGAATGCCGGGATCAGGTATGTGTTACGCTCAGAATGCAGGGATCAGAGATGCATTGTGCTCAGAATACAGGGATCAGAGATGGATGCATTGTGCTCAGAATACAGGGATCAGAGATGCATTGTGCTCAGAATACAGGGATCAGAGATGGATGCATTGTGCTCAGAATACAGGGATCAGAGATGGATGCATTGTGCTCAGAATACTGGGATCAGAGATGGATGCATTGTGCTCAGAATACAGGGATCAGAGATGGATGCATTGTGCTCAGAATACAGGGATCAAGAGATGCATTACGCTCAGAATGCAGGGATCAGGGATGCATTGTGCTCAGAATACAGGGATCAGAGATGCATTGTGCTCAGAATACAGGGATCAGAGATGGATGCATTGTGCTCAGAATACAGGGATCAGAGATGCATTGTGCTCAGAATACAGGGATCAGAGATGGATGCATTGTGCTCAGAATACAGGGATCAGAGATGGATGCATTGTGCTCAGAATACAGGGATCAGAGATGCATTGTGCTCAGAATACAGGGATCAGAGATGGATGCATTGTGCTCAGAATACAGGGATCAGAGATGCATTGTGCTCAGAATACAGGGATCAGAGATGGATGCATTGTGCTCAGAATACAGGGATCAGAGATGGATGCATTGTGCTCAGAATACTGGGATCAGAGATGGATGCATTGTGCTCAGAATACAGGGATCAGAGATGCATTGTGCTCAGAATACAGGGATCAGAGATGGATGCATTGTGCTCAGAATACAGGGATCAGAGATGGATGCATTGTGCTCAGAATACTGGGATCAGAGATGGATGCATTGTGCTCAGAATACAGGGATCAAGAGATGCATTACGCTCAGAATGCAGGGATCAGGGATGCATTGTGCTCAGAATACAGGGATCAGAGATGCATTGTGCTCAGAATACAGGGATCAGAGATGGATGCATTGTGCTCAGAATACAGGGATCAGAGATGGATGCATTGTGCTCAGAATACTGGGATCAGAGATGGATGCATTGTGCTCAGAATACAGGGATCAGAGATGGATGCATTGTGCTCAGAATACAGGGATCAAGAGATGCATTACGCTCAGAATGCAGGGATCAGGGATGCATTGTGCTCAGAATACAGGGATCAGAGATGCATTGTGTTCAGAATACAGGGATCCGAGATGGATGCATTTTGCTCAGAATACAGGGATCACAGATGGATGCATTGTGCTCAGAATGCAGGGATCAGGGATGCATTGTGCTCAGAATACAGGGATCCAAGATGGATGCATTTTGCTCAGAATACAGGGATCACAGATGGATGCATTGTGCTCAGAATACAGGGATCAGAGATGCATTGTGTTCAGAATACAGGGATCCGAGATGGATGCATTTTGCTCAGAATACAGGGATCAGAGATGGATGCATTGTGCTCAGAATGCAGGGATCAGGGATGCATTGTGCTCAGAATGCAGGGATCAGGGATGCAGGAATACAGGGATCAGAGATGCATTGTGTTCAGAATACAGGGATCCGAGATGGATGCATTTTGCTCAGAATACAGGGATCAGAGATGGATGCATTGTGCTCAGAATGCAGGGATCAGGGATGCATTGTGCTCAGAATGCAGGGATCAGGGATGCATTGTGCTCAGAATACAGGGATCAGAGATGCATTGTGCTCAGAATACAGGGATCAGAGATGGATGCATTGTGCTCAGAATACAGGGATCAGAGATGCCTTGTGCTCAGAATACAGGGATCAGAGATGCATTGTGCTCAGAATACAGGGATCAGAGATGGATTCATTGTGCTCAGAATGCAGGGATCAGGGATGCATTGTGCTCAGAATACAGGGATCAGAGATGCATTGTGCTCAGAATGCAGGGATCAGGTATGGATTGTGCTCAGAATACAGGGATCAGAGACGCATTGTGCTCAGAATACAGGGATCAGAGATGCATTGTGCTCAGAATACAGGGATCAGAGATGGATTCATTGTGCTCAGACTACTGGGATCAGGGAGGGTGATGTGAAGGCCCTTTCCAAAGCAGTGTCCTCTGTCCCCTTCACATCCCCCCACATACACAGCAGTGTCCTCTGCGCCCCCTTTTCCCCCATAGCACTGTCCTACCTATGTATGTACAGCCAAAGTCCTCCACATTGTCATGCTTCAGCACCTGAGCCCCTGCACAGGAAGCCACTCTCCAAGTCCAGGAAGGGAGGAGTCATTCTTCTCTTCCTTGGTATCCAGAGGCATTGCACGCTGCTTACAGCAGACACTCCGTGTCCTTTCCACTGGGCTGCCCTCAGTGCATGCAGGGAGGGCTTTGCATGCAGGGAGAGCCGGCTCCTCCGCGACTGCACCGCCAGTGCAAGTGACTGCCTCGCTGGGGGATTCCCTCCCTTATCCTGGCGGGGCGCTGCGTGCCCACAGAGAGGGCTCGGTGTGATAGCTGTGGCACACATGCCAGGTTCGCCATCACTGGTCTAGATCATATTTTTGCAAACAATTTTAATGTCACAGTCGTGATTCAGCCAGGGAAGAGGTTACCTCAGAATATACAGAACATTTGAACAATAGAGTCAGTTCAAAAGTCCGTTCAGAATACGTACAGCATTTTATCAGTACATTGTCAAAGAGAGGACACATTTTTATTCTCTATATCCTTACAGTGGGGTTCATTCAGATCCTGTGTGACCCTCATTGGACACCAGTCAGTGTGCCTGCAACTGAAATTAGCACAGACCAATGTAAAGCTCCAACTTAGCATCTAGGACAAACTTATATCTCAATCTTCAAAATTCAGAACAAAAATGTAATAACTAGGGTTGAGCGAACCCGAACTGTAAAGTTCGGGTCCGTACCGGACTTTAGGGTGTTCGGGTCCCAGACCCGAACCCGAACAATTGACTGTATGTTCGGGTTCGGGTTCGGTGTTCGGGGATTTAATGTTGCTTTTTAAAATGTCTTTTAAAAGCACTCGCAGCTATATGAATTGATATTCATATAGCCGCGAGTGCTTTTACAGAGAACAGTCATTGAAGTCATTTATTTTTAAAAAGTTAGTCATAAAAAGTGTTTGGGGACCTGGGTCCTGCCCCAGGGGACATGTATCAATGCAAAAAAAAACTTTTAAAAACGGCCGTTTTTTCGGGAGCAGTGATTTTAATAATGCTTAAATTGAAACAATAAAAGTGTAATATTCCTTTAAATTTCGTACCTGGGGGGTGTCTATAGTATGCATGTAAAGGGGCGCATGTTTCCTGTGCTTAGAACTGTCTCTGCACAAAGTGTCATTTTTGCAGAAAAGAAAGCTATTTAAAATCACTCGCGGCTAATGTGTATTGTCGGCTCCCGTAATACAGAGAACAGTCATTCATTGAAAGTCATTGATAAAAAAAAAGTCATTGATAAAAAAAAAAAAGCGTGGGGGTCCCCCCAAATTCAATAACCAGGCCCTTCAGGTCTGGGATGGATATTAAGGAGGACCCCAGCCAAAAAAAAAAAATGGCGTAGGGTCCCCCTCAAAATCCATACCAGACCCTTGAGGTCTGGGATGGATTTTAAGCGGAAACCCAGCCCAAAAAAATGGCGTGGGGTCCCCCTCAAAATCCATACCAAACCCTTATCCGTGCATGCAACCTGGCAGACCGCAGGAAAAGAGGGGGGGGCGAGAGAGGCCCCCCTCCCACCTGAACCGTACCAGGCCACATGCCCTCAACATTGGGAGGATGCTTCGGGGGTCTAAGACCCCCAAAGCACCTTGTCCCCATGTTGATGAGGACAAGGGCCTCATCCCCACAACCGCGCCCGGTGGTTGTGGGGGTCTGCGGGCGGGGGGCTTATCGGAATCTGGAAGCCCCCTTTAACAAGGGGACCCCCAGATCCCGCCCCCCCTGTGTGAAATGGTAAGGGGTACAAAAGTACCCCTACCATTTCACCAAAAAAGTGTCAAAAATTGTAAAAATTACAGGAGACGGTCTTTGACAATTCCTTTATTAAAATCTTCTTTCTTCTTTCTTCTGGTCTTCCTTTCTTCATCTTCTCCTTCCGGCATCTTCTTCTTCCATCTTCTTCTGCCTCCTCCGATCCGCTTCTTCTTGGCCTTCTCGTCCAGCATCGGTGTCTCTTCTGGGCCGATCCGCGCAATGGGAGGCTCCCGCTGGTTGAGGCTTCTCTTCGGTATCTTCTTCCACGGCGTTGGTCTCTGAGGCTTCTCTCCGGTATCTTCTTCCAGGGCGTCGGTCTCTTCTTGGGCCATTCCTCGCAATGGGAGGCTCCCGGTGTGTGAGGCTTTGCTTGGGCTGACAGGTCTTTTATAACGGAGGGCGGGGCCACCTGGAAACCCCGCCCCCCTCTGACGCATGGGGACGTCATGGGGACTTCCCTATGTCTTTCCCCACGTCACGGGGTATTTTGTGACTATGCTTAGTAGAACAATAGCTGAAACCATTATGCCGCGTACACACGAAGGGACAATCCCGCGGGATTATCCTCTGGACTGAAGTCCAGCGGATAATCCCCTCGTGTGTGGGCGCCGGCGGACTTTTTGGCGCCAAAGTACGGCGGACTAAAGTTTCAGGTTTTGTTTTCAAATTATCCGCTGGACTTGGAAGTCCAGCGGACAATCCCGCCGTTAGTGGGCAAGTCCGTGGGACTTTTGAAATGAACGGACTTGCCGCTCATCGGCAAGTCCGTTCATTTAGCACGTGACTTCAGGTTACGTAGCTAGCGTAGGCAGTTACTGCCGCCGCGCTAGCTCCGTGACCTGGCATGGATTTAAAGGGAATCCCCACGCCGAAAAAACGGCGTGAGGGTTCCCCCCAAATCCATGTCAGACCCTCATCCGAGCACGCAGCCTGGCAGGCCAGGAAAGGGGTGGGGACGAACGAGCGCCCCCCCCCTCCTGAGCCGTACCAGGCCGCGTGCCCTCAACATGGGGGGTGCCCTGGGGAAAGGGGGGCCGTGCGGCCCCCCCACCCCAAAGCACCTTGTCCCCATGTTGATGAGGACAAGGGCCTCTTCCCGACAACCCTGGCCGTTGGTTGTCGGGGTCTGCGGGCGGGGGCTTATCGGAATCTGGGAACCCCCTTTAATAAGGGGCCCCCCAGATACCGGCCCCCCACCCTATGTGAATGAGTATGGGGTACGATGTACCCCTACCCATTCACCTAAGGTGTAAAATGTAAAGTAAAAAAAAACACCCACACTTTTGAAAAAATAGTTTATTGCACTGCTCCGGGGGTCTTCTTCCGTCTTGGGGGTCTTCTCGCCGGACTCCCCCGCCATTTACCAAGCTCTTTTACCGAGCGAGGGGAGTCCGGCTACCTTCTTCGTCGTCGCCGCCGTCTGGGGGTCTCGATCCGCCTTCGGGGGTCTTCTTCCGTCTTGGGGGTCTTCTCGCCGGACTCCTCCCCTCTCTTCTGCTCTTTTACCTAGCTCTTTCACGAGGGGAGGTGTCCGGCTACCTTCTTCGTCGTCGCCGCCGTCGTCTGGGGGTCTCGATCCGCCTTCGAGGGTCTTCCGGGGGTCTCTTCTGTTCTTGCGGCGGTCGTCGTCTTCCGCGCCGCCGGCGCCTTCTTCTTCTTCTTGTCCTCCTTCTTGTCCTTCTTGTTCTTCTTCTTCTTCCGATGTTGACCCGACGCTCTCTCTGCCCGGAATGCCTGTGCCGCTCTGAGCTCGGACTTATATAGGGACATGGGCGACAGGGTCACATGCACATGTCACATGGTGACCCCGCCCCCTTGTGTTGTCACAGTCCCGGAGGATGCTGGGACTGTGACATCGCAAGGGGGCGGGGTCACCATGTGACATGAACATGTGACCCTGTCGCCCATGTCCCTATATAAGTCCGAGCTCAGAGCGGCACAGGCATTCCGGGCAGAGAGAGCGTCGGGTCAACATCGGAAGAAGAAGAAGAACAAGAAGGACAAGAAGGAGGACAAGAAGAAGAAGAAGGCGCCGGCGGCGCGGAAGACGACGACCGCCGCAAGAACAGAAGAGACCCCCGGAAGACCCCCGAAGGCGGATCGAGACCCCCAGACGACGGCGGCGACGATGAAGAAGGTAGCCGGACACCTCCCCTCGTGAAAGAGCTAGGTAAAAGAGCAGAAGAGAGGGGAGGAGTCCGGCGAGAAGACCCCCAAGACGGAAGAAGACCCCCGAAGGCGGATCGAGACCCCCAGACGGCGGCGACGACGAAGAAGGTAGCCGGACTCCCCTCGCTCGGTAAAAGAGCTTGGTAAATGGCGGGGGAGTCCGGCGAGAAGACCCCAAGACGGAAGAAGACCCCCGGAGCAGTGCAATAAACTATTTTTTCAAAAGTGTGGGTGTTTTTTTTTTACTTTACATTTTACACCTTAGGTGAATGGGTAGGGGTACATCGTACCCCATACTCATTCACATAGGGTGGGGGGCCGGTATCTGGGGGCCCCCTTATTAAAGGGGGTTCCCCAGATTCCGATAAGCCCCCGCCCGCAGACCCCGACAACCAACGGCCAGGGTTGTCGGGAAGAGGCCCTTGTCCTCATCAACATGGGGACAAGGTGCTTTGGGGTGGGGGGGCCGCACGGCCCCCCTTTCCCCAGGGCACCCCCATGTTGAGGGCACGCGGCCTGGTACGGCTCAGGAGGGGGGGGGGCGCTCGTTCGTCCCCACCCCTTTCCTGGCCTGCCAGGCTGCGTGCTCGGATGAGGGTCTGACATGGATTTGGGGGGAACCCCCACGCCGTTTTTTCGGCGTGGGGATTCCCTTTAAATCCATGCCAGCTTGCGGAGCTAGCGCGGCGGCATTTACTGCCTACGCTAGCTACGTAACCTGAAGTTACGTTCGAAATGAACGGACTGCTCCGTGTGTGGGCAAGTCCGTTCATTTTCAAAAGTCCCGCGGACTTTTGGCCGGCGGATTATCCGCTGGAGAAGTCCGTGCGTGTGTGGGCAAGTCCACACCCTCGGAAAGTCCAGCGGACCTAGCCGGAAAGTCCAGCGGATTGTCCGCTGGACTTAGGTCCGCCGGCAAAAGTCCGTACGTGTGTACGAGGCATTACTCTTACTTTTGTATCCCAAATTCCTAACTTGACACAGCTATGAGCTTTTTTAAAATTGTTATTATGAGAATCCATCCTGTGCTAATTGGGTAATATGCAGCAGTCAGCAATTTCTATCCAATTGAATAGTCAGAGTGAGTCGCAACTCACTTTAATCTCTAAGGTAGAAAAATAAATATATGCCATCAAATCTCAGTTCATACAGTATCTGAGGGGTCCAGTCTATGTGGGTGGGGAACACATGGTCTGCATGTTCAACCACCCACCAAAGCAGGAGAAGTAGAATTTCTGCAAGTCTAAGCGCACAAGTCCTGCTGGAAAATGAAATGAAATCAGCATCTCCACAGGTTCTCTATGGTGTTTAGGTCAGGCAAATTTTCTGGCCAATCAAGCATACCATGATCATTAAACCAGGTATTGGTACTTTTGGCAGTGTGGCAGGTGCCAAGTCCTGCTGGAAAATGAAATCAGCATGCCCATAAAGCTGGTTTATTGATCATGGCATGCTTGATTGGCCAGCAAACTCACCTGACCTAAACCTCATAGAGAATCTGTGGGATATTGTCAAGAAAAAAAATGAGATACACCAGACCCAACAATGCAGATGAGCTGAAGGCCGATATCAAAGCAACCTGAGCTTCCATAACACCTCAGCAGTGCCACAGGCTGATCACCTCCATGCCACGCAGCATTGATGTGATAATTCATGCAAAAGGAGCTCCGACTAAGTATTGAGTCCATACTATACTGTACATGAACATACTTTTCAGTAAGCCAACATTTCTGTATTAAAAATCTTTTTTTTTATTGGTCTTATGTAATATTCTAATTTTCTGAGATACTGAGTTTTTGGTTATCACTAGCTGTAAGCCATAATCATCAAAATTGAAAGAAAGAAATGCTTGAAATGTATCACCCTGTGTGTAACACATCTATATAAAATATGAGTTTCCCTTTTTGAATTGAATTACTGAAATAAATGAACTTTTTAATGATATTCAAATTTTATGAGATGCACCTCTATTTATTATTACCACTTTTCTTGTGAATGTGTCCTAAAAAATTCCTTTGCTACACATACTGTACTTTTGTACAGTGTATGGAATGTAGGATGTGGGCACATTAGCATAGAACTCTCTCTTTCTTGTGAATGGAGGCTAAAGTTTAAGTAGGTTCAGAGCTGAGGAGTGAGAAATATATATATAAAAAAAAAATCAAAGGCCGCGTGTTGTGCAATAGACAATTATATGCCTCTTTTATCTCCTTTCTTATCCCAGTGTGACTGGATGACAAATATAAGGCCATACATGTCTCAGATGAAACTTCTTAACCAAACACAAAGCTAATCTAAAATGTACTGTATGTAAGAAGGTAGAAAATAAAATTTGACAGATTTGAAATCATTATTGATGAGGGATATTGGGCGGTAGTTAGCATACTGTCCTAGGCTCTCATCCCTCTTACGTAGTACATTGATTTATGCTGTGCTGTTCTCAGGTTGCAGTGGAGTGTCTTGGATGACTGAACAGTATGTAAAGGTGAGGTGTAAAGTTGAGGTACAAAAATATCCACACACTTTTTATAGTACAGTCTCCTAAGCTTATAAGGATAAGGAGTCTTCAAGAGTTTATCACATTTAGGATGTTAATTTGATGATTTTTTTGACTGAGAGAAACCCAGGCTAATCTCTGCGAGTTCAAAATTTATGACTAGCTGAGCACTAACTTATTTTTGGTGTGCCCTGTCAGACCCAAGTTAAACTCCATACAAGCCTCCTCGATTGTAGCATGAAAATTCATCTTATGCCGCGTACACACGATCTGAATTTCGGCCAGCAAAAGACCGATGAGAGCTTTTCCTCAGAAAATGCGACCGTGTGTATGCTCCATCGGACTTTTGCTGGCCGAATTTCCGGAAGCAAAAGTTTGAGAGCATGTTCTCAATTTTTCCGATGGAAAAAGCTTCTATCAGAAATTCTGATCGTCTGTAGCAATTCCGACGCGCAAAATTCCTACGCATGCTCGGAAACAATTCGACGCATGCTCGGAAGCATTGAACTTCATTTTCTCGGCTCGTCATAGTGTTGTACGTCACCGCGTTCTTGACCTTCGAAAGTTCAGCAAACTTTTGTGTGACCGTGTGTATGCAAGCCAAGCTTGAGTGGAATTCCGTCGGAAAAACCATCGAAGATTTTTTCCGACGGAAAATCCGCTCGTGTGTATTTTTTATGTTCTCTCAAGTATGTTAAAAATAGTTTTCCTTTTTGAAAATCAGGCTTGTGTTCTTGGCAGAAAAATCAATTTACAGTATTTATCGGTGTATAACATGCACAGGCATATAACTTGTACCCTAATTTTAAGAGGGGAGTTTTATGAAAAAAAATGTTTAAGCAAAATAAGGGTCAGTGCCCAGCTGCAGCCTTGCCATTGCCCATCATTGCAGCCTAATCAGTGCCCATCTACAGCCTTGCCCCTAATTGCAGCCTGATCAGTGCCCATATGCAGCCTTGCCCATCATTGCAACCTGAAGAGTGCCCATCTGCAGCCTTGCCCATCATTGCAGCCTAATCAGTGCCCATCTACAGCCTTGCCCCTAATTGCAGCCTGATCAGTGCCCATCTGCAGGCCCTGCCCACCATTGCAACCTGAACAGTGCCCATCTGTACAGGCCTTGCCTATAGTTGCAGCCTGATCAGTGTTGCTGCAGTGGCGCTTTGCTGGTGGTTTTAACCCTTTTCAGCCACTAGCGGGGGTTAAAAGCGCCCCGTTAGTGGCCGAATGGCGCGGCTAAAATGACAGTAAAGCGCCACTAAAAATAGTGGAGCTTTACTGCCGACGCCCCTAATGCCCCAGTGTGAAAGTAGCCTATAACTTTCACAAAGATGCACTTATGTAGATTATTTTTACCAAAGATATATAGCAGTATACATTTTGGCCAAAATTTAGGACGAAAAATTACTAATTTGCTAAATTTTATAACCGAAATGAAGAAAAATGCATTGTTTTTTACAAAATTTTTGGTCTTTTTTCATTTATAGAGCAAGAAATAAAAAACTCAGTGGTGATTAAATACCACCAAAAGAAAGCTCTATTTGTGTGGAAAAAAAGGACAAACATTGTGTATGGGTACAGTGTTGCATGTCTGAATAAATGTCATTCAAAATGTGAGAGCGCTGAAAGCTAAAATTGGTCTGGTTAGGAAGGGGGTTAAAGTGCCAATTGGGCAAGTGGTTGATCCATTCTCTGCATTAAGGTAAAAAAAAACTTTCAAAAGGCTGCTCACTTAGCCCCAATCCAGCGCTGTGCCTGTCTGCAGCATCTCTTCTCCCTTCTCTGCCTTTTCACAGGAGACCCAGTAGCAGCGAGAGTCATTGACTCACGCTGCTGTCAGTCAAATTCTGTAAGAAGGGAGCGAAGCTAAGCTATGCTGTGTGTGTCTATGGATGCACACAGCCAGACTCAGGATCGTGCCTGCACAAGTGCCCCCATAGCAAGGAGCATGTTAAGGGGCACTCAGAGAAGAGGAGGAGTCAAGATCGTACATGAAGTCTCAAGATACTGTATATTATACACTGCAATTCTATGTTCTTTATGAATAAAGATATTTGAACTAAAATGTAAATGGTATATATATATATGTATGGGGTCTTTCAAATTTACAATGTTTGTGATGGAGTGAGATTGTCCACACAGGACTAAAATTAATTTTACTGTATTTTAGGTTTTGTTAGTTTTTCTAAACTACAATGAATCAATAATATATTTTTTTTAACTAAGTGAAAGCATGTCCTTGATATCTAATTATTTCCTGATCTTCTTCAGTGGTGCATTCTCTGAGTCTGTAATTAGCACCTGAATATACTGTATTTTTGCATATTTAGGCCTCACGCACACAGGATGTTTTTTTCCTCCCTCTGGATGCTGATGCTCCAGGGGAAGAAAAAGCAGCAATAAAAACACCCCTAGAGCCACATTTTGCAAACGCGTTTTAGGCACGTTAAGTGCTTGGGTGTTCATTCATTCCATTGGCATGGAACAAAATGAACACTCAAGCGCTAAAAGTGCCTAGTGGTTAATTGCGTTTGGACGATTTTACATGCATTTAGGCACATTGGGTCTCCTGAATGCATTGGCTCTGGGATTTCTTTCTGCCTCTAAACACTACTGTCTGTAAATGTCTGTAAGCGCCTGTGGGTGGCTAACATAGAGGGGAGTTTAGAAGCAGAAAAAAAGACAAATGCTCCTAAAAGTGGTATTTTTGACATCCTGTGTCCATTGGGGCCATATAGTTATTGTCTTCACTATATTGTATGGTAAATGTTATGCTTCTTCTTTCACAGTATGTCCCTCCCGACCTGTGCATTTGTAATTTTGTGCTGGAGCAGTCCCTCTCTGTCAGAGCCCTTCAGGAAATGTTGGCAAACACAATAGCAAATAGCAATGAAGGGGTAAGTCAATTTTCACTTTTGTTATAGTGAAGCTCAATAAAACTTTTTTTCTTAATGCTTGGTCATGAATGGAAAAACCAAGAACATTTTGATATATTTAGGGAAGTTATTTGTTTTAATATTACCTTACAAAGTACAAGATGAACATTGTGCTGTCACAGTAAATGTTTTTTTTCCTCAGTATTAGTTAATTACCTAATTAAAATATCAATTGTCAATAAAGTAAATGATTTCATTGGATGTTTATATTAGCTTTGCATGTCAGCTTGTCTGCTTTTGTACATTAAAGATTTCATTGTTCCTAAATTTATTGAAACATTTTATTTTTAGTAGAGTTTTATATCACATTTAAACTATGTATGATGTACTGTATGCATGTTTTCATATGCAGTGTGTATCTGTGTGTACATATATATATATAACTAGAAAGTAGTGATATTATAATTTCCCTTAAAGCAACCATGTTCTTTCCCAATGTATATATGAACAGCTGCCATATTTGAAACTTGCAGGTACAACAAAAACTAATTGGTACATGATTATCCAACAAAATCTGTATGTCTGTTCTTCAAGTCTAATTTTTCTCCCATTGGACACTGCCATCTTGTCACTTGCACAGCACAGAGAAAGAAAATTTCAGAGTATCGGACACAGCTTGCACACCAAAGATTCCTCCATCCTTTATATAATAGTCAGCAGGGCACATATGTGATTGCCAGAAGAAGCGATCAGAGATGGAGATGAAGACGTAGCTGTTGTAAATTCACAAAAAGTTAAATTGTGTATATTAGTAGTAAAAGAGCTGTTTGATCTGCTGAGACTGCAGATTTTAGGGAAGGAAGGTGTGTTTAAAACAGCTGGTGGGGCAAATTAAGAAGGGACCAAAATGTTTATACGTTTGGGGAATTGAAAGTTTCACTTTAAGGCTGGGTTGGGTTCACACTATTGCAAATTGGATGCGGGTTTGCCCGCATCCAATTTGCATGTTAGGAAATTGTGACCGACTCTCTATGGAGTTGGTTCACACATCTCCGGAGCGTCTCCGGAGCGAATTGCACAGGAGTCCTGTGCATCTTCTGGTCCGAATTCAGCCAAAAATTTGGACTGAAATCGGACCTGAGAACAGGGACGCAGTGGATCCCTGCCGTGAGCCGCTCTGTGCGGCAGTGTGAACACCTAGTAGCAAAAGTATGTAGGCATAGGACACACCACCGTAAAGGAGAATTATATTTAAAAAAATATTAGTTAAACCCACAAGTGCTTTTCATTAACCACTACTATCCCTTTTGAAATTTACCAATGTAGAAATTTAGAAACTGGATGCAGGGTTTAGCACTGGGAAACACTTTTTGAAAGATAAATAGTGCATTTTTATATACAACTATAGATCAGACCAAAATGAGGGACAAATAAGGACAAAAGAGGGACAGAGGCACTTTATTTCAAATCAGGGGCATTCCCTCGAATTCAGGGACAGTTGGGAGCTATGATAGGCATTGTACTATATATGCCTTCCTTTCTAAACCCCTTGACTTGCAGTTGTCTGTTATAACTTATGCCTCTTCCCTTCTTTCTTTGCATCAGCAAAACAGATGCTTGTCAGCTTAGACTAAGCATTATGTTTAATTAACAAAAGTAAAGCGAGAATGTCATTCAGAAGAGTGGGCAGAATGTTGTATAAGTTTGTGCCCAGTTTGTGAGCACCCAGAGCATTAGAAAACAATCATAAGTGTGCAGTGATCTTTATGACTTTTCTTTAAACACATACAGAACTTATGAATACCAACAGCGGTTATGTCTTCAGTTCTATAAAGGTGACCTTGACAACATGTTTTGATTGTTTTTTTCTATATCAGGAAATCTTACAAATTCATATAAGGACTATATATAAGATTTATATATGAAAATGAAATGTATATGTAATTTATATTCTATTTTCCATGCATAACAAATATTACTGATTTTTTGTTTATTGATTTTACATAGAAAGTACAACTAGCTATAAGATTACATGGTAACAAGGCCATCAAATAAGCATTTGTAACAAAAAATATCAAGAAGATACATAAGGCTGAGGAGTAATATAGTTGTTAGACTACACATATAGTATTAAGTAGGAATTCCACTAACAAATGTTGAATGATCCCGATTGCATTATGTTACAATTTACAAATGTTGGGCCTCAATGGCATCTTAAGAACAAGACATCTGTACCTATGTGGAACTATTAGAATGAAAGAGAAGAGTAAAGCTGGCCACAATTGAATCGACATTTGGCCTGTTGGAAGAAAATAGAAGTAACCCCCATAGGTACTTATGGGACTTTAAGGGCAACAGAAATAGAGAAAATGTTTATATATAAAAAAATGACTTTATTTGTACATCATAAAAAATATAATATAACATCAGTATAAAAAATCAACAGTGTGTTTGTTGATTGGGTAAAGAAAATACCCAAACAGTGACCCTCTCCTCTAGATAACTGATGCTTTTCAGGAAGATTTCAATCCTTTTTTTTAAAAATACCCTGAAGAAAGGATTGAAATCTTCTGAAAAATATGTTGGGTAGCTAGAGGAGCATGTCAATGTTTGTGTATTTTCCTTATCCAATCAACAAATAGACTGATGATTTTTTTTTATACTGATGTTATATTATATTTTTTATGATGTACAAATAAAGTCATTTTTTATATATAAACATTTTCTCTATTTCTGTTGCCCTTAAATTCCTATAAGTACCCATGTGGTTACTCCTATTTTCTTCCATTAATCTTGGGATGTTGGCAACACACTGTTTATGGCTTTCTGAGGTTGACCAATTTCTATGACATTTGACCTGTTCATCGGGGACTGGGCGAATCTTGATCCATATATGATTGTTCCCGTTGGACAGAAGCCGATCTAATGATCATCTTCTGTTGAAAAGGGAATGTTCCAACATCTTTGTCAATCAATGGCTTCAGCCACTGTGCAGTGTAATCTGACAGTAGAGTAGTCATTCTGTCATAATATAACGTCTCTGCGGGGAGGGTTCCTCTATCCACCTGTGTGGTTTGAGGAATCCTTTTGTTTTCTTTTTTGATCAGCCTTCTGGCTGATGAAAAAAGGATGAGTCATCTATGGCCACCTCAAGGATTATATAGAAGAGGATAAATAAGAGGACAGGGGGATAAAGAAAAAAGGGTGGGAGGAAAGGGGAAGGGTAGGGGAGACAGGAGCGCCTGAGGCATTTGATGAAGGAGTGTGCCACAATGTCCTAAATTGTCAGTCAACAGGTATATAATATTTTATCTAGGGCATTCAGAACATACAGAATTTGTTCATGAAATAATTTACCAATGCTGAGAGCTTTTGCTTTGTCAAGTACCAAGACATTTTGCGCCTGAGTTAGGCCATAGAGGGCATAACTGATATTTATGCCTTAGCTAAGGTTTTTTTAGCAGCTGTTAAAAAAAAGAAAGTAGTGACATATTTACTCTTTGGTAGGTTTTATTAATTATGAACCAAATGTTGTGAGCTACTGTTTGCTCTGATGATAGAATTGTGGAAACGTATCTGTCAAGGCCAATAGAGAAAACCACTTACTTAATCAACATTGGCATACTAGAAAAACATTATGTAAAACAAAAATACAGTGTTATTACATATAAAAGATGGATTGTAATTACATCCAGATATGTAGTTCATTTTTTCAATTTCAGACTTTCGACCGTAAAGCCGGTTCACACTGATGGAATTTTGTGCAGTGCTTCTATCTACATTTTACATGCGGTTTTAGGTGTGCTCCCATTGATTTCTATCAGACTGTTTGTCTTCTGAAATCACATCAATGATGCAGCATGCAGGACTTTGATGCACTTTCATGAAAACGCACAGTCTAATATAGGGATATGGAATTAGTACAAGTCCCATGAGCCATAGAAAGACTCTGACAGCCACAAGCATGACACCCAGAGGCAGAGGCATGATGAGACTTGTAGTTTTTCAACAGCTGGAGGTCTGCTAATTGCATATCCCTGGTCTAATAGAAGTCAATGGGAGCACACCTAAAACTGCATGTAAAATGTTCATAAATTGCACTGCACCCAAACTGTGGTGCACCGGTGTGAACCCGCCTTAAAACCTGTACTGATAGAATACCATTGCTGACCTCTCTTCCCAAAAGTGCAGGTTGTTTGTGTAGCATACTCTATTGGCCTTAATTCAGGGTCCCTGACTTGAAACATGCATGTTTATCAGGAATTCTGGCATCAGCCTCACTTAGAAGCTGCATAAATGTTGTGGGTTAGTACCTCACAAAGTATCGATGGCAGAAACAGGTCAAGCAATGGCAGTTTGTATATAACTCTCAGTACAGGATTCCTTTCAGTTTTTTGTTGCTTGATAAATAAAAAAAAGACTAGTAAGAACAGCATTCTTAGGTAAAGCTTAAAATGTTGTAAAGGGACAGAAGTCTGGAGCTCATGTTGAGCAGAAAGTGTTATCTACATGCATATTTTAAATTACGTTGCTATGTCTAATTGAAGTGCAGATGTCTTTTGCATAAAGTTTTCTGCGCCAGCTGTCCAAACTGGTACTGTGAGCAGTTTTATATTATCATTTTCTTTCAGCCAAGAAAAAAAAAGGGAATTTTCTGTAACTTTCCCCAAGATTTACACTTGAGTTGATAGAATGTGTTGAGGATGCAATATCAGTATCATGAAACTTCCTGCAACATGTCTTAATTTACTTCTCCTACGAACCTGCCTGTGGAGATTTATGGTGCTAATAGCGAAGCAGCTGTAGACTTTAAAAAAAAGCAAGGGCCCCCCAGGAGCCATGTTAGAAAATCTTTTCCTAGTCTCTGCTTAAAAATCTATTGGGAATAGCTTTTTCACATTAAAATATGGTAACAGAATCTACATGTGAAAGTCTACAGCTCTGAAACCTTTGTTTTGTTTGGTGTGTCCAATGGAATTAAAATGCTATACAATCTAGAAGGTATCCAGTTTCAAGAAAGTACAACTAATTCAGTTATGTTTTCAATACACAAACTGGAAATGTTCTGTAAAATCCAGGTCACTTTTGAGATCTATGTCAACGTAAAATCAAATAGTTGTCTTTTTCTATGGGTTGCACATGGTGGATTAATTAATCATATTGGTTTCAAGGACATAGCGTAACAGTCAGCTTATTTTTTTTATGATGTTTCATGATCATATTAGCAAGGGCAAAAAAAAAGGACTCGCTTTAACATGTCCAACAATATATATATATATATATATATATATATATATATATGAAAAAGAGAGTGTGTCTGAAACGGCCTATTGTACACTACTCAGCGCCTGCTGTTTGGGTTACAGTCAGTTAATGCAGATAGACACACCCGTAAAAGCAGTAATAAATATATAAATCACTAAATAAATATATAAATAAATATCAGCAGCTGTTTCAATAAATAGAAAATGTAAAAATGGGATAGTAAAAAATTTCAAGCACTGATGTACATGAGAAATAGACTACTAAAAACAGCGCTAGATTTCCAGTATCACAATGTTCAGTCCAAATGTTTTTGAAAAGATACTGGGTTCACAATCGCAGAAATATAACTGTAAAGATAAACTTAAAACGTTCGTTCGGTGCAGAAAATAGTGATGAGTGAGCAGTTCAAGGTTGCATCAAGGTGACATCATTTGTAGACCAAGTAATACCCCGTGTGACTTGTTCCACCACGTGCGGAGAAATCCCCCTTAGGGGTTTAAACTTACCAGAGGTAAGAATCAAACAGGCATATCAGGTATAGGTCATCGAATGGTTAAACTGCATCTGCTATTCATCCACCAAAATGGCCACCAATCAGCCTTGTAAACTTCTTATAATCTCATCATCACCAAACACCAAACTGCATCAGGGGTCCAGGGGGGAATTGGCTCCAAATAAACTCGCCATAAAAACAAATAAAATTTTGCACATAGCGTAATTCTGTTTATTCTTAAAACATGTAAATAAAACCACCCATAAAAGATCCCATAAGTATAGCAGCGTACATTAAAGTTACTTTCAGTTATGCAAACAAGAATCACTTGCGTTTTGGGTTTGTTAGAAAAACCCCACAGCGGCATCCATAGTACTTCCTGTAGTCTGTAGTGTGTCTATCCAGACACAGGGACAGCTTCCTGGTAGCAGTGGAGCGCAGCTGGAACGCAGGCGTCACTTCCGGTCAGCGTCGTGTAGGCCACGCCCTTACGCGTTTCGTCACTTCCGACTTCAACAGAGGGCGTGGCTACACGACGCTCAACAGGGCTATTTGTATCCAGCCCCTTTGGGCTGTAACCAATCAGAGAATGACACACACATCTACCTGCTGATAGGGTAGAGGCAATCATGATAGGTAATGCCCATATTGAGAGTGGGAGATGAGAGCACGCAGTAGTTATAATGAATATACTGCGTGTGGGAGAAACAATACAGCGATGATAGCTAATTATTCAGATAGGGAAATGTGAGCATTTGTACATCGGAACAAGTGGAGTAACAATTAAAACCAGGCACATGACGTTTTTTTTAAAAACAGGCACATGACGTTTTTTAAAACCAGGCACATGACGTCTTTTAAAAACAAGGTCATATTGAGCTGTGACATAGTATGCTGTGCATACAGTAAAAACACTGTCATTGCGGGCTGAAAAATGCATATGTACAATACTGTGCGGTAAATATATGTCAGTGTGAGTCAAGGAATGCAATTCATTCCAAACGTTTTATGTGACTAGAAACGGCATTCAACTGTCACCTTAATCATTAGTCTTAGGTGACAGCGAGAAGCTATATGCCGGTCTATCTGATCGCATGTGTATGGGAATATTCATGCGATATTGATATTATGGTGTATTCAATTCATACCTCTGATGGCACAAATTAGTATAGTATAATAAAATTACCACGACTGCGTGTCGCACTGGGTGTTTAGGCATATATACCATAGAAAATACGTTCCAATATCAATCTGCCTATGTAATAGGTAGTTATAATGTTGTTATAGGGTTACTTAACGTGATTGTGTATATCACATATTGGATTAGTGAGCCTAGTAATAGCCCATAGGGAGTTATAATCCCGGAATGTGTGTGCTTTTATAATTAAAGTTAGAAACGTATAGGAGCATTCCCAAAATATAGGAGCACTTCAAAATTATATAAAGTGCAAATAGAAAGCAAATAAATACGAGAGTAGATCAAACACAATAAGATATTACATGCGAGCAAGTATAGGAGTATACATATATATATATAAATAGGATAAATACGTATAAATATAAAAAATATATATAATATAAGTAAATGTATAAATATATATAAAAATATAAAAATATGCATTTTAGCGATCTTAAAAGCGATAAAACCACACAAAATCGCATAAAAAGTCGCATAAAAAAATCGCATAAAAAAGTCGCATCTAAAATATAGTAAATCATCCATAAAAACATATAAAAAATATATAAATATAAATATAATGAGTATGTAAAGACCCATAAAATATATGTTTATATCAGGATGATAAAAAATAGGAGAGGTATGTAGGATGTTAATAAATAAATATATATATATATATGCATATGTAAAATACAACCAATATAAATATAAATATAAGCCTAAAATAGAGCATAAAATTCATTAAATTCATTAAATATAGTAACAGAGCCCTTGAGAGTATTCGGGACATAAATTAATCACTGGTCACTGATAAAACAATTTATGTCAAGGTCTACGTTCAAACCTTTTGGCGACAAAGTGTCTACCAAGTATATCCATTCTGTCTCTTTCTTAGATAATTCACGTACCCGGTTTGAACCTCTCCAATTGGGCTTGAGGTGGTCTATCCCCCAGAATTTTAACCCTGAGGGATCCTGTTTATGATGATTCTTAAAATGAAGGGATAAGTTATGCTCTTTATATCCAAGTTTGATGTTTGCGATATGCTCAGCGATCCTGATGCGTAGAAGCCTTTTAGTCCTACCTATGTATATCAACTTGCAGGGACACTGAATCGCATACACGACATAAGACGTGTTGCAGGTAATGAACTCTTTTATTTTGAACTCATTGTTATTAGTGGTAGAGGTAAAGGTTTCTAATGCCCGTATCTGTACATTAACCTCTCTACATGCCCTGCATTTTCTGCATGAGTAGAATCCGTCTTTGTCCCAAAACGATGGGTGTTTGGATGGGGGATCTAGAATCTTCTTTACGATTTTGTCTGCATGACTTGGTGCCTTTTTATAAATAAAACCTGGTATCTGTGGGAGAGCTGTTTTCAAAGTCTTGTCCATCTGGAGTATATGCCAATGGGTCTGAAATATTGCTTCAACCTCTTTATGTTGTGCATGAAAACCTGACAAGAAGCTCCATTCTTGACTGTTTCTGTTTGGTGGGGTGGTTTTCTCTTCCAGCAGGCTATGTCTTGGCACCTTGGAGACGTCATTAATCACTTTATCTAGTCGTTCTCCCTTGTAGCCCTTCTCCTCAAATTTTTTCTTAATTATAGCTGATTGCGTGTTAAAATCAGATTCTTTAGTGCAATTTCTTCTAATCCTTGTAAATTGGCCTTTGGGTATGTTTTTAAGCCACATAGGGTGATGTCCACTCTGTATTGGGAGGTAGCTATTAGCATCTGTTGGTTTAAAAAAGACTTTTGTTTGTAGTTTGTTTGTTTCTCTAAAAATGGTCACATCAAGGAAGTTAATACTCTGTGTGTTTATTTCACTTGTGAGTACAATATTACTGGAGTTGCAATTCAGTTCAGTTAAAAATAATTCCAATGATGCACGAGATCCAGACCATATAAAAAACAAATCATCAATATATCGTTTATATAAAACCAGACTTTCTTTTCTAAAAGCAAAAATGTTCTTATCTTCCCATTCACCCATGAAGAGATTTGCTATACTTGGTGCGAATCTGGCCCCCATGGCTACGCCTCTTTTCTGAGAGTAGAAGTGGCCGCTATACCAGAAGTAGTTATGGCTTAAACAAAAGTCTAGTGCATACCGGAGAAAGCATTTATGATTGTGATTTAGATCCTCTCTTTGGCTAAGAGCCCAATTTAGGGCCAGCAGCGCATCATCGTGTTGGATTATAGTGTATAGTGATGATACGTCTGCTGTGACCAAAAAGACTTCATCAGTATTACTCAAATCTATAGTTTCCAGATATTGTAAAAGGCTCTTAGTGTCTCGTAAATAAGCTTTTGTCTGGATAACACTTTTTTGGAGAAAGAGATCCAAATATTGTCCCATCCTTGAAGCAACAGAGCCAATCCCGTTCACAATAGGTCTCCCTGGGGGGCACCTGATATCTTTGTGGATCTTGGGGAGTGTGTAGATTGTGGGGATCCTGCTACTACTGGGGTTAAGATATTTACTTTCTTTTGAGGTTAGTACACCCAGTGTGCATCCCAACTGAACAAGAATGTCTAGTTCTTTCTCATATTGAGGTGTCGGGTCTCGTTCCAATTTCTTATAGGTGTCTCCATCGGACAACATTTCTGACAATTGTTTGTGATAAAAATCTTTGGTTAAAATCACTACTCCTCCTCCTTTATCAGCTGGTCTAATGATGATCTCTTTTCTCTCTTCGAGTAATTTTATGCCTTCCTGTATATGTCGAGGATTCACGTCTCGTTTCGGTATGACTTTCTCCAGATCCCTTAAAACAAGCCCTTTAAAAACATCGATGTGTTGATTGGCCCCATTCAGAGGATTAAAAAGAGATTTGTTCCGGAGACCGCTGTCCGTTTGCACTGAGGACAGACTTGTGCTTGGTTGTGAGGTTTTATTTAAAAAATACTTTTTCATGTTGATCTTTCTCATATATTTGTGTACGTCGATAAATACGTTAAATTTGTTAATTGGTCTTTTAAGGCCACATTTTAAACCGAGATGTAGAATATTCGTTTCCTTATGCGTTAGAATTGTGTCTGTTAAATTAAAAATGCCCTCTAATCCTTTTCTCTCCGTCTTTTTCTTGAGCTTCCTTCCTGCTCTGCACCCACGTAATCGTCTCTTCTCTGTTCGTGGTGCTGTGTATAATTCTCCTCCCAGTATGGTTGATCTCTCCATTGGGGGTATTGTGTTGGCATCGGTGGTCTTCCTCTTCGTGGTGGGTGACCCCGACCTCGTTTTTGCCATCCTCTCCCCCTCCCTAAAAAAGGACGTGGGGAGGGTTGTCTCTCTCGATTTTCTTGTTGGCTTAATGCCTCGTATCTGTTATGTGTGGGGATCCTATAATTATGTGGGGGTGGTCTCTGCATCGGTGGTCCTTTCCCACCTCTCGGGGGATAGCCTCTTCCATAATGGTTCTCATTGCGGACAGGTGTAGAGCAGTTATTGGGTGTCTGGGAGGCTACAATAGTATCATCATTATCTCCACTTATGAGATTGTTAGTGATAGTGGTATTTTGTTGCCTTCCAGGGACTGTGCCCCTTAAGACTTGTTCTCTATTCCTGTCTGTCTGTGGGCCATTATTAGTTTGTTGCCATAAATATATGGTGTTATTCTGAAAGTCGCCCAGATCACGGTGGAATTTCTTGGTTTTTTTCTTTTGCGTGTCTTTATCGACTTTTTCAAGTCTCTTTTTTATTCGTGTATTAAAATCTGTGACTTGCTGTGTGTCTTTTATTGGGTCAAGCTGCGTTTTTAAACCATTAATCCTTGTTTCTAATTTCGTCATTTTCATGCGTTTTCTCTTCAGGATTAGTTCTTGCAGTTTGAGACCCATTGAATTAAAAAACTCTAGCCATTCTTGTACAGATTCTGGATCGTCTAAACCATCCTGGGGGACCACCTCCCATCTCAAGCTTCTAATAATAATTTTCTCTCTTAAATAATGTTCCAATGTACAAATGTCCCACCAAGTCCTAACTAGTTTCTCTAATGCATTCCCTAGAGCAGTAATTGCTCCATTAAAATTTGCTTGTACCGTAGTGTGTTCATTGATTGTAAAAATACTATTAATATCGATGTGTCTATTGGATAAAAACTGCAAAGCATCCATGGCAGCCGAGAGAATGAATAAAATATGAAAAAGAGAGTGTGTCTGAAACGGCCTATTGTACACTACTCAGCGCCTGCTGTTTGGGTTACAGTCAGTTAATGCAGATAGACACACCCGTAAAAGCAGTAATAAATATATAAATCACTAAATAAATATATAAATAAATATCAGCAGCTGTTTCAATAAATAGAAAATGTAAAAATGGGATAGTAAAAAATTTCAAGCACTGATGTACATGAGAAATAGACTACTAAAAACAGCGCTAGATTTCCAGTATCACAATGTTCAGTCCAAATGTTTTTGAAAAGATACTGGGTTCACAATCGCAGAAATATAACTGTAAAGATAAACTTAAAACGTTCGTTCGGTGCAGAAAATAGTGATGAGTGAGCAGTTCAAGGTTGCATCAAGGTGACATCATTTGTAGACCAAGTAATACCCCGTGTGACTTGTTCCACCACGTGCGGAGAAATCCCCCTTAGGGGTTTAAACTTACCAGAGGTAAGAATCAAACAGGCATATCAGGTATAGGTCATCGAATGGTTAAACTGCATCTGCTATTCATCCACCAAAATGGCCACCAATCAGCCTTGTAAACTTCTTATAATCTCATCATCACCAAACACCAAACTGCATCAGGGGTCCAGGGGGGAATTGGCTCCAAATAAACTCGCCATAAAAACAAATAAAATTTTGCACATAGCGTAATTCTGTTTATTCTTAAAACATGTAAATAAAACCACCCATAAAAGATCCCATAAGTATAGCAGCGTACATTAAAGTTACTTTCAGTTATGCAAACAAGAATCACTTGCGTTTTGGGTTTGTTAGAAAAACCCCACAGCGGCATCCATAGTACTTCCTGTAGTCTGTAGTGTGTCTATCCAGACACAGGGACAGCTTCCTGGTAGCAGTGGAGCGCAGCTGGAACGCAGGCGTCACTTCCGGTCAGCGTCGTGTAGGCCACGCCCTTACGCGTTTCGTCACTTCCGACTTCAACAGAGGGCGTGGCTACACGACGCTCAACAGGGCTATTTGTATCCAGCCCCTTTGGGCTGTAACCAATCAGAGAATGACACACACATCTACCTGCTGATAGGGTAGAGGCAATCATGATAGGTAATGCCCATATTGAGAGTGGGAGATGAGAGCACGCAGTAGTTATAATGAATATACTGCGTGTGGGAGAAACAATACAGCGATGATAGCTAATTATTCAGATAGGGAAATGTGAGCATTTGTACATCGGAACAAGTGGAGTAACAATTAAAACCAGGCACATGACGTTTTTTTTAAAAACAGGCACATGACGTTTTTTAAAACCAGGCACATGACGTCTTTTAAAAACAAGGTCATATTGAGCTGTGACATAGTATGCTGTGCATACAGTAAAAACACTGTCATTGCGGGCTGAAAAATGCATATGTACAATACTGTGCGGTAAATATATGTCAGTGTGAGTCAAGGAATGCAATTCATTCCAAACGTTTTATGTGACTAGAAACGGCATTCAACTGTCACCTTAATCATTAGTCTTAGGTGACAGCGAGAAGCTATATGCCGGTCTATCTGATCGCATGTGTATGGGAATATTCATGCGATATTGATATTATGGTGTATTCAATTCATACCTCTGATGGCACAAATTAGTATAGTATAATAAAATTACCACGACTGCGTGTCGCACTGGGTGTTTAGGCATATATACCATAGAAAATACGTTCCAATATCAATCTGCCTATGTAATAGGTAGTTATAATGTTGTTATAGGGTTACTTAACGTGATTGTGTATATCACATATTGGATTAGTGAGCCTAGTAATAGCCCATAGGGAGTTATAATCCCGGAATGTGTGTGCTTTTATAATTAAAGTTAGAAACGTATAGGAGCATTCCCAAAATATAGGAGCACTTCAAAATTATATAAAGTGCAAATAGAAAGCAAATAAATACGAGAGTAGATCAAACACAATAAGATATTACATGCGAGCAAGTATAGGAGTATACATATATATATATAAATAGGATAAATACGTATAAATATAAAAAATATATATAATATAAGTAAATGTATAAATATATATAAAAATATAAAAATATGCATTTTAGCGATCTTAAAAGCGATAAAACCACACAAAATCGCATAAAAAGTCGCATAAAAAAATCGCATAAAAAAGTCGCATCTAAAATATAGTAAATCATCCATAAAAACATATAAAAAAATATATAAATATAAATATAATGAGTATGTAAAGACCCATAAAATATATGTTTATATCAGGATGATAAAAAATAGGAGAGGTATGTAGGATGTTAATAAATAAATATATATATATATATGCATATGTAAAATACAACCAATATAAATATAAATATAAGCCTAAAATAGAGCATAAAATTCATTAAATTCATTAAATATAGTAACAGAGCCCTTGAGAGTATTCGGGACATAAATTAATCACTGGTCACTGATAAAACAATTTATGTCAAGGTCTACGTTCAAACCTTTTGGCGACAAAGTGTCTACCAAGTATATCCATTCTGTCTCTTTCTTAGATAATTCACGTACCCGGTTTGAACCTCTCCAATTGGGCTTGAGGTGGTCTATCCCCCAGAATTTTAACCCTGAGGGATCCTGTTTATGATGATTCTTAAAATGAAGGGATAAGTTATGCTCTTTATATCCAAGTTTGATGTTTGCGATATGCTCAGCGATCCTGATGCGTAGAAGCCTTTTAGTCCTACCTATGTATATCAACTTGCAGGGACACTGAATCGCATACACGACATAAGACGTGTTGCAGGTAATGAACTCTTTTATTTTGAACTCATTGTTATTAGTGGTAGAGGTAAAGGTTTCTAATGCCCGTATCTGTACATTAACCTCTCTACATGCCCTGCATTTTCTGCATGAGTAGAATCCGTCTTTGTCCCAAAACGATGGGTGTTTGGATGGGGGATCTAGAATCTTCTTTACGATTTTGTCTGCATGACTTGGTGCCTTTTTATAAATAAAACCTGGTATCTGTGGGAGAGCTGTTTTCAAAGTCTTGTCCATCTGGAGTATATGCCAATGGGTCTGAAATATTGCTTCAACCTCTTTATGTTGTGCATGAAAACCTGACAAGAAGCTCCATTCTTGACTGTTTCTGTTTGGTGGGGTGGTTTTCTCTTCCAGCAGGCTATGTCTTGGCACCTTGGAGACGTCATTAATCACTTTATCTAGTCGTTCTCCCTTGTAGCCCTTCTCCTCAAATTTTTTCTTAATTATAGCTGATTGCGTGTTAAAATCAGATTCTTTAGTGCAATTTCTTCTAATCCTTGTAAATTGGCCTTTGGGTATGTTTTTAAGCCACATAGGGTGATGTCCACTCTGTATTGGGAGGTAGCTATGCAGACAAAATCGTAAAGAAGATTCTAGATCCCCCATCCAAACACCCATCGTTTTGGGACAAAGACGGATTCTACTCATGCAGAAAATGCAGGGCATGTAGAGAGGTTAATGTACAGATACGGGCATTAGAAACCTTTACCTCTACCACTAATAACAATGAGTTCAAAATAAAAGAGTTCATTACCTGCAACACGTCTTATGTCGTGTATGCGATTCAGTGTCCCTGCAAGTTGATATACATAGGTAGGACTAAAAGGCTTCTACGCATCAGGATCGCTGAGCATATCGCAAACATCAAACTTGGATATAAAGAGCATAACTTATCCCTTCATTTTAAGAATCATCATAAACAGGATCCCTCAGGGTTAAAATTCTGGGGGATAGACCACCTCAAGCCCAATTGGAGAGGTTCAAACCGGGTACGTGAATTATCTAAGAAAGAGACAGAATGGATATACTTGGTAGACACTTTGTCGCCAAAAGGTTTGAACGTAGACCTTGACATAAATTGTTTTATCAGTGACCAGTGATTAATTTATGTCCCGAATACTCTCAAGGGCTCTGTTACTATATTTAATGAATTTAATGAATTTTATGCTCTATTTTAGGCTTATATTTATATTTATATTGGTTGTATTTTACATATGCATATATATATATATATTTATTTATTAACATCCTACATACCTCTCCTATTTTTTATCATCCTGATATAAACATATATTTTATGGGTCTTTACATACTCATTATATTTATATTTATATATTTTTTATATGTTTTTATGGATGATTTACTATATTTTAGATGCGACTTTTTTATGCGATTTTTTTATGCGACTTTTTATGCGATTTTGTGTGGTTTTATCGCTTTTAAGATCGCTAAAATGCATATTTTTATATTTTTATATATATTTATACATTTACTTATATTATATATATTTTTTATATTTATACGTATTTATCCTATTTATATATATATATGTATACTCCTATACTTGCTCGCATGTAATATCTTATTGTGTTTGATCTACTCTCGTATTTATTTGCTTTCTATTTGCACTTTATATAATTTTGAAGTGCTCCTATATTTTGGGAATGCTCCTATACGTTTCTAACTTTAATTATAAAAGCACACACATTCCGGGATTATAACTCCCTATGGGCTATTACTAGGCTCACTAATCCAATATGTGATATACACAATCACGTTAAGTAACCCTATAACAACATTATAACTACCTATTACATAGGCAGATTGATATTGGAACGTATTTTCTATGGTATATATGCCTAAACACCCAGTGCGACACGCAGTCGTGGTAATTTTATTATACTATACTAATTTGTGCCATCAGAGGTATGAATTGAATACACCATAATATCAATATCGCATGAATATTCCCATACACATGCGATCAGATAGACCGGCATATAGCTTCTCGCTGTCACCTAAGACTAATGATTAAGGTGACAGTTGAATGCCGTTTCTAGTCACATAAAACGTTTGGAATGAATTGCATTCCTTGACTCACACTGACATATATTTACCGCACAGTATTGTACATATGCATTTTTCAGCCCGCAATGACAGTGTTTTTACTGTATGCACAGCATACTATGTCACAGCTCAATATGACCTTGTTTTTAAAAGACGTCATGTGCCTGGTTTTAAAAAACGTCATGTGCCTGTTTTTAAAAAAAACGTCATGTGCCTGGTTTTAATTGTTACTCCACTTGTTCCGATGTACAAATGCTCACATTTCCCTATCTGAATAATTAGCTATCATCGCTGTATTGTTTCTCCCACACGCAGTATATTCATTATAACTACTGCGTGCTCTCATCTCCCACTCTCAATATGGGCATTACCTATCATGATTGCCTCTACCCTATCAGCAGGTAGATGTGTGTGTCATTCTCTGATTGGTTACAGCCCAAAGGGGCTGGATACAAATAGCCCTGTTGAGCGTCGTGTAGCCACGCCCTCTGTTGAAGTCGGAAGTGACGAAACGCGTAAGGGCGTGGCCTACACGACGCTGACCGGAAGTGACGCCTGCGTTCCAGCTGCGCTCCACTGCTACCAGGAAGCTGTCCCTGTGTCTGGATAGACACACTACAGACTACAGGAAGTACTATGGATGCCGCTGTGGGGTTTTTCTAACAAACCCAAAACGCAAGTGATTCTTGTTTGCATAACTGAAAGTAACTTTAATGTACGCTGCTATACTTATGGGATCTTTTATGGGTGGTTTTATTTACATGTTTTAAGAATAAACAGAATTACGCTATGTGCAAAATTTTATTTGTTTTTATGGCGAGTTTATTTGGAGCCAATTCCCCCCTGGACCCCTGATGCAGTTTGGTGTTTGGTGATGATGAGATTATAAGAAGTTTACAAGGCTGATTGGTGGCCATTTTGGTGGATGAATAGCAGATGCAGTTTAACCATTCGATGACCTATACCTGATATGCCTGTTTGATTCTTACCTCTGGTAAGTTTAAACCCCTAAGGGGGATTTCTCCGCACGTGGTGGAACAAGTCACACGGGGTATTACTTGGTCTACAAATGATGTCACCTTGATGCAACCTTGAACTGCTCACTCATCACTATTTTCTGCACCGAACGAACGTTTTAAGTTTATCTTTACAGTTATATTTCTGCGATTGTGAACCCAGTATCTTTTCAAAAACATTTGGACTGAACATTGTGATACTGGAAATCTAGTGCTGTTTTTAGTAGTCTATTTCTCATGTACATCAGTGCTTGAAATTTTTTACTATCCCATTTTTACATTTTCTATTTATTGAAACAGCTGCTGATATTTATTTATATATTTATTTAGTGATTTATATATTTATTACTGCTTTTACGGGTGTGTCTATCTGCATTAACTGACTGTAACCCAAACAGCAGGCGCTGAGTAGTGTACAATAGGCCGTTTCAGACACACTCTCTTTTTCATATTTTATTCATTCTCTCGGCTGCCATGGATGCTTTGCAGTTTTTATCCAATAGACACATCGATATTAATAGTATTTTTACAATCAATGAACACACTACGGTACAAGCAAATTTTAATGGAGCAATTACTGCTCTAGGGAATGCATTAGAGAAACAAGTTAGGACTTGGTGGGACATTTGTACATTGGAACATTATTTAAGAGAGAAAATTATTATTAGAAGCTTGAGATGGGAGGTGGTCCCCCAGGATGGTTTAGACGATCCAGAATCTGTACAAGAATGGCTAGAGTTTTTTAATTCAATGGGTCTCAAACTGCAAGAACTAATCCTGAAGAGAAAACGCATGAAAATGACGAAATTAGAAACAAGGATTAATGATTTAAAAACGCAGCTTGACCCAATAAAAGACACACAGCAAGTCACAGATTTTAATACACGAATAAAAAAGAGACTTGAAAAAGTCGATAAAGACACGCAAAAGAAAAAAACCAAGAAATTCCACCGTGATCTGGGCGACTTTCAGAATAACACCATATATTTATGGCAACAAACTAATAATGGCCCACAGACAGACAGGAATAGAGAACAAGTCTTAAGGGGCACAGTCCCTGGAAGGCAACAAAATACCACTATCACTAACAATCTCATAAGTGGAGATAATGATGATACTATTGTAGCCTCCCAGACACCCAATAACTGCTCTACACCTGTCCGCAATGAGAACCATTATGGAAGAGGCTATCCCCCGAGAGGTGGGAAAGGACCACCGATGCAGAGACCACCCCCACATAATTATAGGATCCCCACACATAACAGATACGAGGCATTAAGCCAACAAGAAAATCGAGAGAGACAACCCTCCCCACGTCCTTTTTTAGGGAGGGGGAGAGGATGGCAAAAACGAGGTCGGGGTCACCCACCACGAAGAGGAAGACCACCGATGCCAACACAATACCCCCAATGGAGAGATCAACCATACTGGGAGGAGAATTATACACAGCACCACGAACAGAGAAGAGACGATTACGTGGGTGCAGAGCAGGAAGGAAGCTCAAGAAAAAGACGGAGAGAAAAGGATTAGAGGGCATTTTTAATTTAACAGACACAATTCTAACGCATAAGGAAACGAATATTCTACATCTCGGTTTAAAATGTGGCCTTAAAAGACCAATTAACAAATTTAACGTATTTATCGACGTACACAAATATATGAGAAAGATCAACATGAAAAAGTATTTTTTAAATAAAACCTCACAACCAAGCACAAGTCTGTCCTCAGTGCAAACGGACAGCGGTCTCCGGAACAAATCTCTTTTTAATCCTCTGAATGGGGCCAATCAACACATCGATGTTTTTAAAGGGCTTGTTTTAAGGGATCTGGAGAAAGTCATACCGAAACGAGACGTGAATCCTCGACATATACAGGAAGGCATAAAATTACTCGAAGAGAGAAAAGAGATCATCATTAGACCAGCTGATAAAGGAGGAGGAGTAGTGATTTTAACCAAAGATTTTTATCACAAACAATTGTCAGAAATGTTGTCCGATGGAGACACCTATAAGAAATTGGAACGAGACCCGACACCTCAATATGAGAAAGAACTAGACATTCTTGTTCAGTTGGGATGCACACTGGGTGTACTAACCTCAAAAGAAAGTAAATATCTTAACCCCAGTAGTAGCAGGATCCCCACAATCTACACACTCCCCAAGATCCACAAAGATATCAGGTGCCCCCCAGGGAGACCTATTGTGAACGGGATTGGCTCTGTTGCTTCAAGGATGGGACAATATTTGGATCTCTTTCTCCAAAAAAGTGTTATCCAGACAAAAGCTTATTTACGAGACACTAAGAGCCTTTTACAATATCTGGAAACTATAGATTTGAGTAATACTGATGAAGTCTTTTTGGTCACAGCAGACGTATCATCACTATACACTATAATCCAACACGATGATGCGCTGCTGGCCCTAAATTGGGCTCTTAGCCAAAGAGAGGATCTAAATCACAATCATAAATGCTTTCTCCGGTATGCACTAGACTTTTGTTTAAGCCATAACTACTTCTGGTATAGCGGCCACTTCTACTCTCAGAAAAGAGGCGTAGCCATGGGGGCCAGATTCGCACCAAGTATAGCAAATCTCTTCATGGGTGAATGGGAAGATAAGAACATTTTTGCTTTTAGAAAAGAAAGTCTGGTTTTATATAAACGATATATTGATGATTTGTTTTTTATATGGTCTGGATCTCGTGCATCATTGGAATTATTTTTAACTGAACTGAATTGCAACTCCAGTAATATTGTACTCACAAGTGAAATAAACACACAGAGTATTAACTTCCTTGATGTGACCATTTTTAGAGAAACAAACAAACTACAAACAAAAGTCTTTTTTAAACCAACAGATGCTAATAGCTACCTCCCAATACAGAGTGGACATCACCCTATGTGGCTTAAAAACATACCCAAAGGCCAATTTACAAGGATTAGAAGAAATTGCACTAAAGAATCTGATTTTAACACGCAATCAGCTATAATTAAGAAAAAATTTGAGGAGAAGGGCTACAAGGGAGAACGACTAGATAAAGTGATTAATGACGTCTCCAAGGTGCCAAGACATAGCCTGCTGGAAGAGAAAACCACCCCACCAAACAGAAACAGTCAAGAATGGAGCTTCTTGTCAGGTTTTCATGCACAACATAAAGAGGTTGAAGCAATATTTCAGACCCATTGGCATATACTCCAGATGGACAAGACTTTGAAAACAGCTCTCCCACAGATACCAGGTTTTATTTATAAAAAGGCACCAAGTCATGCAGACAAAATCGTAAAGAAGATTCTAGATCCCCCATCCAAACACCCATCGTTTTGGGACAAAGACGGATTCTACTCATGCAGAAAATGCAGGGCATGTAGAGAGGTTAATGTACAGATACGGGCATTAGAAACCTTTACCTCTACCACTAATAACAATGAGTTCAAAATAAAAGAGTTCATTACCTGCAACACGTCTTATGTCGTGTATGCGATTCAGTGTCCCTGCAAGTTGATATACATAGGTAGGACTAAAAGGCTTCTACGCATCAGGATCGCTGAGCATATCGCAAACATCAAACTTGGATATAAAGAGCATAACTTATCCCTTCATTTTAAGAATCATCATAAACAGGATCCCTCAGGGTTAAAATTCTGGGGGATAGACCACCTCAAGCCCAATTGGAGAGGTTCAAACCGGGTACGTGAATTATCTAAGAAAGAGACAGAATGGATATACTTGGTAGACACTTTGTCGCCAAAAGGTTTGAACGTAGACCTTGACATAAATTGTTTTATCAGTGACCAGTGATTAATTTATGTCCCGAATACTCTCAAGGGCTCTGTTACTATATTTAATGAATTTAATGAATTTTATGCTCTATTTTAGGCTTATATTTATATTTATATTGGTTGTATTTTACATATGCATATATATATATATATTTATTTATTAACATCCTACATACCTCTCCTATTTTTTATCATCCTGATATAAACATATATTTTATGGGTCTTTACATACTCATTATATTTATATTTATATATTTTTTATATGTTTTTATGGATGATTTACTATATTTTAGATGCGACTTTTTTATGCGATTTTTTTATGCGACTTTTTATGCGATTTTGTGTGGTTTTATCGCTTTTAAGATCGCTAAAATGCATATTTTTATATTTTTATATATATTTATACATTTACTTATATTATATATATTTTTTATATTTATACGTATTTATCCTATTTATATATATATATGTATACTCCTATACTTGCTCGCATGTAATATCTTATTGTGTTTGATCTACTCTCGTATTTATTTGCTTTCTATTTGCACTTTATATAATTTTGAAGTGCTCCTATATTTTGGGAATGCTCCTATACGTTTCTAACTTTAATTATAAAAGCACACACATTCCGGGATTATAACTCCCTATGGGCTATTACTAGGCTCACTAATCCAATATGTGATATACACAATCACGTTAAGTAACCCTATAACAACATTATAACTACCTATTACATAGGCAGATTGATATTGGAACGTATTTTCTATGGTATATATGCCTAAACACCCAGTGCGACACGCAGTCGTGGTAATTTTATTATACTATACTAATTTGTGCCATCAGAGGTATGAATTGAATACACCATAATATCAATATCGCATGAATATTCCCATACACATGCGATCAGATAGACCGGCATATAGCTTCTCGCTGTCACCTAAGACTAATGATTAAGGTGACAGTTGAATGCCGTTTCTAGTCACATAAAACGTTTGGAATGAATTGCATTCCTTGACTCACACTGACATATATTTACCGCACAGTATTGTACATATGCATTTTTCAGCCCGCAATGACAGTGTTTTTACTGTATGCACAGCATACTATGTCACAGCTCAATATGACCTTGTTTTTAAAAGACGTCATGTGCCTGGTTTTAAAAAACGTCATGTGCCTGTTTTTAAAAAAAACGTCATGTGCCTGGTTTTAATTGTTACTCCACTTGTTCCGATGTACAAATGCTCACATTTCCCTATCTGAATAATTAGCTATCATCGCTGTATTGTTTCTCCCACACGCAGTATATTCATTATAACTACTGCGTGCTCTCATCTCCCACTCTCAATATGGGCATTACCTATCATGATTGCCTCTACCCTATCAGCAGGTAGATGTGTGTGTCATTCTCTGATTGGTTACAGCCCAAAGGGGCTGGATACAAATAGCCCTGTTGAGCGTCGTGTAGCCACGCCCTCTGTTGAAGTCGGAAGTGACGAAACGCGTAAGGGCGTGGCCTACACGACGCTGACCGGAAGTGACGCCTGCGTTCCAGCTGCGCTCCACTGCTACCAGGAAGCTGTCCCTGTGTCTGGATAGACACACTACAGACTACAGGAAGTACTATGGATGCCGCTGTGGGGTTTTTCTAACAAACCCAAAACGCAAGTGATTCTTGTTTGCATAACTGAAAGTAACTTTAATGTACGCTGCTATACTTATGGGATCTTTTATGGGTGGTTTTATTTACATGTTTTAAGAATAAACAGAATTACGCTATGTGCAAAATTTTATTTGTTTTTATGGCGAGTTTATTTGGAGCCAATTCCCCCCTGGACCCCTGATGCAGTTTGGTGTTTGGTGATGATGAGATTATAAGAAGTTTACAAGGCTGATTGGTGGCCATTTTGGTGGATGAATAGCAGATGCAGTTTAACCATTCGATGACCTATACCTGATATGCCTGTTTGATTCTTACCTCTGGTAAGTTTAAACCCCTAAGGGGGATTTCTCCGCACGTGGTGGAACAAGTCACACGGGGTATTACTTGGTCTACAAATGATGTCACCTTGATGCAACCTTGAACTGCTCACTCATCACTATTTTCTGCACCGAACGAACGTTTTAAGTTTATCTTTACAGTTATATTTCTGCGATTGTGAACCCAGTATCTTTTCAAAAACATTTGGACTGAACATTGTGATACTGGAAATCTAGCGCTGTTTTTAGTAGTCTATTTCTCATGTACATCAGTGCTTGAAATTTTTTACTATCCCATTTTTACATATATATATATATATATATTAGATTTTGAAGTGGCAGTCAAAGTACCATATACTGTACATTTAGCCACAAGCTTTCCTTCCACCATTATTCACAGATTTATATAGTTAGCAAAAAGTATTGCAAGAAAAAATAAGTGATCACAATTTTTCCCATGAAAAGAAGAGGTATGGTAAATATGTGTAATATATATATTTTTAGCAAGTTTCTGTTGCATTAAAAAAAATGCTTCCATGCTTTGATATTACCTGCAGAAGTAAACACAGTTAGGCTCATTTACTGCAACAATGCAATGAACAAAAATGTTGGTCAATGCACATTAACTTATAGTAACCAAATTTAAGAATGCAGGATTTTATTAACCTATGATATGCATATATGAACAGTGTATTTTTTATTAATTTTTTTGTGTTTGGAGTGCTTATTTCCTTATCAACAAATGTGTTTCTGCTTGTAAACTTCTTTTGCTTAAGTACTGTATAAGCTAGATGATACTACATGTTTATCGAAATGCTGTATTATTGACAGTAGGTGTTATAAACTAATTTTACAAGAGTTTTGTTGTACACTCCAATAGACATGTGCGATTAGTTTCGTCCGAATTCGTAATTCGTCCGAATTTTTCGAAATTCGTACGAATTGACGAAATCGTAGTACAAATTTTTTCGAATACGAATTCCGTACGGAATACGAAATTCCGTTTACGAATTTCGTCGCCTAATTTATTCGAATCCGACTACCAAATATCGAATTTCAACTAATATGAAAGAAATTATTATAGCGGATATAACGAATGATTCTAATGGATTCGAATGAATTCGAATGACAAAGTGTCATTTTTGCAGAAAAAATTCCGTTTACGAATTTCAGCTCCAAATTATTCGAATCCAACTACCAATATCGAATTTCAACTAATTCGAAAGAAATTATTATAGCAGATATAACGAATGAATTCAAATGAATTCGAATGATTCGAAGTGTCATTTTTGCAGAAAAAAAAGCTATTTAAAATCACTCGCGGCTATTGCCGGCAAATGAAATGTCGGCTCCGTAACACAGAGAACAGTCATTCATTGATATAAAAAAAAAAAAAAAGCATAGGGGTCCCCCCAAGTTCAAAAACCAGGCCCTTCAGGTCTTGTATGGATATTAAGGGGAACCCCAGCCAAAAAAAAAATGGCGTGGGGTCCCCCTCAAAATCCATACCAGACCCTTTATCCGAGCACGCAACCTGGCAGGCCGCAGGAAAAGAGAGGGGGACGAGAGCTGCCCCCCTCCCGCCTGAACTGTACCAGGCCACATGCCCTCAACATTGGGAGGGTGCTTTGGGGGTCTGACCCCCAAAGCACCTTGTCCCCATGTTGATGGGGACAAGGGCCTCATCCCCACAACCCTGGCCGGTGGTTGTGGGGGTCTGCGGGCGGGGGGCTTATCGGAATCTGGAAGCCCCCTTTAACAAGGGGACCCCCAGATCCCGCCCCCCCCTGTGTGAAATGGTAAGGGGGTACAAAAGTACCCCTACCATTTCACCAAAAAAGGTGACAAAAATGGTAAAAATGACAGGAGACGGTCTTTGACAATTCCTTTATTAAAATCTTCTTTCTTCTTTCTTCTGGTCTTCCTTTCTTCATCTTCTCCTTCCATCATCTTCTTCCATCTTCTTCTTCCTCCGATCCGCTTCTTCTTGCTCCAGGCTTCTCGTCCGGCATCGGCGTCTCTTCAGGGCCGCTCCTCGCAATGGGAGGCTCCCGCTCTGTGAGGCTTCGCTCCGGCTGACAGGCCTTTTATAACGGAGGGCACCTGGTAACCCCGCCCCCTCTGACGCACGGGGATGTCATGGGGACTTCCCTATGGCTTTCCCCATGATGTCAGATGGGGGGCGGGGTCACCAGGTGCCCTCCGTTATAAAAGACCTGTCAGCCGCAGCGAAGCCTCACAGAGCGGGAGCCTCCCATTGCGCGGAGCGGCCCGAGAACAGACGCCGATGCCGGACGAGAAGGACGAGAAGACCGGAGCAAGAAGAAGCGGATCGGAGGAAGAAGAAGATGGAAGAAGATGACGGAAGAAGAAGATGAAGAAAGGAAGAAGACCAGAAGAAAGAAGAAAGAAGATTTTAATAAAGGAATTGTCAAAGACCGTCTCCTGTCATTTTTACCATTTTTGACACTTTTTTGGTGAAATGGTAGGGGTACTTTTGTACCCCCTTACCATTTCACACAGGGGGGGCCGGGATCTGGGGGTCCCCTTGTTAAAGGGGGCTTCCAGATTCCGATAAGCCCCCGCCCGCAGACCCCCACAACCACCGGCCAGGGTTGTGGGGATGAGGCCCTTGTCCTCATCAACATGGGGACAAGGTGCTTTGGGGGTCTCAGACCCCCAAAGCACCCTCCCGATGTTGAGGGCATGTGGCCTGGTACAGTTCAGGCGGGAGGGGGGGCCGCTCTCGTCCCCCCTCTTTTCCTGTGGCCTGCCAGGTTGCGTGCTCGGATAAGGGTCTGGTTTGGATTTTGAGGGGGACCCCACGCCATTTTTTTGGGCTGGGGTTCCCCTTAAAATCCATCCCAGACCTCAAGGGTCTGGTATGGATATTTAGGGGGACCCTACGCCATTTTTTTTGGCTGGGGTCCCCCTTAATATCCATCCCAGACCTGAAGGGCCTGGTTATTGAATTTGGGGGGACCCCCACGCTTTTTTTTATCAATGACGTCAATGAATGACTGTTCTCTGTGTTACGGATCCGACAATTCATTTGACGGCAATAGCCGCGAGTGATTTTAAATAGCTTTTTTTTCCTGCAAAAATGACACCTTGTACAGAGACAGTTCTAAGCACGGGAAACATGCCCCCCTTCACAGGCATACTATAGAGTATATAGTATATATATATATATATATAGTATGCCTGTGAAGGGGCGCATGTTTCCCGTGCTTAGAACTGTCTCTGTACAAGGTGTCATTTTTGCAGGAAAAAAAAGCTATTTAAAATCACTCGCGGCTAATTGCCGGTTACCGTAACACACAGAGAACAATTCGAATACAACAACTAACATATCTAATTTCAACTAATGTGAAAGAAATGATAATAGCGGATATAACGAATGCTTCGAATGCTTCGAAAGATTCGAGATTCAGTTTATCTAATATAGAGAATTGTTCCTGCACAGTGTCATTTTTGCAGGAAAAAAAAGCTATTTAAAATCACTCACGGCTATTGCCGGCAAATGAATTGTCGGATCCGTAACACAGAGAACAGTCATTCATTGAAGTCATTGATAAAAAAAAGCTTAGGGGTCCCCCCAAATTCAATAACCAGGCCCTTCAGGTCTGGGATGGATATTAAGGGGGACCCCAGCCAAAAAAAAAAAATGGCGTAGGGTCCCCCTAAATATCCATACCAGACCCTTGAGGTCTGGGATGGATTTTAAGGGGAACCCCAGCCCAAAAAAATGGCGTGGGGTCCCCCTCAAAATCCAAACCAGACCCTTATCCGATCACGCAACCTGGCAGGCCGCAGGAAAAGAGGGGGGGACGAGAGCGCCCCCCCTCCCGCCTGAACCGTACCAGGCCACATGCCCTCAACATTGGGAGGGTGCTTTGGGGGTCTGAGACCCCCAAAGCACCTTGTCCCCATGTTGATGAGGACAAGGGCCTCATCCACACAACCCTGGCCGGTGGTTGTGGGGGTCTGTGGGCGGGGGGCTTATCGGAATCTGGAAGCCCCCTTTAACAAGGGGACCCCCAGATCCCGCACCCCCCTGTGTGAAATGGTAAGGGCCTACCATTTCACCAAAAAAGTGTCAAAAATTGTAAAAATGACAGGAGACGGTCTTTGACAATTCCTTTATTAAAATCTTCTTTCTTCTTTCTTCTGGTCTTCTTCCTTTCTTCATCTTCTCCTTCCGTCATCTTCTTCCATCTCCTTCTTCCTCCGATGCGCTTCTTCTTGCTCCGGTCTTCTCGTCCTTCTCGTCCGGCATCGGCGTCTGTTCTCGGGCCTCTCCGCGCAATGGGAGGCTCCCGCTCTGTGAGGCTTCGCTCCGGCGGACAGGTCTTTTATAACGGAGGGCACCTGGTGACCCCGCCCCCATCTGACGTCATGGGGAAAGCCATAGGGAAGTCCCCATGACGTCCCCGTGTGTCAGAGGGGGCGGGGTTACCAGGTGCCCTCCGTTATAAAAGACCTGTCAGCCGGAGCGAAGCCTCACGGAGCGGGAGCCTCCCATTGCGAGGAGCGGCCCTGAAGAGACGCCGATGCCGGACGAGAAGGACGAGAAGACCGGAGCAAGAAGAAGCAGATCGGAGGAAGAAGAAGATGGAAGAAGATGACGGAAGGAGAAGATCGAAGAAAGGAAGACCAGAAGAAAGAAGAAAGAAGATTTTAATAAAGGAATTGTCAAAGGAACTGTCATTTTTACCATTTTTGTCACCTTTTTTGGTGAAATGGTAGGGGTACTTTTGTACCCCCTTACCATTTCACACAGGGGGGGGCCGGGATCTGGGGGTCCCCTTGTTAAAGGGGGTTTCCAGATTCCGATAAGCCCCCCGCCCGCAGACCCCCACAACCACCGGCCAGGGTTGTGGGGATGAGGCCCTTGTCCTCATCAACATGGGGACAAGTTGCTTTAGGGGTCTCAGACCCCCAAAGCACCCTCCCAATGTTGAGGGCATGTGGCCTGGTACGGTTCAGGCGGGAGGGGGGGCCGCTCTCGTCCCCCCCTCTTTTCCTGCGGGCTGCCAGGTTGCGTGCTCGGATAAAGGGTCTGGTATGGATTTTGAGGGGGACCCCACGCCATTTTTTTATTTTATTTTTGGCCGGGGTTTCCCTTAAAATCCATCCCAGACCTGAAGGGCCTGGTTATTGAATTTGGGGGGACCCCCACGCTTTTTTTTTTTTTATCAATGAATAACTGTTCTCTGTGTTACGGAGCCGACTTTTTATTAGCCGCGAGTGATTTTAAATTTTTTTCCTGCAAAAATGACACTTTGTGCAGGAACAGTTCTCTATATTAGATATACTGAATCTTGAATTCATTCGAAGCATTCGAAGCATTCGTTATATCCGCTATTATAATTTCTTTCATATTAGTTGAAATTCGATATTTGTAGTTGGATTTACTAAGGATTCGTAACTATTCGTAACGATTCGTAACTTGAAATTGAAATTCGATATTTGTAGTTGGATTCGAATTGTTCTCTGTGTTATGAGAACCGACAATTCATTAGCCGCTTTAACGATTCGTAACGATTCGTAACGATTCGAAAAAAAATTTACGATTCGTACGAAATTTGTATTTCGTACGAATTTGAACGGAATTTCATACACGAATTACGAATTACGAATTTTTTTTATATACGAAACGGGACGAAACGAAACGAAACAAATTTTTTAGACAGTTCCCATGTCTACACTCCAAATCTTTATCCACTGAGCAATCTATTCAAACACATTCCAGAGAAAGCAGAAAAAAACACCAGGCCACAACAAATGTCAAATGACAGTTCAATAAAAGCTGATATACTTATTATTGAGAAATGCACATGGTAGTTCACATAGGAAAATCTTTGTATATGACTTTTTGAAGTGAAAATTAAGGCAAAGGTTTTTAGTTGATAGAGCCTACTGTATGTCAGAGTGTTCTATTTTTACAAAAAATGCTCAAGGGAAAGACCGCAAAAAGACTGTCACTATAAAGGATCACAGAGCTTATTAAAAAAAATAAGTGTGTGTGGTGTGTTTGGGGACGTCCCACACATGACAACATTGTCCATTAGGTTTCTTCAAGGGGGTGGTTTGTCTATATGTTAAACTTTTGTCATATTTCTTAAATTGTTGATATTTCTTGAATAAAGTACTTGTAGTTATTTATAATAAGCTCTGTGATCCTTTATAGTGACTGTCTTTTTGCGGTCTTTCCCACAAGCGTTTTTGTCGTTTAGTTGTCCAGTCATAGGATTACCCCAGATAGGGGAATGAGCACATATTAAAATTGACACCATATTTAAAAAAAAAAAATTGCGCGCTCTTTTTACTTGCTGACTATTATAAGTAGAATAGAAAGTAGTGGGAAAATCTAAAATTTTAAAGTTGCCCAAAAAAAGTTTTGCCTTCGAAAAAAAATATGTTTTTCATCTTAGTAGTGCCTATTTAATGACTTTCAGGCTTTGCAATTTTCAATTAATTAATGATAAGTTACATGTTCAATGACAGTTTGGTTATTTATTTATTCATTTATTTATTTAGCAATTTTTGTTACAAAAATCAGGCTATACTGATATGGTTATAGTTGAAAGAGCAAGCCACTTCACAGACCTTCCCCACTCCTCACATTACAGGACTGAGGCTTATGTGCACCGGAATACACTACCACATTTATGCATGTTGGCACTCCTAGAAATGAAAAGATAGGACCACAGGAAATGGATAGTTGTATCAAATGGGATTTATTTTGTTTCTTTTGTAAATTAATCTTATGTTGTTTATTATTAGTTGTACAGTAGTACATGCATTCTGTTGCTGCATATGACTTTAAATTGTTGCAAGGAACAATGATTTCATTTTAAAGAATAGCGATTTCTTCACTCTGTGATCTTAAAATGCTCTGCAGAATTATCAAATTAACATTTGCTTTATGATTTTCTTTTTACTTTAATAGCCTAGTGACCTCTCAAGATGGGTATGTTGTTCTCCGTCTCTTGCCTTTATCCAAGATTTTTTTTCTGCATGGAGATTGTGACTTTTTCACTTGAGAGTACCTAGCCCAACATCTGTCATCGTCCATTTTTAAATCACCATGTAATGTAAAAGAAAAAGAGGATAATACAGTGCTGTGCAAATATTGTATGGAAAAATTAGATGCCTTTATTGTACTATTATATTTAAATTCAATATTAACCAAATACCAAGAGTTCTAATCAACATTGGGGACACCATTGCATGACTAAATGCCAAATGGACCAGTTGGACATTAATTTCATTTTTTATTTTTCTGTAGGCACCCTGGCGGTATGATTATGTCAGATTTTTGCGTCTCAAAGTGGTACATTGTTTTTGCATAGAAATTTGGCGTTTTAAATTGTAGGTCTGTAATTCTTAGTAATAACACACTTAAATCTGTCCAAACAAGAGTCTAGTAGACATTCCGGGTATGATAAAGTTTGAAACATGAAATCATGAATTATAATATAATAAATAATTCAAAAAAATAATAATATAATAATAATAAAATACATTTCCACATACATTTCCACACGCTCACTTCTGCAAATGTTCTAATTTACTATCACTGTTTTTTAGCTGGTCTAAAACCACTTTTGATGTAAAGGGACACTTTTTGGTTGACATGGAGAATCTCACGTTTCCAGGCATAGAAAACTGTATATATATAATATAAAACTGCACACAGGGCACTGGACAAAGCACTAGGGACAAAAGGCATGTGAAATGATTTAATACAGTAATGTAATCTGTAAGATTACATTGTGCGTGTTATGTTTTGTGTACTTTTTGAATTTGCCGCCGGGCTCCGTCCCATGTGTCGCGACACTTGCAGGGAACAGAGCCCGGCACACAGAGCATCGGGCGGAGGACACAGCCTGCAGACACAGCGGGGGGGGGGGGACATTGCAGATCCTGGTGACAAGGTAGGTACACTACACCAGGATTATGCAATGCAATCCCAAGTGTGGCTCTGGGTTACCGCTAATGGAACTGAAATTTAACCCAGAGCCACACTCGGGAATACTGCCAGGGAGGTTAATAAAAGTATAGGGGCGTATTTATAGCAGAGCGGATATTGATGTCTGCACTCAACTATAAACCACTAGGTTGTCCCACACCAAGGCCTGCAGAGAAAACTTTGTGATTTAGATCTCTTTATCATTCCTCCCTGCTTTGTTTACTCATGTGTGTAAAGCACACCACTTTGCTTTTATAAATGTGCCTTTTTTGTTTGTTTGGTCATGCATTTTTAATGCACCCCTGTGTTTGTTTTTTAAAATCCTTTTCCACCCACAATCTGTATATTGACATTCCCCAGCCCAGGTTAATAAACATCTTTCCATATGGGAGCTAGCCGACAACACTTGACATGGTCAGAGACAATGACAGCAGGGGTCCCCACTGACGATCAGGAACTGATCAGAGTAGTTCTCCATTATTTGATCAGTAAATCAGCTTTGATATACAGTAGTGATTGCATGCAGGCTGGAGGCTCCACTGACAAAAATGTAAAGTTTTAAACCTGCAGAAGAACACTGCCACCTTCAGGCTACTGTTTTTTCTTTTTTTTCATGTGTAGTGCTATGCATTTAATAGTTTAAATTTCAAACACAGATGCATTATTAAACATAATAAATGAATTTAAAAAAAGTTATTTGTTTACATTTTTGCACATTTATTGGAAATGTTGCAGTTTTTAAAATCTCTCCAGTCCTGGAGGATGTGAGCATAGCATGTCCCATACCACATTCATTCTCTGACCTCTTAACAGTAAAATTATTAATTTTCTACGTGTTGTGTGGAATAGCAACTTCCTATCAGGGACATCATCTTAACTTACTATAAATGCCAAAATGTGGTATACTTAACGTGTCAGTCCCTGATTGTAATTCTTCAGGTGGGTGTTAGTAAAAGTTTTATATTTCCTTCTGCAATCTCCACTGTGACACTTGCTTCTGCCACAAAAGTCAAGCTGTTAGCATCCATAAAGGGTTCATTGGTGTGCATGAGGGTACATTTAAGTGAAAGGAGCCTGCATACACTTATATGTGAATGAGTTTAAATGAGGCTTAATAAGCCAATGATAATTGTGAAAAGGTTTTGGAAAGCTTCCCACTTTTATGTCTCTACAGACAGTGAAAGCAACCGCCAGAAAATACATAATGGTTAAGGTCATGGGTATAGATCAGTGAGACAGAGATTGTATTTTGCCCCAGGCCCCAATTTCAGTAAGTCAGCGATTTACAATTGTTTGTGTGTTCATAGGCTCAATTTCAATATGAAATCAAATGTTCCCCTATTTGAGACAACCGAATATTTACAGTATCTCAAAAGTAAGTACACCCCTCACATTTTTGTAAATATTTTATTATATCTTTTCATGTGACAACACTGAAGAAATTACACTTTTCTACGATGTAAAGTAGTAAGTGTACAGCTTGTATAACAGTGTAAATTTGCGGTCCGCTCAAAATAACTCAACACACAGCCATTAATGTCTAAACCGCTGGCAACAAAAGTGAGTACACCCCTAAGTGAAAATGTCCAAATTGGGCCCAAAGTGTCAATATTTTGTGTGGCCACCATTATTTTCCAGCACTGCCTGCACATGGAGTTCACCAGAGCTTCACAGGTTGCTACTGGAGTCCTCTTCCACTCCTTCATGACAAAACCATGGAGCTGGTGGATGTTCTAAATTTTTCGCTCTGAAAAAGTTCCAATCGGAAATTCCGATCGTCTGTAGCAATTCTGACACGCAAAATTCCTACGCATGCTTGGAAACAATTTGGCGCATGCTTGGAAGCATTGAACTTAATTTTCTCGGCTCATCGTAGTGTTGTACGTCACCGCGTTCTTGTCGGTCGAGAGTTCAGAGAACTTTTGTGTGACCGTGTGTATGCAAGCCGAGCTTGACCGGAATTCCGTTGGAAAAAACATCCAAGGATGGTTTTTCCAACGGAAAATCTGCTCGTGTGTATGGGCCATAACTTTTGCTGGCAGAAATTCGGCCAGCAAAAGTCCGATGAAGCATACACACGGTCGCATTTTCAGTCAAAAAGCTCTCATCGGTCTTTTGCTGGCCAAAATTCAGATCGTGTGTACGCGGCATTACATAAGCTGTACACTCACTAATTTACATTGTAGCAAAGTGTCATTTCATTAGTGTTGTCACATGAAAAAAAAATATAATAAAATATTTACAAAAGTTTTGTACTCACTTTTGTGAGATACTGTATATTTTCAATATTGTTACATCCTGGCAAAGCAGTGAACTGTATTTTGCCATCAATGAACATCCCACAGCTTTAAGTACAAACTATGCAATTTATAGTACTGCATAAGTTATTTTAAGTACATAAAGCAGATATAGAAACTCCTTTAACCAGCTCTCAAGTTAGTAAATACATGCATAAATAAAAGAGAGAAATGCCTCCAATGGTGTAATACTTCAAATTACCAATTTTTTATTAAAAGAAAATCACTCACAAATTAGCCCATAACATGAAGATGGCATCAGGTATCATTCTATAGTGGTCTCACCACCTCCAGCTGATCAGGATGAGCGCTACATCACTGCCACTTCCTGTCCTGATGTCAGGACTGGGCTCAGCCCTTCATTCCCTGAGCAGGCCACTCAGCTGTTGGCTAATTGCCAGCTCCTATCTCTCTCCACAATGACCCCCTCCCCCTTGGAGGACCACCAGGCTTGAGGGGAAAATGTCTATGGAAATCACGGAGGAGACCAGGGGCATGATCCAACGACCTCTCCCCCTCGGAGAACCACCAGGCTTGAGGGGAAATCGTCTATGGAAATCACGGAGGAGGACAGGGGCATGAACATCCAAGGATGAGACCCAAGAGCGTTCCTCCGGACTGTACCCTTTCCAATGCAAAAGGTACTGTCATGCCCCTGTCCTCCTCCGTGATTTCCATAGACGTTTTCCCCTCAAGCCAGGTGATCCTCAGAGGGGTAGGGGTCATTGTGGAGAGAGATGGGAGCTGGCAATTGGCCGACAGCTGAGCAGACAGCTCAGAGAAGGAAGGGCTGAGCCCAGCCCTGACACCTGATGCCACATCTGTTTGCTGCATAACCACGTGCCGACGCATTTTGTCATATCCACCTTCGTCACAGGGGGTGGCTACACGGCTCGGCAACCTGGCTTTTGCATCCTCCTCCTCAACCTTAACCATTTATCAGCCACTCCACTCACCATTGAATGATAGGAATAGTAAGCCACAGAGAGCACATGACTGGATATTATCCTTGTGTGCCCTTAAACCCTAGAGTGCCATTTTAGATTGAATTAAGATGAATAAAATGTCAAGACATCTAGCACTTTACCAAATAATTCATAGTAGCGGCTTAAACAAGTTAGTGCTGTCTCTAGCAGGTAATAAACAATGCTCTGAAAAAGTATTTATACCCCTTGACGTTTCCACATTTTGTCATGTTACAACCAAAAATGTAAATGTATTTTATTGGGATTTTATGTGATAGACCAACACAAAGTGGCACATAATTGTAAAGGGGAAGGAAAATGATCAATGGTTTTCAATTTTTTTTCATAAACAAATATATGAAAAGTGTGGCATACATTTTGTATTCAGCCCCCTTTACGCTGATACCCCTAACTAAAATCTAGTGGAATCAATTGCCTTCAGAAGTCACCTAATTAGTAAATAGAGGCTACCTGTGTGTAATTTAATCCCAGTATAAATACAGCTGTTTTGTGAAGCCCTCAGAGGTTTGTTAGAGAAACTTAGTTAACAAACAGCATCATGAAGGCCAAGAAACACACCAGACAGGTCAAGGATAAAGCTGTGGAGAAGTTTGAAGCATCGTTAGGTTATAACAAAAATATCTTAAGTTTTTACCATCTCACGGAGCACTGTTAAATCCATCATCCGAAAAATGGAAAGAGTAGAGCACAATTGCAAACATACCAAGACATGGCCGTCTACCTAAACTGATAGGCTGGGCAAGGAGAGCAGCCAAGAGGCCCATGGTAACTCTGGAGGAGCTGCAGAGATCTACAGCTCAATCTGTCCATTATTAGTCGTCCACTTCACAAATCTGGCCTTTATTGAAGAGTGGCAAGAAGAAAGCCATTGTTGAAAGAAAGCCATAAGAAGTCCCGTTTGCAGTTTGCAAGAAGCCACGTGGGGGACACAGCAAACCTGGAAGAAGGTGCTATGGTCAGATGAGCCCAAAATGTAACTTTTTGGACTAAAAGCAAAATGATATCTGTGGCATAAAACTGACAATGGTAGTGGCAGCTAGATGTTGTGGGGATGCTTTTCTTTAGCAGAGACAGGGAAGCTGGTCACAGTTGATGGGAAGATGGATGGAGCCAAATACAGGGCAATCTTAGAAGAAAACCTGTTATAGCCTGCAAAAGACTTGAGACTGGGGAGAAGGTTCACCTTTCAGCAGGACAACAACCCTAAACATACAGCCAGAGCTACAATGCAATGGTTTATATCAAAGAATATTCATGCGTTAGAATAACCCAGTCAAAGTCCAGAGCTAAATCCAGTTGAGAATCTGTGGCAAGACTTGAAAATTGCTGTTCACGGACACGCTCTATACAATCTGACAAAGCTTGAGCTATTTTTCAAAGAAGAATGGAAGAGACATACCCAAAAAGACTGCTGTAATTGCAGCAAAAGGTGGTTCTATAAAGTATCGAATCAAGGGGGCTGAATACAAATGCACGCCACACTTTTCAGATATTTATTTGTAAAAAATGTTGAAAACCATTTATCATTTTCCTTCCACTTCACAAATATGTGCCACTTTCTGTTGGTCTATCACATAAAATCCCATTATAACACAATTAAGTTTTTGGTTGTAACATGACCAAATGTGGAAAAAGGGTATGAATACTGTTCCAAGGCACTGTAAGGTTAAGTCCTGATTTTTCTTGGATTACAATATCCACCTGTACCCTTAACCCTTTATACCCTCTTAATCTCAATGCCAAGCAAATACTATGGCCCAAGGGTGATTTGGAGGAGGAGGAATCACCTCAATCTTACCAAACATGTTTAATATAGACATTATACATGTTTCAAATATATATAAAATAACAAACCCCCATTGTAAAAATCTGCTAAATAAAATATTAAATTGTAAAATGGTATACAATTAAACTCATACCCATCTGAGACATTATATCCTAGTTTATTAATCACTAATAAAACAATTATTGTAAAGTTTGAGAGACAAAGTATGTAAAGTATAAATCCATTTTGTCTCCCTTCTGGAGCAGTCCCTTACCCTATTTGAACCCCTCCAGGAGGGAAGCACCCTCTCCACACCCCAAAATTTAGGAATCCCTAGCATGGACATGCCCATAATGGTCTGAAACACTATGATGCAGAGATCCTTTCAAGATATGCTGTATATGCTCACCAATTCTCTTTTTAAGAGTGCGTTTGGCGCGTTCTATATACATTAACCCGTATGGGCAGTATATATAGTGGTGAAAATCATTATTTGATACCCTGCAGCTTTTGTAAGTTTGCTCAATGACAAAGAAATGAAGGGTCTATAATTATTATCATAGGTGTATTTTAAATGATAGTGACAGAATATCAACCATAAATCCAGAAAAAACACATGTTATAAATTGAAAGTAAATAGCGATCAATCGGCGCAAACAAAAAATCCTAACCTAAAAAGCCGCTATATCACTCAAGGTCAAAAATACAAATCCTCAGTAAACTTTTAAAAACATAAATAGTGCAGCGCTGCACTATTTATGTTTTTAAATGTTATACATTGAGTTGCAGTTCAGTGAGTAAAATAAGTATTTAATCCCCTACCAACCAACAATAATTCTGGCTTCGACAGACTGGCAATAGTATGTGCTCATGTGGTACACAGATTAGTTTTGTCAATTTAAGAAGGTGCTCCTACCAACAACTTATGTGTATAAAAGACACCTGTCCACAGAATCCATTTCTTCCATTCAAACCTCACCATCATGGGCAAGACCAAACAGCTGTCAAAGAACGTCAGGGACAAGACTGTAGACCTGCACAAGGCTGCAATGGGCTACAAGACCATAAGCAAGAAGCTTAATGAGATGGAGACAATTGAAAAAAAAAAAAAAACATCAATTGCCCTCGGTCTGGAGCTTCATGCAAGATTTTGCCTCATGGGGTAAGGTAGATCATGAAAAAAGTGAGGGATCATCCCAGAACTGCAAGGGATGAGCTTGTGAATGATCTCAGTTTGAGACCTCTGATCTAAATGATTCAGAGAAGGATTGTGAGAAAGTGCTGTGGTCAGATGAGACCAAAATTTAGCTCTTTAGCATTAACTCGGCTTGCTGTGTTTGGTGGAAGAGAAATGCTGACTATGACCCTAAGAACATTATCCTTACAGTCAAACATGGAGGTGGAAACATTATGCATTGGGGCTGTTTCTCTTCTAAAGGTACATGCCAACTTTTCTGCATTGAGAGACCAATAGATGGGGCCATGTATTGTAAAATCTTGGATGACAACCTTCTTCCCTCAGCCAGAACACTGAAGATGGGCCGTGGATGGATCTTCCAGCATGACGATGATCCAAAAAATACCAAGAAGGCAATAGAGGAGTGGCTCAAGAAGAAGCACATTAGGGTCATGGAGTGGCCTAGCCAGTCTCCAGACCCTAATCCTATGGAACATTTATGGCGGGACCTAAAACTTTGAGTTGCCAAGTGGCAGCCAAGAAATCTTAAAGCGATTGTAAGGCAGAAGGTTTTTTATCTTAATGCATTAAGATAAAAAACCTTCTTTATGCAGCAGCCCCCCTCAGCCCCTCTAATACTTACCTGAACCCCATCTAGATCCAGCGATATTGTAGGAGTGTCTAAGCTGCCCGGGACTCCCCTGTTCATTGGCTGAGACAGAAGCGTGGCACCATCGACTCCCACTGCTTTCTATCAAAGTCAGTCAGCCAATGAGGAGAGAAAGGGAGCGGGGCCAGGCCACGGCTCTGTGTCTGAATGGACACAAGGAACTGTGGTTCGGGTGCCCCCCATAGCCAGCTGCTTGCTGTGGGGGCCCTCAACAGGAGGGAGGGACCATGAGAGCCAAAGAGGGACCCGAGACAAGGAGGATGGGGGCTGCTCTGGGCAAATCAACTGCCCAGGGCAGGTAAGTATAACATGTTTGTTATTTTCTAGCTAAAAAAATTAGATTTTTAGTATCACTAATCACATCCCGCCCGGCCTATAGCAGAATGACGGCTGAGCAGTGGTTTCATTATCCTGACTGGGCATCATATGATGTCCAGCAGGATAAGCCGCTTGCGCGCGCCCCCGCATCTCCGGTCTCGGTAAAGAGCCTATGATGTAGGCTCCTTACCATGCGATCAGCTATGTCACATCATATTGTAACCAGAAAATGCCAGTTATTGGCTTTTCCTCTATTCGCGCTTACAGGGCGTGAGTAGCTCAGGAGCTCAACATTACAGATCAGGGTATATAGCTCAACGTTACAGATCAGGATATATAGCTCAACATTACAGATCAGGGTATACAATCCTCGGGAGTCTTTATGATTGTTAGGATGCCGGGCACGATGTTATGATGTCACGCCCGGCCTCTGCATAACTAGGAGAACCAAGCACCCGGCCGTAGTGATACTATGGGCGGAAGTTGTCTGGCACGATGGACTGCACCACAAAGCAGGTCAAAAGCCTGCAAATGAAGCGCCTTGTCTGCAATCTCGTGATTGCATAGACGTGGTGCTTCCCATAGTGCACTAAACACAGCCCAAACACAGTGCACTTAAAGCAAATTTAAAAAATATATATTATTTTTAAAGGGCCTTTTTTTCCTGACTGCCTGGGGGTGGTGTTGCCCATACGCCCCCTATGGATGGTCCGCCACTGCCAAAATCCCTACTGAGATGTGTGCAAACCTGGCAACCATCCACAAGAAACGCCACCAAGTACTAAGTCATGTTTTGCTTCGGGATCAAATAGCTATTTTACTCACTGAACTGCAATTCAGATTTATAACATTTGTATCATGTGTGTAGCACTGACCCCCGAAGGAGCTGCTGGTTTTATTGGGCTTACCGTTACCTTCTTGACCTAGTCTCCGTCTAGGGTCAGGAGGGCCCTGAGGGCTGGTCAGGAGGACCAGGACCAAACAGACAGAGAGAAACCAGCCTTGTGCATGGCCTTCTCCTGAAGAATCCCCCCCTGGATGCTCCTCCAGTTGCTGGGCCTGTCCTTAGATGAGACTGCACCGGACCCCCGAAGCACGTGATCTCAGTACCTTAAATACCCCCTCCAAACGCACAGCAGGACAAACACTCCCACTGGGCTGGTTCTGGGAGGAAAATGATATCCAATAAACCCAGCTAAACTGCGTTCTCACACCTGCCGGCGGTGACAGCGACACCTGTGGCCAAGTAGAACTCAGTGCAGTCCAGCTAGACTGGTACCAAAATCATAATTTTGCAGAATTAGCCCTAAAACCCAACTGTGGTTTCAGGAATATTAATTTTCAAAAACACATAGCGCATGCTCGTCAGGAGCCGGCGCTACATGTGTTTTTTCAGGATTTTCTGGTTGATATTCTGTCTGTATCATTTAAAATACACCTATAATAAAAATTATAGACCCTTCATTTCTTTGTAAGTGGGCAAACTTACAAAATCCACAGGGGATCTAATAATTATTTTCCCCACTGTAATGTATATAGGATGCACCAAACACACTCCTAAAAAGAGAATTGGCGCTACTGTGGAATATTATTGGGTTAGTACTGATGATATTTCACCATGGATATGTGTAATTTTATAGTATCTGAATAAATTGTAGTAGTAAGGATGGATAAATGAATGTAAGATTTGGAGGACTAGGCTATCTGTCTTCATGCTTTAGCTGAAAGCAATGGAAATTGTTAAACATAGCCACAGATTTACAGTTTAGGTTTCATTGACTACTTAGCTGCTATTCTTTTTTCAGCCTTCATTAGAGCATAGTACCCACTAATCGTGCGCTGCTGCTATTCCTTTGTCTTTTGTTAAACCATTTGTAATATCTGGAAAACAAGATGATTGCCGTTAAGGTGCTCTCAATTGAAAAGTGTCCACCAAGTTAGTAGTATGGTTTCTCTCCTTTTTTATTCTTAACTTTCTTTTTCACCAGTTCTTTACTTTGCCTGATCAGGTTCTTTTCTAGATGGATCTGTTTGCTGTCTGCTCGCTGTGTTCTAAAAATGTCTCTAACCAGGTTGTAATTTTTTTTACGCACCAGGACATGAATGTCTCAGGATTAACCAACAAGTAAAGGCCTGACTCTGAGTTTGCTTTACAAATATACAATTACTTTTCACTTAAATGGAAACCTTATACAAAAAATATTGTAACAGCCTTACAGCAATATTTGTATCTTACAAATAAGTTTAAAAACAAGTGTGTAATTATGTTTTTTTGATAATGTTTGTAATATTAAAATGCTTATGCAGTATCAACAGACACTTCTTTTCTGTACCTCTTGTTTATATCATACAAATAAACCATATAAAAAAAAGTAAATCTAAGGTAAAGAAATTAAAAATATAATTTGAAAAACCAAAGTGTGCTTTACAAACAAGCCAAATTGCCTGCTTATTGATTATCTTATCTGTGTATTTACTGCAAACCTAAGAGTCGGTTCCCTGTTACTTTTTTGTACCATTGGCCATTGACAACCAAATTTCTTGTTTACAATGGTCAACAACATGAGTGACTTTTCTAACTCCAAGAAAACATTTTTTTTGCATACACCATTTGACTGCTGGACAAGATTTTATCTAAAGAATACTTGGAATATAACATACAGTATAACAATGCCTTGTGTTGAAATATGATTAAAACAATTCTCCTCTTGTTAATATACTTTAATGTATTTTCTACTGGCATAATATGTAACTCAGCTTGTTTCTTAAGCCAAGGGGTAACGAGGGCATACAATTTTAATTGTGAATGATGACATTAGTATCCAAATAATTTGCACTCAGAATTCTAGAAGTATACTGTATCTCTTCTAAAATGTAAATCAGTTTTTTTTTATTATTTGTCTTTCAACAACTTTTAACTGTCTTTAGGAGTTTGTATGTTTTGTTTTTTAACAGTCTAAAATTATGCAACTAGCTCCGTTATATAAAAGCAGTCTAAATCATATAATAATATTGCTTTGTTAATTAAAATTAAATGTATTAAAATGTATTCTCTTGAATCCTTTATTCTAATTGTTTTTCAAGTCCTATGTTGATGTGATCTTTGGGACTCACTTACTGAAACGTTATTGACAGAGTCATTTTCACTCAGTCCTGACCTGCCCATCTAGGCCTGCTGAAGTTTATACATTTTACAACATCAAAGATATAACTTTTATAGCTTAAGTAACCGAGAATATATTTGCTTATAGTACATATGGGTGCACTTAACAGCTTTTTTTCCAACCCAGATAAATGTTGATGTAGTCTAAAATAATGTAAGGGATTTCACGAAGTGTTCAAAAAAATCAGTGGGGTATGCAGAAATATTATTACAAAGCTCTAAAAATTCTGAAGCTAATGGGAAGTCAGAAGCAAGTCTTATGCCTCGTACACACGTACGGACTTTTCCCGGCGGACCTAAGTCCAGCGGACAATCCGCTGGACTTTCCCGCTAGGTACGCTGGACTAAAAAGCGAACGGACTTGACCACACACGATCACGCAAAAAGTCCGGCGGTTCACGCGATGACGTACGCACGTACGACGGGACTAGAAAAAGGAAGCTCGAGATCCCAAACGACACCCTTTGGGCCCCGTCAGCTAATCTCGTGTGTATCGCGTGTTAGTTGACGTTTGGTTAGAGACGATTCGCGCTTCTCAGACTTCTGCTTAATTCGTTCGCTTCTGCCGTTCAGTTTGTGCTTGTGAGGTTTGTATCTGGCTTTCAGTGCGTGTGGATCAGTTCCTACCTGTTCTCAGGCCGTTCTGGTCCGCTCGTTCCTGTTTTTCAGGTCGTTCTTCATAGGCCTTGCTGTTCTTCAGTGCGTTCTGTTAAGTTGTTTGTTTGATCAGCCGACCGTTTTGAAGCCATGGAGTGTGGACGTACTCGGGAACGAGTTCGTGCTGTGCAGGGGCTCGGTGTTGCGGTTAACACCTTGGCACGAGCCCGGTCCATGAACAGGGTGAGGAGGAGTTCATGGACCAAGAATTGGTTGCGCCAGCGTGACCAATTCTCGCATATGCCTTTGCTCCGTGAGATCCGTGAGAATAATCCTGATGATTTCAGGAATTATCTCCGGATGACGGACCCCATTTTTCACCGTCTGTTGGCTTCGCTGTCCCCTTATATTACCAGGCAGAATACCTGCATGCGGCAAGCCATCAGTGCGGAGCAGAGGCTAGTCGCCACGTTGCGTTACTTGGCGACGGGGAGAAGCTTGCAGGACCTCAAGTTCACGACAGGCATCTCCCCCCAGGCTCTGGGGCTCATTATTCCAGAGACCTGTTCTGCCATTATCCACGTCCTGCAGGAGGAATACATTAAGGTAAGTCTTCTCTTTTAAAATTACCTATGTCTTGTATGTTTGTTAATGTAGTGCATCAATGTCATCATTAGCTAATTACCATGATAGGACTATTCTATGAATGTCCCCTATTCCTTTTATTTTTGGATTTTGTTTTTTTGTCTAGTATTTTATGGTTGACTTATCGAAATAGTTTTAAGAATGTATTATTTAGTGGGTCACATGCATATTTGCTTGCACCAACCTCCCCAGCATGGAAGCTTGGCCCCCTAAACACCCCTAGCCTAGTCACTTTCTTTGGTTAAAAATGTATATTACCAGCTCCATTGTACAGCTTTACTCACCCCCCCTTTCACCCCCCTTGACCCTCAATTTTAAATTGATTGCATGTGGTTTTGGTCAGCTTGTAATTATCCCCCCCCCACACCCCCTGATAATTAATAGCATGTGGTTTGGGTCAGCTTGTAATTATCCCCCCCCCCCCCACACCCCCTGATAATTAATTGCATGTGGTTTTGGTCAGCTTGTAATTATCCCCCCCCCACACCCCCTGATAATTAATAGCATGTGGTTTTGGTCAGCTTGTAATTATCCCCACCCCCACACCCCCTGATAATTAATTGCATGTGGTTTTGGTCAGCTTGTAATTATCCCCCCCCACACCCCCTGATAATTAATAGCATGTGGTTTTGGTCAGCTTGTAATTATCCCCCCCCCACACCCCCTGATAATTAATAGCATGTGGTTTTGGTCAGCTTGTAATTATCCCCCCCCCACACCCCCTGATAATTAATAGCATGTGGTTTTGGTCAGCTTGTAATTATCCCCCCCCCCCCCCACACCCCCTGATAATTAATAGCATGTGGTTTTGGTCAGCTTGTAATTATCCCCCCCCCACACCCCCTGATAATTAATAGCATGTGGTTTGGTCAGCTTGTAATTATCCCCCCCCCACACCCCCTGATAATTAATAGCATGTGGTTTTGGTCAGCTTGTAATTATCCCCCCCCCACACCCCCTGATAATTAATAGCATGTGGTTTTGGTCAGCTTGTAATTATCCCCCCCCACACCCCCTGATAATTAATAGCATGTGGTTTTGGTCAGCTTGTAATTATCCCCCCCCCACACCCCCTGATAATTAATAGCATGTGGTTTTGGTCAGCTTGTAATTATCCCCCCCCCACACCCCCTGATAATTAATAGCATGTGGTTTTGGTCAGCTTGTAATTATCCCCCCCCCACACCCCCTGATAATTAATAGCATGTGGTTTTGGTCAGCTTGTAATTATCCCCCCCCCACACCCCCTGATAATTAATAGCATGTGGTTTTGGTCAGCTTGTAATTATCCCCCCCCACACCCCCTGAGAATTAATAGCATGTGGTTTTGGTCAGCTTGTAATTATCCCCCCCCCACACCCCCTGATAATTAATAGCATGTGGTTTGGGTCAGCTTGTAATTATCCCCCCCCCCCCACACCCCCTGATAATTAATAGCATGTGGTTTTGGTCAGCTTGTAATTATCCCCCCCCCACACCCCCTGATAATTAATAGCATGTGGTTTTGGTCAGCTTGTAATTATCCCCCCCCACACCCCCTGATAATTAATAGCATGTGGTTTGGGTCAGCTTGTAATTATCCCCCCCCACACCCCCTGATAATTAATAGCATGTGGTTTTGGTCAGCTTGTAATTATCCCCCCCCACACCCCCTGATAATTAATAGCATGTGGTTTGGGTCAGCTTGTAATTATCCCCCCCCCCACACACACCTTTAATTAATTGCATGTGTATTGTGTGACCTTACAATTATTTACTCCCCACCCACATCCCCATTATTATCTTCTCTGGTCCATCAGAGGGGTCATCAATCAGAGATTTGTCCCTTTTATCCTTAATCTTTTGGCTTTATTTCAAGGATGTACTAAATAAATACATATGTTCTTCCAAATTGTTTGTTAATTTGTTGCATTTAGTTTGGTGTTTTGCCTGGTTTATAATTTAAATTGTATCTTTCTGTTTGACTTCACAGTGTCCCTCCACGCCACAGGAATGGCAGACTGTGGCTTCCCAGTTTGCTGCCCGTTGGGACTTTCCCAACTGCGGAGGGGCGATTGACGGCAAACACGTGCGAATTGTGCCCCCACCCCATTCGGGGTCATACTATTGGAATTATAAGGGGTTCCATAGTATCGTGTTGATGGCGGTGGTGTCGGCACAATATGACTTTCTGTATGTGGATGTGGGGAAAAACGGCCGGATGTCGGACGGAGGAGTCTTCAACCACACGGAGTTCGGTCATCGTCTCCAAACTGGTGGGCTGGAGCTGCCACCAGATGAAGATAATGTGGAGGGACTCCCCTTCGTCTTCATTGCCGACGAGGCGTTCGGTCTGGGTGACCATCTGATGAGGCCATTTCCCCAACGATCCCTCACCCCTGAGAGGAGGATTTTTAATTATCGGTTGGCCAGAGCAAGAAGGGTGGTGGAAAATGCATTTGGTATTATGGCCAACCGTTTCAGATTGCTCCTTACATCCCTACATCTGGCAGAGTACAAACTCAATACTATCATTCTTGCATGCTGTGTCATGCACAATTATTTACGGAAACATTCAGGAACATACTCCTTACCAATTGGCCCTGAGGCCGGAGTGGAAGGCAACATGACAGGGCTGGATAATCGCCCTCTTGGTTCCGCACCACAATCAGCCCAGCAAGTGCGGGACCTTTATTTACAGTATTTTAATGGTAGGGGGGCCATTGAAATGGCAGCAGACCCTTAAACCATCTTTTTGATTTACAAAGAATAAATACAGTTATTTATGTTTGAAATATTGGTAGTTTCGTATTGTTTTGCTTTTAATTTGGCCTGTTTTATATGTTGTCCTAGTGCACATCTTAATAGTGGCAAACTTGTTTAGCGTTTAGTAAATAAGCCCCTTTGTCAATGAACCACAACATGTTTTAGTCAAACTGGTAGTATTTAAAAAGAAGAAGCCACACATTTTTGAATTTGTGCAAACATTATTTTTTTTATTATAGTGCACATCCAAAACTTTTTTTTATAATTTTTTTTTTTTTTTTTTTTTTTTTGTTTTTTGGTATTTTTGTTTTTTTTTTTTTTTTTTTTTTTTTTGAACCAGATTTTTTTTTTTTTTTTTTTATGTTATCTTTTTGACATTTTTTTGGTGTTTTTCTCACAACATATTTTTTTTTGGGATTGATTTTTTAAAACAAACATAAAAACATGTTTAAAATTGTTAAAAAATTTAGGCTTAGCATTTGAAATTATTTACACAATGTAAAAGTCCAGAACTTACAAAGTTCAACAGGTAACCCATGAACAGAAGAAGCCAAATTTTGAATATGCACACTAATTTAACTGGAAAATGGGTAATGTCAACATGTGCTATGTTCCATCATGGGGAATCAATGGACGTGTTTTGTGTGTGAAACCCCTTCCCTCTCACCTACTAGCATTAGGGGTTGCAAACACCAAATGCGTCCATTGAGATCGCCTGATGGCACATAGCACATGTTGACATACCGTGTGCATATTAAAAATTTGGCCTCTAAAATTAGTTAAACAGCGCATCAAAAGGGGAATGAAGGACATGATTGATGTTAAGAAATGTAAAAGGGGTCTTTAGATTCTCCCCAAAACATCAATCATGTCCTTCATTCCCTGCTGCATGGTGGCCATCTCCTTCTGCATATTTTCCAGCTGCAGATTCCAGGCCATGATCTGGCCAATAAGCCTGTGGGCACTGTCAGTGGAAAATGGCTCCGCAGCTTGTCCTTCCACAAACAGATCAGCATCACCTAAAAGTTGGGTAGATAAAACACAAGAAAAAAAGTGTCAAAAACATGCAGACCTTAATTTATTACCTCAATCTGTGTTCTGAGACACTCACTTGGTGGGGTGCAGATTTGATCGACTTCAACGACCTGTTCCGCCACATCCACGCGCGGGCTTGGGCTAACTGCCCAATTAGTCTGGTGATGCCGGGAGGTCCTCGTAGGTTCGGACTGACGTCTGAGTCTTTTGCCCCCTATGGTAATGGATCACAAAAAGGTACACTTTTGAATCACACTGATATTTGAGTGCCAAAATAGGATTAGTAAACATTGTTTAAAAGTCTTGCCAATTATTAGCAGTTTGTTAGAAGATCCTACTTGAAGACAGAATTGAAATGTCTATCTAATGAAACTCCAATACTTAAACCGCCCTTCAACCCTAAATTTGAACTTCCGCTCATTGGATCCCTGCACCCCTGTGGTGTCTTATTTTGAACCTTTTAGGGGGGATGGGTTGCAGATACCTGTGTAAGGCAGGTATTTGCACACACATCCGGCCCTAGACTCCCACAGAAGTATACGCCACATCCCGTCCCACCGTGCTGTCTGCTGGGACACACAGGGGTCCCCGAGCTCGCGCGGACCAGTCCTATTGCATTGCGCAACTGGCGCATGCCCAATAGTGACCCGGGAAGTGAAGCCGCAAACATTAATTTCATGATTGCAAGATCAGAGATTGTAGCTGCACCATCCAAGGGACAGGTGAGTGTACTTCTTTGAAAAGTCACCACCTACAGTATTTAGAGATGATGAGCATTTTTTGGGAATTGTGAGCATGACACCCTGCTTAACATATTTATCCCCCCCCCCCCAAAACAGCCTCTGGAGTCCCTGTGTAAGTTACCCCTAAAACCCTTACTACAGCAGTAATTGTATAGATAGTGACAATAATAAACAACCTTACAACTCCAACAACCCAAAGCCAGGTAAACTCAATAAACGTTATGAAGACAAACGGAACTTTCAACAAATATGCGCAAGTTTCAGGTACGAATGGTAATTACATCTGCGCAAGTTTCAGGTACGAATGGTAATAACATCTGCGCAAGTTTCACGGACGAATGGTAATTAAATCTGCGCAAGTTTCACGTACGAATGGTAATTACATCTGCGCAAGTTTCAGGTACGAATGGTAATTACATCTGCGCAAGTTTCAGGTACGAATGGTAATTACATCTGCGCAAGTTTCACGGACGAATGGTAATAACATCTGCGCAAGTTTCACGGACGAATGGTAATTAAATCTGCGCAAGTTTCAGGTACGAATGGTAATAACATCTGCGCAAGTTTCACGGACGAATGGTAATTAAATCTGCGCAAGTTTCAGGTACGAATGGTAATAACATCTGCGCAAGTTTCACGGACGAATGGTAATTAAATCTGCGCAAGTTTCAGGTACGAATGGTAATAACATCTGCGCAAGTTTCACGGACGAATGGTAATTAAATCTGCGCAAGTTTCACGTACGAATGGTAATTAAATCTGCGCAAGTTTCACGGACGAATGGTAATTAAATCTGCGCAAGTTTCACGGACGAATGGTAATTAAATCTGCGCAAGTTTCACGGACGAATGGTAATTACATCTGCGCAAGTTTCAGGTACGAATGGTAATTACATCTGCGCAAGTTTCAGGTACGAATGGTAATAACATCTGCGCAAGTTTCACGGACGAATGGTAATTAAATCTGCGCAAGTTTCACGTACGAATGGTAATTAAATCTGCGCAAGTTTCACGGACGAATGGTAATTAAATCTGCGCAAGTTTCACGGACGAATGGTAATTAAATCTGCGCAAGTTTCACGGACGAATGGTAATTACATCTGCGCAAGTTTCAGGTACGAATGGTAATTACATCTGCGCAAGTTTCAGGTACGAATGGTAATTACATCTGCGCAAGTTTCACGGACGAATGGTAATAACATCTGCGCAAGTTTCACGGACGAATGGTAATTAAATCTGCGCAAGTTTCAGGTACGAATGGTAATTAAATCTGCGCAAGTTTCACGGACGAATGGTAATTAAATCTGCGCAAGTTTCAGGTACGAATGGTAATAAATCTGCGCAAGTTTCACGGACGAATGGTAATTAAATCTGCGCAAGTTTCACGTACGAATGGTAATTAAATCTGCGCAAGTTTCACGGACGAATGGTAATTACATCTGCGCAAGATTAGACATATCAAGTATAACCATAGTAGCGCACGTGCTTGACTTACTTTTTTTGATGGCTTTTCGAATTCTCCTATACTGATCGTGCTCCCTGGATTTGATGTCGGACCATCGCTTGCGCAGTTGATCCTTGCCCCTTCGTACGCCGAATTTCTGCTCCAGGGTGCTGACGATTGTAGTGAGAATCTTGTCCTTGCGCAAGTTGGGACGAGGGTACGGGCCATTTTCCCCGTCGTAATCTTCCCTTTGGAGGATGTCCACCATCTCCACCATCTCTTCAAAGGCCATATTGGTGGCCTTATATCTGCTGCTGGATGCAGATGTGTTGGCTTCTTGGCTTTCCTCCGCGCTACTGGCTGAGAATGTGTCCGCCATATTCATGAATTAATTCACCAACAATGCAACGAGGGGAAGCGGGGCGGGGAATACTCGTCATGAGGAACGTCATGGGCGGGCGACGCGGAGGACGCAGGCGGACTTCGACGCGTGCGCAGTGTATATAAGGCTGTTTGAGGGGCCCACGTGTTCCCGAACGGAAGTAGCGAGCGCTCTGTACGAAGGTAAGTGTTTTCTAGGATGCATTACTGTGTTTTTTTTTTGGTTTTTGGGCCAGCATTTTTTAAGGATATGTGTGTGTTGCTGCCTGTGTGTAGGGGTTGCTGCCTGTGTGGATGTGTTGCTGCCTGTGTGTAGGGGTTGCTGCCTGTGTGTAGGGGTTGCTGCCTGTGTGGATGTGTTGCTGCCTGTGTGTAGGGGTTGCTGCCTGTGTGTAGGGGTTGCTGCCTGTGTGGATGTGTTGCTGCCTGTGTGTAGGGGTTGCTGCCTGTGTGGATGTGTTGCTGCCTGTGTGTAGGGGTTGCTGCCTGTGTGTGGGTGTGTTGTGTAATGTTTGTTAAGAAAAACTGGTTGTGCGTTTTAAGTAACATTTGTGTTTTTGGTCTTTTGTATTGCCATTACTAACAAAACAGAAACAAACATGTCATCACCCCAGTTGAATCCATTCAAGGACCAGCAGTTCATGTCCGAATTCATTGCCCTGTACAGAAAAAATACCAACCTGTGGCAGCTCAAGAACCCTTTATATGGCAATAGGGATGTCCGGAAGGCAACACTGGGGCCACTTGTGGCTTTTGTGAAGACTAAAGTCCCCAACGCAAACACCAAGTTTGTGGAAGCCAGAATTGCAAGTTTAAGGCACATGTACAAGCGGGAGCGCAAGAAGATTGAGGAATCAGTCAGATCAGGAGCAGCAGCAGAGAATGTTTATGTACCCAAGCTGTGGTACTACAACCAACTGACTTTTATAGGTGACCAGATGGAACCCAGGCAATCACTGTCGACTCTTCCCTCCACCCTTCCCTCCACTCTTCCCTCCACTCTTCCCTCCACCCCAGCTGAGGCTTCCACGGAAGGAGAAGACCCCTCCACCTTGGAGCAGGCTGATGCGCCCAGCTGGAGCCAGGTATATATTTAGTAGCCTAAATTGTGATTGTGTGAATATTAATGCTGTAAACGTTAAAATGTGAAACAATTAACACCCTGAACTCAGAATTGTGAAAAAAACTGACAAAAATTATGCACACTTCTAAAAAGTGTTGGTGCAACATATCGATACATATATAGTGTATACATACATCCAGTAGTGGCAAAAAAAGCGTTAGACAACATTGGTGATCTGCTTGGAAAATGCAGGGGTCCAAATGATAGCCTTTTGGATCTTTTGGAAAATTTAGATGGTCGTTCCTAAGTTTACAATTGGATGATTGAGGAGGCCAGAAACCACAAAACAGGTGTTTGATTTTTGTTTTTATTTGCACACAGGATGAGCTGACCCAGGATGATGCCGGGACAAGTGGTATGGAGGAGGAGGAGGACATGACCAGCGAGAGCCAGGAGGTGGCTGGGCCCAGCACGAGCCAGAGTGACAGCCAGACCCAATTAAGAAGTCTACCTCCACCCCTGCCCTTACCCCCAAGAAGGCCCAGGAGGATGACCATTGTTGAGGAGGAATCACTGCAACTGATTCGGAAGGCGAGTGCGATTCTCGACAAACCCCCCCTTCCAGAAGAGGCCTATGCCAGCTACGTGTCCAGCAGGTTGCTGGAAATGGAGAGGGGCCAACGGCACCTGTGTGAGGGCCTCATTTCTGAGGCAATTAGGGGGGGTTTGAGGGGTGAATTACGAGAATCCACCCGCCTGACCCATGAAGGCCCGACACCAACTTCTCCTCCTCCTCCTCCTCGTCTTCTTCTTCTCCTCCTCCTCCTCCTCCTCCTCCTCCTACTCCTCCTCCTACCACAAGTCAGCCTCCAAGGAAGCGTGCAGGGAAGACTGCAGGGAAGAGTGCAGGGCAGCGTGGTGGGAAGAGTCGGAAGTGATTGCCTGGCTTCAGTCTGGTCTCACAGAAGACACAGGCTGTTGTAGTGCCACAGCTTGGGGACATAGATGTCATCTGCTGCTGTTCCTGGTCTGTCTGATTCCTGGTCAATCTTCTTGTGCTCCCTATATTGTATGAAATGTGCCCAAGCTTAATTTTTGGCTTCACAAACTTGGTGTCTGCCGTTGGGGCAAAAAGTCTTCACAAAATCTACAAGTGGCTCCAGTGTTGCCTTCCTATTTTGTTTTGCCTTGTTTGTTTTAACCAGAATAAATGGTCATTTAATTTTCATCAAATAATGATATACGTGCTTGTTATTCAAAAACATAGTTTCTTTAGGAGTAGGCAGGTACATGTCTAAACATTCATTTGACAATACAAGTGTAAAGTGCAACTTCAATGGAACTGCAAGTGCAGTCGCTGGAAAGGTGAGGGTTAAGATCTGAATTAAGGGCAAGCTCTGCTGACTCCACAATTGTATCATGTGTAATAACTAATCCTTTTGATAACCAACAAATAATAAAAAATATCTATATAGAGATATATGTACATATATATATATATATATATATATATATATATATATATATATATATATATATATATATATATATATATATATATATATATTTTTATACACGTATAGATCTATATATCTATATATATTAATATATATATATATATATGTAGATATCGCTATATATTTTTTTGGGCTTATTGAGAAATATAGATATATTTTTCATTTGGTGATTTGGATATCTATATCTATCTATATATATATATATATATATATATATATATATATATATATATATATATATATATATATACACAAATATATAACTTCACTAAAGAATGCTGAAGTAAAAACGTTCGGGAGTACTCTGCGTGAATATACAAGCAGCAAGGCAAAATCATTCTTCAAGTACGATAACATACAAATCGCGCTGTCAGAAAAAAAAAAAAAAAAAAAAATTCAGCAGCGTGACGATTGTGCGAGCTTCAAAACGAAGGCTAGTTTTACCAGACCGAGCGAGTCCGTGACATAATAGCTACTGAGCATGCGTCCTTTTTGGTACGCCGGACCATACTACACACGACCGGATTATCCGCTGGACTGCCAAGTCCAGCGGATAATTTGAGAACAAAACCTGAAACTTTAGTCCGCCGTACTTTGGCCAAAAAAAGTCCGCCGGCGCCCACACACGAGGGGATTATCCGCTGGACTTCGGTCCAGCGGATAATCCCGCGGGATAGTCCCTTCGTGTGTACGCGGCATTAGGAATACAGGGAGCATCTACCTGGATTGGGTATTTGGTTGAAGTTCCACTGCCATTTTTATAAAAAGAAGAGGTCTGTCCAAAATATGTAGGCCATGGTAGATATGGATAATGATAATGAGGGTTGAGTTGGATACTATAGGCTGGTATGCAATAAGTATATTAGGAAGAATAGAATAAGAAACCCCACCTGTACTTAAAACAGAGAAAAGTTAATATGACTAAATGTAAATAACGGTTTCTGAGGTACAATATAGTGTGGAACCCCTCCTCCCCCTCCTTTTTTTCCCCCATTTCTTTCCCCTGGTTATTGTTATTGTTGGTGGGGTGTATGTAGGAGACAATGTGCAGGTTGAAGTACTGTATATAAAATGTAAATCAGTTGTCAGAATGTCTATGTTTATTGTACAATATCAATTCTAAAAAAGTATGGATGCTGTGTAAAATCTACATAAAAACAGAATGTAATGATTTGCAAATCTCCTAAACCCATATTTTATGAACAATAGAAAGTAGAATACATATCAAATGTTTAAATTGAGAAAATGTAAAAAAATAAGGTAATTTTGAAATTGATGGCAGCAACACATCTCAAAAAATTTGGGACAGGGCCATGTTTACCATGTTTGACCCCTCTTCTTATAACAATACTCTGTAAAAGTCAGGGAACCTAAACCCATATTTTATGAACAATAGAAAGTAGAATACATATCAAATGTTTAAATTGAGAAAATGTAAAAAAATAAGGTAATTTTGAAATTGATGGCAGCAACACATCTCAAAAAATTTGGGACAGGGCCATGTTTACCATGTTTGACCCCTCTTCTTATAACAATACTCTGTAAAAGTCAGGGAACTGAGGAGACCAGTTCCTGGAGTTCTGGGGGAGAAGCGTTGTCCCATTCTTGCCTGATATAGGATTTGAACTGCTCAGCAATCCTGGGTCTTCTTTGCCATATTTTTAATTTCAAGATGTGCCAAATATTTTCAATTGGTGAAAGGTCTGGACTGTAGGCAGGCCAGTTAAGCACCCAACAAAAAACAACAGAAGTGATTAGGCGCCTGCTTTGGAGACCTACACAAGGGAAGGAGCTAAAGGATGACAGTCCTTTAGATCTTAGTTGCTGGGAATGACTTCTGTGAGTGTGGTAGAAGAGCTGCAGCAAAAGTTCTATAAAGCGCTTAGACTCAGTACCCAGGTATATTACTCAGTATGGATGTAGGAGAAAATTTGCAGTCTCTCAAATTGCATATGCATATCAGTCTCTAAAGTTCCATGGTTAAAAGGCAGTTTATTGAAACATCAATGGTAAAACTTACATGAAGTCTGCCAACCCAGTGAGCCAGTCTCTAACCACAAGTCCCAGTGACTGTGTGACCATGCTTGACCTCAGATGGAAGGGTCCTGGATGTGTCTCTATGCTTGCCAGTAATGCCGTTGATGATAGTGGTTTATTGGACCCTGAGGCAAGGTAGGTGGATGGGGTAGGGAAACCCGTGCCATCCCGGAGATGGTATGTGATCAGCTGGGGGCTGTCTGGATCTCCCCACAGTGAGGGGGTGGCACAAGGAGGCAGGTCATGAACGTGGTCCAGTCATCGTGACAACATGTTATGCGCTCTTGCGCCTTGTCAATTTGAGAGACCGCTAATTTTCTTGCGTTTTTTTGCTGCTTTTAAGCACCCAGACTCTTCTACTACAAAGTCATGCTGTTGTTATAAAGGCAGTATGCGGTTTAGCATTGTCCTGCTAAAATATGCAAGGCCTTCCCTGAAAAAGGTGTCTGGATGGAAGCATATGCTGCTCTAAAGCTTGGATATATCTTTCAGAATTGATACCAAAATGGACATAGTAGCTGATAGTGTGCCAACATCCCTAAGATATATATATATGGAAAAAGAAACCATCATAATGTGACTTTAGAGGCAATAGGTAATTTTAAATTGAATAGAAAATATCTTTGAAAAGATTTAAAAAATTTCCAACTTCTTTATTATTACAAAAATGTACAAAATGACAATACATATTAAAATCGGGTTGGATAATATTCTAGACAGTGTACTCAAAAAGGGAATCACCAAACAGCGGGTGAAGACAGAGAACACCCAACACATTTCAAAATAGATTTTCTTCTTCAGGGGTGCATAAACATTAAAGAAAGAGGATTACCTTCTTTTAAAACAATGAGTACATCTAGAAGTAATGACCACGATTAAAAATTGCCTGCAAATTGTCCTCTAAACATCACCAAAAAGCCTCAGAACCAGTGCCCAACCCGTAATCCGGCAGCGTCTGAGTTCATCTTGTTACACAGTCACCTAAAAATGGGGAGTACTGTGTTAAATAGCATTCAAATTGTGTTGCATCATCTGTATACTTGAACCATACAATCGGACATCATAAATTGGTCATGATGTATTTGTCCAAGGAACTATAGGTCAGTGTATGGACAAACAGGCCAATAGAGGGTGATCTATCCCAAAGTCATGTCTCCAAAAGCTGGAGTATCAGAATGCATATGTGCAGATGGTTGTGTGGTCAGAGGGCAGATAGAATATCTTTCAGCATTGATAGTGCCTTTCCAGATGTGCAAGCTGCCCATTCCATACGCGTTAATGCACCCCCATACTCTCAGAGATGCAGGCTTTTGAACTGAACACTCATAACAAGCCGCAAGTTCCCGCTCCTCTTTAGTCTGGAAGACGCAGCACCCATGGTTGCCAAAAAGAGTGTCAAATTTTGATTCTTCTGACCACAGAAATGTTCCACTTTGCAAGAGACCATTGTAAATAAGCTTTGACCTAGAGAACATGGCAGTGTTTTTGGATCATGTTCAGATATGGCTTCTTCTTTGCATGATAGAGCTTTACCCTGCATTTTTGGATGGCACATTTAACTGTGTTCACAGACTGTGATTTTTGGATGTATTCCTAAGCCCATGCAGTGATGTCCATCACAGGATTATGCAGATCCATCTAAGGGCCCGCAGATCACAGACCTCCAATATTGCATTTTGGCCATGTCCCTTGCACCAGAGCTTTCTCCAGATTATCTGAATCTTTTGATGATATTATGTACTTTTGATGACAAATTAGTCTTTGCAATTTTACATTGAGGAACATTATTCTGAAATTGTTTGACATTTTTTAGATGCAGCTTTTCACAGATTGGTGAACCTCTGCTCATCCTTACTTCTGACTCCCTAAGATGCTCTTTTTATACTTAATCATGTTACTGACGTGTTGCTAATCAACTTTTTTGAGACATGTTGCTGCCATTAATTTCAAAATGACTTTCTTTCTTTCTTAAAATGGTACATTTTCTCAGCTTAAACATTTGATATGTTTTCTATTTTCTATTGTGAATAAAATATGGGTTTATGAGTTTTGAAAACCCTTGCATTCTGTTTTTATATAGATTTTACACACATTGTTTTAGGATTGGGGTTGTACGTTATTTGAGCACCCTGTATATTTACCTCAAAATATAAAACAAAATATCAACAACAACATCACCCCCCATGTTGAGGGGACGCGGCCTGGTACGGCTCAGGAGGGGGGGGCGTGTTCGTCCCCACCCCTTTCCTTTTATTGTCCGCCAGACTGCCAAGTCCAGCGGAGGAATGATAAAGGTCAAAGTAAGTGTATGCATTTTACTTTAGGAGAGCTTTATTCCCCTTCCAATGCTACATTGCAATGCAAAAAAAGGAAAAAAAAACTGCGAGGGCACAAATAACCACAACCTTTTTTACAGGTTTTTGATCACTAAAAATTTGAATGACATTCACTTACATGAGTTTTTATGTTGAATCTCTATAATGACAGTAAGTAACATGATGTTACTACACTCCTGATATAAACAAAAAATATGCAGCGCTGTGATAAATATAAACATGAGTTACATAAACATAGAAAAGTACTTCTGTGTATAACAAAAAAAGTCCAGTGTTCCCACTCAGTAAGCGCAAAAGAAAGTGTCCCCTGAGGATACATTTTCATGCGAATTGCGAAGGGTGGGATTTCAGAGCCAGAACGTTGCGCTGCCACAGCAGAGGTCTGTGTGACGTGTTATATGTGAGTCTAGCGGCATGATATATTGTTTTTATGCAATTTTACCTATTCATTGTATGTCTTTTTAATAAATACTACACTATGAGGCATATCTTTTGTTTATGGCCTTTGGTATTTTGGGACATATGAATGGTGCTCTACTCTGTGAAGTGAGTTAATATGAGAGAAAATCCTTGCACTGAAACCTGTGGACATCCCTGTTTTAACCACTTTAAGACCAGCCTCGTTTTGGATTTTAGGTGTTTACATGTTTAAAACAGTTTTTTTTGCTAGAAAAAAACTTAGAACCCCCAAACATTATATATTGTTTTTTTTCAAACACCCTAGAGAATAAAATGGCGGTCGTTGCAATACTTTTTTTCACACCGTATTTGCGCATCGGTCTTGCAAGCGCACTTTTTTTGGAAAAAATTCACTTTTTTGAATAAAAAAATAAGACAACAGTAAAGTTAGTCCAATTTTTTTATATATTGTGAAAGATAATGTTACGCTGAGTAAATTGATACCTAACATGTCACGCTTCAAAATTGCGCCCGCTCGTGGAATGGCATCAAACTTTTACCCTCAAAAATCTCCATAGGCGACGTTTAAAAAATTCTACAGGTTGCATATTTTGTGTTACAGAGGAGGTCTATGGCTATAATTATTGCTCTCACTCTACCGATCGCGGCGATACCTCACATGTGTGGTTTGACCACCGTTTTCATATGCGGGCGCTACTCACGTATGCGTTCGCTTCTGCGCACTAGCTCGTCGGGACGGGGCGCTTTAAAAAAAAATTTTTTTTTTTTTCTTATTTATTTTTCTTGATTTTATTTATTTTTACACTGTTTTTTAAAATAAAATTAATTGGCTCACTTTTATTCCTATTACAAGGAATGTAAACATTCCTTGTAATAGAAAAAAGCATGACAGGTCCTCTTAAATATGAGATCTGGGGTCAAAAAGTCCTCAGATCTCATATTTGGACTTCAATGAAAAAAAAAAAAAAAAATGTCATTTAAAAAAATGACATTTGAAAATTCCTCTTTAAGAGGTATGGGCGGAAGTGACGTTTTTGACGTCGCTTCCGCCCTCCTATGGTATAGAGATGAGTGGCGGCCATCTTAGTGTCACTCATCTCTAGACACAGGAGGAGAACGGACCCGATCGCCTCTGCCGCTGCCGACGGTTCCGGTAAGCGGCGGAAGGCGCGGGAGAGCGGCGGGAGGGGGGGCACCTCTCCCGCCGCCGATAACGGTGATCTCGCGGCGAATCCGCCGCGATGACCCCCATTATCGGACAGCCGACCGGCGCCTGAAGAGATGGATACCTCGGTTGTGGCAGCAGCTTCTGCCGTTACCGAGATATCCCTCTTCAAAAAAGGGACGTACATCGTCGTGCACCGGTCGGAAAGTGGTTAACCTTTGATGCTTCTTATGATCTTTTGTTAGTTTTTTTTCTTTTTTTCTTTTTCCGGACCTGGAGTTCCAGAGATAAGGATAAAAGGAGAGGATTCATCATACTCCACATGAGTACCATTATCAATGCGTATTTTATGCACTTAATAGTGTAGCCACAAATTCTGGTAAGCCTTCAATCAATATGGTGGTAGGACACCTTCTTTTGCACTTACTGAGTGGGAACATTGGACTTTTTTTGTTATACACAGAAGGACTTTTCTATAGTTGTGGACTTTACGGTTATATTTATCACAGCGCTGCATATTTTTTGTTTATTGCTTTGGAGGATTGGATATATTGCCTTTTTTTTGCTAGCAGCTGTTATTACATTTTTCTGTTTAGCGCTCACTTTATTTTTTTTTTTCAATTTTTGTTACACGCCTGATATAAACACAATGTGGAAGTGTGCTCCTATGTGGTGATATATAGAAGGGTCTGAAGCCCAGGAACTAATAATTTCTGCTGCCGCTGACAGCTGACATGAAGCAATGCAAAGTGAACAGGATACTTTTTCATGCAAGTACATGATACAGCAGACACATATCAGGAAAATTAAATGTTGGGGGTAACATAAAATTTAAGGACTTGGTTCACCAGTGATAACCTTTTCTAATGTAATGTAAAATAGCAATTAGAATATTAGCAGGCACCCTTAGTTGTACATGTGTCAGTTGAGCCCACAGGGTACTTTGATATGCCAGTCTCAATTTTTGCTGAGAAACCAAGGGTTGCCCTACAGCTTTCAATGTCCTGAGATCCCCTACAGGACATAAAGATCTCCCAACAACCAACACAGAGTTTCAGAGTGAGAACTAGCCCTTGCAAGCAAGGAGATAAACATATTAATGTTAGTTTGATTTAAGGCCTCCTAGAGAGTTGATGTAGGACTAAGGTATAGACAGGCACATAAGACATTCATACATTTGGTGACTAAGTGGTTAGCACTTCTGCCTGGCATCACTAGGATCAGTGGTTTGAATCCCAACAACAGCACTATCTGCCTGGAGTTTGCATGTTCTCCCTGTACCTGCCTGGGTTTCCTCCCACACTCCAAAGACATGCTGTTAGGTAATTGGCCCTAGTATATGTATGAATATGAGTTTGGGACCTTAGATTGTAAGCTCCTTGAGGGCAGGGACTGATATGAATATACAATATATACAGTATATTTAAAGCGCTGTGTAAATTCCCATAAATACCTTTTAATTTATTAATTGTATCTTCTACTTTAAATTTACTTTGCTACAGGCTGCTGACCACCATGGTTGTAGCTCAGATTATTTCTTTTGATTAATATGTCTTGATATTGGACACACAATCATTAAAATGAGGCATACTATCCGCGTAATACAAATATGTTACTTTTTTAATAATTTGCTTTTCTTTATAGATTTAATTGTATATGTAAACAGAGGCAGTCAAGTTTCTTGATTACATAGATATGTTGTATTCACAGTTTTTACCAATTTTATCATGTGGTTCCATGAGGTTGATTTACTAAAAGCAAATAGATTGTGAACTTTGCAAGTGCAGTTGATTCAAAGCTTAGTAAATGAAGTAAAGCTTCACTTTGTAAAGAATAGCTGATCACATGCAAGGAAAATGAAAAAGCAGCATTTTTGCTTGCACATGATTGGATGATAGACATCAGAGCTCCCCCTCATTTACTAAGCTTGTGACTACTTTTCTCAAAGTAGTCAAACAGGAGACTGATTGGACTTTTGCTAGACAGTTCAACTACTAATTCAAGGTCCAAGAGTTTTATTGGGTTTTATCAAATTTATATATAAAATATGGTATTAAACATGTTTGTGCAAGCATATAAAATTGCGAGAGCTACATCAAAATGATTTTATTGGCTAAAATGTACAATACCCATTCAAAATGAAAACAACTGAACATATACAGTAACCTCCCTTACAATTTTCATATAGGAGTAATATTGGACCTTTGGTGCCTCTGTAAAATAAATTAGATCTCTGTATGATACATGGAATTTAACACTGTGTTCAGAAAAAGCTGTTCTGTGCAATCTTTGTTACTAAAATGCTCCCCTTGGCATCTGCTTGCACTGAGCTGTCAAAATGAAAGTGGTGATGCAGCCTTTTTTATCTGCACCTTTAATTGGTGTATTGCAGACGCAGTGGCAAAGAAAAGGGGACAACATACAGCTCGGACAGTTGGTCATTTGAGTGTGCTTGAGCTGAGAAGAGATAATCCTGCTGAGTGTGCACAACTCTGATCTACATCATACAGCTGATATATCGTGCCTTTGCTTTAATGTGGCTGTTAATAGTTTTTCTTTTCTTTTCCTGGGCCATGGGATGTATGCCTTACCCTTAAATTCATGGGAAAATGTATACAATGAGGTCTGATGTTAATGTTGCTGCTAAAAGATTAATTGATGGAATTCTTTCATACTGGACACTTAGCTGATGAAACCTCTAATGGGGTTCATAGGGTAATTACCCTAACTAAACAATAAATGAGAGTGCTGCTTTTACTAGCATTTGTATCTGGCATATGTCTTATTCAAGAGCTGGCAGTATGTATACAGTAGCAGGATTTTTAGTATATTATTAGATATACTATGTTGTTGAAGTATTGGGACGTATTGGGACGTCTGCCTTTACACGCACATGAACTTTAATGACATCCCAGTCTTAGTCCGTAGGGTTCAATGTTGAGTTGGCCCACCCTTTGCAGCTATAGCAGCTTCAACTCTTCTGGGAAGACAATGTCCACAAGGTTTAGGAATGTGTCTATGGGACAATTTGACCATTCTTCCAGAAGTGCATTTGTGCGGTCAGGCAATGATGTTGGACGAGAAGGCCTGGCTCGCAGTCTATTCTCTAATTCGTCCCAAAGGTGTTCTATCAGGTTGAGGTCAGGACTCTGTGCAGGCCAGTCAAGTTCCCCCACCCCAAATTCGCTCATCCGTGTCTTTATGGACCTTTATTTGAGCACTGGTGTGCAGTCATGTTGGAACAGAAAGGGGCCATCCCCAAACTGTTCTCACGAAGTTGAGAGCATGAAATTGTCCAAAATGTCTTGGTATGCTGACACCTTAAGAGTTCCCTTCACTGGAACTAAGGGGCCAAGCCCAACCCCTGAAAAACAACCCCACACCATAATCACCTTTGGGATGAATTAGAACAGAGACTGCAAGTCAGGCCTTCTCATCCAACATCAGTGCCTGACCTCACTAATATGCTTCTGGAAGAATGGTCAAACATTTATATAGACACACTCCTAAACCTTGTGGACAGCCTCCCCAGAAGAGTTGAAGCTGTTATAGCTGCAAAGGGTGGGACAAATCAATATTGAACCCTACGGACTAAGACTGGGATGCCATTAAGGTTCATGTGTGTAAATGCATGTCCCAATACTTTTGACAATATAGTGTATGTGTGTTTATATTCTGGATTTAGAATGATTTTTGCCCAAACAGCAGACTATAGATACAGCATATTGCTCTATGGAGCCTTTTTTCCCTAATTATGATAAATGGAATGACATGTTTACAGTGTCAGTATGTAGATTTTATAAGTCGGTGTTCCTCAACCTTTTTCCAGTCAGGGCGCACTTGAAAGGCATTTTCAGTCTTGAAGAACCCCAGTCTTATGCCCCGTATACACGGTCGGATATTCAGATGGAAAAAGTCTGATCGGAATATGTTGTTGGAAAATCCGATCGTGTGTGGGTTCTAGCGAAATTTGAGAGCAGGATCTAAAATTTTCCGACAACAAAATCCGATCATCATGTATAGAGAATTCCGAGGCACAAAGTGCCACGCATCCCCAGAAGAAACTTGGAGACGAAAGCTATTGGCTACTGGCCTCTACGTAGTTGGGATTTTGGATTTTGTGGTCGGAATGTCTGACCATGTGTACAAGGCATAAGGCTTAGTTCCCATTACTGTGTGTCGGGGAATGTGTGCGAAATTGTGAGCGTTCCTGACATACAGACAAATGTGCTGCTCTTTTACAAAAAGCCCATCTTACAGCCAATGTCTACTTTACAATGCGCAAGTTATGGGTGGATGAGGTAGTGGGATCTCCGTCGGATGTAAGCTGGGCAGGGGTACTCATCTTATTTAACAAAAAGCTACCATATGTTTTAAAATCACACATACACAACCATATTGGGCGAAAAGTCACGGCCTGTGTAGATGTCTATAATAAAGAGATCACCATCACTACCAAACTAACAACCCAAATTCTAACTTTTTCCATGACACTGCCCAGTGCATTCTCCACCAACCCTCTCATAGACACATCATTGGGGGTGATTTCAATAAGTGACATAGAAGACAGGTGCTCACTAAAAAAAAACATTTGTCACAACACCTCCAAACATCCGCTGTTGGCTCCCCCTTAGCTGACATGATCTCAGCTATAAATCTATTAGACCCTTAGAGGATGAACAGAAAATACACCCCTTTCTCACTGGTCCATAGAACCTTAGCTAGACTAGACTATTTAGCTCCCCAGGTCTATCACTCATTGCTGACATGGACATCCACAAAATTTATTATATAATACAATTATTATATCCCCCCTGCCCCAATCTCACTATATGTACAAGACTCTGCACATAAGGGTAATATAGGACCTTTGTGGGGCACTTAGTAGTTATTTACTAAACAATAACTCTTCTTGAATCATGCTGAAGGGTGCATAGTCAGACTTTCAGGAAACAAATGCTGAACACTTTTCTAATCTAACCTTTGGGAAACAGGAAAGGTGTACCTGAGAGACATAATAATATATATTTTGCTTCTGCCTACAGAAAAGATAATGAACCAATATCTCTAAGCCAGTGCTGAACTGAGAAAGGCCCAATTAGACCTCAACAGCATAACAACATACTTGCACAAACAAGCCTGGCAAAACGCTAAAATTAATTTAGACCTCTGGCTAGATAAATACGAACAGATCAAATCTTCATACCGTTATCTGTAATTCTATAAATACAGGAATACAACAGGATAACGATTAGTGCGCTTAGTAAAGGGCACCTATACTCCCACATTTGTACAAAAACCTACCTTGCCAACAGGCAATCAAGTACTCAAGTACTACCCCTTTAGACATGAATGCTATTCTCAAAAACCTTTACAAAAATCTTTATGCTCAGACTCCCTCACCCACTACAAATAGGGCTAAAATCTAAGCATGCGTACAAGGCTTTAGTCTTTTTTCTGCCATCAATTTTCTGTGTTTCTATATTTCAAATTTGAAGGATAGCTATAAAGCAATACAAAGATTTCTATTTGGTTTAATTTACAAATAGGCTGTTCACTTTGCAAATGGAATTTTTACTTTAGTGAAATGAGGTAAAGCTCTCTGACTCATTCAATACAGTTTGTTTAATTTTCCTTGCACGTAGTTGGGTATTCTTTGCAAAGTACATTTTCATCACATTTACTAAGTTGAGGGAAAATTCTCTTGCAAAATGAACAGCCTATTTTGCCTTTTAATAAATCAACCCCATTGTGTCTGAAACGCCTGCTGTCAGCTGTATATGTGCAAACAACAAACAAAATGTAAACATTTTGCAATGGATAGTATACATTTCTATGAATCTACTAAAGTACACTGAGTTAATGCGATGTGTAATGCTATAAAAAATATAGTTGATTATCCTATCAATAAATGAACCTGCGGCCAGGCGATTGTACATATTATATTTTTAGCAAGCCGTAAATTAGCTTTAAAACAAGCTATTAGGGTACCACCTGGAGCAGAACCTTAAGTTGGTCTTCATCAAAGTACCTGATGATGGAAAAGGGCTGGCAACATTAGTTGACCTTGGAACTCCACGCTGCAGATGGCTGTGGTTCAGGGCCCCTGGAGTTAGCAGGTACAGGAGACAGGAGGCTAGAGCACAGTCAGGATCAAGCAGGGGGTCATAGCAGAAAGTAATTAGATAGTCTGTGTCCGCAACAAGTAGGCAATAAACGATTAGTCATGTTCAGGCTGGGGTCTTGGCAGGTAGCAAGCAGAGGGTTGTCAAACAGTCTAGGTCAGCAATGAAGAAGGCAGATGAAAAGGCAGGACAAGGGATATATATGTGTGCACTGCGCTTTAGAATGTGTATTTAAATAATTGTGCTGCTACCCAACATATAATAAAAACAAAAAAGTGAAAATATATTACAATCAAACAACATACATTTCACAGTAGCCCTCAAAAAAACTCAAAGAATATATATAAAAGTATCCATGAAATATAATTCAGTGTCCATATCAATAAACAATATCTTGCAGTCTCATGCAAAAAACATTGATTCCAATCCGCTCGAATGTGCTAAAGTAAGTGTAAAAAACTAGGGTTACGACACCAATAATCCTCATCACAGTGATGTGTGCCTCTTCCACTCCCTTAAGAAAAAAGCTCACCAGATGCTGTTGCCATTCAATCTTGTGTCTGGCAAATATTACTTGTGTGTTACATTGAAGAGCCGATGCCAGACTCCATCCAGATACTAACGTGAAACTCCACATGTAGGGATAAAAGTGAAGACAGAGCCTCCAATAGTGTAAAACACCTTAAGGTAACAAATTTCTTAAAAGTATCGCACGTACATCATATAAAACTCAAACAAGCCTTCATATTGTAAATTCAATCATGCTTCAATCATGCCGGGTGACGCAGTGCCGCAATCTTGCCATCTCTTCGTTGACACGCCAGGAGTCAACGTTCCGGCATCAGAGTACAGTTGCTGTGTAGCCACGCACTCTAAGGGCCCTTTCGCACCTAACGCAGTTGGATGCAGTTGGCTGCAGTTGGATGCATTTTTAACTGCACTCCAACTGCATAGACAGCCTAAATCAAAGTAATCCTAAAGGCATAGTTCACATCATTGCAGGGCAGTTCAGCGCAGTTAAAAAAAAAGTAGAGCATGTTGCACTTTTCCATACTGCAAATGCAGGTAACATTCTACAAATGGGCTTCAAATGCACCGTGCCCCTAAGCCAAGAAAGCCAAGCCCAAAAAACATATAGAAAAATGCATTGCACACGCAGCAAAAAATACATGCAAAATACATGACTCACTCACTAGATGTAAACCTGTAGTCAAAACGCTTTATGTGCAGTTTTTGGTGTGAATGGGCCCTTATACACAAGTTGTGTTACTGGCCAGAAAACAAAGGGGAAAAAAGCCAAAAAAAAAATAGAAAACTTATGAAACCACCCCATCTAATGATTGGTAAGCTGCAATAAATTACATTTTTGGTTTTGGGTTTAATAGTTTTAGTTAAATAGTAGAAAATGAAGGCCAATATCTGATTTTGCTGTAATGCCCTTGTATAAATCAAAGGGGCATACTTTTAGTATATCTCAAAGAATATGTATGCAGAAACTTACAAGACAAATGTAAAACCAGGGAGGATATTTGTTTTTGCTATTAATTATAATGGTTAGGTTTTGTATGCATAATATAAGCATCTATCTTATTGGTGTGGTCAGCGAGCTATAGATATAACAACAATTATTTTTAGAAATAGCATTAAGCAAATTAATAAATATAAAAAACTTACCACCTCTTAATGTAAAACTTTTTCACAATTCTGGGTCAAACATAAAATAAGCAGTGTTTAGGGGGTCAGCAGGGCAGAGCACAGTGGAATTAAGGAGGAAACAGTACAGGAGGGGGTAGAAGAGCACAGCACAGTACAGGGGGCAAGAAAAGCATGGCACGGTACAGGGGGGCCAGGAGGGAACTGTATAGGGGGCCAGGAGGGAATTGTATAGTACAGGGGGGCAATGAGGGAACAGTACGGGGAGGGGGGCTGGAGAGAATATTACAGGCGGACAGGAAAGAATAGTACAGGGGGGGGGGGGCAAGAGAGAATGGTACAGGGGGACTAGGAAAGAATAGTAAAGGGGGGCAGGAGAGAACAGGGGGGCAGGAGATAATCATACAAAGGGGCCAGAAGAGAACAGTACAGGGGGGCTAGGAGAGAACAGTGCAGGGGCAGGAGAGAACAGGGGGATCAGGAGAGTAGAGGGGGCAGAAAAGAATAATACAGGGGGCATGAGAGAACAGGGGGCCAAAAAAGAATAGTACAGGGGGCCAGGAGAGAATAGTACAGGGGGGGCAGTAGAAAATAGTACATAGGGGCAGGATAGAATAGTACAGGGGGGCCAGGAGAGAATAGTTAGGGGGACCAGATGAGAATAGTATCGGGGGCCCTGAGAGAATAGTATAAGGGGGACAGGAGAGAATAGTATAGGGAGGCCAGATGAGAATAGTATAGGGGGACAGATGAGAATAGTACAGGGGGCCAGGAGAGAATAGTACAGGGGACCAGGAGAGAATAGAATATGGGGGGCCAGGAGAGAGTATTACAGGCAGTCAGGAAAGCTTAGTACAGGGGGGCAGGAGAGAACAGGGGGCCAGGAGAGAATAGTACAGAGGGCCTTGAGGGAACAGTACCGGGGGGGCAAGAGAGAATAGTATAGGGGGCCAGGAGAGAATAATAGGAGACTAGGTGAGAATAGTATAGGGGGACAGATGAGAATAGTATAGAGGGGCCAGAAGAGAATAGTATAGGGGGGGCCAGATGAGAATAGTATATGGGGGGCCAGATGACAATAGTATAGGGGGGCAGATGAGAATAGTATAGGGGGCCAGGAGAGAATAGTACAGGGGGCTAGGAGAGAATAGTACAGGGGGCTAGGAGAGAATAGTACAGGGGGCCAGAATAGAATAGTACAGGGGACCAGGAGAGAATAGTACAGGGGACCAGGAGAGAATGGTACAGGGGGCCAGGAGAAAATTGTATAGGGGGGCAGGAGAGAATAGTACAGGGGGCTAGGAGAGAACAGTACAGATGGGGCCAGGATAGAATCGTACAGGGGGGTCAGGTGAGAATAGTATAGGGGGCCAGGAGAGAATAGTGTAGGGGCGCCAGATGAGAATAGTACAGGGGGCCAGGAGAGTATAGTACGGGGGGGGGCAGGAGAGAATAGCACCGTATGGGGCCCGGAGAGAAATTGATAGGCCATATCAATGTCTCTCCTGGGCCCCCTATGCAGTTCCTTCCTGCCCCCCCCTGTGCTATACTTTTCTCCCCTGGCCCACCTATACTAACATCAGTTATCTATATCAGATAGAGGGACCAGGAGAGAGAAGTATAGAACAGGGGGGCCAGGTGGAGGGCACAATGCTGGGATCTGTAGTGGTTTACTGTGAACCTCATGCAGAGTAGCTCAGGGAAGCTGCTGGATCACAATCGTATCTCACACGCAGATTCCCGTCCCTCCTGAGTGATGTCACACACAGGCTCCTGGGATGGATGGGAGGGGAGGGCTGCCCGGGACAGGTGCAGGACAGTGATGTCAGTTTTCCTCTGCAGCCTGTCAGATCTTTAGGGATGTGATTTACCATTCATCTACTAGTGATGAATGGCAGATCGTGGCAGAACCCCTTGGGACCGCTTTGAGAAACACTGGTATATACAGTATATTTGCTATTTTGTACACTTAGGTAATATGTAAGTATTTTTCTCTTAAATATTGGAAATGGATAGGGTGTGCTCCATTTGTTTCCAAATGCTTGCACGATAGTCACCCGAGGCTCAGTATGAAAACTGTATGTGCATCACATCAGAAATACAGTTGCTTAACCCCTTCCCACCTTTACATGGATCTAAATGCTGGGAGGTGGAGGCGGACGTTCCAATCATGTGGCTGCTGTGATTGGAGATTGCAAGTATGTTTTGGGAGCTTTGTGGTACCCATTCGTTACTGTGCTGGGAGAGTGCAGGGAGCGTGCTCTTAGCACAGTAAAACACTTACCTAGGGCCTGCATATATGCGCCAGGTCAGCAGGAAGTGGTTAAAGCATTATACTGGATTTAAAAGAAACCTGTAATATCCTTGTAAAATTCTTTGCGAGCTGTTGAACTTCTCCTTTTCCTCATTACTTAAATTTGTTTGGTACAAGCAGTAAATGCTAATTGTCATTTGCACTGCTCTATGCACACCACAAATCCCATAGTCCCTAGTACATCTCAGAAGTAAACAAGAGAGGGTGGCTACGTTCATACATACAGTGGGACCACGGAGAAGGAATGTAGCCACCCTCTAATAGGAAGATGGGACACTGCAGGGAAAAAAAGGAATTTGGAGATTAGTAGGAGGCTGAGAGCTGTAGAAAGTACTTTTTTGAGTTAGGAATACATATCTGAATAGATTTAAACAAAGGTTAGTGTTACTTTCAATGTTTGTTACATCATATGTATTTTAGTCTGTTTACAGTTGAGGCTTTTTTCACAAGCAGGCCCACTCTTTGTCGTATTGGACATAATGCACCCTCACTTTGAAGAATATTGTTTTCCAGTATTAATTATTCAGAAATTTTATGTGGCATTTGTTCACTTTTTTGGACTTAGATGATCACAACAGACAGCAATATGACCCCAAATATGGTACCTTCCTTAGGACCCCAAATGTGGTACCAGTAAAGGTTCCTGACAGCAGAATTTACATTTCCTAAGCGTAGCTGTGGAAGAGAGCTGGGGAGAGCAGGAAGTCAGATATCCACACAAGATCAGTTTTTCTGATAACCATAGATGGGTCTTGTAGTCTGATCTGTCCAAAATCACTCAATGCAAGAGTATTCTGAACAGATGAATGGTCTCTTTGTATTAATAAAGATAACCGTGGTTCATTATTCACTATTCTCTATTCCTTATATGTGTGTGTGTATATATATATATATATATATATATATATATATATATATACACATAGATGCTTCAACAAAATCAAAGCCTGCTATGCTGTATGACAACAAGTACACTGTTTAGTCTGTATAGTACATGAGCAAATTGACCAACTTTTCATTAATCCACCATACAGAAAAAGAACCTCTCAGACCTCATGAAAGCTGGCATTAATAATTATTTAATGCTCTAATAGATGTGGCCTTTATGGCTTCTTCACTTATATATATTTTTTTTCTTATGCTTTCAAGAAGTTTACCAGGAAGGTAAGGATCTTTTTTTTGTCATGAAATAAAATTTAGATAACCTCTTACTGAGAATGCATCCAGTCTGAGTATATATCAAGCAGACAAGGCCATGTAGGCATGCTCATTTAAAAAGACACCTTATAACATATAATTAATATGAGGCAAATATCCCTAAAGTGAAAAGAAGGGCAGCACTGTTCTAAGTGTAGCATCTAAGCATTATTTATTGGAAACAACAAATTGGCACCTCACAATGTAATGAAGCTAGTCATGTAACACTGCTGCAAGAAGTGGTAGGCACGGCACGCATTCAGACCATCAGGCCATGAGGAGACCATCTTGGAAGTGGTACTTATGGGCAGGAGCCAGTTGATGGACTAGGATGTGCAGCATGCCAGGTGCAATACCCAAAACAGGGCATAATTAGTTGGTAAATGATGCAACTGGCTCCTGGAAACAGGATATGAGATGACCATATATTACAAATAAAAAATAGGAAGCCTATCACAAGAATAAAAAACATCACTAGAATAAAATAAATAGGCGGTACTGCATACATCTTATAACAGGAGTATTTAAAACTTGCCCACTAAGTCCATATATTATATTTATTATTTGTTGTTGGTGTTCATTCACATATATTTTTTCACAGGTTTCTATTAATTTGGCATACCGCCATCTATGTCCATCTAGCATATATTTTGCACATTTATCATGTATATATTTTTATTCTGCAAGTTATATATTTGCATTCTCATATGTTGGACTTTGCACTACCTCAGATTTTCTTTAAAAAAAACTTGATGTGCGAGATCAAAATTTGGATGATAAGGTGAAGACACTAAGGGTCCTGTACAAATAAATAAACAAATACCATGATTATTATTACAACAAACATAATGTACAGGCAGCGTATAAATAGTATATGAAACACATGTACAAGAGTACCTAGGTTCTAATGAAGTATACTGACAAAAGAAAAGAAAATAAGAGAAATAGTAATATGTGGAGGGATGATTGCACCCTCCATTAGGAACATGGGTAGGAATGTAAAAAAAAAAAGTGAACATGTGGTATGAGGTTTACTAATGGTCTTGTCTTAAGGATTATAATGACTCTATGACCAGTATATGGCTCTCAGTCAAAAATAGAATGGGGACATCAATGTAAGTATATTACATTGGACTGTAAAAAAGTCCAAAGTCGGTATAGAAAATAAATGAGGTTCTTGAGTTACAGATAAAAAAAAAAAAATGCAGTATAGGAGACATGGTGTGAGCCTTCTACTAAGATCTATATACTATTTACAGGTAATTACGGGTATAGGACTCTAGACACACAAAAAATATCTTGGAACTACTAAACATGTGTAGTGGCAAATCACTGAAAATGAATCAAGCTAATAAATTATACTGATTTATAGAGTCAATGAAAATACATTCGGGTAGGATGTGTTTGGAGGGCTGTGTTAGAGGACCGTATTGACTTCTATTTCCTCATTTAGGCTGCCTGGAAATAAGGTATTTAAGGTATAAATCCAAAACGTCTCTCTCTTTCTCGCAGGGGTGCTTGAATCCCTCGGCTGTTGGTAAATTGCAAGTAATAGCTTCAGCTATCCAGACCCTCAGATCTTCAGAGGATTTTTGCTGAAACTCTAGAAAATGTCTAGGCACACTGTGTATGTCACTGCCTTCCTCAACCAGGCATCTGTCCTCTTTCTAACTGTCCGAATGGTGCAACCGATGTACAGTAGGCCACATGGACAACAGAGACAATAGATATCAAACTTTAACGAACAGGTAAAAAAGGGGAGGGTATAAATTCCATACCCAGTTTCGGAGCATGGAGCACATTATGCAAAAACATTGAACTATCCTGATGAAGGATCCCCACTTGAAAACATCCCTCACTACTAAGCCAAATATTTCCTACAGACGGGCTTGAAACATCAAGAGCCAGATAGCTCCCAGTAAGATTAAATCAGCTTATACCACCATTAGTCCTCAGTTAACACTTTTCAGCATCAAAGGTATGTTTTGATGTAAAAAAGCCAGGTATCTGACATGCAGTGGCGTGGCATGGGGGGATGGGCACAGCCGGTCCGCTCACTCCGGAGCACAACATTTTAAGGGACCCAGAAAATAGTTCCTTTGCCTCCAGAAAACTTGTGTCTTCATCCACCTGCTCCTCTTCTCCCTCTCCTCCGATGTTCGCTCCATCCTCCTGATCATCCCTGATCTCAGTGTTTGAATGACAGCTGCCTCAGGAGGTGCAGATGTCCTGAAAGAAGGGGACCACCACACTGCTCCATCCTCTCCTCCTCCAGCATGCCTGAGTTTCACACACATCCCTTCCCCCGCCCCTCTCTCCCTGCCCCCCTCTCTCTCTGTCCCCCCCCTCTCTCTCCCCCCCTCTCCCTCCCCCTGTCTCCCCCCTCTCTCGCTCCATGTCCCCTCTCTCTCTTCCTGCCCACTTATCTCCCTTTCCCTGCTCCCCTCTATATCTCCCTGCCCCTTCTCTCTCTCCCTGCCTCATCTCTCTCTCTTTCTCTCTCCCTCCCTACCCCCTTTCTCTCTTTCCCTCTTCTTGCCCCCCCCCTCACTCTCTGCCCCCCACTTTCACTCTCCCAGCCAGCACTGAAAATAGCTTTACCCCAGTTCTTCCCATCATCTACCTATAGATATGATGTATAACAGTATAACTTTATTAACGTTATCCACCTAAAGTGATATTAAACCCTGAAGCAAACATGTATTATATTGCAGTTTACCAATTCTTAGATGTGGTGGCTGCATTATTATAACATTTTTTTTAGGTTTTCTTTCTTTTATTTTTACCTGGTGATCCTACTAGTAAGTCCGTTGTTTTTCAAAAGAATGAGCTGTCTTTCAGATGTAGCAGTTAAAGGGTTGAATCAGACCATTTAACACTGGCAGAGGTTCTCACAATGATCCATTTTAATTTATTTATATAAAACCTTTATCCCAAAAGGTAAAAAAAAATGTTTGCTGTAACTGACTATAAAGTGTGAGCTGGAGTTTGGCTTCAATTTGTTTAGTGTACCTAAATCTGCTAGTACATCTAACATCCCACCTCCCTGCCCCTCAGACTGATGTCCAAATGGGTCTCTGTTGCTCCTTCATCCAGAGGGGGGGGGGGTGCACTCTGATACTGTGTGTGTTACTGACCAGATCACCAGGGAAAAACAGAAAATAAAAAGCATAAAAAAAGAAAATGAATGCAGCCATCACATCTACGTATTGGTAAGCTGCATTATATTAAATTGTATCTGTTTGGGTTTTTATAACACTTTAATTTGTTGCATGATATTGTTAATATCTGCACTGGAAATCGTATTCCTCTCCATTCACAGTCTGACCTGTACGCCCCATGGCACCAGAAGAGAGGGTAAAAAATTAATTGAGGAAAGAAGGGATATCCCTCCCCTCCTCCCATCCCCAGGTGTCTCAACTATAATTCTCTTGACCTTACTTTGGGGTTATTATTGGCTGAATGCTCTTCTGTATATAAGGGCTCCTCGTTATTTACAGCCTAAACCTCTGATTGGCTTCCCGCAGCCTTTTATTATTGTTTAAATCTGGGAAGATACCTCTTTGACTACTGTAGTCAAAGAGATATCTCAGATTCAATCAATAATAAAAGAAAAGGCTGCCGGTGTCTTGCCGAGTTGGTTCCCCTGGCGGATTGGTTCCTCTGTGTACTGCGCAGGCGCAGTACGAACGACTAGCCATCTTCCGGAAATGTCCGAACCTAAACAGATGCAGTGAAGTGTACACCGCACAGCTCATTTTGTTTGTTTAAAAAAAAAGTAAGTTTAAAAAAATACACTCCGAATTCAAAAGAAAAACCCACAGATAGCACTGTAAAAACACAGCTTTTATATTCTCTCCTCTATATCCACAGCTGAACGATTTGTTTTTCTTTTTCCTTTGCCCCTTGCTTACAGTTATAATAGATACGCCCCTTAGTTAGACTTCCCCGGCATCGTCTCGTACACCGACTGCGCGTGCGCGGTGTACACTTCCCTCGCATCTGTTTAGCTTCGGTAATTTTCGGAATTTCGCCGCGCATGCGCAGTACGGATCTACACCAATCCGCCGAGGGGAACCATATCGGCAGAACACCGGCAGCCAATCTGAGGCTCAGGCTGTGAGTGGAGGAACTTTTTGCTTTTCCACAGCCACAGTTTAATACTGTACTAATGGAAGGGACTCCACAGGTTAGAGTGTGAAAATGACTTGCCTTGCTCTGTGTGCTGACAACCCACGCTATGCCACTGCTGACATGTAGCCATATCTGGCATGGACAGAAAGATTTCACCACTACAGGTAAAACTTATACCCTCCCTGACTTTTTCACCTGTTCTTCAGAGTTTGTTATCTACTGTCTCTGTTGTCCATGCGGCCCACTGTACATCGGACGCACCATTCGGACAGTTAGAAATCGGTTCAGAAAGCACAGACGCCTGGTTGAGGAGGGCAGCGACATACACAGTGTGCCTAGACATTTTTTAGAGTTTCCTTAAAAAGCCTCAGAAGATCTGAGGGTCTGGATAGTTGAAGCTATTCCCGGCAGTTTACGAGAAACGTTTTGGATCTATACGCTAGATACCCTATTTCCAGGCAGCCTAAATGAGGTAATAGAAGTCAATACGGTCATCTAACACAGCCCTCCATACACATCCTACCCAAATTTATTTTCATTTATCTCATAAATCAGTATCATTTATTAGCTTTATTCATATTAAACTATTTGGATTTGCCACTACACTAATGTTTAGTAGTTCCAAGATATTTTTTGTGTGTCTCCATCCAAGTCAAACTCCCCGCCAGCCAGCGGGTCCTATAATGTAATTTCACGTAAATTGATCTTAGTAGGAGGTTCACACCATCCCTCCCATACTGCATTTTTTCTATTCTTCATTTTTTTTATCTATAACCATGTACTGTACATCAAGTTTTATGTACTCCTAGTATAAGATGTATGCAGTACCGCCTATTTATTTTATTCTAGTGATGTTTTTTATTCTTGTGATATGCTTCTTATTTTTTATTTGTAATATATGCTCCTCTTAGTCTTTATGTATGGAGGGAGGTTATCCTGTTTCCAGGAGCCAGTTGTCTCATGTACCAGCTAATTATGCCCTGTTTTTTTAAATACTAAAAAAGAATGGCTTCATAGCCAACTACATTACACAGCAGTGACTAAGAAGAAGGCAGAAAATAAAAGATTTTTCCTACAACAACCATATTTTGAGGAGGGGGCAGGACATCTATTGGCAACTATTGTAAAAGCTCAGCAGCCGGCATTATATATAATTTAATTACAATGATCTGCAAATAAGAGGACTGATCCTACTCCAGAGATATTGGAGATATTCAGGGAATTTTACCAGGCACAGTATAAGGGCAGGGTATCCTACCCGGAGTCCCTTAATAGATTCTTTGATACTATTGTTTTACCAAGCATCTCAAATGATGAAAGGGTGGCTTTGGAGGGTCCATTAACATTGGATGAGCTAAAAAATGCAGCATCTAATTTACCTAATAATAAAGCACCAGCATCTGGTCTTCCAGAGGAAATATATAAAAAATATGGGGAAGTGTTGTTACCTGAATTGCTTGATGTCTTTAATTATGCCATGGAGGTGGGTTCATTATTGTCTTATTGAAACCTGGCAAGGACCAAAGTAACCCTGACTCATACCGTCCAATATCTTTGTTAACATCAGACATTAAATTGCTGACAAAGGTATGGGCGATTAGATTATCAAGATGCATTTCAAAACAAATCCATTGTGATCAATCAGGCTTTATTCCTAATAGATCTACAGCAAATAATATCCGATGTCTATTTTTAAATCTACAACTCCTAACAGATAACATGGGAAACAGAGCTATAATGTCACTCGATGCGGCTAAAGCATTTGACAGTATAGAGTGGGTCTTTTTGTGGAATTGCTTAAAACGATATGAGTTTGGCCTCAGATTTATTAAATGGATACAACTTTTGTATGACTCCCCAAGTGCAAGGGTACAGGTGAATGGATGTGTGCCCCTTTTTCATTGACCAGAGGGATGAGGCAGGGATGTCTCCTATCCCAGCTTCTTTTTGCTCTGGCCATTGAACCACTGGCTGAGGCTATTCGCTCTTCTACAAATATTGTGGGATTTTGCAGATCTACAGGTGAAGATAAGATAGCACTCTATGTGGATGATACTCTAGTGTTCTTGGGGGATATGGGTCCATCCCTGTCCACAGTTATGTCCTTAATAGACTTGTATGGATCATTTTCGGGTTTCAATATCAACTGGGACAAATTCGTAATGCTGCTTTTGGACCCTGCGTGCATGGAGCTTCCACACCAGGCTCATCAGATGGCCCTGGTTACATCATTTAAATATTTGGGAGTCGTAATTACACCGAATGTTACAGAATACACAGATAATAATAAACTCCCTCTTATTGTCAAATTTAGACAACTGAGAAAAACATGTAAATTCCTGCTGTCCATGGTGGGGAGGGCGAATTTGGTGAGGATGCCCCAAATGCTATATGTATTGCATAATTGCCCCATATGGTTGACGCTACAATTATTTAGGACTATCGACTCAGTTTTTAGGGAGTTTGTGTGGAAGGGTGGAAAACCTAGAATTAGATTTGAAACATTACAACATCCCAGAGATAAGGGGGGAATTGCGATACCTAATGCAAGATTATACTTCATTACATCACAATTACAACATTGGCACGGTTGAGAGGTAGTGGATATGCAGGACACTACACAGAAGTTAATATCTCAATTTAAAAAAAATACCCTTTAGTTCAACTAATAGTAGCTCACCACTTTCATAATAAAAGAAGGTACCCTACTTTCTACTCGATTCATAGGGTATGGGAAGCACTGGGAAATATTACTCAGCCTAGGGGTTATACGAAACATATGCCCATTGGAAAAAGGCGGGCATAATATTTTTGTACCAGTTATATGAAGGGGATGTTTTACTCCCTTTTAATATATTAAAAGACTGCTACCAGTTAACAAACAATAACGTCTACCAATATCTTCAAATACGCCACGCATTACAAATCCAAAGCTCAAAAATCCAATTACAGTATAAACACTCTAAAATACTATCAAAGGCAATTTTGGTTACCTGCACGAAATGAGGATTAATAGGAGACCTTTATTCCAATTTACAAATAATAGAGAATACTGAAAAACATAAAAATAGTTTTGCCCAATGGCAAGGAGACATAGAGGATCTAGATGAGGAGGACTGGACACGTGCCCTGGAAACACTTCCCAGGACATCTCTCTTGCCCTCCCAAAGGCAATCTCAGCTTTTGATCATACATAGGGCTCATTATACCCCACAAAAATCTATGCTTGGGGAAAATATATAACACCGTTATGCCTGCGATGCTCTCTATTTAATGGTTCTCTTATCCACATGCTCTGGCGATGTCCAAAGCTTCATCGTTACTGGGAAAAAAAATATTTATAACCCTACATTTATTATTCTCCACTGAGATAACAGGGACGTCCAAACTTGCACTACTGGGGAATAATACCTGATGGAGCGTTACCAGTAGAGATGCATACTATGTGGATAAGATCCTTATATTTAGCACGTAAAGTTATTTTACAAAAATGGTCATCTGCTGATCTTCCAACCCATAAACAATGGGTTGAGAAACTTAACTATATACTTAAAAGAATGAATGAATGATAAAAGAGAAAAATTAACATGTAAGCATAGAGGTACACCCCAAAGGTTTGGTAAAATATGGTCATGCTGGATAGAACCTAGTAACCAACTATATGATGGTTTACTTAGTGGAGAGTAGTGAAAGTAGAAAAGATAGATGGGAGCAAAGAGCAGAGGTAGAGAGGTGAGGAGTAGAAGAGAAGAAATTAGCACGTAAAAGAAAGATAATTTGATGCTGCACAGAAGAAATTGCCATAGTCTGATAATTGATATTAGGGGTGATCAATTTGATGTGTACAATGTATCCATGCTCCTATTGTTTTATTTATTATATTCTAAGCTATTTTAGTCCAAGAGGTGTAAGGTTTGTTTGGTTTGTGTGTTTTCCTATTTTTTTGATACTGTAACGTTCTGGGTGATTATGATCAAGTGGTGTATGCATTTTCAGGAACACAGGTCAGTCCAGACTGTATTTTTAAGAGCGTGGCAGCTCAATTTTATTTAAACAAAACAAACTTCACAGAAAGTCTTCCCTTTGCAGGGGGTTCCACCATCATTGTATAACAGAAAACTTCAGCCTCCTGGCTCACTCACTCTTACTTAGTCAAACTCCCTCCTGGAGCTTACTTGCTCAGATGCGTGCTGCTTGGTCATGGGCCACATCTGCCTCCTGCAGACATACACGCTCAGACTCCTAGAGAGCGTTTGTCTCTCTTTCGTGGAGCCATCTCCACCTGAAAGCCCTCGCGACCCCAACACCAGGCCACCTGCCTGTAAGGTGGAGCTGTTCCCAAGTGTGAGTCCTGAGCTGTCTTCCTGAGGGAATATAAACCCAGCCCACAGGTGTACAATCATGCCTGTCTTTGCAAAAAACAGACTGAAGGTGCTAATACACACCGTGACCTGGGGTCGCCTCTCCAAAATACTTTATGGATTCATTTGACATATTATTTGTTTGTATGTTTAATAATAAAATAAAAAAAATTTAAATATTTTATTTAAAAATAAATGATGCCTTGTTTTGGGTATTGCACCCGGCATGCTGCACATTCTAGTCCATGAACTGGCTCCTGCCCATAAATACCACTTCCAAAATGGCCCCCTCATGGCCTGATAAAGGAGCATGAATGCTCCGAATGAATGCCATGCCCACCGCTTCCTGTTCCTGTTCTGATGTCACTTCCACCTCCCAGGGGACACGGACCTACCAGGAAGAGCCACCAGCACTTCCAGGAGCTCCTTTCAGTATCCACCACAGCGGGATCAGCGGGACTGGACTGGCTTGTTTATCTTCATTACACTGTGAGGTGCCAATTTGTTGTTTCCAATAAAGAATGGTTAGATGCTACATTTAGAACGGTGCTGCTCTTCTTTTCTGTTTGTCCCAATGCAGAGTCCCTTGTAGCTCTTCAGCAGCGGCAGCCACTTAAGGAAGCATACTGATACCATTTGGACTTTTAAAGACTTTTTCTTTTTTACCTTAAACCACTGAACCCACTTGGACTCTGTTTCTATCAATGCACTAGACATCTCCTTTCCTTTTAAATGTCCCCAAAGCACCACTCATTATCATGAAACTGAATTTTTTCTGTCCTTTGTATTTTTTTGTCATTTTATATTTTGGTAAATGTGCTTGGTATGTAGTCTAACTATCCTGGGTCTGCTGCATGTTTTCTTTTTTTTAGGTCTGAGCATTGTGTAAAGCATATCCAGTTTTGTATCAAAGAATGGTGTTGTACTTTTTTTAGAATTTTGCTGAGACATTGGATTTGTTCCTGCATATAATTTCTAATGTAATAAAAGTTGTATGCATAATTAATAATATTATAAGACATCCTTACCTAAATCATGTATAAAATGTCCATATTTAATATCTATGAAATGCATTTACTTACCTTCGGAGACAGAAATTACAGGTCAAGCTTTTCTACATGTTTACAGAATGATGGTAATACCTTTTTATTATACCACAGGCATCGCAAGGAGGTGGACACAGGACTTTACTCTATGGCCATGCAATCTTACTTAGACATTCATTTAGTGGAATGGTATGTAGCCATTTTTTTAAATAGTGAGATACAGGTCAGCAATTTATTTTTTATTTTTATATATTTGTGTTATTTCAATACTGCATGTCTATTGTACATCATTTAGATACTGTATGTACATACTGTATATTCTTCCAGTCTCATTGTGCTTATTAACACATAGTTAAACCCAAATACAAATATGTAATACTGTTTATATCAACATACCAGTCCTTCGATTTGGTGGCTGCATTTGTTTTTTTCATTCAGGCTAAGAACAATTTTAGCAAGAGGTGTATCCCATGGGCCACACATCAAAAAAGACCCGCTGTGGTGAAGTGAATGGCAGTCCCAGCCTGGACTCCTGCCAGGTCACGCCCACTATGTGTTTCACTCCGCCCCTCAGAGCCCATTCATGGGGATTCCCATGATTAACCGCTTCAGCCCCGGACCGTTTGGCTGGCCAAAGGCCAGAGCACTTTTTGCGATTCGGCACTGCGTTTCTTTAACTGACAATTCCGCGGTCGTGCGACGTGGCTCCCATACAAAATTGATGTCCTTTTTTCCCACAAATAGAGCTTTCTTTTGGCGGTATTTGATCACCTCTGGGGTTTTTATTTTTTGCGCTATAAACAAAAAAAGAGCGGCAATTTTGAAAAAAGTACATAATATGCTATAATAAATATCCCCAAAAAATATATAAAAAAAATTATTTTTTTCCATAGTTTAGGCCGATACGTACTCTTCTACATATTTTTAGTAAAAAAAAAACAAAAACGCAATAAGCGTATAAAGATTGGTTTGCACAAAAGTTATAGTGTCTACAAAATAGGGGATAGTTTTATGGCATTTTTATTAATACATTTTTTTTTACTAGTAATGGCGACGATATTATGGCGGACACATCAGACAATTTTGACACATTTTTGGGACCATTGGCATTAATACAGTAATCAGTGCGCTAATGCACTGATTACTGTAAAAATGGAGTTAAAACTAGGGGGCAGTGAAGGGGTTAATGTGTGTCCTAGTTTGTGTTCTAACTGAAGGGGGATGGGGACTGTGCAGGGAAACGAACAGATCGCTGAATTGTCTATAAATAAAACATTTATTTTGACTTGTCAAAGCCGTTGACTATGTTATTGTCAAAGCAAAGTGGTGGGGCTTACAGATAGAGAGGTGGAGTTGTTGCCATGGAAACATTTGTAAAGGGGAGGAGTTAGTAAGATGACCACACCCATCAGGTGGCGACTGTGAGACGTGGCAGGTCTGTAGTAGCACTGAGATAATGGGAAATCAGTTCAAGCCAGAGTTCGGAGTCAGGAGGATAACAGAGCAGGCAGGGTCAGAGGGTCAGACGCAGGAAACAGTAGAGAATATCCGTGGACAAGCCGAGGTCAGGAGACAGGCAGACGAATAGTCAAGGACAAGCCAGGTTGGTAGCAAAGAACTTTCAGGAACAAGGATCACAGGAACACGGTACAAGCTAAAGATCAATCAGCAGCTTCAACCACTAACACACTTTCTTATAAAGACCCATGTGAGATCCTGGGTCCTAGAGCCCTTTTCTGCTGTTGGTGTCTTGACAGATGCTGGGTCCTAAAGTCCTTCTCCTACCATTGGTTCCCTGACACAGCCTGAGTAGCACAAATCTTTTCTTTTTATTGGTTCCCAATCTTAGCAAGTGCAGAAAATGTCATGTTAGTTGCCAGGAATGCAGTCACCTTGTCACTTCCTGCAATCTGCACTGAAGACAAAAATTGTTATCTTCCTTATGTAAACTACTTAACTAATAAGCCACTATGTAATGAAGATGAACAAAGGCAGCCATATTATTAGTCCAACCTCTGTGACAACCACAGCTTCCTTCATAGATACAGTGCAGTCAGCCTAGCCGCCCAGGGACAAGAAGTGCTTTATTTACAAGATTACCTGGTGAAATTAAATGAGGAAAAATTCTGAAGATAAAAACCTTTTATGCAGCTATCACAAAGACAGGTAACGCAGCAATGTATTACATATTTGTTTTGGGGTTTAGCTATACTTTAACAATGTTTTCAAAGTTAAAATAGCTGCACAATATTTTTGATTATTATAATCATATAGCAAAAAATACAAACAAAATTTATGTTTTAAATAGAAGCTATCAACACACTATGTTTTAGCTTCTTTTTCAAAAAATGGCATGTACTATGTGAAAAGATGTAGTTTGACGTCATTTGACATTTCAGCAAATGTCGATTTTTGTTTGTTAAACTGTTTGAAAAGCTCTTAGCCTTGAGACATCTTAAATACAGTTTCTTTATATAAACACATCTGTTATTACACTACTTTTGTATGCATTTGATAACAGTACTAACAGTACTATTCATTTTTATCTTCGATTCTTTTACATTTTAACAGTACTTGACATGTTTGACTACATCCAGATCTCTCACAGACAAACTTGCATTTGATGTTGGACTGCAGGACACAGCAACAGGTATGAGTTTTTTTTTCTTTTCTTTTTCTATATTCATTCAATTAATTGTTAAGAATTATTTCTTAAAGTGGAAATAAAGGCAAAAAACAAACTCTAAACCTACTCCCACCCCCATTCATAGCCTAATCTATCTAGCCCTGTAAAGAAAAAAATGGCTATACATACCTACTCTGAAGCTGCTCCGGTCTGGTCCCAGGTTGAGCTGTCAGCTGTTGCTTCAGTGTGTAGTAAAGGCAGCCCACAAAAGAAAGGTAAGGTAGGCCATACACAGTTCTGGGCGGGATTCAAATCGTGTATTGGGCAGGCTGAATGTACGAAGTTGATCGATCAACTTGGGTACAACCGGCATGCTGGGTTTTAGATGTGATTATCGCTAGCGGCTGCTATAGCCGCTAGCAATAATCATTGTCTTTTTCCAGGCGGGATGGCTTCCTCTGCACTTCCACCCCCACCAGGAGAAAACAATGGCCCGGCAGGAGGGATTCCCGCATCAGCACTGTCTGTGTTGATGGGGGAATCAAGTGAATTTCTTCCCTGTAACTCGTGGTTGCAAGAAGGAAACTCGCTCCATGTATGGCCAGCCTAAGTCTATGGGTGACGTTACTTCCCAAGTATTTCCCAGCCATTGACGGCTTTCTCCTGCACACAGTGGACGTCACTGGAGACTGGACCGGAGCGGCTTCAGAATAGGTTAGTATAGTGACATTTTCTTTACAGGGTTTGATAGATTAGGCTTAGAAAGGGGGTGGAGTAGGTTTAGAGTAAGTTAGGTTTTGTCTTTACTTCCACTTTAACGCACATAGCCACCTTTGCTTTACTCCTCTACTGCTTTATTTAGTCACCATTAACAAGCAAAATATCTGGTATTTATTTATTTATGTATCCAGGCATTTTCTGGCAAGGAATAATTGGGCCAGGGTTACTAGAGTCCAGGGTTGGATGACTCATCCTGGCCGCACTCTGGTGCCTCCCTTCTGGAATCTTGAAGGTCGGAGAACCTTCTAGTACTAGTGGGCAGGGGTTAGGAGGGGCTGCCGTGAATATTTATGGGCTCTCAGACAACCCCCAGAAGTGGGCTGGAAGGGAACTGGGATAACCCATAAATAGACATGGGCCATGCCAGCAAGGGAGTCGGGTGGAAGATGGAGAAGCAGTTCTGAGGAGAGGCTGATGGAGGGACCCCTTACTGGGGGGGGGGGGGGTCACCTCAGGCTGGAAGCTCAGGAAAGCTGGTCTGGAAGGATCCTACCACAGTATGCAGTTGGTAGGATTTATGCCAGAGAGGCAGCAGGAAGGAGCAAACATAGACAGTGAGTAGATCAGCACAGTGAAGGGACAAGGCAAGGGGAGAGATTGTCAGCTGTAACAATGCTTTTTTGAAGACTGTGTGTAAAGTTTTCATCTAACCTTGCCCTGAGAGATCTCCATGAGTGTATCAGTCGGGAGGACTGGGAGAAAAAGCAGCCAGTTGGGCTAGCATTTCTGCAAGCAAGTGCAAATGGGAGCAGTGACCATAGGAAGGCAGAAGGAACTGTGTTTGCTATTCACTACAACTTTGTACAGTGTCAAAAGGGGCTGCGAGTTCCTGCCTGTAATGGGCCTTTGCTGAACTAGCTAAAACTGTTAGTTCCCTCAGGAATGACCAGCAGGTGCTGTAGAAAGGAACCAAGTTTGTACAGGAGGAAGGAAGAAGAAGATGAAATAACATAATCGTGAACCAGCACAATTGTGAACCAACCATTGGCTCTGAAAATCAGGCCCATGAGTCAAGTCCTTATTTTATACAGTGTATGCAGATCAGTTTGCTGTGGCTCAACGTGTTTTTTGGAAGTCATCATTGCACATTTGAAAAGGATTCTTTTGGGGAAACAATATTGAACCATATTTTTATTACAGGAGAAGCCTGTTGGTGGACAATACATCCTGCATCCAAACAGAGATCTGAAGGAGAAAAGGTTCGAATTGGAGATGATCTGATTTTAGTCAGTGTTTCTTCTGAAAGATACCTAGTAAGTATTCTTCAATGTGCAAAAAAGACATTGCACAAAATATAAATTTGTTACAGGTAGAGATATATGACAAGATAGGTGAAAGCGCTATGCTAACTTCAGCTCAGTCGCAATGTCTCCTGGATAACTTTAGCAGTTCAGTTTTCACTTGTTCATTAAAAGTGCTTTTACAGCTTTTAATCTAGTTGTTCAACATTTATATTTGAATTTAGTTTTGGGCTGGGTTGGCAGATTTAAAGTGGTTGTAAACCCTAGCAAAAAAAAAAACCTGCAAGACAAAGGCATAATGAGCTAGTATGCATAGCATACTAGCTCATTATGTATTACTTACCTTAGATTAAACCCCACGCAGCGGTCCTCATTCACCGCTCCGGCCAGAAACATCGCTTCCAGAGTTACTTCTGGGTATCGCTGGCGCCGGAGCAGCGATGACGTCACTCGTCATGTGCCGTTGCTCCCGCTTGCTTCAGTGCACATGTGCCGATGATGTCGGTACATGCAAATGCAGGGGATAGCACCTAAACCATTAAGGTTTAGGAGATATCCAGGGTAGCTACAGGTAAGCCTTATTATAGGCTTACCTGTAGCAAAAAGTGTGTTGTAAGGGTTTACAACCACTCTAATCATGCCCACCAAAAATAGATTTTTAGTTCCTTTGAGTAGCCATTACTGATTGATGTTGGCATACATCTACAAATATTTGAATCAGTCATTAGATTACTGCTCTTTCATCTAGGGACAAAGCTGAGTCATCACTTGATGGTAGACACATGTATAAGTCTACCGGTTGGTTCTTTTAGTACCACCTTCGCTCTTCTCTGTCTAACCAATACTATTTACTGAAACAGTGTTGAGTTTTCCCTCTCCCAGCCTTTTAAACAAGCATGTCTGCTTGAATCCTCTATAGCTGTTCCAGCCCAGAGCATTTTTTAAAATGAGTCTGTTACTTAAGACCTGATAGACTCTGTCATATAGAACACAGGCTGTATATTCATGGAGACCTTGCGTTATAGGCTGGTACTTTCAGGTATGTGGACAGTGGCAAACTTTTGAGGACATGCTCACTGGGCATCCCCCTATAATCCTACCCTATTCCGTGGGTTCTCAGTTCTTTGCTAGTGTCCCAAGGTCATTGAATTCTTAACAGAGAAATCACTAGCTTAATTAATTTATTGTTTCTCTTTGGATACTTCAATTAACTTTTCACTGTCTTCTAATACAATAATAGGCAATAATAGAAGCAGTGCATCCAGATTGGTGTAACCTCCAAAAACCTTGGGAACTGTACCCGGACCCCACAGCCTGTAATGTTTCTTCTGGTACTGGATCCTATTTGTTCGCTCATCTCAGCACTTTTTGTAATGCGCGTAGTTAACTGCAGTGTGCTATTCAGGTCCAGGGCTGTGGTCCTTTCCCATGAAACTTAGACCCTGAAGATCCCTTCAGGGGTACACTTACTGTGACAAACGAAGCCTGGACTCTATATATGGACCAGCAACATGAACAGGCAAGCAAGGGTCATCCTGTTTTTTGTACTATAGCTGTAACTCCACAATCATGAATAGTGTGCATTTCGTAAGTGGTTAAAAACTTCTTACACACATGTGGAGTATTGTTGCTTGTAAAATCCACCTATTTGTGGCAATCAGTCCTGGAACCAACAGTCTCCAGATAGCAAAAAGGAGGATATTGAGACTGCTGCTGGCTGACGCGTTTCGAAGGAATACCTTCTTCCTCAGAGCCTAGCAGTAATGGGTCCTTCAACTTATTATATACACATATATGTGCATTAGACACATCCAATGAGAGCCTCAGGCCACCACACACTAAAGGCGGAGTTCAGAAGTAGTCAAGACAAGCCGGGTCGGTAACAGTAGTCAGATGCCCAGTAACAGGTAGAAGGTATGCACAGGAATGCTGTAGACAAGATAGTACTGAAGCATAACTTAGGCTTAGTTTAAATAGCCCACTTGGTGCCAATGTGAGCAACAGATGTGCACTCATGCGCACTAATATGTGCATGTAAAGGAACATTAATTAGCCTGTGCCTATACACAGGATGCTGTCTAGAAGAGCCATCTTTGTCACCTGGTATGTCCTTCCTGACACTATCCAGTAAAACAAGAGTTCACTATACCAATTCAAAATGTTCCTTCATTCAAAGATTCTGCAGACAGGATGTTTGACAAACTTTTAAAGAACCTGTTTACTCTCACTGGCTCAGTTTTGAAACCAACTATTGCTGCAATTTTTGTGTACCAAAAGCAGCTAACTGGACTTTTTCTGGGTCTTATGCTTGCCTTCTTCTAACTGTCCTATTCAACCAATTTCCTTTCGAGACTGCTTTGAGACCATTTTCAGAAGTAGTAGGCTCCTTCTCTCAACCTACTCATGCTCCTATTCAGCCAAGCAAAAAATTCCCAAGCTTGGCGGATTTCTAGCCCAGCCTTGACAATGGGAAAGTAGTTTCTGTCACATCAATGGAATGTGATGATGACAGATGTCAGTATTTTAGCCTGAGCAGGAGTGTTCAGGGAACATGGCCACCAGTGGAAGCCACACTCCCCATCAGCATCCTGGAGCTTAGAGCTATAAGGATTGCTATGCACCATTGGACTCACCTTCTGCAAGGACACCCATTTAAGGTGTAATCATATAACACCATGGTTGTCACGTACCTGGTGGAGATCGAGCTGAAGAGAGGGCAGTTTAGCAGGTGACACCAGCTGGGGCTTGACAGGAACCTGATGGCCGTAGATCACCGAACAGGTACAGGAAACTGGAACACAGTGACGCTGGATCAGCAGGCAGAAGCGTTGCCGGAACATAAGCCAGGGGGTCATCAACAGCCGGGCAGAGCAGGTACAGGAACGTGAGGCTGAGGCGGAGACAGGGTACAGGCCGGGTTCAGTATACAATTGGGCAGTGAGGTACAGGAGCATGAGACATGAGCAGAGTCAAACAAGCCAAGGTCACAGGTAGGCAGGCAGAAGTCCAAAGGAAGGTACAGGAGAAGCCGGGTCAAACACAGGTAACTGGAACAGATCAAAGCACAGGTTAACAGGAACACGCTGAAAGACCACTCAGCAATGTGTGTGTGTCATTGCTTGGTTTAAATAGGCTGACTGGCGCCAGTGCATGTGCGTGTGTGTGTGTGCGTGCGCCTGCTCTCGCCCACATGTGCTCACGCATGTGCCAATACATGCTTCTCCTTGTGCATACCCTTGTATGCTCGCGCCAATGGACCAATGCGCGCTTGTCAACTGGGTTTCCCTTTCAATGGCTGTGGTCTACATTATTCACCAAGGGGATACCGGGAGGCTTGCTTCCTTGAAGGAAGCAAGCCTGATCATCTCATGGATGGAGAAACACTGTCCAGCGATGTTTGCTTTCCACGTCCCAAGAGTAGATGATTGGAAGGCAGTCACTGCCTTGACCAAGATGAATGGGCCCTACACCTTAACATCTTCAACTTGATATGTTAGAGATGAGTGACCGTTGATGAGGCCCCCAGATTCAGCAACAAGTTACCTCGGTTTGCTGCCTGGACCAAGGACTGGCTTTGGATCCCATGATAATTCCCTGGTCTCAGTCCAGGTTAAGATATGCCTTCCTTTCATGAAATTTTGCTTCAACTGCTCTGAAAAATAGAGCAAGAGAAGAAACTGGGTATTCTCATTGCACCAAACTGTCCCAGAGGAGCCTCGTATATAAACATATTTAGACTGATAGGAGATGACTCTTTGCCTCTTCCCACCAGGCATGACCTGCATTCTCAGGGCTCCTTACTCTATCTTGTTTCTCAGTTACTGGCTTTAATGACATGGCTGTTAAGAGACAGAGGGGTCTGTAAATCTATCATCCCTAATTTGCTAAAAGCAAGAAAAGTAACTTTCAAAATGATCTACTATTGATCAGGACTGGACCAAAACATGGCCTTAAACACATTGAAAGGTCAGACTTTGGTCTCGACCATTATTTTTCAAAAACCCTTTGCCTCGCTCTACCTTTTCAAAACCTTTATACAAGGCGTATTTCCAATCAGGCCCCCCTTAATGCACTCTTTTCTTCCTTGGGACCTCAGTGTGTTTCTCTTTGCTTTGCAGAAACCACCATTTAAAGCCATTAGGTCAATCCCCTTAGATGATCTCTCCTGTTGGCCTTCTTTGCCTTCTTGGTTGCTCTCACATCTGTCAGATTGGAGCTAGCAGCCCACTCTTCTAAGGAGCCATTACTTATCCTTCACAAGGAAAAGGTAGTATTATGCCCAAGGCCATCCTTTCTTCCTAGGTTGGTATCAGTCTTTCACTTTAATGAGCAGTGCCCTGGTCTAAAACATCCAAAAATGCTCTTCATTTCTTATATTCGAAAGACAGACTTCCAATGTAATTTTGAAGCTTAATGAGGTTTTGTCCTGAAGGTTTTGTCTTTTTTTATGTCGCTGTCTTCTGGGTTGTGTGCTTGACTCTGGTGATTTTGTATGACTAGGAAATTTTTTTTATAAAAATAAGGGCAGACTCCCTATTCGCCCTACCCTCAATACCTTGCAAGGGACATCCTGCTTCAAAGTCCACCTATGCTAGATGGATATTAGATATCTAATCACAAGTTCTTACACTCTAAAGGAAAAAACTCCTCCTGTGCATTCAGACATCAATCCTCTGTTGCCCAGTTTTGTAAGCCTGCCACCTGGTTCTCTGTTTATACCCTTTTTCACATTTTCTACCAGTTGGACGTCCAGTCTACTGTGGATGCAGCTTTCGCCCACAAGGTTCTTACAGAAGCACAATGAATTGGGGTATTTTGACCCTTTTTGTTGTTGGCACAGTTCTGTTTGCTAGTTGTTGTCCACCCTTCTCATTTATTGCTTGGGTATGTCCCAGTGTCTGTGAATACTTTACCTGTGCCCTGCAATGTATGATAATAACAAAAGGAATTATGGCTTTCCTCTAAATTCTATATCTTGGAGTACAGTACACAGGCCACACACCCTTCTACTCCTGTGTCACTCTGCATTGCTTGCTACAAAACTGAGGACTGATAGGGTGGGGTAGGATTATAGGGGATGCCTGTATGTCCTTAAAAGCTTGCCAGTGTCCAGTCACCCAGCCTTCCAGGCCATTTTTCAGTTTTCTGCTCTGTGATAGTTTGACAACTGCTCTGTTAAGCAACATTGTAGCCAAATGAGTTTTAGATCATATTTATATCATTTTTTGAGACAGAACTTTCTTTTGATGGTATTTAATAACCACAGTTTTTTACAAAAAAAAAACAGGAAAAAAACAACCCAAAATTTTGAAAAATAAAAATGCCTGAATAGTACAAAAACTCTGAAATTACACTTTTGTGTAAAGTAGAGACCCCAAAGTGATCTAATTTTTTGCCAAAGTTTTTTTGGAATTGAATAAAAATTTTGCTACCGAGTTTAAACACAGAACTTAAGAATGGTGTACCAGATATCAATTATTGTACAGGTCAGAGGAAGGAGGAAGTGAAAGGGTTAATGTACAGGTCACACACAGTGGTATCATGGAGATTAATCATCATATGTGCAGGATAAGGGAAGAAAAAGGGGCAATATACATATCAATACTACATGACTATGACATGAAAGGGTTTATAAAAACGATCCTTGTGTCAGTGAAACAGGATGAATGGATCTGCAGCTGCTGATTCACAATTACAGTCTCCTTTGTTTTTTTTAGGGAGAAGGGGAGGAATCAGTACTGTAAACAGTAACATGTGAGCACTTTAATGACCGATCACAGTAATTACATTTTTACTCAGCCCCTCAGAGTACAGTGTCTCTGTGTACCCAGCTGTTGACAAGCACTTAGTTAAAAAGCGGCTACCCAGAGTATTAGTGTCGGTTCACACTGAGGCAGCGCGACTTGCAGCGCGACTGCCTCAGGCGACCTGGACATGACAGCTGCGATGACTTGCAAAACGACTTCTCTATAGAAGTCACTGCAAGTCGCCTCAAGTTGCCCCCAAAGTCGTACAGGAACCTTTTTCTAAGTCGGAACGACTTGTGTCGCTCCGAATATAACGGTTACATTGTACAGAACGGGACGTGACTTGTCAGGCGGCTAAGTTGCCTGACAAGTCGTCCCAGTGTGAACCGGCACTTAGTCCCTTGATGATTAGTTATCCAGTGCCATTCATAAACCGCACTGTGAAAAAAGGCCCACTGATCCGACGTGGAAAAATGTACAAAAGTGGTTAAAGCTGAATTCCAGCATTTCAGCAACTTTGCAAAAAGTGCAGGCACACTGTAAGTCCAATTAGGTGCATATCACCTCTGCAATTTCTCTTATCTATATGTGACAGGTTTATTGCACTCCCAGAGGACACACTCTGCCTCTGAAAGGAGAGACAGAGGCACAGAGCAGATATGCCTGCCCCCCCCCCCCCCCCTGCTCTACTACCCATTCACAAAAGTCTTTGTATTTTTTCAGAAAGCGTTCACATATTACAAAGGCTTCTGCGAATGGGCAGAAGGAGGGGAGGGGCAGGGTTAGCAGTTCCAGTGACTCTGCTCTTAAAGGAACTGAGACCATAGTGAGCAGCCTTGGCGCTCCAGAAGTTATCTTCCTGAGACACAATAAACCTGTCTGATGTAAATGATAGAGATAAGTCTATGAGGTGGCAAGCATCTTATTATACTTAACTCATGGTATGCCTTCAGTTTTTACAAAGTAGCTGAATTCATGGAAATTCAGCTTTACGAACTCTAATGCCCCGTACACACGGTCTGAAATTCCGACGGGAATGCATACACACAGTCGGACCATGTTGTCGGAAAATCCGGCTGTGTGTGGGCTCCATCGGACTTTTCCTGCTCTTAAATTTTCCGACAACAAAATCCGATCAGACTTTTTCAGATCATGTGTCGAGAATTCCGACGGACAAAGTGCCACGCATGCTCAGATCAAATTACGAGACCAAAGCTATTGGTTACTAGCCTCTACGTAGTTCCGTCGTACGCAACGAATGTCACCACGTTCAGAATGATCGGATTTTCCGACAACTTTGTCCGACTGTGTGTATGCAACACCAATGTCGGACAAAATCCGTCGGGAAAATTTCGACAGATTTTGTTGTCGGAATTCCCGCCCGTGTGTACGGGGCATAAAAGTGATTGTGCATTCATAAAAAGTAGAATTATTGTTACTGAAGTAAACTACTAGCATTTGAAACAATAAACATTAAAAGTGATGTTCACTGAGATTAGAGACAACACAAAATGTTATTTCCCTTAGCCATTAGCTTAGGTGTGCTTAGGGTGAGCTGAACAGGCAAGAATATGCTTTGTTCTGCTAAGGCTGGTAGTATTCCTGTTTATTTGAATAAGTCGTTTGTTGAAAGGGAATTTTGTCAAAATGTTTTAGTTATTTGTGCCAGCAATTGATAAAAGGGGACCCTGTTTCTCTACACTTAAGATGCCAATCATATTGTTTTACCCACACAAGATAAGACAAGGTACATTTTATTTATGTCTTTTTCAGAATCAGTGCAATGTTGTGCTCAACCTCTCTTTAGAAATGTGTTTACAGCACGTGTAAATAATTCTTAATTTTTATCCCATAGCATCTCTCCATATCCAATGGAATGGGAAATATTCAGGTGGATGCTTCTTTTATGCAAACACTGTGGAATGTCCATCCTACGTGCTCTGGTAGCAGTGTGGAGGAAGGTTTGTATTAAGTCATTTGAGTTATTGTTGACTATTACCTGATTGCTCTACATTTTGCCATGGTAATTCACTTTTTACTCAGTGTTTGGTATGTGGTCATTGCTACAGACAGGATTCCATTGACTAGTGAGCACATAAAAATAAACATTCCCCGTTAAATTATTTGGTAAAATTCTTACCCCAGCAATGGCAGTTTACAACTTTTAGTGCAGCTGGCTCCTGCTGTCTCAGTGCTGCTTCCCTGAACTTCTGTTTTTCACAGGAAAATGTTAACAGTGGACAGTGCAATGCTTAAAGCTGGATTCCAGGAATTCAGCCGCTTTGATAAATATGCAGGCATACTATGAGTTAAAGTGGTGTTGCCACCAAAAAAAAAAAATTGGCTTAAAAATCATAAAAAAATGTAAAGAAAAATAATTGGAAAAATTTTTTTTTACTCACCTCTAAATGCCTGTTACTAGGGGGTCCCTCGTAGTCTGCCACCTTCAGTGCCCGGGCACTGACGTCACTTCCCCTAGGCGCCGCACACTCATCTGGGACCTGTCACATGTCCCAGATGAGTGAGCGTCGAATCACGGCGCATGGCGCCGCTCGCGCATGCGCAGTGGGTGCCCGGCTGTGAAGCCACAGCCGGGTGCCCACATTAAGAATGCCGGCCCTGCGAGCGGAGCGGGGAACGAGGGGGGGGCCTCGTTCCCTCGCATCGCTGGACCCTGGGACAGGTAAGTGTCCGATTATTAAAAGTCAGCAGCTGCAGTATTTGTAGCTGCTGACTTTTAATTTTTTTTGTGGGCCCTCCTCTTTAAGTCCAACGAGGTGCATGTCGCTACGTGAACTTATCCCTTTAATTTACATCTGCCAGTTTTATGGAGCTCCAGAACGATAGCTCTCGCTATTGTTCTAGAGCATCAATGCTGTACCCTCTTATCGAAGCTGGTATCAGCTCATTCAGCACCTACGTCCTGCTGTGCCTGCCCCTCCCCTCTGCTGCCCATTCACAGACTCCCTTGTATTTTGTGAACTCATTCAAAAAATAAAAAAGCTTCTGTGGTTAGGTAGCAGAGAGGAGGGGCATGCAGAGATGCTGTGTGTGAAAACACAGCAACTCTCATGTCAGAGCCTCAGAGTGTAGCAGGCTGCATGGACCTCATTGGATTTAAAGCAGGCCATAGATGAAGCGATTTTCTTTTCTGCAACGACCTCGACTAACTGTGTTGATGGGGGAATCCCTCCCGCTGAGCCATTGTGTTCTACACGTGGCAGGGCCACCCCCTGCTGGGAGAACACAGTGATTATTGCTGGCGGCTATAATAGCCACTAGCAATAATCGCATATAAAATCTGACAGGCTGGTTGTATCCAAATTGATAGATCGATCAACTTGGGTAAATTCAGCCTTCCCATACATGGATTCAAAAAAGCGTATGGCTGGCTTTACACACAGCATGCCAGCACATTTTTCAGAGTGTCTGGATTCCTGGAGTTCAACTTTAAACTGGAACAAAAGCAAGGATTAAAAGATGAAGAAGGTGCATACTTGGTAAGTGATTAAAGAATAAGTTCACCTTTTATAACATGTTACATGTTACACTGGTATTCAGGGTGTAACATGTAACATGTTAATGTTGTACCTCCCCGGCACCCCGAGTCCCCGCTATGACAGCAGGCCGGGACAATGTCATTGAGTTCTGTGAATGGGAGAACTACAAATGTGGACAGCCTTTGCAGGTGTTGGCATGTAGTTCTCAATGAACTACCAGGGTGCTGTTGAGCAGGTAGTTCATTGATGCTTCCTGTCAGTGTGTAACTGACTGCCCGTATCAGGTACGAGCAGACAGCTTACACTGGCAGTCTGCAAGAGCCCTACATTGTACCCATAATCAGGGCCGGACTGGGAATAAAAACCATCCCTGGAAATAATTTCATACCAGCCCCAGTGACATAGCGTGGGTTGTCAGCACCCAAGGTAAGGCAAGTAATTTGTACCCCTGAACGGCTGACATTTAGCGCTCCCTGAGTCTCTTCCACTCATACAGTATTAAAGCCCTTATAGTACATTTTAGGGTCTCTCTCTCTCGCGAATTTTATATGTGTAAAAAACAAGATCATACTTGGGGCACACCCTAAAAATGCATTTACATTCATGATGGTGCCGATAAGACCGAACAAACAGTACAAAACAGCGTACACATACAATATGGGGATTTGGTCACACTATATGGCAGCCCACTTACTGCATCAAAGTACCCCTTAATTAGTGGGTCCTACACTGGTAAAAGAATGAAAGATCCTGCGTCTCAACCATTGGAGATACATTCCTCTCTATGGGAGAACTCACCCCCCCCCCTTCCCATTACCTCTTATTAGTGTCCACAAGTTCATAGGAGGAGTCCCTTCAGTTCTCCCATAAAAGAGGAATGTATCCCCAATGGTTGAGACGCAGGATCTTTCATTCTTTTACTAGTGTAGGACCCACTAATTAAGGGGTACTTTGACGCAGTAAGTGGGCTGCCATATAGTGTGACCAAATCCCCATATTTTTTTTAATATATATATAGGTGTTTTTAAATAGCCTTGCAGGATTTAAATGTAATTTTTGTATATGTGTAAGACACATTACAAGAGATGGTCAGAGACTGCAGACATAATACAGGAGAGGGTCAGAGACTGCAGACATAATACAGGAGAGGGTCAGAGACTGCAGACATACTACAGGAGAGGGTCAGAGACTGCAGACATACTACAGGAGAGGGTCAGAGACTGCAGACATAATACAGGAGAGGGTCAGAGACTGCAGACATAATACAGGAGAGGGTCAGAGACTGCAGACATAATACAGGAGAGGGTCAGAGACTGCAGACATAATACAGGAGAGGGTCAGAGACTGCAGACATACTACAGGAGAGGGTCAGAGACTGCAGACATACTACAGGAGAGGGTCAGAGACTGCAGACATAATACAGGTGTCAGAGGTACTCACCCGGGCCGATATGCTGAGAGCTGCTCCCCTTGCGACTAAGCGCACGATGCCTCTGGAGTGGGTACAGAGGACACCGGGCTCAAAGATGCACGGGTTGCCAGCAGGAGTGTAGCAGGTGGTGTGCAGTAGCGTCGTTGACCAGGAGAGGCTGAAGCTGCACTGGGAGTAGACACCTGGCAGAGCTGTGATCAGGTAGAGGTTGCAGAGGTACCCAAGCATATACTGAAGGAGGACCCTCGGGAGCATGAGAGAACTACAAGTCCAGAACACTGAGCGGGAGATAGTCCAGCAAGCAGGCCGAGGGTCGAACACAGGCAACCAGGCAATAGAAGTATCCAAAGGCAAGCCAGGGGTCAAACACAGGTAGGTAACTGAGAGAATGTCCAGGAGGCAAGCCAGGGGTCAAGCACAGGTAATCAGGCAGAAGAGGTGTCCAAAGGCAAGCCAGGGGTCAAACACAGGTAAGTAACTCAGAGAATGTCCAGTAGGCAAGCCGGGGGTCAAGCACAGGTAATCAGGCAGTAGAGGTGTCCAAAAGGCAAGCCAGGGGTCAAACACAGGTAAGTAACTCAGAGAATGTCCAGTAGGCAGGCCGAGGGTCAAGCACAGGTAATCAGGCAGAAGAGGTATCCAGGAAGCAAGCCAGAGGTCAAACACAGGTAAGTAACTCACGGAAGATCCAGTAGACAGGCCGAGGGTCAAGCACAGGTAATCAAGCAGTAGAGGAATCCAGGAAGCAAGCCAGAGGTTCAAACACAGGTGAGTAGCAGCAGCGGTAGTCAGACGGATTCCGGGTCGGCACTGGTAGTCAGGTAGATGCAGGGTACAGGGTACCGGGTACAGGATACAGGATACAGGATACAGGATACTGGACTGGAGACAGGACTCAAAAGAGACAACAAACCAGCAATTTGAAAGCGGACAGGGAAGGCCTTTTATAGGCCAGGTAAATGGTCAGGTGGGATACCCGGACGAGTGCGCATGCGCACTCGTCTTCTGTCAGCGCCGCGCACAGCGGTGAGGCGTACAGGCTGGGTTGTGACAGATACCCGAGTGCCGCGGACCCGCGCATGCGCACCCGTTACCCGGCGTACCTGTAACATTCGTTGCGCCGCTCTACCGCGCGTGCGCAACCCTGGAACCCGGCGGAGAGGCCTGGTATTTCCCTGACAGTGCCCCCCTCCTAAGGGCAGCCTCCGGATGCCCACTTCAGGATGTCTTTGGTGATATTCTCGGATTAAGCGATGGGCATGAATGTTTTCGGATGGCTCCCAGGAGCAGTCTTCTGGGGGATACCCTTTCCATTTAACAAGATATTGAACCTGACCTCTTCTTCTTCGGAGATCCAGAATTTTCTCAACCTCGAATTCTTCCTCTCCTTGGATGGTGATGGGAGGAGGAAGTGGCGTCTGCCTATCAGGGAAAGAATTGGCAATTACGGGTTTCAGCAAAAAGGCATGAAAAACTGGATGAATCCTATAGGAACTGGGGAGATCTAGTTCAAAGGCCACTGGATTGATCACTCTCTTGACCTCAAAGGGGCCGATGAACCTGGGACCCAATTTCCGAGAAGGACAAGGGAGTTTTAAATTAGCGGTTGATAACCAAACTTTCTCACCAATCTGGAAAGGCGGGCATTCCTTCCTGCCCCGGTTGTACTGTACCTCATAACCCTTCTGTGCTTCCTTCATGGCCTGTTGGATCCGGAGGAAGTTGTCTTGGATACTTTTGACTAGGTCCTGTGCAGCTGGAGTAGGGACATCTGGAATGGAATCTGGAAGAAAAGAAGGGTGATAACCGTAGTTTGCCCAGAAGGGCGTCTGATTAATGGCAGAATGCAAAGAATTATTATAGGCAAACTCCGCGTAGGGTAGTAAGCCTGACCAGTCATCTTGGGAGTAAGAACAAAAACACCTCAGGTATTGCTCGAGGGTCTGATTAGTGCGTTCAGTTTGACCGTTGGATTGGGGGTGGTATGCTGAAGACATGGAAGTCCTGATTTCAAGGGATTTGCAGAGGTCTCTCCAGAACCTGGAGGTGAACTGTACCCCTCGGTCTGAGGTGATGTTAGCTGGAACTCCGTGTAACCTTATAATCTCTCTGATGAAGATGTCAGTGGTAGCAGAAGCCGAGGGGGTACCTTTCATGGGTAGGAAGTGAGCCATCTTTGAGAGACGGTCAATGACAACCAGAATCGTGGTAAAGGAATCTGAGGAGGGTAAGTCCACGATGAAGTCCATGGAAATCTCCTTCCATGGACGTTCCGGAACAGATAATGGACGTAACAGACCCCAGGACTTAGTGTTGGACCCCTTGTTCCTTTGACAAGTGTTGCAAGAGAGAATGTATTCCTGACAGTCCTTCCTCCAGCCCGGCCACCAGTAAGATCGACCTACCAAGTCCACGGTTTTCTGTACTCCAAAGTGGCCGGACATCTTGTGGTCATGAAGGGTCTGCAGGACTTGGAGTCTGACAGGAGGAGGAACAAAGATTCGGGCATGGGCCCAGAGCAGATCCTGCTTCCTTTCAAGAAAAGGTAATGTGGGAGATGAGAACTGGTTGGAAGCCTGTTTGAGGGCTGTGGTCAAGTCAGGCTGAATGGCATGGAGGAAATTGTGGGCGGACAGGATAGTAGCAGGTTCTTTAGAGGATTCAGTGTCCAGAAACATACGGGATAAAGCATCCGCCTTGCCATTCTTGGAGCCAGGACGGTAAGTGATGTGGAAATTAAATCGGGAGAAGAACAAGGCCCAGCGGGCCTGCCTGGGTCTAAGGCGTTTTGCAGCCCTGAGGTACTCCAAATTGCGGTGGTCAGTGAAGATGAGGATGGGTTGGGAAGCTCCTTCTAGCAGGTATCTCCATTCCTCGAGAGCAAACTTAATCGCAAGTAATTCCCGGTCGCCTACATCATAATTCTTTTCAGGGGGATTTAGTTTTCGGGAGGCAAAGGCGACCGGGTGGAGGAGGGCCTTTGGGCCACTTCTCTGCGATAGGATCGCTCCCAAAGCAGAGTCTGAAGCGTCCACTTCTAGGACGTAAGGGAGTTCAGGGTCAGGGTGCTGTAAGATGGGTGCAGAGGAAAAGAGTTCCTTGAGCTTCTCAAAAGCGCTCCGCGCTTGGGGAGTCCACTGGAACTTGACTTGCTGGCGGGTCAGTTGGGTGATTGGGGACACAATGGCAGAAAATCCCTGAATGAACCGTCTATAAAAGTTGGCAAAGCCGATAAAACGTTGGACTGACCTTTTGTCTGTGGGGGCAGGCCAATCCTGGATGGCCTTCACTTTTTGGGGGTCCATCAGTACTCCTCCGGTGGTTATGATAAAGCCCAGGAACTGGATGGTATCAGTCTCGAACTCGCATTTCTCTCCTTTGACGTAGAGCCCGTGTTTGCGGAGAATGAGAAGAACTTTCCGGACATGTTGACGGTGGGCTTCTAGGGAATCGGAGAAAATCAAGATATCATCAAGGTATACAATGAGGAAGTTATCCAGATACTCACGAAAAATGTCATTGACAAGGTGCTGGAAGGTAGCTGGGGCATTACAAAGTCCAAACGGCATGACCAGGTACTCGAAATGGCCGAATCTGGACCTAAAAGCCGTCTTCCACTCATCCCCAGAGCGTATTCTAACTAAATTGTAGGCCCCACGAAGATCCAGCTTGGTAAACACCTTGGCAGTCCTGAGCCGCTGAAAAAGTTCGGGAATGAGTGGGAGTGGGTACCTGTTCTTGATAGTAATTTTATTGAGTTCCCTGTAATCCACACAGGGTCTGAGGGAACCGTCTTTTTTTTCAACAAAGAAAATCCCAGCCCCTGCGGGCGAAGAAGATGGTTGGATGAACCCTTTAGCAAGATTCTCGTCAATATATACCCGTAGGGCTTCAAGCTCAGTTTCGGACAAGGGGAAAATCCTTCCGAAGGGAATCTCAGCCCCTGGTAGGAGATCAATCGGACAATCATATGAACGATGAGGGGGAAGAACTTCGGCCTTTTTTTCATCGAAAATGTCCATGAAGTCTTGGTAGGGTGTTGGGACGTGTTGCAGGTCCTTGGCACTGGGTTGCATGGCAAGATGAGTAAGAGGTACTGCGGGTTGATCCGGAAGGCAGTGCTGCAAGCAGTAAGGGGAGGAGAACTCCACTTCCCTGTTGACCCAGTCAATCCGAGGGTTGTGAGCCAGTAGCCAGGGGTACCCCAGGATGATGGGGAACATGGGAGAGTGGATAATGTCAAAACGTAAAAGTTCCTGATGACCTGATTTGGTGCAGGTCAGGATGGGAGCGGTTTCCTGGGTAACCGGTCCTGAGCAGGGTGGAGAGCCATCAGCCAGCTGGATTTGAAGAGGTTGTTTATTGGTAGTTAAAGGGAGGTTCAGATGTCGTGCCAAGGTCAGGTCCATGAAGCAACTGCAGGCTCCGGAGTCAAGGATGGCTCCCAGCTGGAAAGACTCTCCCGCTACCTGTAGGGAGAGTGGAACAGACAGATGAAAATGCGGAACTCCAACAGAGTGTGAACTTGAGAGGGACCCAGAAGGACACTTACTGGGTCTTATGGGGCATTTCTGTAGGTAGTGCCCCGTGCCCCCGCAGTAGAGGCAGAGGTTGGCTTGACGACGACGGAGCCTTTCTTCGGCAGATAGGGGGGACCGTGCCAGGCCCAGCTGCATAGGTTCCCCATGAGGAGGGGAGCGAGAGTTCCAAGAAGGAGCAGGTGCCGGGGGGACCCGGGGCATCGTCCAGGTGGGACGAGGGCTCTGCAGTCTCTCTGCCCGTCGTTCTCGTAATCGACGGTCAAGCTTAATAACAAGTTGGCAGAGATCCGTGAAGGTACTTGGGATCTCTCCTCGAGCCAGTTCATCCTTCAATACCTCGGATAGCCCTAAACGGAATTGGTATTTTAGGGCTGATTCGTTCCAGTCAGTATCCGCTGCCCATTTGCGGAAATCCACTACATAGTCCTCTACAGGTCTTTTCCCCTGGGATAGGGTATGCAGGGTAGATTCTGCCGTACCTGTGCGTTGGGAGTCCTCGTAGAGTGCTGCCATAGCGGAAAAGAAAGTCTCTACAGAATTCAACTGTGGGCTCTTTTGTTCCATCAAATGGTGTGCCCAGGATTGCGGGTCATCAGAAAGGAGAGAGATAATGAACCCCACTTTGGTGGATTCCAACTGGAAGGTCCTGGGTTGTAGGGCTAGGTGTAGCAAACAGGAGTTTTTAAAAGAGCGAAATTTCCTTCGGTCCCCGGAAAAACGTTCAGGTGTGGGGACCCTGGGATCAGGATGGGACACATCATAGGCAGGGAGAGCACCTCCAGGTGTTGATAGAAGAGTGGAGGTGCTGGCTACAGGGGGTGACTGGTCCGCTTGGTTTGGAGATAAAGTCAGATGCTGAAGACGCCCCTCGATCTGAAAGTATCCATCTTGGAGGCGTTGTACAGCCTGGGTAAGGGTTGTCACCTGCTGGCATAAGGCCTCAAGGGGTGAACCAGCTCTGTCGGCCTCGGACATTGGCTGGTTTGTACTGTCAGAGGTACTCACCCGGGCCGATATGCTGAGAGCTGCTCCCCTTGCGACTAAGCGCACGATGCCTCTGGAGTGGGTACAGAGGACACCGGGCTCAAAGATGCACGGGTTGCCAGCAGGAGTGTAGCAGGTGGTGTGCAGTAGCGTCGTTGACCAGGAGAGGCTGAAGCTGCACTGGGAGTAGACACCTGGCAGAGCTGTGATCAGGTAGAGGTTGCAGAGGTACCCAAGCATATACTGAAGGAGGACCCTCGGGAGCATGAGAGAACTACAAGTCCAGAACACTGAGCGGGAGATAGTCCAGCAAGCAGGCCGAGGGTCGAACACAGGCAACCAGGCAATAGAAGTATCCAAAGGCAAGCCAGGGGTCAAACACAGGTAGGTAACTGAGAGAATGTCCAGGAGGCAAGCCAGGGGTCAAGCACAGGTAATCAGGCAGAAGAGGTGTCCAAAGGCAAGCCAGGGGTCAAACACAGGTAAGTAACTCAGAGAATGTCCAGTAGGCAAGCCGGGGGTCAAGCACAGGTAATCAGGCAGTAGAGGTGTCCAAAAGGCAAGCCAGGGGTCAAACACAGGTAAGTAACTCAGAGAATGTCCAGTAGGCAGGCCGAGGGTCAAGCACAGGTAATCAGGCAGAAGAGGTATCCAGGAAGCAAGCCAGAGGTCAAACACAGGTAAGTAACTCACGGAAGATCCAGTAGACAGGCCGAGGGTCAAGCACAGGTAATCAAGCAGTAGAGGAATCCAGGAAGCAAGCCAGAGGTTCAAACACAGGTGAGTAGCAGCAGCGGTAGTCAGACGGATTCCGGGTCGGCACTGGTAGTCAGGTAGATGCAGGGTACAGGGTACCGGGTACAGGATACAGTATACAGGATACAGGATACAGGATACTGGACTGGAGACAGGACTCAAAAGAGACAACAAACCAGCAATTTGAAAGCGGACAGGGAAGGCCTTTTATAGGCCAGGTAAATGGTCAGGTGGGATACCCGGACGAGTGCGCATGCGCACTCGTCTTCTGTCAGCGCCGCGCACAGCGGTGAGGCGTACAGGCTGGGTTGTGACAGATACCCGAGTGCCGCGGACCCGCGCATGCGCACCCGTTACCCGGCGTACCTGTAACCTTCGTTGCGCCGCTCTACCGCGCGTGCGCAACCCTGGAACCCGGCGGAGAGGCCTGGTATTTCCCTGACAACAGGAGAGGGTCAGAGACTGCAGACATGCTACAGGAGAGGGTCAGAGACTGCAGACATACTGCAGGAGAGGGTCAGAGACTGCAGACATACTGCAGGAGAGGGTCAGAGACTGCAGACATACTGCAGGAGAGGGTCAGAGACTGCAGACATACTACAGGAGAGGGTCAAAGACTGCAGACATACTACAGGAGAGGGTCAGAGACTGCAGACATACTATAGGAGAGGGCCAGAGACTGCAGACATAGTACAGGAGAGGGTCAGAGACTGCAGACATAATACAGGAGAGGGTCAGAGACTGCAGATATAATACAGGATAGGGTCAGAGACTGCAGACATAGTACAGGAGAGGGTCAGAGACTGCAGACATACTGCAGGAGAGGGTCAGAGACTGCAGAAATAATACAGGAGACGATCAGAGACTGCAGACATAGTACAGGAGAGGGTCAGAGACTGCAGACATACTACAGGAGAGGGTCAGAGACTGCAAACATAATACAGGACAGGGTCAGAGACTGCAGACATAATACAGGAGAGGGTCAGAGACTGCAGACATAATACAGGAGAGGGTCAGAGAATGGATGTATGGCTGAACTCAGTGTAAAAACGTATAGTAGGGCTGTGCCACTCTACTTAAAGCAGCTCTTCAAGATCAAGTTAGTAATCCTCCTTTTAAAGTAAAACCAAGTGATAGAAGACAGCAACACCTCCAATTTCCAAAATTCAAATGGTCTTACAGTGATCTGGTCAGGATTAGTGGAGAACAGTAAACAGTTAATGAGTCTGTGAAGCTTCTAGCCTGAATCAGCAATAAATCATCCAAAAAAAACATCAAACTGCAGCACACATAGATCTCTGGCTAAATAGCTGAGCTGAAATGGTTAACAGCCAAACATGTGTGACCCCTCACTGGACACAGAATGCCAGTGTCTCCCAGAGATCTTATCAGCAGGTTAGGAAGCTAAAAAAAAAGAGTACAGAGCCAGACAAGAGGGAGGGGAGGCTGATCAGTAACCTGCACACTGCTGAAAAGGCATAGATTTCTGGATGACACTGGCCGGCCGGCCAGCATTACATATGAAATTGCTCTGTGTGCTGCAGGATTAGTTTTGCTGTGGTCATACCATCCTCTATCTCCTCGGCTTCAGGTACTGTGTATCTCCCTCCCGACACCCCCATTCATCCCCGATCCAGCACCTGTGTACATTTAAATGTGGCGGGCTGCAGAGGGGGGGGGGGGGGTTACACTGTCTGCTGCATGATGGCTACTTGCTCCTCCGGCCCTCGCTGCTACACATTTTCTCAGCCAGCCCCTCCTCCTGTTCACTGCACAACCGTGCTTCTCTCTCAGCTGTTCTTTAAAAAAAAAAAAGTCCCAGAGCTCCTAGCTGACAGCGGCCCCAGAGCAGGCCGGCCTACCGGGAAATTTCCCGCTATCCCGGTAGGCCAGTCCGGCCCTGCCCATAATCTGCTGATCCCGGGTGCAATGCTTTACAGGCTCCCAATAAAAAAATGAATAAATGCACATTTTTTTTTACCTGCAAAAAGATGTGCATTTATTATTTTTTAAGGTGAACTTATCCTTTAAATTGGTTGCTGAAAGTGCATAAAAAAACTTTTAATATCACTTTAATATCCCTATTTTTGTAATGTTTAAAGGCTTGATTTTGGTGCCCTTGAGATATAATTTAGATTAGAATTTCCTGCTCTTTGGTTGTGAGGCAGAACTTGTATTTCTGAACTACAGTTAAATGGCCTGAAACGCTAGATTTACCATTAGCATTGACAGCAGCAGCAAAGCCTCTCTGTCTTATCTTTATCATGTTGAGCTCAATGCCCTAAGGATCTAAATATGACGCACATTGATAAGTGCCATCTTTATGTAACGTTTTTCTTTTAGTTTTGTGTTATACTGTTCACCTCAGTAAATTGTGTTAAGAAAATGTCACAATCATGTTTATAGACAACTGATTCGATGAACCATCCTTTGTACATTATTTTAAATGTTACAAATCATCTGGAAATTTTACTTAACTTTTTTGAAAATGAAGCTTCTTGTCAAAGAGGTATATTGAATCTTCTCTGTGGCTAATTATCAGCAAATGCAAGGGAAATGCAGTAAATCTATTATTGTGTACCTTTTATTCATACACTTCTAAGACACTTAAGGCTAGGGTCACGCATGTCCCGTCAGTTTTCATTGTGAATTTCCAAAGCAGCTGTTTAGCGGTTGAGCTGCGATTTAGATGCGGTTCAGATGCAGCTTCCGCGTCCTTAACAATGGATGAATCATCAGCTGTCAGCGAGGGACATTTCTTAAATAGCCAAGGGGGGGGCCACCCTTTGATGTCACTGGGTGGCCCCGCCCCTTAGCTTTTTAAGAAATGTCAGGCGGTGGAGCAGGCAGATGGCAGAAGACCTTTAGCGCGAGCAGAGTTTTTTTTCTTTTTTCGGGTCGACGGTGGCAGCAGTTTTCGTGATTGATGATGGAGCTACATTGGGGGACATTGTTTTTGTTTTTTTAATAAAGGAATGGCCAAAAACTGTCTGTGTGTTTTTATTTCTTTTTGACACTTTTTTTGGTGAATGAGTAGAGGTACAATGTATAATGTGAAAAATTACATAAAAACCATCAATAATAAATAAATAAATAGATGAACTGAAATCAATTAGTCAATTGGTAACTGGTGAAATCCCAGTGATTCAAACCAGTGTATGAATAAACAAGTCCTGGTAATAATAATCAGTCTTTCGTATGTTGAAATGATGTAAATCAACATTCAAAATCAAAAGTGACTAGTGCCTTTTATCCGTGCTTGTAAACATATTGAAAGTGCAGGTGCTCCAACCCGTACTCCCCTATGTTATTGCATTCACCAGAGAGCTCTCCCCTCAGGGAGGTATCGAGCCTTTACAGCCAAACTGCTGTATTTAGGACACAGATTCTTGCTGGTGTATATTCTTGCTTCCTTATGTCATTGGCCCCTTCACCTCAGTACATACAGTATATCCAAAGAGAAATAACATTCCATAGTGCAATATCGTTTTAACTTCTTTAACCCATGTAAAACATACATATATGCACGTACATTGTTTAAAAACAGTAAAAACCAGGAGGTCTGGGGCACCTATGCGGACCAAACAGGAAGTGATGCAATGACGCTGAAACTCCCCCTATGCGTTTTGTCAGAATGACACAGGAGCGCTCCCATAGAAAGCAATAGCCAGAAACTCAAAGCGCATATTTCACATTTGTGTGGTTGCTGAAAAGTTCAGCAATATGTTGGCTTCTAATAGCTCTTAGGGAATCAAGTGGAACTCCTGAAACATTACAAAGCCAAATGATGGTGTCACAGTCCCCAGGGAATTTTACATGTTGCTGAAGTAAATACAGTAACAGATTTGATCTGTGAAAGTGTGAAATCTTAATTGTAAAATCTTAATTTTGATTCTGTGAAAAGTGTTGGAACTAAACTACTACCTGGGAATTAAACCAGGTTCTCATGAACATATAAGGACCTGCTGAGTGATTCTATCTATGGGTGTACGCACAACTGGGTAGAATGATTTTGCACCCTTCTAACATCTGAAAAGCCTTTTCTTCGTGAAGTCTTCAAAAGCTGTTTCCAAAATTTGCTACTATCAATACATAGCAGATTGTGGGTTACTTTGTAGCAACTGCATGATTGCATAAAGGACTTAATTCCATCATGGTTCTGGGTTACTATTGTCTCATTGATTCTTTCAAACCCTGAATGACTTGAAGAAAAAATCTAAAGCAATAGTCAAAATATTTATAATTACTAAAGGAAGAACATGTTATTCTGTACTGATTATTGAGTTGTACTTGTTTTTTCTGTTCTCCTCCCTATCATTTGCTGATGATTGAATTAGGTTTTAATAAAAAGTATATAGGTTGCGATATATTCGCTCATTAACATATTTAAAATTTATTGTTGATTTAATTTATTTTAAAATTGTTGTTGATTGTTTATTGTTATTGTATGTCATACACCTTATTATGCCTTACATGTGTTTATATTTCAGGGTATCTTCTTGGTGGACATGTTGTCAGGTTTTTCCATGGTCATGATGAATGTTTGACGATTCCATCTACCGACCCAGCAGAGGCCCAGCATAGGTAAGGTGACATATGCTTAACAAAATGTACGCACTTTTTGTCCCTCAAAAGTGTTTTGCTCAGCAATATCTTATTGAGGAGGGTTTCTTTCAGAAATGGGCATTCCCTGTTTTTTACCCAGCCATTTCTTACCCTAAAAGGTTCTTGGCAGTTTTCAGGGAAGATATTCCTGTTTTTAAGAACTGGTTGGACAAGAGGTTGGAAGCCCACTTTAAGGCCTTGTTCTCTCTAGCATGTCTTGCCATCGGTCATCTGCCAGACCCTTGCTTTCTGGACTAAGCTCGAGATCCTGGCTCTGTTTTAACGGATCCCTCTATTCATGACCACCTGTAGCTCTTGCTGTTGGCCTTGCGCTACTGAGTTGATGACTTTGTAGATACAAAGTAGATGCAAAGAAACAAGAAGCTTCTTGACAAGACACCCTTTGAGGGAATGTGCCTATTTGGTACCTCGCTGTACAAGTACATTAAGGAAATTACAGGTATAAAGTATTCTCCTCCCCAAGAAAAATAAGGCTTCCTGCAGGTAGGGCTTTCATTTCTGAAACTAGTAAAAGATCCTTTTGCCCTTTCATGTTTTCAGCTGCAACTCAAAACCCGTAGCACACTTCCATGTGAGGGTGGTCCAATTTTCCTAACCAATGATAATGGAGCATCAATTGGCCAGCAGCCAGCATCAATAGATCCTCCAGCAACCAGCAACAATAGATCTCTCCCTCACCAGTAGATCCTTACCAGCAACATAAGACCCCCCAGCAACAATAGACCCTCACACAAAAACAGATCCCCACCAGGGACAATAGATCCCTCAGCAGCCAGCATCAATAGACACTCCAGCACACCCCACACCCCTTGCTATTACATACATTTAGTGTCGGAGATGCGGGAACTCCGTTCCCCCACGTTTCTGCTGAAAAAAAGCCCTGCTCTTTAGTATCAGAGGAACTGCTGGCCCATGTGGACATCAGGGCTGCTTACTTCCACATTTTGCCATGTGTAAACAACATTACTAATTTGTTGCCCTTCTCTTTGGCCCTTCCACATCAAACCCTGGTCTTTATCAAGGTGCTTGCCCCAGTCCTAGCTTTGCTCTACTTTTAGGGTATCCACATATTAGGATACCTGGATGATCTCCTGTTAAAGGAACAGTTTATGCAAACCTTTTCAGCCAATTTCAGACAGATTGTGCAGACAAGGCAAAGAGTCTGCTGGATCTCCAACCCTTGTAAGTCATTGATGGAACCTCCTTACCGATTGAAGCACCTTGGCCTGATATTGGATACAGCCCTGTCCAAGATCTTTCTACCCCAGAACAAACTTCTATCTCTCCATTCACATGCTCAGACACTTTGGTCCCAGAGTTAGCCCTCAAATTCCTACCTCCATGAGGGTCTTAGGACTGATGATAGCCCCCTTCAAGGAAGCACTGTACACCCAGATTCGAACCTTTGCAATTCAACATTCAACATTCTGGCTGCATAAGGCAAACAGACTCATTTCTTAGACCCTATGCATCCAGCTGGTAAAGGCAGGACTCTTGCTGGTGTGGTGGATTTCCAACCTGGTGCTGGAGTCAGGGAAACCATTTTTCCCTGAAGATGTGGAACATTCTTACAATACAAGCAAGCCACTCAGGCTGAGGAGGAGTCCTGGATGCCATCTGTGGGGCTTGGACATTTAAGGGCAATTCCATTGTCCCTTCAGTGCTGGATCTCTCAGATGTGGAATTACCCAGCTAGATTCTAATTGGACAATGCCAAGACAGTGATCTACATCAAGAAGATAGCAGAAGTTGAGCCCCTCAACAAGAATCAGACCTGATTCTCACTTGGGTGGAACTGCATATTCCTGGTCTATCAGCTGTTCAAGTCCCAGGCCTGGAAAATTGGCAGGTGCACTTTCTCAATTGTCAGTGTCAGTATAAGAATAAAATGGTCTCTCCATCTGCAGGTATTCCAGGCCCTTTGCCACAAGTGGTTGAATCAACAACAAACTGGACAGATTTGCTGCCGGGTCCAGGGACCCTTGGTACTTCACATGGATGCTCTGATGACTCTGCAGAATAATTTCAGCCTGATTTGTGCCTTTCCACCTCTACAGCATCTTGCTCATCTGCTTCACAGGATTGAGATGGAGAACATTCTGGTGATCCTCATGCAGAGAACTGGCCCTGGAGAATGTCGTACTCGGATACACCTGACTGACTCCTGGCAGACTCTCCATATGCCCTTCTGGATCATCCAGAACTTATATTCTAAGGATCGGTCCACCATCCTAAATATTAGTTCCTGGCTTTAACTACGTGGCTGATGAAGCCCATGTGCTGACGGACAAGGGTCTATTGTATTCAGTCACCCATACACTCTTAAAGCCTAGAAGGCAATTTGCTTGCAGAGCCTACCATCTCACATTGAAGGCTTGCTTTATGTGGTGTAGGGGCTAGGAAGTTCCATTCTAGGAAGTACTTCATGGGATGCATCTTGCCCTTTGTACAATCTGTCTGGACCAGCATCTGTCCTTGAGTAACATCAAGATGCAATATTGGCCCTGGCTGTTTCAGAGACTGTTAACCTCCCATTTCTTAGATAAGGCCTCTGTGCAGGGTGTGCACACGCTCCTCTGTGCATCCTCCTGTAGCTCCATGGGATCTTAACCTTGTTCTTTCAGCCCATGTTTGTTCTCACTTGCGGGGTGTTTTTTCTCTCTGCTATCACATTTGCTGAATTTGTGGCCTTATCTTGTAAAGAGCCTTTCCTTGTGGACTGATGAATAAGGTTGTTCTGAGGCCTAAGGCCTTCTTTCTCCCTAAGGTGTACTCCTCCTCCCACCTTAACCAGGGCATTTTTCTTCCCTCCTTATGTCCTGTTCTGAAACATCCTAAGAAAATAGGATTTTTGACTTACCTGAAAAAATCTTTTTACCAGGACATAGGTCCCTCCTTTGTGTTTTTTATGATCTCCATTTAAAGTAATTGTTGTAAATACAATTTTTTACTCATTTTAAAATAGCAAACAGGCTTATACTATTAACAAACATGCATTAAGGTAAAAAATGTTTAGGGTTTAGAACTTCCGTATATACTCGAGTATAAGCCGAACAGAATATAAGCCGAGGCACCTAATTTTACCACAAAAAACTGGGAAAATGTATTGACTCGAGTATAAGCCTAGGGTGAGAAATGCGCAGCTACTGTAGATGGAAAAGAGGGTCATCAATGCCCATTTGCAGCCTTGGTAGTTAAGGGTTCCTAGATACCCCCTAGCTGCAGCCAAAATTTGGGGTCTCTGGACCCAAAGGGTCCCGAAATGACATTGCTGCAGATGGACACAGTTGACTTTTTTTGCCTGTGTCTGATCACCTGAAAGTAGCTGCAAATAATCTATGGTTAAGACAAAAGATCCTGTGTCCAGTATTGTACTCCAAATAAAGGATTTTATAGGGAAATTTTTAAAAAATCCAAATTTTTTAACATCTAAAGTAAAAATGTACCACCATCGCTATACATTCACTTTAAACGACATTACACTTTGGAAAACACAGATAAAGATAAATGTCTAATATATATTTTCTATTACGTATTATCAGCCAGTAACTCTGATTTTTATGTTAATGGCATGCACATTTTGTTTTTCTGAAGATTTTACTTTATTAGGAAAGTAAATTATGAAGCAGGTGGAGCAGGTATTCGCGCCAGGTCATTATGGAGAGTGGAACCCCTCAGAATCAGGTAACCTTGAAAAATGTTTATAAACTACAGTATTTATTAAACCTACAGTACAGTTTGGTAAGTAGATGTCAATGCTTTCCTTTTATTAACTCAGTTGGAGTGGAAGTCACATCCGATGGGGGCAGACATTCCGCCTTCGCCATATTACAACTGGGCAGTATTTGGCACTGACAGAGGACCAAGGACTAGTGCTACAAGACCGAACAAAGTCAGATACTAAATCATCAGCTTTCTGCTTCAGAGCATCCAAAGTGAGTGCAATTTTCTACTAATCCACACTTATTTTTTCAGTATGTTATACACGGGTTTGTTGCATTGAGAAAGATCTCTACATAAAGATATACATGTTTTAAATGCAGACAGTATATATGTCAAATAAATAACACATCAGTTACAACAAAGATACATTGCTAATATTAATTAACCCTTATAGCAGCAGATAGAATGTTCTTTCCAGTTTTGTTAAATCACTGTTGGGCTGAATAGTTGAAGTTGCCACATGTAATAAAGCCATGAACTGAACATAAAAAAAAGAGAACAGGAAGGACAATATTAGAAACAAACTGTTTAGGAATTCCTTTTAGTGTAAAATAAAATCTTGGCATCTCTTAAAGCAGTTGCTGGGCAATGTAATTATGTTTTTATATTTAGGAATTTTAAAGTAGATCATTCAATTTTTACCACTATCATTGTATTAAAAACATGTTCTGGGCACAACTATTTAGTGGTAGATTTGTGTTTGCTTGTTGAACTTTCAGAGCTATATTAGAATCAAAGTGTTAGCCAAAAGAAATAATGACATCAGGTATTTAACTGCCTCTTTCACGAATCCTCACCATATTGCTCACATTGTTTGATAGTGATGTGCTATTTCATTTTGTTTCTTTTTAGCTACCAGTCACCAATATATCTGTCACTTGTCTGCACCCAGTATGGTGCCTGACATTTAAATAATACAAAAAAAAAAAAGCAGTTTTTAACTGATTTTTAGAAGTAGAATTTAACTCCCTATAATTAACACACTCTATAATGGTCACCGTCTATGTCTTTGTTGGACTGTTTTAACAGAATGACTTGATGGTAACCCATGAGTCACAGACCACTGATGTATGCAGTGCGAGTGTTGCTGAGGCTATAATTATCCAAATAGCACACAAAGTTGGAAAAATAACTATGCTTTATGTGGCAACCTATGAAGAGTTTAGAAGTTTGTGAACATAGAGATTGGTCTGGAATAATGTGCATGCTGAATAACAAGGGAACATTAGCAACATTTGTGTTGTTATAAATAATGATGCTTAAAAATGCAAATTGCAATTCCTTCAGTGCAATAGAGTCTTTTGCTCATTCCCACTGACATTCTTCTTTTTGATTTAGGAAAAATTGGATTCTGGGCCTAAGCGAGACATCGATGGAATGGGAGTAGCAGAAATAAAATATGGAGACTCCATTTGCTTTATCCAGCATGTTGACAGTGGCTTGTGGCTGACCTACAAAGCCCAAGATGCCAAAACAGCAAGACTAGGACCACTTAAAAGAAGAGTAAGAAAACAAGTTACAAGCGAATACTCTAAAATGGGAATAAAAGGAGATAATGTTTAATTCAACAAAGTAAATAAAAGTCCCAGCCCATTTAGTTTTAGATGTATGTTACCATAAAAAAATGACATCCAATTTTGGGGGTCTGCACTCTCTTTTGAGGTATACCATTCCAATATTCTCAGTTACTGCTCCGTATACTGTATGTGCCCTTACAATCTATATAAATATATATATGTATATATATATATATATATATATATATATATATATATATATATATATATATATATATATATATATATATATATATATATATATACACACAGTGTACACTCACCAGCCACATTATTAGGTACATCTGTTCAATTGCTTGGTAACACAAATTGCTAATCAGCCAATCACATGGCAGCAACTCAATGCATTTAGACATCTAGACATAGTGAAGACGACTTGTTGAAGTTCAAACTGAGCATCAGAATGGGGAAGAAATAGTATTTAAGTGACTTTGAACATGGCATGGTTGTTGGTGCAAGATGGCTGGTCTGAGTATTTCAAAAAACTTTTTGATCTACTGGCATTTTTCACACACAACCATCTATAAGGTTTACAGAGAATGGTCCAAAAAAGAGAAAATATGCAGTGAGCGGCAGTTGTGTGGACGAAAATGCATAACACCACACTGAGTGCCACTCCTGTCAGCTATGAAAAGGAGTAGATCCAAAATTGTAGCGCTAATGCATGAGCTAGGTGTGTATATTCCAACACTCAAAAAAACAATATATGAATTGTGGTAATAAATCTTAGTGCTGGAGTTGATTCCAGTATAACAAAAATACTATAGTCCATATAGTGATAACATTGAAGTGTAGGTCCTTCTGGTTCACTCAATGAAGGCAGGTTACAATATATACTTGACTGATGTAAAAATAAGGCGTAGGTACGCTTACCAGAAGTGTTGGATGTGACTACCATACGGCATACACATCAGACAAGCTTAGGGATGGAAGGTCTTGCATCACATGGGAAACCACCATGGACTGGAGCTCCAACGATTTCCGGAACTATGTGCTGGATCAGTCAGCGAGATGGATGGGCTCGACATGCGGTTATCCAATGGTCCCAAGATGGTTGGTGAAGACCGGGGGAGGGAATAAGAAATGGAGACCACTCCAATGGTGCAGGTCAAAAGGCAACGATTTATTCACATGTGCATGTGAACATAAAAATAAAATAAAAATAAAAATCTCGAGACAATGTATAAAATTTTGGCAATATGAGGGGCGTAGGATAGCTGGCCCAGCTATCCTACGCCCCTCATATTGCCAAAATTTTATACATTGTCTCGAGATTTTTATTTTTATTTTATTTTTATGTTCACATGCACATGTGAATAAATCGTTGCCTTTTGACCTGCACCATTGGAGTGGTCTCCATTTCTTATTCCCTCCCCCGGTCTTCACCATCCATCTTGGGACCATTGGATAACCGCATGTCGAGCCCATCCATCTCGCTGACTGATCCAGCACATAGTTCCGGAAATCGTTGGAGCTCCAGTCCGTGGTGGTTTCCCATGTGATGCAAGACCTTCCATCCCTAAGCTTGTCTGATGTGTATGCCGTATGGTAGTCACATCCAACACTTCTGGTAAGCGTACCTACGCCTTATTTTTACATCAGTCAAGTATATATTGTAACCTGCCTTCATTGAGTGAACCAGAAGGACCTACACTTCAATGTTATCACTATATGGACTATAGTATTTTTGTTATACTGGAATCAACTCCAGCACTAAGATTTATTACCACAATTCATATATTGTTTTTTTGAGTGTTGGAATATACACACCTAGCTCATGCATTAGCGCTACAATTTTGGATCTACACGTATTTTGACTTTGTTTGTTTTGTTTGTTGGCAGCTTTTGTATAGCCCTAATAGATTAGCGCGGTTTTTTCCCAATTCATTCTAGCTATGAAAAGGAAACTGAGGCTACAGTTCACACAGTCTCACCAAAATTGGACAATAGAAGATTGGAAAAACATTGCCTGGTCTCATGAGTCTCAATTTCAGCTGCGTCATTCAGATGGTAGGGTCAGAATAAAAGCATGGATCCATCTTGCCTTGTATCCACGGTTCAGACTGGTGGCGGTGGTATAATGGCGTGGGTGATATTTTCTTGGCATACTTTGGGCCCCTTAGTACCAATTGAGCATCGTTTAAATGCCATGGCCTACCTGAGTATTGTTGCTGACCATGTCCATCCCTTTATGACTACAGAGTCCCCATCTTCTGATGGCTCCTTCCAGCAGGATAATGCACCATGTCACAAAGCTCAAATCATCTCAAACTGGTTTCTTCAACATGACAATGAGTTCACTGTACTCCATTGGCCTCCACAGTCACCAGATCTCAAACCAATAGAGTACCTTTGGGATGTGGTGGAACGGGAGCATTGCATTATGGATGTGCAGTCAACAAATCTGCAGCAACTGTGTGATGCTATTATGTCAAAATGGACCAAAATCTCTGAGAAATGTTTCCAACATCTTGTTGAATCTACGTCACAAAGAATTAAGGCAGTTCTGAAGGCAAAAGGGGGTCAGACCTTGTACTAGCAAGGTGTACCTAATAAAGAGGCTGGTGAGTGTGTATATATATATATATATATATATATATATATATATATATACAGTATCTCGCAAAAATGAGTACACCCCTAACATTTTTGTAAATATTTTGTTATATCTTTTCATGTGACAACACTGAAGAAATAACACTTTGCTACAATGTAAAGTAGTGAGTGTACAGCTTGTATAACAGTGTACATTTGCTGTCCCCTCAAAATAACTCAACACACAGCCATTAATGTCTAAACCGCTGGCAACAAAAGTGAGTACACCCCTAAGAGAAAATGGCAAAATTGGGCCCAATTAGCCATTTTCCCTCATGTCATGTGACTCATTAGTGTTACAAGGTCTCAGGTCTCTGGTGAACTCCATGCCCAAGAGGGTTAAGGCAGTGCTGGAAAATAATGGTGGCCACACAAAATATTGACACTTTGGGCCCAATTTGGACATTTTCTCTTAGGGGTGTACTCACTTTTGTTGCCAGCAGTTTAGACATTAATGGCTGTGTGTTGAGTTATTTTGAGGGGACAGCAAATTTACACTGTTATACAAGCTGTACACTCACTACTTTACATTGTAGCAAAGTGTCATTTCTTCAGTGTTGTCACATGAAAAGATATAATAAAATATTTACAAAAATGTGAGGGGTGTACTCACTTTTGTGAGATACTGTATATGTAATTGAAAAGTAGTCATACTCCTCTTAATATTGTTCTTACATATACTGTATATTTAAAACTAAAGACAGTAGAAGTGAAGTGCTGACGCCTCAGATTTATTACCAGAAAAAATCTATTAACCTTTTCAGTCACCATTTCCTCAGATTCACCTAGGCTGGTAGCATATACTGTACACATACCCTGTAGATATTAGTTGGAAGTAATCTTAGATGTTTTTTCTGACGGAATTCCGCTCAAGCTTGGCTTGCATACACACGGTCACACAAAAAGTTCTCTGAACTTTCGACCATCAAGAATGCGGTGACGTACAACACTACGACAAACCGAGAAAATTAAGTTCTATGCTTCCGAGCATGCGTCAAATTGTTTCCGAGCATGCGTAGGAATTTTGCACGTCGGAATTGCTACAGACGATCGGAATTTCCGATCGGAACTTTTTCCGACCGAAAAATAGAGAACCTGCTCTCAATCTTTTGCTGGCGGGAATTCCGCCAGCAAAAGTCCGATGGAGAATACACACGGTCGCATTTTCTGACCAAAACCTCACATCGGACGTTTGCTGGCGGGATTTCCAATCGTATGTACATGGCATAAAGCTGGCCATACACTATACAAAAAATCGGCCGAAAATTCCGTCAAAGAACGTTCTTTCGATTTTTCGGCCAGTTAATGGACACAAAATCGATAATCGTTTGGATGTTTTTGAGCCGAAAAAACGAAGGACAAGTTTGGAATTTTTCTGCCGAACGAACGATAAATTCGGTCGGTTTCCCGTCCGACCTGTCTGCACTAGGTATATGTAAAAAAACGAACATCATTTTTTTTTATGTTCACTGAACGATTTATCGGCCATTATATGATGGCACCATCGTTTGCGCTCGCGGCCGAACGTTCATTTTTCGAAAATGGGTTCGGCCGATTTTTTGTATAGTGTATGGCCAGCTTTAGACAGGATTTCTCTCACTTTGGAGATATTACCCTCTCAATTCCTGTTGTGTCTGTGGGATAGGAAGTAAAGGGAAATTTCTGAAAAAAAATCTTGATAGGAGTTTTAACCATTTTTTACTCAATTTGGCTTTAGATATATTTTAATTGATAGAATCAAGTATAATAGAATAGAATAAAATATTAGATAAAGTGAAAAGTTTGCATTCAGTTTTATAGAGATTTAAATCCAAAGAGTTCTGCTAATAAGAACATTACAAAAATTACACCTGAACTTACCTACTATATATCTTTTTACATTTGAACAGGCAATCCTGCACCAGGAAGGTCATATGGACGATGGCGTTACCTTACAGAAGTGTCAGCATGAAGAGTCCCAGGCTGCTAGAATCATTCGTAACACCACAGGCCTGTTTAGTCAGTTCATTAGGTATGAAAACACAGCTGTGTCTAAATGTAACACTTTAAACACTGCTTTGCTCTTGTCTTCATGTATCATCTTAAAGGGGAAGTACATATTTTGCCCCACAGGATGTTTTGTCATAATCAGTGGCGGGTGAAGAAATGACACTTTGCTACAATGTAAAGTAGTGAGTGTACAGCTTGCATAACAGTGGAAATTTGCTGTCCCCTCAAAATAACTCAACACACAGCCATTAATGTCTAAACCGCTGGCAACAAAAGTAAGTACCCCCCTAAGTAAAAATGTCCAAATTGGGCCCAATTAGTCATTTTCCCTCCCTGGGAAATAGACGCATGAGTGCTGCCAGCATTGGTGCAGAGGTTGAGGGGGTGGGGGGTTAGCCTGTCAGTGCTCAGACCATATGTCACACACTGCATCACATTGGTCTGCGTGGCTGTCATCCCAGAAGGAAGTCTCTTCTAAAGATGATGCACAAGAAAGCTCGCAAACACCAAGGGCAGGCAATAGTCCATGAAGCGGTGATCCCTGAGAGTAACCGTGAATGTTTACACAATATCTTGATTTTGGGGGACTTCTAAACGGAATATAAACGTGTATATTAGCCAATGTGCCATGTTTTCCGTACTCTAATGTGGAACAGGGTGGGTGCAAATGTAGCCATAAGGTATCCATAGTACCCAACCAAGAGTAAGTGAAGGGGTAAGAGAAATAAGGGGATGAATAAAGACCATACCACCAAAAGAAAGCATATAAAACCAATGATGAAATGCCAAGGTGAACTGGGGGTATAGAAGGTGCTACTAAAGTACCTCATGTTAAGACGTAAAGAGCCGTGATGTCCAGTAGTGGTAGGGAGCGTGGTTCCCAGGAGTTATCCTCAGGACCATAGCCCTTCCATTTATTAAGGTACTGGGTCCGATCTCCCCTCTTTTTACAGTCCAGAGTAGCTTCTACCTCGTATTCTTCATTACCTTCAATCAATAATGGGGCAGGAGTTTCAAATCTTCGATCTGAAAAGGGGTTAGCAACTGTTGGTTTGAGCAGAGAAACACGAAATACAGAATGAATCTTCAGATTACTTGGTAAAGATAATTCAAATGCCACAGAGTTGATTTTTTTCTTAATTGAAAAATGGGCCCAAGGATCTTGGGCCAAGCTTCTTTGAGGGACACTTTGAATTTGCCATAGACAACCAGACCCTATCTCCTTGTTTTAAATTAAAAAATTTTATCAAAATTTTTATCAAAAAATGTCTTATTACCTGCCTGTGTCTTTAAGATGGTCTCTCGCAAGAGCTGATTGTTAGTATTGAGAAAATTCAGTCTCTCCTGTACAGCTGGTACAGCAGATTCTGTGGGTACATCAGGTAGGAAGAAAGGGTGATATCCATAATTAGCATAAAAGGGTGACAGCTTGATGGCAGAAGGAACCGAGTTATTATACGCAAATTATGCCAGAGGATAGAGGGACACCCAATCATCTTGCGAGAAAGACGAGAAATATCTCAAATATTGTTCAAGAGATTGATTTGTCCACTTGGTCTGTCCATTTGTCTGTGGATAGTAAGCAGAAGATAGACAAAGTTCAATATTCAATGCTTCACACAGGGCCTTCCACAATTTGGAGGTGAAGTGGACCCCACGATCTGAAATAATACTGGCTGGGATGCCATGTAACCTTACGACCTCCTTGATACATGTAGAAGCAGTTTCAGTGGCAAAGGGGGTATGAAATGTGCAATTTTTGAGAAACGGTCAACTATGATGAAGATTGTGGTGAATACTTCAGATGGGGGAAGTTCCACAATAAAGTCCATGGAAATCATATTCCATGGTTTTTCAGGTACTGGAAGGGATTCCAACAGGCCCCAGGTTTTAGCATGATCAGACTTGTTTCTGAGGCATACAGAGCAGGATCGCTACAGTCCTTTAATAAATCTGGCCACCAAAGGAACGGGAAACCGGATTTGAGGTTTTATGGATCCCAACAAGGATGGTCATGGCACTTCTTGAGAATGGGAACCCTAAATTGTTCGGGAATAAAGACTTGTTCCTTCTGGCAGAAGAGTTCATCTTTTCGTTGAATATGTAAATCCGGAGAAGGAGGGTGGTTCTTCTTGATTTATGACATCACATCTGATTGTAGAAGAAGAAAGTTCCTAGCAGGCAAAATAGTGTCAGGTTCTGAAGGTGGAACTGATTCGGGAAACATGCTTGAGAGTGCATCAGGTTTATCGTTCTCGATCCCCACATCGTAAATTCCTTTCGGAAGAACTTAGTTTCCTGGAGGAAAAGGCAATAGGATGGAGTAAAGATTTAGCCCCTTGTTGTTGGTATAGTATAGCCCCAACTGCACTTTCAGAAGCATTGACTTCAAGTACATAGACCAAAGCAGGATCAGAATGCTTTAGAATAGAGGCAGAGGTAAACAAAGTCTTTACTTGTTCTAAAGCGATTTGAGCTTCTGGAGTCCACTTGCATGGGATATGTTGCTTTGTTCAACTGTATAAATGGTGCAATGATACCGGAAAAGTTCTTTATAAACTTCCTATAAAAGTTGACAAACCCAACAAAACGTTGTATTGCTTTCTTGTCCTCCGGAGCAGGCCATTCCAATACAGCAGCAACTTTTTGCAGATACATAGCAAAGCCTTCTGCAGAAATGACAAGTCCCAGCAATTGAATAGTCTGTCTTTCGAATTCGCATTTCTCAGCTTTTGCATAGAGATGGTGTTGACGAAGTCTATCCAGTACCTTGTTTACATGACCCATGTGAAGGTCTAGTGAACTGGAGAATTATGAGGATGTCATCCAAATTGACAATAATACAGTCAAGATAGTCCTGAAATATGTAGTTGACAAGATGTTGAATGGTGGTTGGCACATTACAGAGATTGAACGACATAACTAGTTATTCAAAATGTCCAAAGCGTGTTTGGAATGCTGTCTTCCATTCGTCTCCTTCACAAATTCTGACTAGGTTGTATGCACCTCTCAAATCAAGTTTAGAGAATACTTGTGCCCCTCGCAACCTCTGGAACAACTCAGGAATCAAAGGAAGTGCGTAGCGATTTTTGACACTTATTTTGTTAAGGTCTTGGTAGTCCACGCAGTGCCTGAGAGTATGATCTTTCTTCTCGACAAAGACGATGCCAGCTCCTGCAGGTGATGTGGAAGTTCAAATTAATCCTTTCTCCAAGCTTTCATCAATATAGTTACGGAGGGTTTCTAGTTCAAGTTCGGAAAGAGGGTAGATAAGGCCAAAAGGTATTTCAGCCCTGGGCAGCAATTCAATGGGACAATCATAAGCCCGATGAGGAGGAAGAGTATCCACATTCTTTTTATTGAAAACCTCTAGATATTCGTGGTAAACTGAAGGGACATGTTTAGACATTTCTGGATCAGGCTGGATAGTCAGGAGAGGGGTAGCAGTGTGGGACTCCTGTGGAACACAATGTACCTGGCAGTATGGAGAAGGGAAGAGGACCTCCCCTGTAAGCCAATTGATGCTGGGGTTATGTGCCCTCAGCCAGGGCATACCCAGAATGATGGGGAACATGGGTGATATAATAACATCTAGGCATAGAAATTCTTGATGGCAAGAGGAAGAAAGGCAGAGGATTGGAGCCGTCTCTTGTGTCACCAGGCCTGACCTAATACCGTAAACATCAGCTAGATGAACAACAAACCCTTGTTTCTTGGTACAGAGGGGAAGATTATGCTGGGCTGCAAAATGAGAGTCCACAAAGCAGCTACAGGCACCAGAGTCTATATTTGCAGGAACAGAAATAGTCCTTTCAGCAAGTCTCAGGTGACATAAGAAGGTGATTTGTCCCAGGTGGATGCATCGTGTAGATCCAATTAGTAGGGGACTTGCATGGTCTTACTAGTCTTAGATAGTGACCGGAATCGCCACAGTAGAGGCAGAGCTTGGAACGATGATGTCAGAGTCGTTCAGCTGCGGACAGAGAGGATCTCCAAAAACTCCTTTGTGAGGAGCCCCGAGGTGCCCTTGTCATGTTACCAGAGATGCAGGAAACGGCATTCTCGGGTCTTGGGTGGACCAAAGAGCCTCTGCTGGTTTTCATGGACTGTCGCTCTCATAACCATCAGGTAAAACTGGATGATGAGATTGACCAGGTACTCCAAAGCTGTTGGTACCCCCACTCTGGCAAGTTCATCTTTTAGAGCGTCAGCTAAACCGAGGCAAAACTGGTAATGGAGAGCTGATTCGTTCCACTGGGTATTGGTACTCCATAGATGGAAGTCAGTCACATAATTCTCCACGGGCCTTTAACTCTGCTGCAATTTGCTGAGCGTTAGTTCTGCAGTCTGACAATGGAAAGGGTCAGCGTACAGCTGAGACATGGCAGAGAAAAAAAGAGTCCATAGATGCCAGTAGGGATGAGCCCAATGTTCGAGTCGAACATAAGTTGGACTCGAACATCGGGTGTTCGCCTGTTCGCCGAACAGCGAACAATATGCGGTGTAAGCAGCAAATTTGAAAGCTGCCGGAACACTGTTAAAGGCTATGGGACACTAACATGAAAAATCAAAAGTGCTAATTTTAAAGGCTTATATGCAAGTTATTGTCATAAAAAAGTGTTTGGGGACCTGGGTCCTGCCCCAGGGGACATGTATGAATGCAAATTTTTTTGTCTATAGTATGCCTGTAAAGTGGCACATTTTTCCGTGTTTAGAACAGTACCACAGCAAAATGACATTTCTAAAGGAAAAATTGTCATTTTAAATTGATCACGGCTGTAAAGAATTGTCGGGTCTTGGCAAAATAAATAAAACTCATTGAAAAAAAGAACACGGGGTCCCCCAGTCCATTACCAGGCCCTTTAGGTCTGATATGAATATTAAGGGGAACCCCGAACCAAAATAAAAAAAGGTCCTACGGGTCTGATATGAAAATTAAGGGGAACCCTGTGCCAAATAAAAAAAATTGTGTAGGGGTCCCCCCCAAAATCCATACCAGACCTGGGTCTGGTATTAATTTTAAGGGGAACCCTGCGCCAAAATAAAAAAATTGCATAGGGGTCCCCTCAAAATCCATACCAGACCCTTATCTGAGCATGCAACCTGGCAGGCCGCAGGAAAAGAGGGGGGACGAGAGAGTCCCCCCTCCTGAACCGTATCAGGCCACATGCCCTCAGGGGTAGCCCCCCAAAGCACCTTGTCCCCATGTTGATGGGGACAAGGGACTCATCCCCACAACCCTTGCCTGGTGGTTGTGGGGGTCTGCCAGCGGGGGGGCTAATTGGAATCTGGAAGCCACATTTAACAAGGGGACCCCCAGATCCCGGCTTCCCCCCTGTGTGAATTGGTAACTAACTACCATTTCACAAAAAAAGTGTCAAAATGGTAAAAAAGACAAGTCCTTTATTAAAAAAAAAAAAATTTAAATGTCCCACGCCAGCCCGACGGACCGAAAAAGAAAAAAAAAAAGCTGCAACTGATCCGCTACATGGGAGGCTCCCGCTGACTGACGCGTCTTCGCTGTGACAGCTCTTATATAACTAAGGGCGGGGTCACCCGGTGACGTAACCGGGTGACCCCGCCCTCTCTGACGCCACAGGGGCTTCCCGTGGCGTCAGAGGGGGGCAGGGCCACCTGGTGACATAAACAGGTGACCCTGCCCCCTCTAACACCACGAGGAAGCCCCCGTTTCGTCAGAGGGGGTGGGGTCACTCGGTTACATAAACTTGGCGCAGGGTTCCCCTTAAATTTGGTGCAGGGTTCCTCTTAATTTCCATATCAGACCCGAAGGGACCGGTATGGATTTTAGGGGGGACCCCCCACACAATCTTTTTTTATTTTGGTTCGGGGGTTCCCCTTAATATTCATACCAGACGCAAATGGCCTGGTAATGGACTGGGGGGGATCCTATGCTCTTTTTTTCAAAGAGTTTTACCTATATTGCTGAGACCCGACAATTTATTAGAGCCACGATCAGTTTGCGGCTCACTCGAGTATAAGCCGTGGGGGTTCAGCCTAAAAAATGGGTGGAAAAACTCGGCTTATACTCAAGTATAAATGGTAAGCCTGAATGGTAAGATGAACAGGAGGGTGTTCATCTCATCCCTAGATGCCAGGGCTGGGTCGTGTTGCTCACGAAGGTGATACGCCCAGAAGAAGTAAGATAATAAATGCCACCTTAACATCTTGTGTAGAGAAAGTTCATGGCAGGAGGGAAAAGTACAGTTCACAAGAGTTGCGGAAAATCCCATATTTCCTGCGATCTCCAGAGAAGTGCTCGGGGATGGGCACTTGGGGTTCAGGTGGGAGGAAGGTCCCGCTGAGTTTGCTGGTCTACATCTGGGTAGCTTCATCTGTGACGGCAGGAGGACCCAAAGATGGCAAAATCTCTGTGCCGACTGATAATCGATCTTCCATGTGATTAAGTTTTCCTTGCAGACTTTGCATGATGTAAGAGAGTGCGGAGTTCGATCGACAAATGTCCTCCAGTGGAGAGGCCTCCCTTTCAGTCTCCATCATTGACTGACTGATACTGTCATGTGGAAAAGGAAGAATGGTTGCACATCTGAAGGTTCCAAACAACATGCCTTTATTAAAGATCACCAGGCTACGCCAAGGACACCGGATATTAAGTCACTTAGACGCGTTTCACATATCCAAACTGTGCTTATGTTTTCCAAGTATTCCATGGAGGCTGGCCGGGGCTAGCACTCCTACTTGGTTCCTTTCAGGTCATCATACACACCTGGAGAAGCGGATTCCTTCTTCCTCGATAGGTAATAATTAAGCACAGTTTGGAGGTGTGAAACAGCCATTCTTTTTTTTCCAAGTATTCCACGGAGGCGGGCCAGGGCTAGCACTGCTACTTGGTTCCTTTCAGGTCATCATTCACACCTGGAGCAGCGGATTCCTTCTTTCTTGAGCTAATGATTAAGCACAGTTTGGATGTGTGAAATGCATCTACGTGACTAAATATCTTGTGTCCTTGGTGGTGTACCCTGGTGATCTTTAATAAAGGCACGTTGTTTGGAACCTTCGGATGTTCAGCCATTATTCTTTTTCCAAGTATTCCACAGAGGCGGGCTAGGGCTAGCACTCCAACTTGGTTCTTTTCAGGTCATCATACACACCTGGAGCAGCGTATTCCTTCTTCCTTGATACTGTCATGTACCTGATAAGAGACTGTGTTGATGAGGTCAAAAAATGAAAAAACAAAACAAAAAATGAAAATGCTTATTGGGTTAAGACTTGGGGTAAAGAGTATGTCCAAGCTTCTACATCATATCTAAGAATCAGGTTTTGTATATATAGTAACCTGGGTTCTGCTCTTAATTCACAGCAGGTTTCGAAAAGAAGTGGCTTATACTAATAATCTATGTACAAACTAACTTTTCAGTTGCTTAAAGAACATCATTAAACTTATAGATTATTTATACATTTTTATTTTTTATTTTAGCGATTTGGATTCTCTACCGGGGAACAATCGGACAGTAACAGCCCCCGTCACCCTGCCTATTGAGGAGGTAGTTCAAACCCTGCAAGACTTGATTGCTTATTTTCAGCCTCCAGAGGAAGATCTAGAACATGAAGATAAACAGAATAAACTCCGTTCACTAAAGAATAGGCAGAACCTTTTCAAAGAGGAGGTAATATAAAGAGTACTATTACTGAAAGCAGTACAGAAATCTTGAATTTGAGTACATTCATTGTGTTCCAATTTGTGCTTTATTATGATCATTCATATTGCAGGACATGCCTGTAGGCAGGGGCAGGTTGACCTCCCTACACAGGTGGCATTGTCTGGTACCACCATGCAGAGACAGTGGAGGACAGTGGGAACTCACATTCCTCTTAGGCCTCCGCACATGTCACGTCATCGGGTGGACAGCTGTCCAATTGGATGCTGCTGCCCTGGAAGACCTCTGTGGGCATCTTTGATGAGAGCAGTGATAAAAGCACTGGCTCACTGCAGTTGGGCACTTTAGTGCGTGTGGTTAGGTCAGGGACAGGAACCCACTTGATAGGGAAAGTGTACCTAGCATAAGAGAAAAGCTTCAGAGGAGGAGGGAGAGCATAGAGACTGTTCGTTAGTGCTGCTATGTGGAACCTTCCACCACTTGTCCCTCGTTGCATACTGCCTACCAGCCTCCACCTGTGTCCTTTGCTGTCGGTCTCTGTGCATTGCTTTCCACAAGTACTGCTTAATCATCTGTGAATGTTTCTGCCAGTTTGATCTTCTGCATAGACTCTGTTACTGTGTGGTTGGAACATTCTTAACAATATACTTCTCTGAAGCCTCGGATCCTGTGTGTGACTTGCGTTGTTTCTTGGGTGCCTATTACTTGGCCTTGCTCACTCCTGCATGCCTTAGTGCCTAGATAAATGAAATCCAGTGTGCAAGTGTGGGAGTTGCGTCTTCCTGGGCCAGCCAATCAAGGTGGCTGTAGATGCCAAACCCACACATTTATAAGTGTGGCCCAGGCTTACTGCCCGCAGGGGAAGGAAACTCATACAGAGACTAGTTGATGCAGCAAAGTATATTAATGTAGTAATGTCAAGAGAGAACAGTGAATTCTGCAGAAAGGCACTTACAGTGGTCCAGACAGAGTATGTCACATGCTGGAGACACCTGACAGCATCTGGCATGGGAGGACGCTGGAAGGCAGACCCAACACAGAAAGACTACTGCTGTTGCACAGTGAAATAAGGAAATGTTATAAATAAATAATAAATAAGGTTATTGCCCTTACTTCCTCTTCTGGGGTCCCCACCGGTGCTATTGCCTCCTCCTCTTCTGCATGTGCCACCATAGCAAGCTGCTTGCTATGGGGGGAAAACATGCTAGTTCGCTCCCAAGCCTGGCTGTGTGAACTCTTGACACACATGCAGTGCTGCTTGACCCCATCACCGCTCCCTCCTCACAGGCTTTAACTGATAGCAGCAGGAGCAGAAAATTCATTAAGGTGAAAAAAAAACTGTAGAGATTAGTACCACTTTAAAGTAGAATTCTAGACTTATGCCGCGTACACACGAGCGGATAATCCGTCAGAAATATCTTGGATGTTTTTTCCGACGGAATTCCGCTCAAGCTTGGCTTGCATACACACGGTCACACAAAAGTTTGCTGAACTTTCCACCTTTAAGAATGTGGTGACGTACAAAACTATGACGAGTCGAGAAAATGAAGTTCAATGCTTCTGAGCATGCGTCAAATTGTTTCCGAGCTTGCGTAGGAATTTTGCGCGTTGGAATTGCTATAGACGATCGGAATTTCCGATTGGAACTTTTTCCGACCGAAAATTGAGAACCTGCTCTCAGTCTTTTGCTGGCTGGAATTCGGGCAGCAAAAGTCTGATGGAGCATACACACGGTCAGAATTTCCGACCAAAAGCTCTCATCTCTCTTTTGCTGGCTGAATTTCCGATCGTGTGTACACTAATTAGTCTTAATAATGTTCCCTCCCCCCTACTGCTTTCTATACTGCCTGACCTGTGTAAAAAAGATGTGTATACTTACCTATTTTTAGTCTACTCTGGTCTGGTCACAGACTTTGGACGAACATTTATAATTGCTTGGATTTCTGTGGACACTTTAATGAACTCTTAAACGCTTATAATCACATATTATTGAAGCACATAAGTTTGAGACACTTTTGGGTGCTGTGCCATTTAAAGTGTTTTTTTTTTTTTTTGCTCACTAATTTTGGATCACAAATGTTATAGCGATTTATTTGATGTAAATGACTTATCTCCCTTTCAGCTATTAGAAAATGTCCACAAGTCCATGTTGATGCTCCAGGACTTTTGTTGGGTGACCAATTTAAAAAAATCTTCTCTCCAGCCAAGGGGCATACCTAGAGCATTTGGCACCCGGGGCCAGGGCGGATACTATATCTGGCACCCCCCCCCTCACTGATCATGCCTTTATGCACTCAGCCCTCTCATATCTGTACACACTCAGCCCACCCACACACCTGTATGCACTCATCCCCTTTATACCTGTACGCTCTCAGCCCCCTTCATACCTGTATGCACTCAGCCCACCCACACACATGTACGCACTCAGCCCCCTTCATACCTGTACGCACTCAGCCCCCTCATACCTGTAAGCACTCAGCCCCTTCATACCTGTATCCATTCAGCCCACCCACACACCTGTACGCATTCAGCTCACCCACACACCTGTACGCACTCAGCCCCATTCATACCTGTACGCACTCAGCCCCCTCATAACTGTAAGCACTTAGCCCCTTCATACCTGTATCCATTCAGCCCACCCACACACCTGTACACACTCAGCCCCCTCATACCTGTACGCACTCAGCCCACCCACACACCTGTACACACTCAGCCCCCTCATACCTGTACGCACTCAGCCCACCCACACACCTGTACGCACTCAGCCCCCTCATACCTGTACGCACTCAGCCCACCCACACACCTGTACACACTCAGCCCCCTCATACCTGTACGCACTCAGCCCACCCACACACCTGTACACACTCAGCCCCCTCATACCTGTACGCACTCAGCCCACCCACACACCTGTACACACTCAGCCCCCTCATACCTGTACGCACTCAGCCCACCCACACACCTGTACGCACTCAGCCCCCTCATACCTGTACGCACTCAGCCCACCCACACACCTGTACACACTCAGCCCCCTCATACCTGTACGCACTCAGCCCACCCACACACCTGTACGCACTCAGCCCCCTCATAGTTGTACGCACTCAGCCCACCCACACACCTGTACACACTCAGCCCCCTCATACCTGTATGCACTCAGCCCACCCACACACCTGTACGCATTCAGCTCACCCACACACCTGTACGCACTCAGCCCCATTCATACCTGTACGCACTCAGCCCCCTCATAACTGTAAGCACTTAGCCCACCCACACACCTGTATGCACTCATCCCCTTTATACCTGTATGCTCTCAGCCCCCTTCATACCTGTATGCACTCAGCCCACCCACACACATGTACGCACTCAGCCCCCTTCATACCTGTACGCACTCAGCCCCCTCATACCTGTAAGCACTCAGCCCCTTCATACCTGTATCCATTCAGCCCACCCACACACCTGTACGCATTCAGCTCACCCACACACCTGTACGCACTCAGCCCCATTCATACCTGTACGCACTCAGCCCCCTCATAACTGTAAGCACTTAGCCCCTTCATACCTGTATCCATTCAGCCCACCCACACACCTGTACACACTCAGCCCCCTCATACCTGTACGCACTTAGCCCACCCACACACCTGTACACACTCAGCCCCCTCATACCTGTACGCACTCAGCCCACCCACACACCTGTACGCACTCAGCCCCCTCATACCTGTAAGCACTCATCCCCTTCATACCTGTATCCATTCAGCCCACCCACACACCTGTACGCATTCAGCTCACCCACACACCTGTACGCACTCAGCCCCATCATACCTGTACGCACTCAGCCCCCTCATAACTGTAAGCACTTAGCCCCTTCATACCTGTATCCATTCAGCCCACCCACACACCTGTACACACTCAGCCCCCTCATACCTGTACGCACTCAGCCCACCCACACACCTGTACACACTCAGCCCCCTCATACCTGTACGCACTCAGCCCACCCACACACCTGTACGCACTCAGCCCCCTCATACCTGTACGCACTCAGCCCACCCACACACCTGTACACACTCAGCCCCCTCATACCTGTACGCACTCAGCCCACCCACACACCTGTACGCATTCAGCTCACCCACACACCTGTACGCACTCAGCCCCATTCATACCTGTACGCACTCAGCCCCCTCATAACTGTAAGCACTTAGCCCCTTCATACCTGTATCCATTCAGCCCACCCACACACCTGTACACACTCAGCCCCCTCATACCTGTACGCACTCAGCCCACCCACACACCTGTACACACTCAGCCCCCTCATACCTGTACGCACTCAGCCCACCCACACACCTGTACGCACTCAGCCCCCTCATACCTGTACGCACTCAGCCCACCCACACACCTGTACACACTCTGCCCCCTCATACCTGTACGCACTCAGCCCACCCACACACCTGTACGCACTCAGCCCCCTCATACCTGTACGCACTCAGCCCACCCACACACCTGTACACACTCAGCCCCCTCATATCTGTACGCACTCAGCCCACCCACACACCTGTACGCACTCAGCCCCTTCATACCTGTATCCACTCAGCCCACCCACACACCTGTACGCACTCAGCCCCCTCATAGTTGTACGCACTCAGCCCACCCACACACCTGTACACACTCAGCCACCTTCATACCTGTACGCACTCAGCCCCCTCATACCTGTGTGCACTCAGCCCACCCACACTAAGATGACCAGATTTTTTAAATTAAATCCGGGGACATAATTTTTTTTACTAGTAATGGCGGCAATAAGCGACTCTCTGCCCGCCGCCGCTACTGCCCGCCTCACAGCCTGTCAAGTCTTATGCACTGTACACACGGTCGGAAAATCCGACGGAAAAGGTCCGATCGGATTATCGATCTCAAATTTTCCGGCAACAAAATGAGAGAATTCCGATCGGACAAAGTGCCACGCATGCTCAGATCAAATTACGAGACCAAAGCTATAGGCTACTAGCCTGAACGTAGTCCCGTCATAACGAACGAAAGTCATCACGTTCCGAACGATCGTATTTTCCAAAAACTTTGTCCGACCGTGTGTATGCAACACCATTTTTGGACAAAATCCGACTGAAAAAAATCAGATGGATTTTGTGGTCGGAATGTCCGACCGTGTGTACGGGGGCTTACTCTCCAGGCCCCGGCTTCTACTGGGTGGGGAGCGGAGGAAGATCACTCTGCCAGGGAAGGCAAGGAGATAGGCAGGCTGCTGCCTGGGACTTGAGCCAAGGCAGAAGAACCTGCGAGCAGGATCGGAACGGGCATGCACCCGAAACTGAAGAAATATTCTCTCTGCTCCGACCAGCACATGATCATCAGAAAGGGGCACAGATAATGAAAAGAAAATACACCCCCCACCCCCTAAGCTAGTAGGAGCAGCAGAGGGGTTGTGTAATTAAGATTTTTTCTTTTAATTCTGCACTGACTGTCTTTGAAATTGCCCCAGCCCCTGTTCAAATCCAATCCGGGGACAAAACCGGGGACAGACTTGGTTCGGGGACAGTGTCCTCAATCCGGGGACTGTCCCTGGAAACCGGGGATGTCTGGTCACCCTAACCCACACACCTGTATGCACGCAGCCCCCTTCATACCTGCACGCACTCTGCCCCCTTATACCTGTGTGCACTCAGCCCACCCACACACCTGTACACACTCAGCCCCCTTCATACCTGTATGCACTCAGACCACCCACACACTTGTACGCACTCAGCCCCCTCATACCTGTACGCACTCAGCTCCCTTCATACCTGTACACACTCAGCCCCCTCACACCTGTAGACAATCAGCTGCCCCCCCACACCTGTTAAGACTCAGCTGCCATCTCTCACACCTGTAGACACTCAGCTGCCCCCCCCCCACACCTGTAGACACTCAGCTGCCCCCTCACAATTGTAGACATTCAGCTGACCCCTCAAACCTGTAGACACTTAGCTGCCCCCTCACATCTGTAGACATTCATCTGCCCCCCTCACCCCTGTAGACACTCGTCTGCCCCCCTCACCCCTGTAGACACTAAGCTGCCCCCTCTCACCTATAGACACTCAGCTGCCCCTCTCACACCTGTAGACGCTCAGCTGCTCCCCCCAAACACAGACCTGTAGACACTCAGCTGCTTCCCCCCTCACACCTGTACACACTCAGCTGCCCCCCTTAGGCCTCCCCACACACACACATCTGTAAACACACACACAGCTCTTCCCCCGTACACAAACAGCCTCCTCCCTTGTACTCACAGCCCCCACTTGTAAGGTGGTCCTCCTTATCCGAAGTCTAGATTCCACATGTCCCTGTGCAAATACATTACTGACAGCACACACGTGGGCGCACATACATGAAGCAGCCAGAGATGGCAGTATAGAGCCCGCTGTGAGCCCGCTGTGAGCGCAATGAAACTGAACAACAGAAGCTGCCGTCTCGTACGAACACAGAGAGCCAGCACAGGAACAGACCAAGGCCACTGCCTTATCCCAGCTCTGATAGCTGGCCTGACACACCCCCCCCCCCCCAATGTGTGGCACCCCTGGCAAAACGGCCCCACCGTAGGTACGCCACTGCTCCAGCCTTCCCATCACTTGTAATACTTGGGTCTGGTCCTCAACACATTCCAAATAAAAGTTATTCTACCAGAAAAGAAAGTTCTTTCTCTAAGAGCACATGCATTAATTTTGAAACCCAAGAAACATCCCACATACTGATTCTCTATGAGCATTCTAGGCCTCATAGTAGCTTCAGCAGTGCCATTCACCCAGTTCTTTTTAAAAACTCTCTAAAAACAAAATATCTTGTCAGTGTGGAACAAGAAAACTCCTTGCTCAATTTGCCAATGCTCCTGTCCAGCCAAAAAAGGAGCTTCCTATCTTAGTGGGAGTGCTTTCTTCCCTATCACATGAAAGTTATCACAACAGACACAAGTCTCTAAGGCAGGGGAGGAGTGTTCCAATCCCTAACAGTCCAAGGAACATGATTCTTGAGAGATGCCAAGCTTCCCATCAATATCTTGGAGCTCAGCGCAGTCAGAACAGTCAGGTTGTCCTGGCAGGACTGGACCCCTCTTTTCAAGGGTGCAGTCAGACAATGCCACAGCAGTTGCCTACATCAACGATCAAGGGGACACCAGGAGTATGGCTATCGTAACCACTTAAGGACCGGAAGGATTTGCCCCCTTAATGACCAGGCCATTTTTTGAGATACGGACGGCACTGCATCGCTTTAACTGCGCGGCCGTATGACGTTATACCCAAACAAAATTTATGTCCTTTTTTACCCACAAATAGAGCTATCTTTTGGTGGTATTTGATCCCCTATGCGTTTTTTATTTTTTGCGCTATAAACAAAGAAATAGTGTAAATTTTTTAAAAATATATATATATTTTACTTTTTGCTATAATAAATATCCCCTTTTTTTTCTTTATTTCTTCATCAGTTTAGGCCAATATGCATTCTTCTACATATTTCTGGTAAAAAAAATCGCAATAAGCGTAAATTAATTGGTCTGCGCAAAAGTTATAGCGTCTACAAAATAGGGGATAGATTTATAGCATTTTCATTATTATTTATTTTTTTATTTATTTTTTACTAGTAATGGTGGTGATCTGCGATTTTTAGCAAGACTGCGACATTGCAGTGGACAGATCAGACACTTTTGACACTTGTTTTGGGACCAGTGACACTTATACAGTGATCAGTGCTAAAAATAGCTACTGATTACTGTATAAATGCCACTGGCAGGGAAGGGGTTAACACTAGGGGGCGATCAAGGGGTTAAGTGTTCCCTAGGGAGATGTTTCTAACTGTGGGGGGAGTGTACTGACTGGAGGAGGAGAGAGATCGTCATTTCTGATCACTAGAACAGCAGATTCCTCTCTACTCCCCTGTCAGAGCAGGGATCTGTTTGTTTACATACACAGATTCCCGTTCTGGCGCTCTGTGGAGCAATCGTGGGTTGGCTACTGCGTCACGCTGCGGGTGCGCGTGTCCCCTATAGCTCTTAAAGCGGCCGACGTACACCTACGGTGATTCGCGCAGCTGGTCAGCAAGCGGTTAAAGGAAGTGAACCAGATCATCTCTTGGACGGAAACACATCTGACTGTCCGATTTCTGTAGTCCACATTCCAGGAGTGGACAACTGGATGAGGATTATCTCAACTGCCATCACCAGAATCAATGGGAATGGGCCCTTCATCCAGATGTCTTCAATTTGATATGCCAAAAATCCCAAATGTGAACATCCTAGCTTCCAAATTGAAAACAAACTGTCTCTGGTTATTGCCAAAACCAGGGATCCTCTAGCTCCAGCCTCAGATGCCTTAATAATCCCATGGTCTGCATTCAGATACATTTTTGCCTTCCCTCCAGTGCAAATCCTACCTCGCCTGCTCAGGAAAATAGAGCAAGAGAGGAAAACTGTGATTCTAATTGTATCAAACTGGCCCAGAGGAATCTTGTACACAGACTTGGTCTTCTAGCAGATGGCCCCAGGACTCTTCCAAACAGACCAGATCTGTTATCTCAAGACCTTCTATCCTTCTATTTCATCTTGGTTCTCAGTCTCTGGCTTTAACAACGTGGCTGTTGAAACCCAGGTGTTAAAGAATAGAGATGTTTCTGAGTCTGTGATTCCTACCTTGCTAAAAGCAGGAAAAGCTTCCAGGAAGACGTATAGTCATACCTGTAATTTTTATTTTTTTTATTACCTGGTGTGAGTGCAGGCACTTCAGTTTCAGAGATTACTCTGTATCTCCCATATGACTTTCCTACAATCAGGTCTTGACCCGAACTTGGCCTTAAAGCAGGGTGCCCCTTAAAAAAAAAAATTTAAAGTCAGCAGCTACAAATACTGCAGCTGCTGACTTTTAATAATTGGACACTTACCTGTCCCAGGGTCCAGGGATGCAGGGGAACGAAGCCCCGCTCGTTCCCCGCTCCGCTCGGCGGCACCGGCATTCTTACTGTGGGCCACAGCCGGGCACCCACTGCGCATGCACGAGTGGCCCGGCGCTTCGTGATACGCCACGCAGTCATCTGGGACCTGTCACGTGTCCCAGATGACTGACTGCGCTAAGGGGAAGTCATTTCACCAGCCTGGGCACTGAAGGAGGCAGACTACGAGGGACCCCCTAGCAACAGGCATTTAGAGGTGAGTTAAAAAAAAAATTCTAATTTTAAATTTTATTTTTTAGGAATTTTAAGCTATTTATTTTTGGGGGGGAAACACCACTTTAAAGTGGGGTGCCCCCTAAAAAAAATGTAAAAGTCAGCAGCTACAAATACTGCAGCTGCTGACTTTTAATAATCGGACACTTACCTGTCCCAGGGTCCAGCGATGCGGGGGAGCGAAGCCCCCCCTCGTTCCCCGCTCCATCCGCGGCGCCGGCATTCTTACTGTGGGCACCCGGCTGTGGCTTCACAGCCGCGCACCCACTGCGCATGCGCGAGTGGCGCTGCTCGCCGCGATACGCCGCGCAGTCATCTGGGTCACGTGACAGGTCCCAGATGACTGTGCGGTGCCAAGGGGAAGTGATGTCAGTGCCCAGGCACTGAAGGAGGCAGACTACGAGGGACCCCCTACCAACAGGCATTTAGAGGTAAGTTAAAAAATTAATTTTTTCCAATTATTTTATTTTAAATTTTTTTATGAATTTTCAGCAATTTTTTTTTTTGGTGGAAAAAACACTTTAAGTACTCTTAAAGGTCAAATCCTGGCCTTATTCTTTCTCTTTTAAAGGTCTCTGGCTTTGTTCTCTTTTGTAAAAACTTTTTCTTCAAGGTGTATCATATTAAGCCCCCATTGAAGTACCCTGTACTTCCTTGGGAATTCAACAGCCCTGCACAAACCATCTTTTGAATCTATCAGGGATATCCCCCTAGAGGATCTCTCATGCCATGTAGTCTTTTTGGTTGCTATCATGTCTGCCAGATGTGTTTCTGAACTTGTAGCCCTTTTCTGCAAAAAACATTTGCTCAATTTTTACATGGTTGTCTTACGCCCAAGGCCATCCCTTCTTCAGAAAATGCTCTCAGCATTCTACCTCAGTGAGGATGATGACCTCCCATCCCTCTGCCCTGCTCATACGTATCCAAAGGAAATCTCTCTACATTGTCTGGACATAGTCAAAGCCATTACCATTACCTCAGGGCTACTGCTCCAATGGGACAGACAGATTTTCTCTTTATCCTGTTTTCTTGACCTCGCTAGGGAGACGCTTCAAAGTCCACCATTGCACAATGGATATGATATTTGACTGGAAGAGCTTACATTCTCAAAGAGAAATCGTCCCTGTGCTTATTCCACCAGATTGGTGGGTGTTTCATCAGAATTTTGGCACCAAGCTATGGTAGCCCAGGGGTGTAAGGTTGCCACCTGGTCTTCTGTTCATACTTTTTTAACGTTTTACAAGGTGGACATTCAGTATTCTGCTGATGCAGCTTTTGGCTGTTGTAAGGTTCTTGTAGCAACTCTCTAAGGTTTGGTCTTTTCACCCTTGTCATTAGGACTGTTGGCACAGTTCTGTTTGCTCATTATTGCCCACCCTTCCTATTCATTGCTTGGGGAGGTTCCATGGTGTATGAACATTCTACCTGTGTCCTGTACTGTATGTTTAAGATAAGAGGAATTTTAACTTACCTGTAAATTCTATGCCTTGGAATACAGTACAGCACATGGGCTACCTTCCCTTCCATTCCTTGATTCATTGCTTGCTACAAAACTGAGGACTCATGGAGTGGGGTAGGGTTATGGGGGAAGTGCCCAGGGGTGTGTCCTCCAAAACTTTGCCAGTGTCCAGTCATCTGAAGGTACATGCCTATATCCCATGGTGTATGAAAATTCTGCCTGTGACTTGTATTTTACTTCAGTATATTGAATTTACAAGCAAGTCAAAATTCCTCTTTTTATCCTGAGAAAAGATAGTGGCCATGCACAATTCCTTTTTTTCTATAGTCTTGTATATGGCCCTAACTGTTATGCCGCGTACACACGGTCGTAATTCTCGTCGGAAAAAGCTCTGATGGTTTTCCCGTCGGAATTCCGACGGAATTTCGCTCAAATTGTCTTGCCTACACGCGGTCACACCAAATTCCGATGGTCAATAACACCACGCCTTAAAAAACGTTCGACTGCACTATAAAAGGGAAGTTTAATGCTTCTGAGCATGCGTCGAATTGTTTCCGAGCATGCGTCGGAATTTTGCGTGTCGGAATTGCATACACACGATCGGAAAATCCGATAGAAAGGTTTTCCGTCGGAAAAATTAATAACAGGTTCTCAATCCAAAGTCCGTCGGAAATTCTTTTTCAGATGTAAACATTGTTTAACAGTTTATTTAAGTGTCTCATAGAACATTTTGTACAGTGAACTATTGTGAGCATAGGTGAAAATTGAATGTGGTACGATTACAATTCCAGTAATTAGCAGAAAGCTAAATGCCCTCTTATTGATCCTTTCTACTGCACAGAATTCAATTATTATTTGATTAATCCATTTGTTGTTCCAACAATTGACATTTCTGCATCTTCTTTAGGGAATGCTGTCTTTAGTACTAAATTGCATTGATCGCTTAAATGTGTACAGCAGTGCGGCACACTTTGCTGAAATTATTGGAGAAAAAGCTGGGCCAGCATGGAAAGAAATACTGAACCTCTTCTATGAACTGCTCGGTAAGTGTTCATTTTAAAAACATGAAGAATTTTTGGTGTTTGCTAGTATCTTTAGGTTTTGTAGCTAGCTGCTTAAAAACATAGTCTGATCATGCTAAATTGTACATTTATTCCTCTTTACAGGCCAGGATAGGGCTTTCGACCTCATTAGCTGCCATGAAACAAGCAAGAGAAGCTAAATAAATGGCAGGTGAACAGGCAGGGTTCTCTGAGCCATGGCCAGCATTAAGTTCTACTTAGACAATACACTTCTTTAGTTCAATAAACTTTTTTAGTTTTTACTGGTAGCTGGGGGCTTTGCAAAGTCTAATTAAGTCCCTAAAATCAAGTATAGGTTTTAAGGAGACACAGAGATAAACAGGTATGTAACCAAGTACTTTTCTGTCAAGCAATCTGAGTGTCAAGGCCCATAATCACTGCACAACCTCCCAGTTTATAATAAGAGCTCATGTCAAAACATTTTTAGGGGCATCTGTACTGCTATTAAACACATTTTCTTTTTATTAGTTTAATTGATAATGGTTTTCTGAGCACCAATGGCTGTTTCAAGCAGTCCCACAGCTGTGCATCAGTCTGCAGTAGAGGGAAAAGTATAGAGGGTGCTTCAGGCCGACTGAAATGCATTGAATTTCTTTTATGATGTCTGCTGATATTAATAAAAACCTATTGGACGTGCTTTGAATTTGTATGGCACTTTCTTGATTCCACCTTACTTACTCTATATTTTGATCACAAGAGGCTGGGTTTTAGCCTGGGTTCCCACCAGTGCGGTGCGAATTGAATGTTCAGCATAACTGCGCACTAAAACGTCAGTTGTTCAGCGGTTTGTCAGCGTTTTATGTGCAAATCAGCTGCGAATTCATTAGTAACCCCTGAGAGCCGGTTCACACTGGGGCAACACGACTTCCAGCGCGACTTTTGGAGGCAACTTGGACATGACTTGAGTATGAATAACAACGCAACTTGGAGCGACTTCAACATGACTTGGGGCGACTTACAACATGACTTTAAGTCGCCCCAGGCCAGGCGACTTTGGCCGTGGCCAATCAGAGAATAATCAGCTCTCAAGGGGGAACTCCACGCCAAATTTTAAATAAAAAACCGGCATGGATTCCCCCTCCAGGAGCATACCAGGCCCTTAGGTCTGGTATGGATTTTAAGGGGAACCCCCCTACGCTGAAAAAAACGGCGTGGGGGTCCCCCCAAGATCCATACCAGACCCTTATCCGAGCACGCAGCCTGGCAGGTCAGGAAAGGGGGTAGGGACGAGCGAGCGCCCCCTCCTGAACCGTACCAGGCCGCATGCCCTCAACATGGGGGGTGGGTGCCTTGGGGAAGGGGACGCCCTGTGGCAGACGGGGGCTTATCGGAATCCGGGAGCCCCCTTTAATAAGGGGGCCCCCAGATCCCGGCCCCCCACCCTATGTGAATGCGTATGGGGTACATCGTACCCCTACCCATTCACCTGGGGAAAGAAAGCATCAATAAAAAAAAAACACAACATAGGTTTTTAAAGTAATTTATTAATCAGCTCCGGGGGTCTGCTTCCGACTTCGGGGGCCTTCTTCCGACTTCTCCGCTCTGTTCGACCTCTTCTCCCACTCTCCGGCGTCGTATCCCGCTCTTCTGCCGGCTCCTCCGCTATCTTCTTGCAGCTCTTTTACCAGCGGGGGAGTTGGTCCTTCTTCCTTCTTCCCTCTTCTCTCTTCTTTCTTCTTCCGATGTTGACACGACGCTCTCCCGCTGTAATGCCGTCTGAGTGCTGCGTGATGACTTATATAGGAATGGGGCGGGGTCACCGGGTGATGTCACACGGTGGCCCCGCCCCTTATGACGTCGGGTCCCGAGGCATGCTGGGACTGTGACGTCATAGAGGGCGGGGCCACTGTGTGACATCACCCGGTGACCCCGCCCCATTCCTATATAAGTCATCGCACAGCGCTCACACAGCACAGCGACAGAGCGTCGTGTCAACATCGGAAGAAGAAAGAAGAGAGAAGAGGGAAGAAGGACCGGCTCCCCTGCTGGTAAAAGAGCTGCAAGAAGATAGCGGAGGAGCCGGCAGAAGAGCGGGAGACGACGCCAGAGAAGGGCCTGGTATGTTCCTGGAGGGGGAATCCATGACGGTTTTTTATAAAAAATTTGGCGTGGAGTTCCCCCTCAAGGCGACACTGTCGCGTCAATATAGATGGAGATCCGACTTGGAGGCGACTTCCATTGAAATCAATGGGTACAAGTCGCCTAGAAGTCGGATTGAAGTCTAATTAGGGTTGCAAATTTTTTGTTCACACCGCAACACAGCTGCGAATCAGATGCGTGCCCATAGAAGATAATGGGTCTGAATTTGCACCTGAGCCGCACCACACTGCCCAAAAAACGCACACATTTTTCTGCAATGCGCAGTGCGAATGCACCGTAGATATGTGAACCAGCCTCATTAAAATGAATGTATTTTGAAATGTCCTGCGAATTCGCTGCGTGGTAAGCCGCATCTAATTTGCATAGGTGTGAACGGGGGCTTAAGGTTCATGCGGCCTCTTCACGAGGTCTAAAAAATTTATAAAAAAGAACAAAAACATACAGGTCTCTATAAAACAACATTTTGTTCAAATATAATGAACCAAAACAAGAATTATTTCTTATATAGTCATATTAGTTATTCATATCTAATTTTAGTAGTCTTTTCTCCAAGAATCATATAGCCATGGTCTTAAAACAGTTGAATCTACTGTATGCTTCTTTCTTTGGAAACATAAAGCATTAAAATAATATACAAACTCTATAAAAGGAAACAATTGTGATGATAAGTCTGATAAAATTCTGATAAAAAGGCTAAAGACCTTTTTTTATTTTTTATTTTATTTGCCTCTCTTTTTGTAGATGGGTGCTTGTCAACTCTTATACTATATGTACCATAAGCTATTTGTTGACAGGATCTGTTCTTTTACAACAAATGTGTGAATCACCTGTATGCATTATCAAACTGTAAATCTCTTCTCCTGCAGAGTTTTACAGCCTATTTTGATGCTTTTTAAATTGTCAAGACTTTCTAATAACTGCTAGTTATTACTGGTATACAGAGTATAAGGATGTGGCCAATTATGCAATATTTTATTATTTTTCTTATGTTATGTTTTTTCAATAATATTATTCTTATTCTTTTAGCTGCCCTGATTCGTGGAAATAGAAGCAACTGCGCACAATTTTCCAATAATCTCGATTGGCTTATTAGTAAACTCGAACGTCTTGAGTCTTCTTCAGGTATGTCCACACAATTCATTTTTTACCAAGAACCATCTGTTACTTGTATCAGCCAAGGCCTTCATCCACTGCTAGTGGCCTCTGTTGCCTTGTTGCTGGAATGTTTTTTCTTTCAGGGTATACATGTCACTGTGCTGCATTGATGTGCTCTTTACCAGATTGTTGGGTCAGGGTTGTTGGGAAAAGGCCCTTGTCCTCATCAACATGGGGACACAGTGCTTTCCCCCAACAAAGCACTCCCCCATGTTGAGGGCATGTGGTCTGGTATGGCCACATGCTCATCTCCCCCCCCCCTTTCCTGACCTACCTTGCTGCATGCCCAGGGAGGAACCTCATGCCTATTTTTTATTTTTTTTTTGTGTGAGGTCCCCCCAAAATCTATACTAGACCCAAAGAGCCTGATATGGATGGGGGGGGGGGGGTGTAGCTGCACACTTTTGTCTTTTTTTTGTTCTATTTTGCTGGTGCTGGTTGCTGGCTTGTTAACAACTAGCATCCCAGAGCTGAACTGTCACATTTAGCAGTGGTTGGAATAGCTATGCTAAATGTTTCACTTCCAGCTGCAGCCAGAGGTCCAGTCTTTAGTAAAATAATGTGGAAAAAAAACACTTAAATATGACAAAATAAAACATTTAACATAGAACAGCATTGTAACCATAGGCTGCTATTTTGATTTGGGCAACAAACACCTCCTTCTTTCATCTTTATAACATAGGGTACTGTAGCAGTCCAGAGAAGAGAACTTGGAAGACTGACAAAGGGATTTGAGATTTTAGATCAGGGAACAGGAAGTTACAAGAACACTGCTTTTCTTTCAGGACCAGGATGTATTTTTCTTTACTTGCAAAAAATGTATTTAAACTGAAAAAACAATGCAGCCACCACATCTAAGGACTGGTAAACTACAAGACAATACATCTTTGCACTTCAGTTCATACACACTTCAAAAATTAGGATTTTGTTGTAGCGAGAAGTTTCAGTTTAGGACTAATAGTTAAGTAGGCAAAGTTTAGAATTTCCATCAGATTTTTATTGCTTATTTTCTCTTTCTCGCCACAAAATTTCCTTTCACATCCTATTCCTGTGACATCTAGTATTGAAAGGAGTGCGTGTAATAAGGACCGGATGACAGAGAGAAGGTTTTAACCATTCTTTCTACTACCCAAAGCTAAAAAAATACAGTTTTACTGAAGTTGAGCTAAATAAAAAAAGTATTGTTTTCCCTAAGGCTGCATTCACATCTGAGCGTTTTGTCGCCCTAAGCCGCCCTAAGCCTGAAGCTACAAAACGTTCGAGGGGATAAAATACATTATTCTCTATGGAGATGGTTCACATCTCCACTCCAAAACGCCTGAAGCCGAACGCCTGAAGCTCAAACAAGTTCCGGACCCTTTTTTGTCGCGCGAATCGGGCAGATTTGGGCGTTTGTATCCCCATAGAACATAGCAACAAATGATGACAGTGATGATCATTTTTCCTATTGGCTTTCAAGAAAATCGCCGAAGTTGAAAAACGCCTGTTACGTCGTATGCAAATGTGCAAAAACGACCGTATTCGCGCGACAAAACGCCGGTAAAAACGCCGGTAAAAACGCTCGTTCCGCTACGCTCAGGTGTGAATGCAGCCTAAAACACGTTTGACATTGATACCGTCTTGTCATTTTTAAGCAACAATAATACCATAAGTTTCATGGCTGTGGTTGTTAAGTCTAAATAGTTGTAGGTGCATTTTTTTGAGAAGGACCAACCACTTTATTAATGCAGGAGTACATCCATTTATAACTAGATTTGTAATATACCTAAAACAAGCTATGTCCAGTCACAGCATTACACAGTTACCAGAAACGCATTGAATTATCTGACTCCTGTCTGTCCTTGTACAACAGAAATTTTGAAATGGCATTAACTGGTTCAACATGTTTCCTGTAGGAATCTTCAGGGTAGGGATGCAAAGCTCCTGTCAAACTGGTGCTGAATGACAACATAGTATAATACAAAGGTTATTTATACAACTTTTTTTTCTATCTTGCTAAAGGAATATTGGAGGTTCTGCACAGTATCTTGATTGAAAGCCCAGAGGCTTTAAACTTAATAGAGAAAAGACACATTCGCTCTGTCATTTCCCTGTTGGACAAGCATGGAAGGAACTACAAGGTAATATGAAAAGAATACTTGCTCATTTTTTTTTTTTAACTTTTATGACCTCAGGGTAGAAGATAGACAGTATGGTTCTACATTCATCATTAGTACAAAATGTTAATGTGGTTTATGCATATGATATAAGATCACTAGTACATATGTGTTTTGTGAGACTAGCTAAATGCTCATTTCTTTTTGGTGAATTGGTTCCACTTGTATATAAATACAGACCAAAAAGCAGACAGTGCCACTGACATTTTGATTGAAATGTAACCTAAATCCCTTTTTTTATTTTTTTATTTTGTGGACTGTCATAGTCCCTTCTTTAAATAAAAAAATGTAAATAAAACATTTTAAATCACAATACTGAATACATTACATTTCTGTGCATCATGTTTAAGAAGCTATGTTTTATTATTAAAATTTTTGTTTTTAAATGATAAAGTTTAATTAAAGATTAATAAAAATATTAAGTTACAAAACATAGGTGTCATGCTTATCTCTAGATGGCCAGACACTATAGCTGGCTTCTGTGTTCTTCACTTATAGCTGCCCCCTTGACTTATACACAATGCTATAGTGCCTGGCTACCTTGCCAGGGCAGGCACGAACTGAGCACAGCAAACAGGTACTTGTGGTTGGCAGACAGGCAGAGTGGTTCAATGATAGTCCTGGTACAAAGAAGGCAAGGTTTAGCATAGACAAGGGCAAATCCAAAGTGAAAAGGCAGGCAGTTCAGAGAGTAGTTGATATCCGATCTGAGGTGATCAACGAGGGAATCCAATCTAGCAGAGCAGGGCAGACAAACAGGGACCTTGGAATACGTGTAATAAATGCAGTATCACAAGCATGAGACTGCAGGCTTGGCTAGCTTAAATCAGGTTTGGTCTCTACCCAGAGACTGGCCACATTGCAGGTGGATGGACAGGAATGCATCATAGCCAAAACCAGGATGCTGGAATGAGGCCAGCAGCTGTCAAAGAACAGGAGAGTTTACACGCTCCTGACAATAGGCTTAGCACTTACATTACACAGGCCAAAGGCACATTGGTTCCATATTAATAAAGTACATTGTTATCCAGGAGCAAAATGAGGAAAAGAGAAACATGAGGGTGGAGGGGAAATATGAGGGGCAATGAACCCAATTAAATATTGGCATATAAGACATAAACAGCATAACATTTACCATATTGTCAATCCACGTGCTTCAATCCATGCTGCCTATATTTTGTCAGTTTTTTAGGGCAGTTGTGTCTCAAGTAGGTACAGTTTTAAATGGGAAGAGCTCTATTAAAGCAGATCTCTGCATATGTAGTGTAGTTTGGTTAGATCGTTTCTATCTAAGGATAATTGGCCGTCTAGAATAAAATGCAGTATAGAAAATGAACAACCTTCAGCTATGGGTCATATCCACATTATCACATATGCAAAGGAGCATGATTAGGGGGTCTGCTACTCCCAACATAAGCCCCCCCCCCCCCCCCACTAGGTTGATGTCAGTTTGAATGTGAGGACAGGTTCAAATTATGTATAAAAGAAAAAAAACAATCTCAGATTGACATCTGTGGGATCTTTTGCAGAAATGAAAGTTGTAAAAACCTATCACTGGCAGATATCATAAGGGGGAGATATTGTTGTACGCCTTCATCCCAATAATTATTTGCCAAGTTTGGAATATCCTGCTACCATTTTCCAAAAAGATGAGAGACTTTAGACATATCATTACTGGATAACCTAAGATTGAGATTTCTCAATGCCATTGGAGGCTAGATTAATGGGTGTCAGAAATTGGGCTTGAATCACATCTTTTAGCTGAAGAAATCCATAGAACATGCAGTTGGAGAGATAGAATGTTATCAAACAAGAATCCCTTTGGCTTAATATGTTGTAAAGTTTTAATACCAAGTCTGGCCTACAAATGGGGATAAGTTAAGGAGTGTACATACCGGAGAGAGGGGATACCCCCAGGGAGGAATGAATGGGGAATACGTTGTTTATTAAGCAGTAGTGTTTCCTATCCTGCTTCCATACCATAATAGTGGTCTTCATGACAGTGGTAATATATAGGTTTGAGTGAGGGCTGTGAAATACAACACCATGGTCGACCAAAGAAGTTGAGTGCACATGCTCAGCGTCATATCCAGAGGTTGTCTTTGGGAAATACACATATGAGTGCTGCCAGCATTGCTGCAGAGGTTGAAGGGGTGGGGGTCAGCCTGTGAGTGCTCACACCATATGCCGCATACTGCATCAAATTGGTCTGCATAGCTGTTGTCCCAAAAGGAAGCCTATTCTAAAGATGATACACAAAAAAGCCTGCAAACAGTTTGCTGAAGACAAGCAGATTAAGGACATGGATTACTGGAACCATGTCCTGTGGTCTGAGGAGACCAAGATAAATTAGTTGGTTCAGATAGTGTCAAGCGTGTGTGGCGGCAACCAGGTGAGGAGTACAAAGACAAGTGTGTCTTGCCTACAGTCAAGCATAATGGTGGGAGTGTCATTATCTGGGGCTGCATGAGTGCTGCCGACACTAGGGAGCTACAGTTCATTGAGGGAACCATGAATGCCAACATGTACTGTGACATATTGAAGCAGAGCATGATCCCCTCCCCTCGGAGACTGGGCCGCAGGGCAGTATTCCAAAAAGATAATGACCCCAAACACACCTCCAAGACGACCACTGCCATGCTAAAGAAGGGTAAAGGTGATGGACTGGCCAAGCATGTCTCCAGACCTAAACTCTATTGAGCATTTGTGGGGCATCCTCAAACAGAAGGTGGAGGAGTGCAAGGTCTCTAACATGTAACATGTTATACATTTTTATAACAGTCCAGAGGTAATTCAACGCGTCTAAGTCAAATGCTTTTCCAGGATCTTAGGGAGGCCACCACCTCTGAAACAACATTCTGGTCGCCCCTCCCTATGATTGTGAATAACCTCCCAAATTCATATTGGTTCAATCCCCTGGAATGAAATCAGACTGATTTACGTGGGTCAAATAAGAGTAAGAATAACCTTTTTTAGGCATATGGATAATATTTTAGCAAGAATTGGGCATCAACATTTAGGAGTGAGAGGTCAAGGTTCTTACATGGAGGCAGGTAGACAGCCCTGTTCTAATGTAGTTTTTAAAATATTTGTATTTGGTCACAAAAATGCAGCCTGGGTACCGTTCACTCCAGGCGTCTTTCCTGATTGTAGAGAAGTAATTACAAATTACACTTCCTCTAGGATAATTTGGGCCTCAACGCCCCCCCCCCCCCCCCCCATTATGCTTGCTACACTAACTGTGGTGGATTGTTCACATATTTGTTGGGATTGAGGTATACATATTTTCTTAGATGCTGTTGTGCAGAGGAGCATTACCTCTTGATACGCGATTTGTAGCACTTCATGAACTGAGTGGTCCTGAGTTTAAACATATTGGGTTTATAGGCATTGGACCCTGGACTTGGCCTCAGCCTGGACAGATTAGGCTGTAGATGCATCCTAAACAACCACAGGTGGGGCTTCAGGTTAAATCCCAGTAGTTTTGTTCAGCTGTTTGTATAAGAGGTTAAAATCTATTTTTTTTTTTAAAATCCAGTACGTCATAATCGCCACAGCATATCTGAGGGATTCTCATTGTGGACAATTGAAGCAGCAATGAGGCATAATCAGATATTCCTCATGGGAAAATAGATATATTTTGGAATTTTAAAATTGGATCACTGACAGAAATAAAGTCAATACGGGACAAAGTTGGAGTAGTAGTGTGACAGGTAAACACTAGTATGTAGGCTAAACATCTTGGAGTTTAAACAATGTGGCCCATTTAGACCAAGTGAAGCCTGTGGGAGTGTGTGGAGTAGGTTATCTATTTTGGGACACAAGCTTATATTAAAAGCTCTTGCGATAATTAATATTATCTGTGGGGTATTTAGCTATGAGGATATTATACTATGTAGGAATGAGATGGGATATATAGAAAACATAAGTTGCCACGCTATGTGCATAATGATAAAATGTTTAAAACAAATTAAATATCAAACAACAGTCCATAGGGTGTTTCCATATGTGGATAAGTAGTAAATACAGTGTATGAAAACAATTCCTTCAAGAGAAAATGAATAAATATTCACGCGAGTGCACCTTACTGTGGTTGTGTAAGATGTTCGCTTACCAATTTCCCAGACTCCACATTATAAGTCTAGATAAGCATGCAATTACGAATCATGGCAAATCCATTTGAAAAAGGTGGAGATAGTATTATGGCAGACCGTGCAGATTCCTAATCGTTGGATAACATTGACACATTACCTTTCCAGATCATTATGTTCTCTGCTGTCAAAACATTTGTCCCTGACCTGCTGATTGTACAGTGAAAGAGCAAGAGCAAGAGCAGACCAACAATATCATCCCTCTACTCACTCTGCTATCTCCTCCTCCTTACCACTTATCCACATATGGAAACACCTTATGACATGTATTTGATATTTAATTTGGTTTCACTATTTTATCATTGTTTACATATCGATTACATAGGGATTACAATTTATGTTTTACAGTTGCAATAAAAAGTATGTTAACCCTTTTGGAATGATATGGATTTCTGCACAAATTGGTGATAACATGTGATTTGATCTTCATCTAAGACACAACAATAGACAGTCACAGTCTGCTTAAACTAATTACATAAAGAATTAAGGTTGAATATATTTTTATTATTTTTTTCTTTTTTTAAGACAAAATGTTACACAATCAAGGTAAGGGGAATACAAAAAATAAAAAAAAACACACAAAGAATTAAATGTTACCATGTTTTTTTTAAACACACCATGTAAACATTCACAGTGCAGGTGGAAAAAGTATGTGAACCCCTAGACTAATAAGATCTCCAAGAGCTAATTGGAGTGAGGTGTCAGCCAACTGGTGTCCAATCAATGAGATGAGATTGGAGGTGTTGGTTACAGCTGCCCAGCCCTAAAAAACACACACCAGTTCTGGGTTTGCTTTTCACAAGAAGCATTGCCTGATGTGAATGATGCCTCGCACAAAAGAGCTCTCAGAAGACCCACGATTAGGAATTGTTGACTTGCATAAAGCTGGAAAGGGTTATAAAAGTATCTCCAAAAGCCTTGCTGTTCATCAGTCCAGGGTAAGACAAATTGTCTATAAATGGAGAAAGTTCAGCACTGCTGCTACTCTCCCTAGGAGTGGGCGTCCTGTAAAGATGACTGCAAGAGCACAGCGCAGACTGCTCAATGAGGTGAAGAAGAATCTTAGAGTGTCAGCTAAAGACTTACAAAAGTCTCTGGCATAGGCTAACATCCCTGTTAGCGAATCTACGATACGTAAAACACTAAACAAGAATGAATTTCATGGGAGGATACCACAGAGGAAGCCACTTCTGTCCAAAAAAAACATTGCTGCATGTTTACAGTTTGCACAAGAGCACCTGGATGTTCCATAGCAGTACTGGCAAAATATTCTGTGGACAGACAAAACCAAAGTTGAGTTGTTTGGAAGAAACACACAACTATGTGTGGAGAAAAAGAGGCACAGTACACCAACATCAAAACCTCATCCCAACTGTGGAGTATGGTGGTGGGGCATCATGGTTTGGGGCTGCTTTGCTGCATCAGGGCCTGGATGGATTGCTATCATCGAAGGAAAAATTAAGTTTATCAAGACATTTTGCAGGAGAACTTAAGGCCATCTGTCCACCAGCTGAAGCTCAACAAAAGATGGGTGTTGCAACAGGACAACGACCCAAAGCATAGAAGTAAATCAACAACAGAATGGCTTAAACAGAATAAAATACACCTTCTAGAGTGGCCTAGTCAGAGTCCTGACCTCAACCTGATTGAGATGCTGTGACATGACCTCAAGAAAGCGATTCACACCAGACATCCCAAGAATATTGCTGAACAGAAACAGTTCTGCAAAGAAGAATGGTCAAGAATTACTCCTGACCACTGTGCACGTCTGATCTGCAACTACAGAAAAAAGTTTGGTTCAGGTTATTGCTGCAAAAGGAGGTTCAACCAGTTATTAAATACAAGGGTTCACATACTTTTTCCACCTGCACTGTGAATGTTTACATGGTGTGTTCAATAAAAACATTGTAACATTTAATTCTTTGTGTGTTATTAGTTTAAGCAGACTGTGATTGTCTATTGTTGTGACTTAGATGAAGATCAGATCACATTTTATGACCAATTTGTGCAGAAATCCATATCATTCCAAAAGGGTTCACATACTTTTTATTGCAACTGTATATGTTTTTACACAATTTTTTCTGTTGTGTTATTGCCAGCAGTTTTTTTTTATCATTCACATCTATTTACTTTCCCTTTTCACCTGCACAATAATTTTTTTACAAATACAAGAGGGATATATAGGCCTGTCAACACCAATTCAGTGTTATCTATTATAGCATGGAGTATCACATATCCCCTTCAGGCCCAACCCTGAGGGTGTGGGTGGAATAAGTTACATTGTAATAATAATGGAAATAAAGAATTCCACTGACTATAAGATGGGTGTCCTGCAGTATGCAGATATGGGGTTTGTAGGATTTCAGGAATTTGAAGACTAAGGATCATTTTATTGTTGAGTTATTTTCCCCGATGTATCAAGAGATGAGGTTTAGGAGCATTATAAGTATCAAAACAAAGTATTGCAGCCAGCTGCCAGGATCCAGGCTAGACCCATGGTAGAGGAGGTCAACCCATACAGTGCCTTGAAAAGGTATTCTTTTTCCATATTTTGTCATGTTACAACCAAAAAAACGTGAATGTATTTTATTGGGATTTTATGTGATAGACCAACACAAAGTAGCACATAATTGTGAAGTGGAAGGAAAATTATAAATGGTTTTCAATTTTTTTTACAAATAAATATGTGAAAAGTGTGGTGTACATTTGTATTCCGGCCCCCTGAGTCAATACTTTGTAGAACATTCCTTCACTGCAATAACAGCTGGAAGTCTTTTTTGGGATTTTCTCTACCAGCGTTGCACATCTAGAGAGAGTGACATTTTTGCCCATTGTTCTTTGCAAAAAAGCTCAAGCTCTGTCAGATTAGATGGAGAGATTTTGTGAACAGCAATTTTTAAGTCTTGCCACAGATTCTCAATTGGATTTAGGTCTGGACTTTAACTGGGCCATTCTAACACGTGAATATGCTTTGATTTAAACCATTCCATTGTAGCTCTGGTGGTATGTTTCGGGTTGTTGTCCTGCTGGAAGGTAAACCTCTGCCCCAGTCTCAAATCTTTTGCAGACTCTAACAGGTTTTCTTCTAAGATTGCCCGGTATTTGGCTCCATCCATCTTCCCATCAACTCTAACCAGCTTCTCTGTCCCTGCTGAAGAAAAGCATCCCAACAACATGATGCTGCCACCACCATGTTTCACAGAGCTGAGATCAGTTATCGGGTGTAGTTCACTCCATGCTTCTATGAAGCCAGCTTGAGAAAAGAGTGTAAGGAAGCATTGGGAGTCAAGTCGTGAATGTGTTTGTGTAGATGACTTGTCAAGAAGAGGATGAGTAGTTAAATTTGAGTCTCCACAGAGAAAGATGGTGCCTTTGGCATGAAAATTAATCATGTGGCGTATGTGAGAAAGAAAGGAAAATCCTTTAGTATTGGGAGTTGCTGTGCACTTGCAGCCAAATATTCCGGGGCTTAATTGGATAATAATATAAGCTGCCCCAGTGTCTGTGCTTTGTAAAAAAAATGCAGTCATATACCTGATTTCAGAGCACCTCTTGGTGCTCAAGTGACCGGCGGCGTCTCTCGGCCTGACAGCTGCAGTGGGCGGGGCCGAGAATCCCCGCTGACGTCAGTCGGTAGGGGAGGAGAAGAGAGGCAGCCGGTCACGTGAGCGCTGAGTGGCGCTCTGAAATCAGTTACATACCTGCTTTTTTTTATAAGGCACAGACACTGGGGCAGCTTACATTATTAAACAGAGAGGATATTGTGAAACTAACTGTAATTTCAGCAGCAGGAGGGGAGGGGGCAGGCACTATGTTTTTGTGGATATCCAATCTTTTGCAGATGCAGTTTCAACTGCAAGGTTCTTGCAGCGGCACGCTAAACCGGGGTCTTGTACCTTTATTGTTTTTGGGTCTGTTGGTAAAGTTCTGTTTTACTAGCTGATGCCCACCCTTATATTATTTGCTTGAGGAGGTCCCATGGTATATGAATAAAATGCCCATGTTCTGTACTGTATGATTAAAATCAGAGCAATTTTAACTTACCTGTAAATACCATATCTTTGCGATCAGTACAGAGCACAGGCCACACTCCCTAAACTCTCCTAATTATTCGGAATTGTTTGCCTCAAAACTGAAGACTGAAGAAGTAGAGTATGGTTATAGGGGAGGTACTCATGAGGAGCGTGTCCTCAAAAGCTTTCCAGTGTCCAATCACCTGAAGGTACAATCCTTTACCTCATGGTATAGGAAAACTATGCCTGTGACAGTGTGTACTGTACTATACTTTAAGAAATAGAGTTTACAGGTAAGGCACAATTTCTCTGTTTTTAATGTCTTTATGAGGCCGGTGCCTCGCATGCTCTTGAATATTTAAAGAGGTTGATTTACTAAAGGTTGATGGTCTATGTATTTTGTAAGGGAAGTTGCACTTTGCAAAGGAATCTTCCCCAGAGCTTAGTGAATGATGTGAAGCTCTACTGACTTTTATTATCCAGTCATGTACAAGCAAACATGTTGTCTTTGTTGTTTTTTTTCCTTGCATGTGAATGGATATTATTTGCAAAGTGCAATTTCATCCCATTCACTAAGCTTTTGGGAAAATCCCATTGCAAAGTGCAGCTTCTCAGGCAATAATTATTCATAGTGGAACAGAAGTGATAACTGTTAAGCCCCATACACACGGTCGGACAATCCGCAGACCAGGTCCGTCGGACCATGTCCGTCATACTTTGTCCGATGTTGGTTTTGCGTACACACGGTCGGACAAAGTTGTCGGAAAATCCGATCATTCTGAACGTGGTGACGTTTGTTGCCTACGACGGGACTACGTAGAGGCTAGTAGCCAATAGCTTTGGTCTTGTAATGTGATCTGAGCATGCGTAGCACTTTGTCCGGTCGGACAACCGTACACACGATCGGATTTGGTGTGATCGGACCGGGTTGACGGCAAATCTTTCCAGCAGGAGATAAGACTTTGTCCGACGGACAAACCGACGAACACTGTCCGATGGTGCATACACACGGTCTGATTTTTCAACAACCTTGTCCGATCGGACCAAATTGATGAAAAAGTCCGACCGTGTGTATGGGGCTTTACTCGACTACATACTGATCTTTTCCTTGGTGCGTTATGTATTCTTTATAATTTGCTTAATTTTTCAGGTCCTGGATGTCCTTTGCTCTCTGTGTGTTTGCAATGGAGTTGCAGTACGTACAAATCAGAACCTCATTTGTGACAACTTGCTGCCCAGGAGAGATTTATTGTTACAAACCCGCTTGGTTAATGATGTCACCAGGTAGAATTTGAACTTCTGTTGTTACATTGGGTGATCTTTCAACATGTATATTTTATTTATCTTCAGCTGGCTTTATTGTTTTATCATCAATTTTACTAACATAAACTTTAATTAGCATTCTATTAATTGAATTCATCTTTCGTTGTTCATGATCACGCCAATATTTTGAAAACATTTTTGTATTGATTGAATCGCCTACTATTCTTTTAATATAACTGGCCAAATCCATGTCAATCATCCTTTCTTTTGATCTTCACAACCACAAAAATCAGAAGTACCAGAATTTTTACAAAATATAAAAAAGGTAGCATTCTCAATTTAAGTGTATTTAAACCTAATCACTAAAATCTCATGTAAGCTTTACCATGTTAACAAATTTTTAAGTAGTTTTCAATAGCCTAAAATCTGAAGCTTTTCTTTAAAAAAAAACACGATAATCCTCCTGTGAGGGACCTTGGTCAGGCCTTTCATGTTATAAGTTGTTCTCTGATATGCTTCGTTTAGTCAGGCTCTGCCCCTACACTGCAATGTACAAATGTTCAATAACGTCTGGGGGGCTGAGAGACGCTATTTTACTTACCCAATCCCCTGCTCCCTCAGCAGCCAGCACTCTCCCTTATGATAATTATCTATTCAGTTTCATAATAATACAATGGTGATTTGGGCTAATTATTAGACATATTTTTGCTCAGTCAGAAGTTAGAATATGATTGAATGTTCTCAGCTTACCTTTTTTATATATATATATATATTTTTTTTTACTATAACAACTTCCCATCTTTTCCTGTCCTTGGAATATAAATTTGTTTCTCATCATTAATATTAATTTTACTTTAACATGCATTATCTACTGACCCTATAATGTCCTATAATGTATTTTGATCTGTAATGGCTGAACAAATGTGATACATATCATCACAATTCCAAATAAACTTATCATATTCTATGTTATATAATTATCTTGCATGATCGTATGTGCCCTATAGTGGCCATAATGTGGTATTTGTTTTTAAATACGTCAAACAGGGGAAAAAAATGAATTTTGCACACTAGTTGTCGGATATTATTTATAATTATAGAAGATAATTATATAACACAGAATACAGACAGTTTTGTTGGAACTATGTGGATGTGTGTCACATTCATTCAGCACATTTTTTAATACATAGATCTTATAGTGTAAGTCTTAAAGCAGATCTTCAGCCTCCCCTCTCCCCCTTTTTTTGTTTTTAACCCCTGCTTACCTGATGTTGTGTTCTGCACAATTCAGATATTCACCCACCAAGTGGAATCAGCATTGTCCTGCTGAGATGTCTGCAGCCCCTGCTCTGTCCCACACTGAAATCTTCTTGTGGGACATCATAGGAAGACGGCCGGCTGTTTTTCGGTTTCAGCTGATGAGCCTACCGATAGGTCCAGCCCTCTCCTCCTTTGTCAATGTAGGGCTATGCCTCCTGGGATATGTGGTGTGCATATCCCTGGAGGCACAGGAAGTATAGAGCACATTGCCTAGGCAAGTGACATGCGTGGGAAGGCAGGGTGGTACCCTTTTAAAAAGGTAAATAAACATAAAAAAGTGCTCTATTTGTGTAGCTGGGGGGAGAAGGGGTGGATAGGAGGGAACTTTCATTTTAGGGTGAAGAGCTGCTTTAAGCACGTGTGGTAATTTGCACAATATTGAATACAATTTCTTTTGAAATACCTATAATATTCAGGTATAACCATATGGGTGTTTGCATATGTCTTTCAGCATGAGACCAAACATCTTCCTGGGTGTGGCAGATGGCTCAGCTCAATACAAAAAGTGGTACTTTGAGATGATTATTGATCAAGTAGATCCCTATTTGACACCAGAGCCAACTCATTTGCGTGTTGGCTGGGCTTCAACCTCAGGTTACGCTCCATATCCTGGAGGAGGTGAAGGATGGGGAGGTAATGGTGTAGGTGATGACCTTTTCTCCTATGGCTTTGATGGTCTCCACTTATGGTCTGGTAAGTGTTTTTCTACATTATTTTAAATATTGATCATTTATAAAGTATCAATAGTTTATCTAATATATAGTTTGCAGGTAGTAACATTTGTTTTAAAATTGGCTGCTGTTGCATCAATTGTTGAATTATTATCAAAAATACTGATTCATTTGCGAAATCATTGACCTTCTTTTTCTTCTGCACAATAACAAGTATACAATAGCTCAGCATCTTGGACATATAAACACTATCACCAACATGGAGGACACCAACATGGAGGTCATGGTCCTCTCAAACAAAAAGAGACAAGTTCAAAACAATGTGAGGTGGCAACCATTGATCTTTTGCAAGGATGCTGTTGATTGGAAAACATTGCTTGATGTTAAAAAAAATTATAAAATAGACTTAATTAGGCAATGTTTGGTGGCCCTTTTTGAGGCACCTACCATGCTCCCATTAATCAGTTCTTTTTTGGCTGTATACCTGCACATGTTGTCAGGAGATCGCAATGGAGCCTGAATTTTCTTAAGCCACGCAATATTCAGTTTCCTAGTATTCCTGCACATTGTGACTCATGACTGGAATACATGCATACAGAACTGTACCAACACAATGGGAGAGATTCTTCTCAAACTGGTGCATGCAGGATCTGGTACAGCTGTGCATAATAACCAGTCAGCTTCTAGGTTTCATTGTCAAAGCTTAATTAAACAAGCTTAAGGCCCCTTTCACACATGTGGACCGTATGTCCGTTTTTCATCCATCCGTTTTCGGATGAAAAACGGACATACATGTACCCCTATGGGATAGCGGGTGTCAGCGGATGAGCAAAATAATAGCAAAATAATAATCATTTCTTAATCTTCCCAAGAATTGTGGGAAAAAATTTAACTTCAAAAAACTCACCATGCCTCTTACTAAATGGACCTTGGACTGTCTACTTTTAAAAAAGGGGGCCTCAAGAAATGAGATAGGCCATCAGTACACCAGGTGTGATCGATTTTCAATGATTTGAACCATAGCTTTTAGACTCTATGGCTGCTTTCACACTGAGGCGCTTTACAGGCGCTATAGCGCTAAAAATAGCGCCTGCATAGCGCCTGTTAAGAGAATCTCCTCTCTCTCCAGTGTTAAAGCCTGAGGGCTTTTACACTGGAGCAGTGCGCTGACAGGACGGTGTAGGAGCTGTGCTTTGCAAGCTGTTTTAACCCTTGTTCATCTGCTAGCGGGGGTTCAAAGCACCCCGCTAGCGGTGCTTTACTGCCGAGGCCCCAGACGCCCCAGTGTGAAAGTAGCCTATAACTTTTACACAGACCAAATAATATACACTTATTTGGGTTATTTTTACCAAAGATAGCAGTGTAAATTTTAGCCCAAATTTATGAACAAAAATTACGTATTTGCAAAAAAAAGTCAAAGAAACTTAAAAAACATGTTTTTCTTTCAAATTTTTTAAAATTTTTTCACTTATGTCACAAAAAAATTAAACCCAGTGGTGATTAAATACCTCCAAAAGAAAGCTCTATTTGTGTGAAAAAAATTATAAAAATGTTGTTTTGGTACAGTGTTGCATGACTAATTGGCATTCAAAGTGCAAGAGCACTGAAAGCTGAAAATTGGTCTGGGCAGGAAGGGTGTATAGGTGCCCTGTATTGAAGTGGTTAATCTTGTTAATTTGAACAGCCTCTGTAACTGGGTTATTGAAAATCATTTATTAAGTGCTTTATGGAACACTGGCTGCATATTGTCTGGACAGACTAGTTTTAACGGCTTGGTTCACATTAATGTGGCCTGCAGAAAGGCATGTAATCACACGCCTTCCAGCAACCGCAGAGAAAACACGATGCAGTTTAGATGTGTGGGGGTACCATTAATCATATTGGCACCCCCACACACTGGAAACTGCAGAGCTGCAGCTCTGCGGTTTCCCTGCAGCCATGTTTTCTGAAAAGGTGCAGGGACCTTTTACCTGCGTTTTCCATGGGTACAGCAAACTCAATAGCAGAGAAACTGGGTAGATTTGAACCAAGCCTAAGGAAGTATGTCAATACATAAAGTGGCATTTAAAACAGAACAGGGGATTTGTCCCATTTAATTAGGATTTTCAGTTGAAGGAACTGAGTGTGATTTTGCACAAAAGGGACTGCATCGAAGGAGACCACCATCTGACCCAAAACCTGCTTACAAGTGCAAAGTGACACTTCAGCCAGGTGCACAATATATATATTTTTTTTTTTCAATCAAGCTGCTGTACTAACCATGCAAGGAGAGTACAGCGATCTCCCCCGCTGAGCTGTTGGGTTCAGACAGGGGGACTGCCCCCCCCCCCCCTGGCCAGAACACTCCAATCAGCGATGTCTGCCATTGGCTGAGAGCGATGATCGGGAGTCGGTCGAAAGCTGGTTTTCCAGCATGCACATCCGAAAGAAGCCATCCAAAATGCCGGCTTCTGTTGGACAGACTAACATACACACAGACAAAATGTCAACCATTTTCTTTTTTAACCAACAAATGTCTCCTGACATTCTGCCTGCGTGTACATGGCTTTACAAGAGTGCAGTAGACAGACATGAGAGCAGAGCTTCTGATGTTTCTCTCAGAAGAAACACTCTTGCAAGACTTTCTAGAATTAAACCCAGGTACCCCAGGCAGAAGGAAGGAATCAGAAATTATTTCTTTAGGTTCAGAATCCAACTAAATTCCCGAAGAGAGCTAACAATAATGGACAGTACATACCTGATAATACTATTTATGCTACCTGTTTACTCACCACTGCACAAGAATAGATTATTTACCAGCATTCACTTCTGTTGTTCGGTAGTATGGGAACAATGAATTGTATATTATTTTATGAAATTGCTATTCTTGCTATAGTTAGCATTTTTAGTTTATTGTAACTAGTAAGCCAGTTAAATACAGTAAGACTGTTGTTATAACAGCACCTAGTCATAAAGATTATCTTTACAGAGAGCCCCGACCCTACCTGCTGTAGCAATGCATTTCTAAATTTTCATATACAAACTTTTTATGGTTTATTATTGTCTGAATTGTGTGTTGATTTTATAATTTCGTGCTTTTTATTTTTTATTCCAAATCACTAAATTAGGACAGCAGAGGAACCAAAACTGTCTCTTTAGTTGCCTGTGTTTAATCCTTAGGTGCATGATTCACAACATGACACCAGTGATTCATTCCACGTGCCTTTTGTCCTGCTCTTAGCTTTGACGCGTGAAGAGCAAAAATTAGCCAACATGCTTTATTGTTGACTCATATGAAAGAGGGAAGATTATGATGCTGTTTGCAATCAAATTGTCTATGAATTTTGTGTTCAAAATATCCTGCAGCTTTAGAATTTCAGTACTTTGATCAGTCGCATAGAAAAATACTCTACTTTAGAGACCTAGCTATTATTATTCAATTTCTTGATATAGGTCGAGTACCAAGAGCAGTGGCTTCAAGTAACCAGCACTTATTAGCTTCTGATGATGTGGTCAGCTGCTGCTTAGACCTAGGAGTGCCCAGCATTTCATTTCGCATTAACGGCCAACCTGTCCAAGGCATGTTTGAAAACTTCAATACTGAAGGCCTATTTTTTCCAGCAGTTAGCTTCTCTGCTGGAGTCAAGTGAGTTTTAAATCCAATATTATTTTTTTTTTTTCATGGTCAAAGAGATTTATTGATGTTACTACTGTGCTGTACACTGTTCTTCTTGCTTGTGAGGAAGCTGTACACAAAGGACACCAGGATTCAAGTAATAATACACTGTATATAGATTGTATTTGCTTTTCCTGGATTTCAGTTTTATTTTTAACTTTCGTTCTGTTAGTTTAAGCAAAAAATTGTCAACAGGTCTAATGTGCAGACATCAAAACCAGCAGTGACGGGTTGTTCTAATCAGACAAAACTTTGTCACTTTCTTGTACTGTCAAATCTTGTCTGCCTCTCCCTCTTTCTATACATTCCAATTGGCCAGCAAGGGAGCCCACCATAGTGACTGAAAAATGGGGGCAGAAAAGAGCAGAAATGACCAGTAAGTGGCTGAGCATTTTCTGACCAGAATGACCCATAAACTGTACCACTAAAAATAATAGTACCTACCTCTAAAATGTGTTTTAGGCACAGTATAAGGCTGTGACAAGGCATGCCTAAAACTCAGTATTGAAAATAGTCAAAACAGCACTCCTTCATCAGACATCATTAATGTCACATGCTTAGACAAAGGGGTCTGGCGTGGCCCCAAATTGCTGGACTTTGTCCCTGTGATGTGAAATGTTTGGATGTTATCTTAAATACCCATGGTGGGCTGGTGATATACTCTGTTACTATATGCTCCACGCATAATAACAAAACAGAGTCTGCTCATCCCATAGCCCAGTGGTCATCAACCCTGTCCTCAGGGCCCACTAACAGGCCAGTAAAATACATCACAGGTGATATAATTTGCTGCTCAGTGATTGCAGTATTCTAGTCTGCATCTCCCTAAGGTAATACAAAAAAACCTGGCCTGTTAGTGGGCCCTGAGGACAGGGTTGATGACCATTGCCCTAGCCAACATGTAAAAACAGCAGCAGGACTGACTTATACGCTCAGTGAAATATAGTGGATTCCATGTTTGTTATGTTTGTCGCTAGTTGCTACAATATGTAATTTGAAATGCAATATTACCTATGTCTATTGCTGCCCTGAGGTAATTGATAGGTAGAAAAGCTCTTTCAATCTATCTCAAATAGAATATTGATACCTTTGTACTTTAAACATGCATTGTTTCTTAAATTATTAATCTTTTGCTTCCATCGAACATTAATCTCAGAATGAGTCAGGAGCAGTAGTTTTGGTGGCAGTGAGCAGAGCACACCCTGTGTGCAAGGGAGAGAAAGTGTTTTTGTCCCTTATGTGATCTGAACCTTTTAATGCAGCATATGAGTATAATCTAAGGTCCCCCAGTATATATCAGAGAAAACATTGTACTTAATACTAGTTTATTTTAAAGTACAGTATAACTAAATGCAAAACTCTATTTATTTTTTGGACAGAGTTGAAAGGGAATAGAACCCCTGTCAGTTGTCATTGCTGTTTGAGCCTCCATTAGGGAGCTTCACCCTCTCTAATGTCATGTTTAGCATTATCATTGAAAGTAAAACAAAATACAAAATTTTGGGTTGTTCCCAGAAAAGTAATAGAGGGGAAACCTTCCAATGGGGAAACTAGTTCTGGTGACCTAAGGGTCCCCAAGGGATTCCCTTAATTTGCATGGATCTCTAACTTCATGTTTGCCTATGGGACATAAATTGAAGGGAAATCTCCCCAATGGGACAGAGATAGCAAATAATAAACTGACAGGGGTTATAACCTCCCCTACTCTATCCAAAATGTAAAAAAAGAACACTATAGTTCTACTTTAAGGGCCTATTTTTAAAGTGATTGTAAAGTCTCGTTTAAAAAATAAATAAATAACAAACATGTTATACTTACCTGCTCTGTGTAGTGGTTTTGCACAGAGCAGCCTGAATCTTCTTCTTCTTGGGTCCCTCTTTGCTGCTGCTGGCCCCTCCCTCCTGTAAAGTCTCCCCACATCGAACAGCTTGCTATGAGGGGGGAGGGCACCCGAGCCGAGCTACAGCTCCGTGTGTCCATTCAGACACGGAGCTGTCGTTTCTGCCCGCCCCCTCTCTCTCCCGATTGGCTAACTGACTTTGATTGACATCTGCGGGAGCCAGTGGGCGCCACTGCTGTGTCTCATCCAAGAGGGCAGAGGGACTCGTGGACATCGCTGGACAGAGATGAGGCTCAGGTGAGTATTAGGGAGTGCTGAGGAGGCTGCTGCACACAGAAGGCTTTTTATCTTAATGCATTGAATGCATCAAGATAAAAAAACCTTCTGCCTTTACCCCCACTTTAATTCTGAATTTTAGGTATTCCTTCCCACGCTGTTAAACTGTGCCTAAAACAAATTTGAGGGCTGGGTGTTATTATTTTCAGTGGTATTGTTTCAATCAATGCTATAAAATCCTGCTTGCTGCAATTTATGTACTGTTTCCAGCAGAAGAATCATCAACAGGTTTGAATTGCAAAGAAAACATTTGTTAATTGTTCTCAGAATGAAGAATGTTTCATCTACATGATATAAATGCATGTTTTAACTTCAGAAGTGGAACTAGGCATTGAAGATGTTTTTACTGCTGGCATGATAAGACTAATGCCGCGTACACACGACCAGGCAAACTAGGTCTGACGGGATTAGTCCATCGGACAATCCGATCATGTGTGGGCTAATCCGTTCGTTTTTCCGGGGAAAAAATCCAGCGGACCTAGAAATAGAACATGTTTCAAATCTATCCTACTGACTCAAATCGGGAAAACCGTTTGTCTGTGTGCTGGTCCGACGGACCAAATACGACGCAAGGGCAGCTATTGGCTACTGGCTATTGAACTTCCTTTTTTAGTCCCGTTTACATCACCACGTTCAAAACGAACGGACTTTCGAACGGACTTAGTCCTTTTGTGTGTGGGCAAGTCCATTAGTTCGGAAAGTCCGTCGAAACTCCGTCGAAAGTCCATCGGGAAGACTGACGGATCTAGTTTGCCGGAAAGTCCGGCCGTGTGTACAGAGCAACTTGTAGCAACTAAAATCATGTTAATGTTTTTATGTATTATTTTTTAGGGTTCGCTTTCTTCTTGGTGGCCGGCATGGTGAATTCAAGTTTTTACCTCCTGCTGGCTATGCCCCATGCTTTGAAGCCTTATTACCAAAAGAGAAGATGAGAGTGGAGCCTGTGAAAGAGTACAAGAGGGATTGTGAAGGAGTTCGAGATTTGTTGGGCACAACACACTTTCTTTCACAAGCCTCATTTATCCCATGTCCTATTGACACCAGCCAGGTATAGCATTTTATTGTATCTTTCACAACCATCTTTATTTATCAGGTGAAAGCCAAATCAACAGCAAAAAAACAGCAGAATATTAGCCAAATTTTATGATTTTTTTTTCGATTTTGGAAAACATTTGTTGTTGGAATGGTACGTGGGGAAAACCTCCCTACTGGAGACACAGCCATAAAAAACAACAGAGGCTTTCACTCTACTAACAAAAAGTTTATTTTATTTTATTGTGGCTGTTAGAGAGATATCCTCTCAATGCCGATTACCATGACATAACAATGATTAAGGAGAATTCTTTGCAAAAATATGTGAAATTTGTTCACGATGGAAGAGCATTACAAGTTGTACATGTTCCATGCTTCCTAAGGTGAAATTAAGCTAAATGGGTATCTGAAAACATTCTTTTAGCTTGATAAACCCATTAATTTTTCATTTATATGTTATGTTTTAGTACTTTTATGTAGAAAGATATTATTCCTAGTACATAAAAATGTGAATGTTCAGTTCCATGTCTCATGAACTATAATGTACTATTTATAAGCTGACTATTGTGTGTTCAGGGGTTCTAGGGGAAAGCAAACCAAATGTATTTGTTACTGAATGTTTAATGTAATAATACATATTTATGAATCTGTTTGTAAATCAGCCTATAATCCTTTTTTGTGGCTGTTGGTAAATACACCCCTCAATATGCTTATTAAGAAAGCTTGCATTTTTTGTAGATTGTTTTACCACCTCACCTTGAGAAGATTCGAGACAAGCTAGCAGAAAATATTCATGAACTTTGGGGCATGAACAAAATTGAGCTTGGATGGATTTATGGAAAGGTACCAATATGTTGATCATTTCCTGTTAGTTTACTGTTGTTCTGTAATAAATGAAATGTACCATTGATGTTATTAACTTATAATAACCTCTTCTTTTAAGTATGCTTGGTACTTTTTGTAATATTTATTTTGTATAAACAGCACATTCTCACATACACTGTTTGTACACTCTCTAACAACTTTGATCAATGTCTGCTCACTTTATAGCTACTGTACTGTAGATTTGATGTGAGTTTTCTAAATAAGTGAGGTTTTTCATAATATGTACTGTATATGTTACCAGTTTACTCAGGAATATCTTTCTGTTCTTTACTGTCAATTCCTATCCATCAATAATATACATGCAGTATCTATTAGTCTGTGGTTGTTAATGTCGCTCATTCAGTGTCCATTTATCACAGTATGTAGTCCTCAGAGTCATTTTGTGCATCTACATCAATCTGTATCTATTAGTGTCTGTTGTTCTGTGTCTATCATGGTCAGTCATTCTGCATAAGTATTCGTTTTGGGGAATATAGTTGTAGTCACCCTGAATTAAAGAGGCATCTAGAAAATTTACCTTTTCTGGGTAGTAGTTTGCTTGGGACAGCTTCTCACCTATGTTCACACCTATGGAGGAAAGTTCAAAACGAATTTTAGAATGTATTATTTTACTGAAAGAGTAGTTGAAGCTTGGAATAAACTTCCAGCAGAGGTCGTGAGACAGTCAACAGTAAATGGCTTCAAACATGCTTGGGACAAACATGCTTGGGACAAACTCAGACAAAAAAGTTAGCGTAAAAAAAAATGAAGACGAATGGGAAGACTCAATGGACTACGTGGTGTGCCATGACTGTTACCACCACTAGGTGTCAGTGGCACTTAGGGCCATAGTTCTGGGATGGTAGCAAATGTGCTGTTGAGTCTTTATATCCCTTCTGGCTCCCACTAGTAGTTTCCTACAGTGGCGCATGCTGGGAGAGGCTATAAAATCTTGGGGAGTGACCTGGTGAGTCTCTCTTTCCCCTGGGCTGTGGCCTAAGGAGGATGTGTGCAAGTGTTTGTGCTATGTAGGGCAGAGTCTTATGGGGCACAGGATTCTTCAAGCTGCCCTGTCTGATTGAGGAGGGTATGCCTTTCAAGGTGAAAGAACTTGATAGATGTCTGCTGGAGGGGGATCAGTATCCACCCTCAGCGGATCTTGGCAATCCCTTAAATTAATGGAAGCCCTTGTTGCTTTGTTGTTTGACGCTCTGGATCCACCCTAAGGTAAATGCTAGCCTTCTCCCTGCTAGAGGTGAGTCCACTCCTCTACCCCATGCAGGAGGGGTGCTACATTTTTGCCACCCAACGTGGGCTCGATGAAAATCATCAACACAAAGTCATCAATATTCATTGTGGCACTGCATGACTAAATTACACCTCAGAGACTTGTCTCTTTATTGAATATCTGTGAGGAAGAACCTAAAGAAGAACCTAAAGTGAGATACAGAGAGCAGGAAGACTGTTCCCAGGCTTTGTCACTTTCCCCGGGAGCGAGAGGGTTAACTGAGCAAAGGAGGAGGTCCAGACCCTAGGTCACTAAGATTTGCCAAATACCTCTACGATCTTTTCAAATTCACTTGTTTTGTGGCTTTGTATATTTTATGTGGTCTTCGAACTTCTCCTTTTCAGAAGTAGAAATAAGAAGTAAGAAGTAGTAATAACTGAAAAGATGTCTGAGCATAGTATTGTGTGAATATTTTACATTTAAATTAATGATTCTCCAAATGTGTTGTAGGTGCGAGATGATAATAAACGCCAGCATCCTTGTTTGGTAGAATTTGCAAAGCTACCAGAAACAGAGAAGAACTACAATCTACAAATGTCAACAGAGACTTTAAAGTATGTTTTCATCTCTAGTATAGATATGCACTCTGAATTGCAATTTAAGTGGGCTAATATGTATATTGGGTACCTGCATTAGCACAGTTATTTGAATTTACCAGAGCTATTGCACTCAAACGCTAGTAGCTACAGTTCCCAAAATTGTTGTCATCTTGAAATGACAGTGTTAAAACTGAAATACTTGCCTAAAATACATTATTCAGTGCTGGTGTTGGGTTCTTGATAAGATAATGCCTTTTAAATTAAACTCATGCAATGTAAAACAAAATGCATGTATTCAATACAATTATTCAATGCATTTAAACTACTGTACTTCTAGTGTGATAAATGAGATAAAACACTGAAATATTGATTTGAATGCAGTTTAAAAGGAACCCTGGCTTAAAATGTACCAAAGTAACCTGCGGCGCCTTTAATTTCCAAAGCTAGTATTTAGACTATCCCTTTTCCATAGTGGAACCCTTTCATCCAAGGGCTACGCTGTACATAGGGCCTTGATAGCTTTCTAAGCAGAGTTTATGCCCCATCTGCTATTCAACTCTTAAATCAAAAAACTTTGGTGGTCAGTAGGGAGTCTGGCTTTTGACAATGGCAGCTTTCAGGAGGAAGAGAAGAGTACAAAAAGGACCTCAGCAGAGTGACAATACTTTACATAGTCCCCTTGTAGGAAAGGTGCAAAGTAAGGTAGGAAATAATGGTATTACCTTTCTGGCTATACATTTAGCAAAGATTATAAATCAAGAGTGTCTGGACAGAATACAAAAAAATAATGACATTATTTTTCTACATATCAATATTCATTATGAACTGAAGATGGGGTTTAAAGTGATTGTAAAGTCTTGTTTTTTTTCCTATAAAAATAATAAACATGTTATACGTACCTGCTCTGTGTAGTGGATTTGCACAAAGCAGCCTGGATCCTCCTCTTCTTGGATCCCTCTTCTGTGTTCCTGGCCCCTCCCTCCTGTTCAGTGCCCCCACAGAAACCATTCAGACACAGAGCCCGACCTGGCCCCACCCCCTTTCTCCCCTGATTGATCACCTGATTTTAATTGACAGCAGTGGGAGCCAATGGTGCCACTTCTGTGTCTCATCCAATCAGGAAGGAGAATCTCAGATGGCCAAGACACTCGTAGACATCGCTGGACAGAGAGGGACCTCAGGTAAGTGTTAGGGGAGCTGAGGGGGGCTGCTGCACACAGAAGGCTTTTTATCTTAATGCATAGAATGCATGATAAAAAAAAAACCTGCTTTTACAACCCCATTAAGTCAATATACATATAATTCCATAACATATCAGTCATAAAAGGCACAAACTATAATTGGTACGAAATTCATTTTACATAAAATAAGCACAAAGGAATCTCAAAATTGCTTTCTGTCTGCATAAAATGACCTTTAACAGGTTTGACAATCACCCAATGTGGTCTAATTTTTATCTGATATGTAATATAATTTATGGATATCCCCACAGTCTATGGGGTTGATTTACTAAAAACTGGATAGTGCAAAATCTGTTTCGGGAGCGAGCGCAGGGAGGCGGGACTACGAGCGGAGCTGAACAGTCGGCTCGGTCTTTTTCGGCGGCGGTTCTGTCTTTTTCGGTGGCGGTCGCTATTTTTCGGCGCCGCTCGCTATTTTTGTCTTTTTTTTGGGGGGTATCGGCGTATAACACGCACCCACGACTTTCCCCCGATCTTAAGGGGGAAAAGGTGCGTGTTATACGCCGATAAATACGGTATGTAAAGAATCTTGTACCAATAATAAACTATACATTTTACAACTGATATGTTATGGCATTATATGTGAGTTGACCTAGCCCCCATCTTTAATTGATTTTGCAAATTGTGATGTAAAGTATATATACAGGGGGTGGTCAATATATTATTTATATTAGACTTTTAAGGATATAATTCTGAAATTTCCATTGAATGTACTGTACATATTATTTGCAATACTTCTTTACCAGCAATCTTTTTTTTCTCTTTACAGAACGTTACTTGCTCTGGGATGTCTCATTGTTCACTCAAATCAAACAGCTGAAGAAAATCTTAAGAAAGTAAAACTCCCTAAAAAGTATGTGACTGAAACTATTATAGTAAGCTGTTCATTTGGTGCTATCATAGACTTCTTAAAGACTTGGTTTAGGGTCCTTTTTGACATAATTCATAAAAAAATTTAAAGCACATTTACTGGTAACGTTCTCCTTCACTTTATTTAACTAATGCAACATTCCTTGATATTAAACAGACAAGATAAAAAAAACAGGGAAGTGCACATCTTTGGCAGTTAAACCTTTAATGATCAAAATATTAAAATCAACAATGTTTCCACATATTTTATATACTAATAATGCCTTAAACGCAGCCCCATCTTGTTGAAGTTGTAGAACCATATACATTGTTGCCAGCAATTTCTAGCGGTTGCTCAGCATTAAGTTTGAATCTCTCACTGAAGGCTGACACGCTGAAGGGAGGCAGGCAATTTAGCTCCACACTGGGCTCAGCTGCACATCAGGACCTGCTGTTAGAGGTCAGGGGAACCGCATCTACTTTGATTTTCTTTAGATCTGCGTCTACGCTGCAGTTTGCCTTATGAATTTTGTCCTGCATAGCCATGCATTTAAATGCAAGAGGGGAGGAAGACTACAAGTAGCCCTGCCAAAAAGGCCTGCCCACACGTAAGATTTTGGATGTTGGATTTTGACACTCCTTCAATGACATTGACCACAAGGAGACTAAGTGGCACTAAGCAGTGGCCACATCTCAAGGCCACAAAGTAAAGTAAGATAGATGCAAATTTTGGCATTTTGCTTTAGGGACAGATGTCTGTTTTGATCTTGTTTTCTTTGCTTCCCTTCAGTTCCACTGCAGTGTTAAATGCTTGTATTATGCTTTCTATGTTTTGAGTTAGAGATGTCTCCCTCTTCTAGTGGATAATGCAGAAATTATTCAGAATATTTTTAGGGTCTAATCAGCCTAATTGTATACAGGTTGAATGGGTAGATAGGTGTGTCCTCATGGAACTGGAATTTAGAAAAAAAAAAAAAGAATAAAGGTGAACAAAGGTGATCTTAGCCTTTAAGTTTTGTTTTTTTTTGTATTCTCTGCACTAGGGTTAAAAAAACCTCTTGCACACTTCTTCTGATCCCCTGCCAGGTTGTTCTGTGGAAAGTGATATTTGCCCTTGGGGTACAGTGGCAACTTCAACATATACAGATCAGACTTTGTTTCCACACCAGCTATTGCCTTATCCAACGCAAACAACCTGACAGTAGCATCTGCTCCCTATTTAAGTGGTACAGCTGACTGAAAGCTCTCTTGGAGGGCTTGCTTGTAGCAGCTGAACTCTCCCAGGGATAGGTAGTCACCCTGTAGAAAGGTTGCCTTGCAAGATTGGCGCAGCTCTGCCTAACATATCTGTTGACAGGACAGGGACCTCCTACCACCATATTCACCATCATCTTGGGAGGCCAGCGGATTCCCTGTGACATCTTGAGGTAGTATGCCCAGTCCTCCTCTACTTCATGGATTTGTCCTTTCTTATTCTCCAAGTGGGGGATAGAGTCGCGATAACGTCACTTCTGTGCATGCGCACGGGAGCCGCCACTCACAGCATATCGCCGTTAACAGCAGCGCAGAGCGCACAGCGGTGCCTGTCTTTTGGCAAATATCTCCTAAACCATGTAGGTTTAGGAGATATTTCTTGGACCTACAGGTAAGCCTTAATCTAGGCTTACCTGTAGGTCAAATTGGTTTGTAAGGGTTTACAACCACTTTAACTTTTAATTAACTAAACATTATAGTGGGGAGTCTACTTCCATTACTTAGTATGAAACCACAATGAACAGCACATTTTTAGTACTATAAACTCTGCAGTAAACCTCAGTCCACGTCTACTAACATACAAACTACCATTAAATTTACAGCTATATGATGTCCAATGGTTACAAACCTGCCCCGTTGGACCTATCTGATGTAAAACTGTTACCAGCCCAGGAAGTTCTTGTTGATAAACTTGCAGAGAATGCACACAATGTCTGGGCTAAAGACAGAATAAAACAAGGATGGACCTATGGCATTCAGCAGGTAAGCTATGATGAAGTGCAGCATTGTGTTTATGAAACAAATGCTACATATATGTCATGACATTTTGTGCAACTACAAAAAACAACGTATTGGGTTCTGAGGAAAGAAATCGAATTGGCTGTGGCAGGAATTTTTGATTCTTTTGCTCTAGCTTTATTTACTCAAGCAAAAAAAAAAAAAAAATGTAGAGAATACTGCGCTGTCCTAAAATTATAATAACACACTGTGAATGGTGTCCATTATTCAAATTACGTGAAAAATGTAAATAAAATTAAACAATAAAAATTATTTTATAGCTGCTGCAGTTGTGAATGCGAGATACCCACACCAACAAGACCAATATAAAAATGAACAACTGCGCTGCAAACAATCGTGCGATTGTAACTCAAAACATAAAGTGAACCAATAAATATTGAAATCAGCTCAATTGGAACAATAAATTTGCACCTCCTTATAACTTATAATTGATAACAGGTTCAGAAAAAGTCCATGGTGACACAAAAAATTATAATCAAAAGTGAAAAAACAATCATTGGTGACTGTCTGTCCTTATAAAAGTCTATGTGAATTTGCAAAGGACAAAATGAAACATAACAAAGACTCCAGAGATTCCGCAGTGCTCTTATTCAATAATCAACAGCTCAAAGGGGTGATCTTGATGAAAGAAAGAAAAAAACACCTCCACCGTCCAAACACACTGACCCTTACCGGATTGTGCGACCCCCTGTTACAGAGGTCACACTGGCTTGTGGCTTAATCCCGGCCAAGGGTTTCCAAAGGCTTTAGCAGGTTACTCAGGATGGAAGGTACGAGCTCAGAGACAGTCAAGCGGGGAACATAGAATGAGAAAAGCAATCCATAGTGTATCTCTGTATACAATTTATTTAAAAAGGAAAAAATATTGCACTTACAAAGTAGCAATCGATAAAAACAAGTGTTTAGCCGGCCGGCTCAATTTCGCTGCCCGTTCGCTTCCGGGATCTGCGTGGTTTGTTTGGTGACGTCAGCACGCCGCTCCTCCCTACGCCGTTTCGTCACAGATGACGTCTTCCAGGGGCACTGTTTTTATCGATTGCTACTTTGTAAGTGCAATATTTTTTCCTTATTTACTCAAGCGTTTGAAAATGAGCACTAATGGGTTTATTCCTCATTTCTGGTTATTGGGCTGAGCTATTAAGATAATAATTTTATGTCCTAGTGGTCACTTCTGCATCCAGAACCGCCGTTTCCCAAACAGTGGTGTGTGTAGTCCTAAAGAAGATTTTGATGGCTTCTAGGATCACTGCTGTTTATTAAACTATAAGTAACTGTGACTGTTGATGACCAAACACAACACAGTGTTTATTTTATCTCAAATCAAGCATAATAAAAAAAAAGATTGATTACTAAGGTACCTTATTGACTGTGCTACCATTTGTAGACACACCTACAAAACCACACCTCACTATTTGGAGACACGACCGCAAAATCATATCCAATTTAAACACACTCACAAAATCCTGCCCCCATTTTAAACACACCCTGAAACAATCATTCATTGACTTGGAATAAGAGGTGTAAATTCATGGTATATAGACAAAATGTCTCAGGCACCATGAGTAGGGACCTTATGAATTGTGGGTGTGGCCAAATCTTGGTAACACTATATCAGGGACCTAAAGAGAAAGTAAATTTCCCAGGATTGTTTGTACCTATAGGTAAGCCTATACTAATGCCACATACACACGATTGGACTTTTCGGCCGGACTATCCGGCGGACTTAGTGCAGCGGACAATCCGGCGGACTTTCCAGCGGAGGTCCGCCGGACTTTCCGAACGTGTGGACTTGCCCACATACGCCTGGACTTTTCCGCCGGAGTTTTGGCGGAGGTCCGCCGGACTTTTACACGGAGTAAAGTCCATTCATTTATAACGTGACTCCAGGTAGACGGGACTAGCGAAGGAAGTCAATGCCGCCTCGATCGGCAAGATTGACACCTTGCTAGCCCCGTCACCTGGTATGGATTTAAAGGGGAATCCCTACGCCGAAAAAAAAACGGCGTGGGGGTCCCCCCCAAATCCATATCAGACCCTTATCTGAGCAGGCAGCCCAGCCGGTCAGGAAAGGGGGTGGGGACGAGCGAGCCATACCAAGTTGTGTGCCCTCAACATGGGGGGGGGGTGCCTTGGGGAAAGGGGTGCCCTGTTGCCCCCCCACCCCAAAGCACCTTGTCCCCATGTTGATGAGGACAAGGGCCTCTTCCCGACAACCCTGGCCGTTGGTTGTCGGGGGTCTGCGGGCGGGGGGCTTATCGGAATCCGGGAGCCCCCTTCAATAAGGGGGCCCCCAGATCCCGGCCCCCACCCTATGTGAATGAGTATGGTATACGCATACTAGCACATTATGCCTTTACTTTGCAGGTCAGCAAAATAAAAATAAAAAATAGACAAGGTTTAATTCCTCATTAACAAGGCAAGGTGAAATAAATCCTGAGCCTGCCTGATCTCTGCATGTATACACGTCTCATCCATCCATCCATGGCTCATCAATGCTCATCCATCCCCAGTCATGGCTCATCCATCCATCCATGCTCCATCCATGGTTTATCCATCCCCATCCATGGCTCATTCATGGCTCATCCGTGCCACATCAGTGATCACCCATGCCACATCCATGATCATCCGTGCCACATCAGTACATATCCATGCAGCATCCATGCCACATCAGTACTCATCCGTGACACATCCATGCCACATCAATACTCATCCCTTGCCTATCAGTGATCATCCGTGCCACATCGGTGATCATCCTTACCACATCCATGCCACATCAGTACTCATCCGTGCCATATCCATGCCACATCAGTGCTCATCTGTGCCACGTCCATGCCACATCAGTACTCATCCGTTCCACATCCATGCCTCATCAGTACTCATCCGTGCCATATCCATGCCACATCAGTGCTCATCCATGCCACATCAGTGATCATCCGTGCCACATCGGTGATCATCCTTACCACATCCATGCCACATCAGTACTCATCCGTGACACATCCATGCCACATCAATACTCATCCGTGCCACATCAGTGATCATCCGTGCCACATCGGTGATCATCCTTACCACATCCATGCCACATCAGTACTCATCCGTGCCATATCCATGCCACATCAGTGCTCATCTGTGCCACGTCCATGCCACATCAGTACTCATCCGTTCCACATCCATGCCTCATCAGTACTCATTCGTGCCATATCCATGCCACATCAGTGCTCATCCGTGCAACATCAGTACTCATCTGTGCCACATCCATGCTACATCAGTACTCATCCAAAAGTGCCCATCAGTGCCACTACAGTGCCTCACAAAAGTGTAATAGGTAGTCAAATTAGATTTGAAATGTTTGTCCCTAGAACACCTGCTGGTGCTCCCTGCATGTTGTGCATCTGTATGTGGCCACGCTGTGTAAAACTCTCACATATGTGATATCACCATACTCAGGACGAGTAGCAGAATGTATTTTGGGGTTTCATTTTTGCTATGTACATGCTATGTGTTAGAAAAAGCTTATACATTTACAACTTTGTGTAAAAAAAAAATGCGTTTTCATTTTCTTTCCACATTTTCCAAAAACTTTTGGAAAAAAATGACATTTTCAAAAGACTCATTATGCCTCATAGGTATTTGCTTTCCAAAATGGGGTAATTTTTGGGGTGTTTCCACTGTCCTGGTGCTACAGGGCCTTCAAAAGTTTAAGAAGTAGTCAAGAAATTAGTTATGTAATTTATGCTCCTAGAACGCCTGATGGCACTCCCTGCATGTTGGGCCTCTGTATGTGGCCAGGCTGTGTAAAAGTCTCACACATGTGGTATCCCCATACTCAGGAGGAGTAGCAGAATGTATTTTGGGGTGTAATTGCAAGTATGCATATGCTGTGTGTGAAAAATAATTTGTTATTTTGACAATTTTGTGAATTTTTTTTTTTTTAATCTTGCAAAGAATCGTGGGAAAGAATTACAACTTCAAAAAAACTCACCATGCCTCTTACTAAATACCTTGGAATGTCTACTTTTCAAAAGAGGGTCATTTGGGGGGGGGGGGGTATTTGTACTTTACTGCCATTTCAGGGCCTCAAAAAATTAGATAGGCTGCCAGTACATCAAGTGTGATCAGGTGTGATCAATTTTCAGTGATTGAAACAATAGCTTGTGGACTCTATAACATTCACAAAGACCAAATAATATGCACTTATGTGGGTTATTTTTTTTACCAAAGATATATAGCAGTGTCAATTTTGGCCAAAATTTATGATGAAAAATTACTAATTTGCTAAATTTTATAACCGAAACAAAGAAAAATTTAATTTTTTACAAATTGTTTTCATTTATAGTGCAAAAAATAAAAAACACAGTGGTGATCAAATAAAGTGTACAATATTGTAGACAATTAGTGCGCTTAATCAAATAAAAAAATAAATAAATGAGTAGATCTTCTTGTGAGTTCCTGTGTTTAAATAAATATAAAGTGCAATTGTGTTTCCTGGAACATCTTGTTCCTATAGGATAAATAATTTGCTTAAACGGTGAGAACTTTTAAGTGAATATAAATATATAAATAATTCCAAGTCTGTGTTTAAAAACCTCTAGAATATAAATATATGATTGAGCAGAAAAAACGTTAAAACATGTGAATAAATATACTGAGGTTCGGTTGCTTAGTCCACATACATCAGCCAATCTTCCCAAACGATTGGTCAGGTGTTTAAAATTAAGGACAAAGGCAAACCACACTATCCTCCTGATATAATGCACTAGCAAATATATATACAACAAACAGAGGGTTTTCTGCATGTATTATATCTGATCACATTCTGTGATCAGATATATTACGTGAGTTCACCGCTCCTTCACCGCTCCAAATAAGCTGCTGACTTTTCCTGACGTCCTGCCAGCGCACTGCTGCAGGGCTTTCACACTGCAGACAATGGTGCAGCTGTTTTAGGGCGGATTGCAGGCGCTATTTCTAACGCTATAGCGCCTGCAATACGCCCTTGGTGTGAAAGGGGTCTAAGGAAAAAGGAAGTTGCTTCATTGTTTCATTTGCAGATTTTTGCTATAAGGATTTAAACAGCTGAATGTGATGAGATATATTACATGCAGAAAACCCTCTGTTGTTGCATATATATCTGCTAGTGGATTATATCAGGGGGATAGTGTGGTTTGCCTTTGTCCTTAATTTTAAACACCTGACCAATCGTTTGGGAAGATTGGCTGGTGTATGTGGACTTAGCAACCGAATCTCAGTATATTTATTTCACGTTTTAACGTATTTTCTGCTCAATCACGTATTTATATTCTAGAGGTTTTTAAACACAGACTTGGAATTATTTATATATTTATACTCACCTAAAAGTTTTCACAGTTTAAGCAAATTATTTATCCTATACAGTAGGAACAAGATGTTCCAGGAAACACAATTGCACTTTATGTTTATTTAAACACAGGAACTCACAAGAAGATCTACTCATTTATTTATTTTTTTATTTGATTAAGCGCACTAATTGTCTACAGTATTGTACACTTTATTTCATGATATTTTAAGTGTGGGAGCACTTTATTTTTGGTTGCAGCTACATCATTTGGTTATCTTAGTATATTTGTTATATATATATTTTTTATATTTTTTTATATTCTTTGGGATATTTCGGATTTTATAATACATATCAGCGCTTTAGTAATTTTATTTCAGTGGTGATCAAATACCACCAAAAGAAAGCTCTATTTGTATGAAAAGGGACAAAAATGTCATATGGGCACAGTGTTGCATGACTTAGCAATTGTCATTCAAAATGTGAGAGCACTGAATGCTGAAAATTGGTCTGGTTAGGAAGGGGGTTTAACTGCCCAGTGGGCAAGTGGTTAATATGATAAATATTACAAAGATCCTTACATAATGTACAATTGTGCATTTACATTAGGTAGTATCACATTGTTTTGCCTTATAACATACTCTGCGCTACCAGCCTATTCTAAGGCTGTGCACTCAACACAGCAGAAGTGACATCACGGTTATGGGCCCACCCAATTGTTTTTTTTTTTATCTACTGAAATTCTTCAGGGATCACTGATGGAGTATGCAAGGCAGTTCAGGGGTAAGGTGTGTTTAGGGTACAGAGTGCAGAGGTCAGGAATAAGTAATGCACAGAGTGCAGCAGTCAGAACACGCAGAGGTCAGTAGTTGGTTATACACATGTGTGCAGAGGAAAGGAATAAGTAACATACAGAGTACATACTGTAGGTTAGGAATAAGTGCAGAGGTCAGTGTGCAGGGGACAGGAGTAGGTAACACACAAAGTGCAGTGGTCAGGACTAAAAAAAGCACATAGTGCCCAGGTCAGTAGTAAGTAATGTGCAGAGTGTAGAAATCATGAATAAGTAACACACGGAGTACATAGGTTAGGAATAAGTAACACAAGTGCAGAGATCAGAAGTAAGCAACGCACTGAATGGAAAGGTCAGGAGTAAGTAATGCATATAGCGCTGTGGCCTAGTGCAGAGTTCAGAGGTCGGTAGCAAGTAATGCACAGAGTGCAGAGGTTAGTAGTGAGTAATGCAGTGTAAATGTCAGATGTAGGTAATGCTCAGAGTGTTCAGGTCAGGAGTAAGTAATGCATAGAGTGCTGTGGTCTGAAATAAGTAAAGCACAGAGATGTAACACATAAGCCCCATACACACGCTCGGACAATCCGCGGACCAGGTCAGTCGGACTTTGTCCGACGTACTTTGTCCGATGTTGGCGTTGCGTACACACGGTCGGACTACGTTGTCGGAATATCCGGTCCGGAAGAACGTCGTGACGTAAGTCGTCGTCCACGAGATTAGAAAAGGGAAGTTCAGCACCACGTCAGGCACCCGTTGGGCTCCTTCTGCTGATCCCGTGTTTATCGAGAGTTAGTGGAAGTTTGGTGACTTAAGATTCGCGCTTCTCAGATTTCTGACTCAGATCGTTACTGCTCTTCAGTTTGTGCTTGTCGTGCGTATCTGTTTATTAGTGCGTGTAGTCAGTTCGCATTTGTTGGTCATTGCGGCCTATATCTTGATATAGGACGCTTTGATTTGCACTGCTTATTGTCTGCTCGTTGCTGGTATTCACTTCGTTCTTTCAGGCCTTGCTGTTTATCGGTGCTTTCTGTTTGTCCGTTCTGACCAGCCGACCTTTTGTGACCTTCTGAGCGATGTTTCCCGTGCGTACTCGTCGCCGAGTTCGTGCTGTACGCGGAATTGGTGTCGGGCTTTTAGCTTTGACCCAAGACCCGTCCATGAACAGAGTGACGAGGAGTATGTGGACCAAGAATTGGTTGCTTCAGCGTGACCAGTTCTCGCACATGCCTTTGCTTCGTGAGATCCGGGAGAATAATCCTGATGATTTCAGGAACTTTCTCAGGATGACGGACCCCGATTTTCACCGTCTTTTGGCTTTGCTGACCCCCTTTATCAGCCGGCAGGATACCTGCATGAGACAAGCCATTACTCCGGAGCAGAGGCTTGTTGCCACGTTGAGGTACTTGGCGACAGGGAGAAGTCTTCAGGATTTGAAGTTCTCTTCAGGTATCTCTCCCCAGGCCCTGGGAATCATTATTCCAGAGACCTGTTCTGCCATCATTCAGGTCCTGCAGGAGGACTATATTAAGGTAACATTTCTACTTTACTATTCCCTTCTATGTATGCTCTGTTTGCTAATGACTTGTATTTTTGACCTCCTTCCCTAATTACCATGATTGCAATATGTTCTAATATGCTGTGCCCCTTTTCTCCTTCATGCATTTTTCCCTTCACTTACCTCACCAGCATGCTCTTCTGCCCCAATAGACACCTATGGCCTAGTCACTTAAGCAATGTCTTTTGTCTGCTGCATAGTATTGTTTGCCCCAAAACACCCCCTAAAATATGCACAAATGTTTGCTGTGTGGTTTACTTCATGTAGAGCCCCCTTTTTTTGTTCTTTGGTGGTGGGGGGGGGGGGCAAACTCATTAGGAACCCCCTCCCCCAACTGCTCTGTCAGATGGTACCAATCCTTTATCTGCTGGCTTTCCCAAGGTCCATACACACTATATACCTACCTCTTTATAGTGCGCATCTTTAGGGATGAATTCAGCAAAGCATGTAGTGCAAGGGACTGCCTCCATACATTCCATTTCCTATTTTTTTGTCTTCTTTCCCTCCTATTAGCTTGCTTGGTAATTTAATAATGTCACACTGTGCCTGCCTTTTTTGGGGGGGGGGGGGGGGGGGTTGAAATGTTATTTGATCTTTCCTGTGGCCTGCCAATAGTGTTAAGTACAGAGGGTCTGGCCAAACTAGCCCACATTATTGAGCCATTTGCCAATCAATGAAGTGCAGAGGGTTAGCTGTCCACCACCCCCCCCCCAAAACCCCTAGTTATTGCCAATGGCCCATCAGAAGTGGGGGGATTGATGGGGGGGTGAGTAATCTGTGAAGGGGAGCCTCTACTTTTCTGTGCAAATACTTTCCAGCCTCCAATTTTAGACAATGCTCTTGTTCCAAGATGTTGATTGTCTAATCTGCTTGCAATGTTTAGGTGCAAAGTGACTAATTTTTTTTTCTGGTTTCACTCCACAGTTCCCTTCCACGCCACAGGAATGGCAGACTGTGGCCTCCCACTTTGCCAGCCGTTGGGACTTTCCTAACTGCGGAGGGGCAATTGATGGGAAACACGTCCGCATCGTCCCACCGCCCAACTCGGGGTCCTACTATTATAATTATAAAGGGTTTAATAGTGTAGTGATGTTGGCGGTGGTGTCGGCAACATACGAGTTTATGTATGTGGACGTGGGGATGAACGGCCGGATATCGGATGGTGGGGCCATTACGCACACGGAGTTCTACTGGCGTCTCCAAAGTGGCAGTCTGTGCTTGCCACCTCCAGAGGAGAATGCCGAAGGACTCCCCTTCGTCTTTGTCGCAGATGAAGCGTTTGCGTTGACTCCCCATGTGATGAGGCCGTTCCCGATGAGGACCCTCACCCCGGACCAGAGGGTCTTCAACTACAGGCTGTCCAGAGCCAGAAGAGTTGTGGAGAACGCTTTTGGCATCCTGGCCAGCCGCTTCCGCCTGTTCCTGACGGCATTTAACTTGGCGGAATACAAACTGAACCACATAGTTCTTGCCTGTTGCATATTGCACAACTTCCTCAAAAGACATAACAGGAACTATGTGGTGCCCGTTGGCCCAGATGTGGAGGGCCCTCCAAATGCCGAACTCACAGCCCTTCGAGTGGCACGTCCAGGCTTGCCCCCTCTAAATGCCCGTGTGGTCCGGGACCAATATATGCAGTACTTTGTGGGTAGGGGGGCCATTGCTCTGCCTGACGATGTGTGAGAGGCATTTTTTAATAAATCTGATATTTTAACCAACCTATGATTTCATGTCATTTCAGTCTTCTTTTTAGCTTATTTTACTTTGACATTTTTTCCCTTTGCCTTCGACAGTGGGAATGCACTTTCTGGGCAAAAGGAGGTAACAGTCTCTTCTTCCCAAAAAGATTATTCTCATGTTGTGTGTTTGCTACCTAATCTTTGGTCTAGAGAAGGTTTGTACTGCATAACTGACACCCAAAATACTCCTTTTCATCACCAGGTCTGACATGTGTGTATTCTCCAAAATGCTGTGCTCCGTGTTTTCGTACAAAGCACTGTGGGTGTCATTTACATAAGTCAAATCCGCTATGCTCTACAAGTGCATTGAAAAAGTTCCCCGGGAAAGAAAATTGGAGTGCAAAGTGGATTTGCCTTTAGTAAATAACACCCATTGCCCCCCATATCCTTTTCATTTTACATACATAATGCATTGTGTTTTTTAAATAAGGAAGCCACACATTTAGAAAAATAAAAGTTTACTAGGAAAACATTCCCAAGTGCGTTTACAATCTTCACGCCAAAACTGACAACATCTTGGTTATTTACAACATTGTTTACAAACATTCCGCAATTGGTAAAACCAGGCATGGAGCAAAACAGAACCTAGGAACTTGGAAAGTTCAACTTTGTAAAGTGAAGACAAGATCAGACATGACTATATGTTCAAAGTGTGTTTGATCTTGCCTTCATCACATGGGGGGGTCACCCCCGAAAAGTGGAAATTTGGAACATGCACACAATTTGGGACTGAAAATGGTCATTAGATGGTAAAACACATGCCTAGAAGCTTCAAAAGTGCCATTTTCCATCATGGGGATGAATGGACGTTTTTTGGGGGTGCAACCCCTTCACCACAACCACTTTCGTAGTTCGTAAAGTGTTTGCACCCCCAAAAAAACGTTGCCATTCATCCACCATGGTGGGAGCTAGCACATGTGGACACAATGTGTGCATGTTCCAAATTTCAGACAGTTTTTAAGTTGCAAATGTGTTCTGAAGCTGGCACAAATGTGTGTTAATTACTTGGTGCGTTTTCATATTTTTCCTAAAATATCAATGATGTTCTTCAATTTTTGTTGAACATCATTGATGTTTTGCTTTATGTCATCTAGATCTCTATTGCAGACCATTATCTCTCCGATGAGTACGTGGGCACTCTCTGTGGTAAAGTGCGATTTTTCTTCCACAACATCCACGTCACCTAAAAACCACAAACAAACAAAAATGGGGTGTTGGAAATGAGGCAGCCATACATGGATTAGCTTACCAGTAGCTGTGTTCTCCCACACTCACCTGTTGTGGTGACAATTTCTCCAAGTTCGATGATCTCTCCTTCCTCCTCCTCCTCCTCCTCTGCTTCTGCTCTTTCCCCTTTTTTGGTAGGTGTTGGTTTGGGGGTTTCCTCAGACGGCCCAAGTTTTCGCTCCCCTATGAGAATGTCCAAAAGGAAGATTTAGCAACACAAGCTATTGAGGGCAGAAATAGGAAATGACAAACATTGCTTGAAAGTGACGGACACTATTTTAGTTTGGCCAGTTACAAATGTCAACTACATGAATTAAGTCACTTTGTAAAGGTGCTAAACTGACTAGCTTTTTGGTAGAAGTTTGTGTGATGGAGACCCCCCTCTAGTATCCACTGGAGCACATGTGTGGAAAAGCATAATAAAAAGGGGGTTTGGGTGTCCCAGCACTAGTGCTCTAGAGTCCAGATGGGTAAACAGCTACTGAGTGACCTCTCCTTTACATTGAATAAATTGGCTTTACATTCTTGATGACATTTCTAGTGAGAACAAACTTCCTTTCCCCAAAAAAACACCAAACATCGTATTATAAGTGGCCGCACGATCGAGGTTGCGTACGATCGAATGGACACACACACGACCATGACAGTGGCAGAAAGATCGAGGCTGAGTACGATCGAATGCACAGACGAACATGAAAGTGGCCATTTTGGAATGTACAACTTTGTAAAAATCAAACCACATGGAGCAGTATGCAAGCAAGAAATCAAACACAAAACACAACTACTTACTTTTTAGAAGAATTCTCTTGATCTTTCTGTACTGATCGGCCTCCCTCAGTTTCAGGTCTGACCAGCGTTTCCTCAGTTGCTCCTTGGATCGTTGTACCCCAAAATGATTGTACAGCCTTCTCACAACTTTAGACATGATCTTGGCCTTGCGGACATTGGGGTTGAGGTAAGGCCCATACTTCCCATCATAGTCGCTCCTCTTTAATATGTCCACCATCTCCAACATTTCTCCAAATGACATATTGGAGGCCTTGAATTTCAGGCTCCGGGATCGGGACGTTTTTGCCTCCGGACTTTCCTCGTCCACCTCCTCGTTGGGGGGATATTTGGGGCGCACCTGCTGTGTCCCCGCCATGTGCTCTCCCCACTGCGCCGTAAAGAGAAGGGGTGGGGAATAGACGAGAAAGATCGTCAGGGGCGGGCGGAGTTTGACGCATGCGCACTGTATATAAAACGTCACACGCCTGTGTCGTAGCCACGATCTGGGAGACGAGGGGGAGAGAAAGCTCACGCACGAGACGATCGCTACAAACGAAGGTACAATTTGACGTTGGTACATAACTAGCCTAGACTGATTAGAACTTGAGGCTTCTTTAGGGAGAAGATTAGGAGAGTTTAGGCTGACATTATTTATATTGTTTTGTGTGGCGTTGTGTCTTGCAGAGGTGATGGATGCCTTCTACAACGTGAGCTTTCTCCCACACTTCATTGATAAATACCGGCAATTCCCCCTCTTATGGCAGGCAAAACACAGGGATTATAGCAACAGACCAAAGAGGTACGCAGCCCTGCTGAAACTGGTGGCATTTGTAAAGCCTACCCTGCCCATGGCAACCGTCGCAAACTTAAAAGTGAAGATCAACAACATGAAGACTACCTATTTCCGGGAGCGCAATAAGGTCCTGAAGTCACAAGCATCTGGAGCTGCAGCAGCTGATGTCCATGTCCCCACGCTCTGGTACTATGACAGGCTCCACTTTCTCAAAGACCAGGCTACTGTCAGGAAGTCACTCTCGACTCTTCCTTGCACGCGTCCTTCCACGCACGCCACCCCTGATGAGGCTTCCGAGGACCAACCTGGGCCTTCCAGTCAGGAATATGTGCAGGTGCCCAGCTTGTTCCAGGTATAGTAGTTTTGGAACCAGTTTGTTGAATAATGAATGATGTTCAGTTAATTCAGGATCCCCAATTGCTTATTTCCTAACGTGATTGACATATCAACAGACAGTGGTGTGGGAGACATTTTTGGGAAGAATCTAAACTGCAGGGCTGAGAATTGTATGGTTTTGTATTTGAAAACATTTTGCAACAGTCACTAGATGAGAATTGTGTGTGTTTGATGAACAAATAACTGAAACTATGTCCCTTTTTCATACACAGGAAGACCTCAGCCAGGAGGTGGCTGTGGAAGGTGGCAGTCAGGAGGAGGCAGGGGGTAGTGGCAGCCAAGAGGGGGGTAGGCGTAGGAGCCTGACTGTCTCCCAAGTCTCTCCCCTCCGCCTTCCCTACAGAAGGGCGAAAAACATGGGGGAGGTGGGAGAGTCAGCGCTCCAGCTGATAAAAGATGCCTCAGCCTCCCTCTATGCCACACCCACCTACGAGGAGGCCTTTGCCTCCTTGGTTACAAGTAAATTTACGGGTATGGAGGCGGGGCAACGCAGCATGTGTGAGGAGGTCATCCTCAAAATACTAAATGAGGGGATGGCTGGGGAGATGACTCCCCTCACACATGTTTGCGAGAGTGACCTTGCTCCGCCTCCTCCTCCTCCTTCTGCCACCCCACCAGCACCAGCACCACGGCGTGGAAGGAAGCGTACAAGGAAGACAAGAGAGTGACAACCTGGACTCAGTCTGGTCTGAGAGAAGATGGAGCCTCTCGTAGTACCAGAGCCTGGGGACCTAGATGGCATCTGCTGCAGTTCCGGATGTTTTGGACTTCAGGACCAGATTGCGCTCCCTTATTATTTAGATAGGTAGTCTTCATGCCCCCAATTGTTTAAGTCTGTAAAATGATGGTTGCCATGGGTGTCCAAGGCTTTGCAAATTCCCCAAGTTTCACCATGGCTGCGTTCCTCTTTGGTCTGTTGCTGAGACCTAAATAAAGGTTTTTTTGATTTGAAATAATCATTGACTATTGTGTTTTACTTTGCTACAATGACAGTTTTTCTTTGAGTAGGCTGGTACATTTCACTAATCCTAAAGTAGAATTAACAAGGGGCAACAACAACAAACAACCTCCTAGTAAATTTAAGCAAGAAATACAAATGTAAATAATGTGTTTTTGGTAATTTGAGACACACAACCCCCCTCCAAAAAAAAAAAAAAAAAAAACATTTAAATATGTATTCCCCAAAAAAAAAAAAAAAAGACAAATCATGGTAAAAAAATAACAAAGATTCTTTTCCGTTCAGAGTAAAAATAAACATGTAGTGTATAAATGCTGCAAAGTAATAAAGAAGTAAGTTTGTGAGAAGGTCGGGTGAATAGGAGCAGCTAAAACATGTCATTCTTGTTGCATTGTAAAGAAAAAGAGAATGCGCTGCATTAAAGACATTTTAACATTGCAGCGTGACGAATGTGCTGTGTCGATTAGGAAAGGTAGTTTTACCTGACCGAGCGCTTCCGTCACAGAATTTCTTCTGAGCATGCGTAGCACTTTGTCCGTCGGACAAGCGTACACACGCTCGGATTTGGTGTGATCGGACCGGGTTGACGGCAAATCATTCCAGCAGGAGATAAGACTTTGTCCGACGGACAAACCGACGAACACTGTCCGATGGTGCATACACACGGTCTGATTTTTCAACAACCTTGTCCGATCGGACCAAATTGATGAAAAAGTCCGACCGTGTGTATGGGGCTATAGAGTGTTGAGGTTAAGAGTAAATAATACACAGAGTGCTGGGGATAAGAATAAGGAATGCTAATCAGTAGTGTATTTGGTATTTATATGCTCAGTACACACGGCTTGTCATCTACGGAATGCATACAGTACATACATAGACACACAGACACTCACATACATTTATACGCACACACACTCAAACTCACTGTACCTGGCTGACTCAAGTGTCCCAGTTTGGCTCTTTCAATTAGGTAAATAGTTCTGGGTGCAAGGTGGGTTTCAGCAGGGCATGGTGGAGGTTGGGGTGCATGGCCAGAACATGGGAGGCAGAACAGGTACAGCATTCCCTCAATCCTATTCATGCAGGTCTGGGGCCTAGTCTCTGGAGTGGTGGAGACACTGATTGGTATGCAGACGACTGGTGACAATGCTGGGGATCTTTGATCCCCAGTGACAGACGCCTTAATATGGTGATTGTCCACAGGAAATGGGGACGAATGGTAACCATAAAATATGCACAAAATGTATATTTTACTGACAATTGACATGCTTGACAAAAAAAAATCCCTATATCGTATACTTGTACTAATGCTGTAAATCTTCTGTAGAATACACAGATTTGTTTCCCATGACTTTATAAAACAAAAAATATGCAGGGCAGCTAACTAGAATAACAATGAACTTGTTTTTGAATTCAAGAACAAGATTACTGAATCTTCTAAATAATCAGCAAAACTGGTGAACTGGAATAGAGTAGCAAAGTAGAACAAAACCACAAGCTAATGAGAGGTTTATTTTAAAAGATGATATACGCTAACCCTGCAATATTTTTTTACAAATTCCAATTTGCAACATTTCAAGTGTTGAATTTCAGTAGAGTACGGGGAAATGTTTAAAAAACTGTTAAATCCTAGGTGTTACACTTATGAAAGAATTGGGAAAACTGACCTTAAAGCGGACCTTCGGTCACTTTTTCAACTTTCCATCTATTAAATCTTCTGCCCTTGTTGTTTAACTTTGGATAGTAAAACATTTTTTTCTGCAAGTAAATACCTTATACAGCCCACTTCCTGTTTCTTGTCTGGTAAAAAGTCTAGGCTTAGGACATCATTCACAGCTGTCTCTCTCACTCTCGTGAGAGTTTGCCAGGAAGGGAGGGGAGATGAGTCATAAGAAGGTCAATGAGTGCTACAGGGCTGCAGAACTGGAGGTGTGCCTCTGTGTATCAGTGTATATCCAGGAAGTGAACAGGCAGCAGCTTTAGCTGCCCACAGTTAAAATGGATGCAGTCAGACTCAGTGGAGGGAGATTTCTGCAGCATATTTGGCAAGTACAAAATCACAGTATATATAAAATAATATGCAAAGTGGTTGGAGGGAAGCTTCAGAATGGCAAATATGTTTTTATTACAAATTATGTGAGTAGACTGCAGTTCCTCTTTAAGCTAGATGTAAAGTTTTCAATCATTTCAAAAGTTTAGTGTCCCAAAATGGCCAGCATATGTAAAAGATAAATATTTTTGTGAAGATATGTATTAAAACTTATCAACTTTTCCTTTATTTCATAAATTGCATATAAAAAAATTTGCATAGATAATATTAAAGTGATAGTTTGAGAATTATAACAAAATCATGTGTGCTATTTTCAGTTGTTTTTTGCTGTCTGTGTGCCATAAACACTGTGTTCATTTTTATTTGTTTAGGACCTAAAGAACAAACGAAACCCTCGCTTGGTGCCATATGCTTTACTAGATGAACGGACTAAAAAGTCTAATAGAGACAGCTTGCGTGAAGCTGTGAGAACATTTATTGGCTATGGCTATAATATCGAACCGCCAGACCAAGAAATCAGTAAGAATACATCCTGCTCTTTTGCTGCCAAAAAACAAGGATCATGTATGATCCTGCAATGATTACATAAAATATAACAATACAAATAATTAAATTACTGCCCACCATTTATTGAATTTTATTTATTTTTATAGAACTGATAAACTGCAATATAATAAAGATTTGCTTTTGTGTTTAATACTGCTTTAATAAAGTATTAAAATGAAAATTTAGATTGTAGAAAGGATAATTAAATACCCCACAATTATTAGAATCTGTGAACTATTGGATAACATAGCAGCCATGTCAGCCAGTGAATCTGGAGCCTATAATTCAGATATTTGTTCACTGTTGAAATCATCTGATATTACGTGATATAGCGGTATTATAAATATTTTATTGTTTTTATTTATTCCTTAATATAAATATCTGCTGCCAAACTCTGCCACTCTAATTAATTGCTACCTGTTTTTATATTCTACACACTTTATCGCTGGGATTAATGGGCACACTTTGTCAAGGTTTGTACTTACTTTTTTTTTCCTGTATATATTTTTGTAGCTGACCAAATGACGTCGCGAATCAGCATTGATAAGATTCGCTTCTTTAGGGTGGAGCAGACATATGCTGTCAAATCTGGGAAGTGGTATTTTGAGTTTGAAGTGGTGACTGGAGGCGATATGCGAGTAGGTTGGGCTCGACCCACTTGCAGGCCAGATCTTGAACTTGGAGCAGATGATCGGGCATTTGTATTTGAAGGAAGCAGAGTGAGTATTTTTCTTTTTGCTACACACCCTGCAAAGAGTTCAATGTTCTGAAATATCAACTCGCCTTTGGACTAGCATGTAATGGATATTGGATAGCACTGGACATTCAGTGACTTGTGGGCTCTTAGAAATTTAAACTACAAAAAATATGATTTAGGAAGTTGACAGGCTTGGTAGACAAGACTAATCATAAAGAAATTAAGAACATTTTTTTTTACACTGTTACATTTTACGTTTCTTTCCATATAATACAATTTGTTTTGGACTAAAGCCTTCTGCAGCACATGCAACCTGTAATGTAATTACAAGAGTTTCAACCACAAGCAGGCCTTTTTCACTTTGAAGTTCTCAAGCCCTACTGTTGCTTCAGAACTATAGTCTTACTGTGGTATTTCAAATCAGCATAAGTAATCTGTAAATAAGCCTACAGTGAGGTTGTCATACTTTTGTGAGTTTATCTTAAAGTGAATCTGGAAATTTACTATGTTATGGAACAATTTAGAAATGCAAATTGTACCTAAGCAGTGCTCTAAAATGTGTACCTTTTGTCTTTAATTCCTCCAGAAAAATAGCACTGTACTACCTAGTATGTGAAAGTGCCTAGGCACTCCTCTGCCCACAGCGACAGCCTTATAGCTTTGTATCTGCAGTGTGAGATCGAAGGCACTGCTACCTTAGCCTTCTTGCATCAGGATATTTTAAGTGAGATTTAGTGATGTCACTACTGTGCTGCTCACAGTTCTTCTTGCTGGAGATTATAACATGAGGAAGCAAATCCCTGCCTCTATCAAGATGGCTGCCTCCGTACAGCAGACTATTCACAGTGCCTGTAGGACACGCTAGATTTAATCCAGCTTAAATTTAAGGATCTCTATAAAATGCTATTCTTATTATATCACAAATCACTCAAGCCCAGAAAAACGGGGTCCTTATTCCCCTAAACATATTGTCTGTTTCTGCTCTTATGTAACAAATTACTAGAGAGGTCTAAGTTTGTACTAGGTACTTCTAAATGCACACCCAGAAGCACAGCAGCACAGTGTAGAAAAGGCATGGTAAGTCAGTACACAGAGATCAGCTGCAGGGGGGCCACAGGGAAAACTAGTGACTATTCATTTGCCCCCTACCTGCCTTTTAAAAAGGCACTTACAAAGCATTATTATACAGTATCTCAATAACTTCCTTGAGCATAAAGCCCATGATGCAACTTATGGTAGCCCTGTTAATCCTTGTTCTAACTGTGTAGTAATGTGCACATATTAATAATGCATTCATCTTTATAGGGCCAGTGCTGGAACATGGGAAGCTCTTTTTTTGGTCGCAACTGGCAACCAGGAGATGTGGTGGGATCCATGATTAATTTGGATGATAAATCTATGATTTTCACATTGAATGGGGAACTTCTAATAACTAATCAAGGGTCTGAACTGGCATTTGCAGATTTTGAAATTGAAAATGGTGAGTGATACATTTCACAAAAGTAAACATAATTATAGTTGATTATATTTTTTATCAATTATTGAGCTAGAATCAAGAAAATAAAACATCCCAAAGCCTTACAATTCCAACATATGGTATACTGTACATAATGAGCTGGAACATCAATAGCAATGATATAGTCTAAATATTCCATATCATGTAAAAGGTTACAAATTGAAATGACAATAAAAAGAGGATTTTGAGTAGATTGTCATGGGTATAACATAGCATATGGCTTGCTTTGGAAGTAGAAGTAATGAGAGGATGTAGAAAGTAAGAAAGATGAAAAAAGGAAGCGGATGCTAGTCCACGTGAGCCTGGTGTGACTGGGCACTTGCTTAAGTGGTAGCGCTGTGTCAGTAAGACACCACACATTGCAGTGTCTTAAAACAGAACAAAAAAGGGGCTGCTTAATTTAGAAAGTGTTAGAGGCCATCCATTAGACATTCACTTAGCCTCAAAAGACCCAAACTGGTGGGTGAACCCTTCAAGTGCTTTTTAATCAGCACACAGCAAAACCACCATCAGTCAGCTCATCATGCACTGACAACACAGCTTTCCATCCTATAAGAGCTTCCAAACCTTTAAATGAAACAGGTATGCAGGCAGGTAACGGCCGACAAGGCTGCTGTCCCACCCAAACTTTTCTGCAGCCCAAACCCCAGGTCTGATTGAGTATTTTTACAACCAGACTCTTAGAGACTGGCCTATATTCCTCACTAGGCTTCCCTGGAGCTCACAACCACCCAATCCTCATTTTGGTTGACAAATATGTCCCACCCGCCATTTTGTGTGCCATTTTGGTCCAGACTCCATCATAGTGGATAGTTGTTTCCCCATACAGTGTTCTGAGGGAAATAGCTGCCCATATATTCAACCTATAGCTTTTTATTTCCCCCTGAAATACACCAATCAGTTTTAAATGAACAGATTTCTGCTGTCTTTTCAGGGTGAGTTTCCATTTCATTGGTGGTTGTGGAGGAATAACAGCACCTTCAGAACTGACACAAGACATAAGTCACATCATGTCTATAAAAGAACCTCGGGTTCATTGTTCATTTTCTCTGAGGCAATTAGGCTTAGTGCTGTTATATTGGCATATTTCAGAAGTGTTTTTAGCTGTTTCTTTCAACTACTGCATTCCATAAAAGCCTAGAGATTAATTACTACCCTGCTCTTTTCAGAACAATCACTTATTCTCTAATTAGCAAATGGATATGCTACATCATCCCTGGCAAGCAGTGCATTACTGATTCAAACCCTAGTATACACCGAATTATTGGCTTACAATAAATTAATTTTTGTTGGTGCCCAAATAATTCAGGCTTTTTGCAATGTAATTTTCCTCTAACAGTCTGCCTTGATATACTTTATATATTTAAGTAGCATGTGGACTTCAAATGATTCTGAAGCATTGCATACATGTTTATTAATAAACACTATTAATTGTCTTGATGTCCTCTGAGGTTAGCTAATCTGTGTAAAATCATATTGAAAGGAAAATAACTGTAAAAGTATTACGAGTGATTAGAGTAAGAGGTCAAGTCTATGCGTTATTGCTCAGCAAATATCCCTCTGCACAATGTGTGGCCATCAAAGTTCTTTTGTGACAGATTGATGAAGGTTTTTTTCTGAGAGTTCACCATCTGTAATATCACACAGATTGGGCTTCTTGTAATTATGTTTTGCAGGTTTTGTTCCGGTCTGCTCCTTGGGACTGTCTCAGATTGGTCGCATGAACCTAGGAAAAGATGCCAGTACCTTCAAATACTACACAATGTGTGGTCTTCAGGAGGGCTTTCAACCATATGCTGTAAATATGAACAGAGAGGTTGCCATGTGGTTCAGCAAACGCTTACCTACCTTTGTCAATGTGCCAAAAGATCATCCTAACATTGAGGTAATTGAGTATCCTTAAACTGTTTGTAATAATTACAACCAAATAGATCAATTGCTCAATTATTTAATTTTGAATTTTTAGGTGACAAGGAAAGATGGTACTGTAGAAATCCCTCCATGCTTAAAGGTTACACACAAAACCTTTGGAACCCAGAACAGCAATGAAGACATGATATACTGCAGGCTGAGTATGCCTGTTGAGTTCCATTCTGCCTTCATCAATGAAGAAAATTTCCAAAAGAGGTATAATGCTTTGTCTGCAGTACCCTTTTCTTTGTTATACAGTTTTTTATTTACAACAAATATCCTACAAAAATCCTACAAAAAGACAAATATAAAGTACTTGCTCAAAACTGTAATAAGTAATAGAATGTCGACACGTCTGTACAGACATTAAAGTGGATGTAAACACGATTCATGAAATTTGAGCTGGGCACATATATCTGCAGTGTTTTCTTATCTCTCTTTGAATGCCTGTGTCCCGTAGCTGTCTCCTTCTGTGTTCTTCTGTTATCAGCCTGACAAGTTCTCCGCCACATATGATAAAAGCAGCCGGAGTTTTGTGTTGGGGTAGGATGCTATAAATAGATTAGCAGAGCCCTGAACTATACAATGAATGGAGCTGAAAGTCTCTACCTATGAGGAGAGGGGTGTGTGCCTTTCCTCCAATCAGCTGTCTTGGCTGTATGCCCAGGCTCCACTGCAGTGTTGAAGAGGAAGAGAAAATCTGCTAACACAAAGAGCACTTTATAAAGGATATATACAGTTGAAGACAGCAGATATACATGTAAGACTTATGTAGGGAGATTTGTTTCATCTCTGTGTATCATCTGAGACTGCTCACTTCACTGGGTATATGTGAGCGCTTACATGCAATTTAACGCTCACAGACTGACTCATGACAATATGTTAATTCTTCTGACCAGCAGTGATATACAACATTTTTTTTTTTTTTTTTTTTTTTTTTTTTTTTTAGGGATAGGGATAACTATATAACTAAATATATTAAAACTATGGGCTTGTGTAATAAAGTAGCCCATACATTTTGAATGGGCTGTCGGCTCACCGGAATAGACTAAAAAAACATATTTGACCCTTTTAGCACAGCACACCATAAGGCACAACATGTATTTTGTGATGCACCGCAATGTGTTGCCTACAACTGTGATAGGGTGACAGGGCGATATTCTGTATGAATGGCACCACAATGGATCACACTGCAGTTTACATACTAACATGCCATAGGGTAATTTGAGATAAAACCCACGTTTTACCACAGATGATCCACATTGCGAACATGTGAATGGTCACCTAAATGCGTAAATAGGAGACTACTTATAGAAGAGAGCGGATATCATTGTCTGCATGATAGCACATTTTTCACATGGGTGCCAGCATTTTAAAGTAAATAAACTGAAGGCTACAGTGTGGATCCTGCAATGTCTAACAGTGTTCCCTCTGCCTAACCCAGCATTTTGGTTTAGACGAGTTTAGGAGAGTTTTATGTTTTTTCTGCCAGAAAGCTCCAGAAACGCAAACCAGAAGGTTTTTTTTCCTGCCTCTAAACGTTGAGATTAAATATGCCTGAAGTCCCAATGTGCATGGACACATAGGATAACATTGAGCTGCTTCTACAGGCAGAACAAAAAAACTCCTGTTGTAGCAGTGATTTTTAAAGTGGTTGTAAAGGTTTTTTTTTTTGTTTTAAATAACAAACATGTCTCTACTTACCTGCTCTGTGCAATGGCTCCTGCTATCAATCTATCCAATGAGGATGGAGGCAGCGGCTGGAGTTGCTGGGCTTGTGCACATCGCTGGAATGGATAGGCTCAGGTAAGAAAAGGGGGGGGGTGCACTGGGGGCTGCTGCAGCAGAGAAGGTTTTTTCACCTTAATACATAGAATTCATTAAGGTGAAAAACCTGGAGACTTTACAACCCCTTTAAGCCAGTGTGCATGGAGTATTTCACCAAATATTTCATTTTTGTTGCAAAGGATGCTTAAAACCTGGCTTATATCTTAGTGCAGTTCTTCACGCAAGCAGGAAATTACAGGGGCATTCTGTACACCAACTGTGTAGAGAAAGCATCCAGGTTGCCATTCTGAATTGGATTTTACTGAAAATTTCAGTGCCTACAGTTTGAAAAGTAAATTTTTATAAACATTAAATTACAATATGGCTTCTTTAGAAATTGTATATGCTTTGTATAATTATTGTTTTTATGTGCTATATTTTTCCCAAAAAGTGGAGTTATCCATTAAAGTTTATGCATGGCCAAACCATATTGGCCTAAAGTTATGAAGACTTTTTTTTTTTTTGGATATTTATTATAGCAAAAAGTAAAAAATATTGTGTTTTTTTCCAAAAATTGTGCTCTTTTTTTGTTTATGGTGCAACAAATAAAAACTGCAGAGGTAAACAAATACCACCAACAGAAAGCTCTATTTGTGGGAAAAAAAGGACATAAATTTTGTTTGTGTGCAACATCGCATAACCGCGCAATTGTCAGTTAAAGAGCTGCAGTGCCGTATCGCAAATAATGGCCTGGTCATTCTGGGGCTGAAGTGGTTAAACAAAAAAGAACTAAAATTCCTGCTTCCTTCTCAATATAACACCCCTTTACTTCTGCCACCTACCAAAGGTGCATAAATCCTTAGAAAAACCCCTAGGTAGACCCATTGTGTCAGGAACTAACAGTTTCCTCAGTGGCTTATCTCAATATATTGACCACTTTCTGAAACCTATTGTTTTTCAATTACCATCATTCATCTGTGATTCTAGCCATGTCATTGAGGTCCTTCGCAATTATAGATGGGTAAGTCATTATCTATGGGCCTCCCTTCACGTTTGCTCTCTTTACATGTCAATTTCTTAATGAGGTGGGACTAAGTGCCCAGCGTTACTTTCTGTGTAATGACCAGAATCTTAATTCCCATCAAACACAATTCTTGGTAGAAGGAACTAAATTCTGCCTAGAATATAATTATTTCTCCTTCCTAGGCAGATTTTATCTAAAGGCAAGAAGTACCATGATGGGCGCCAACTTCACCCCCTGCTACTCTAACATCACCATGGGCTGCTGGGAGGAGTCACTGGAGCAACAACCTGTATGCCCAACACCTTCTATGGGCATTACATAAATTATGTCTTGGTGATTTGGGACGGTAGCAGGGAGACTTTTTGGCCTTTGTGGAACATTGCAATAACAATGGGTTAGGTCTGACTTTTACACATGTAATGGACCCCACAAGTTTAACCACTTCCTTCCCACCCACAGGAGGGATCTCCCATCCTGGGTGGGCATCATATGACGTCCTGGGCTTCCTGGCCATCTAGGGGGCGTGCGCCTGCCGTGTCACTCGGGAGCCGATGCACGTGCCCGGCAGCTGCAATGGCCACCAGGCTCCCATGATTGCCGGTAACAGAGCCAGAACATGGATCTGTGTGTGTAAAAACACAGATACACGTCCTGTCAGGGGAGAGGAGACCAATCGTGTGTTCCCAGAAGGGGGGAACACCAATCAGTCTCCTCCTCTTGTGAGTCTCCTCCCCCTACAGTTAGAATCATTCCGCCTAGTGTTAACCCCTTCCCTGCCAGTGACATTTATACAGTTATCAGTGCATTTTTTATAGCACTGATCACTGTATAAATGTGAATGGTCCCAAAATAGTTTCAAAAGTGTCTGCCGCAATGTCACAGTCATGATAAAAATCGCAGATCGCCGCCATTACTAGTAAAAAATATAAAATAAAATAAAAATGCCAGAATGCTATCCCCTATTTTGTAGACGCTAGAACTTTTGCCCAAACCAATCAATATACTCTTATTGCGATTTTTTTATAACCAGAAATATGTAGAAAAATACATATCGGCCTAAACTGAGAAAAAAGATTATTGTTTTTTTTTTTTTTTTTTTTAATTGGGATATTATTATAGCAAAAAATATTGTGTTTTTTTTTTTAAACTTGTCACTCGTCTTCTGTTTATAGCGCAAGAAATAAAAACCGCAGAGGTGATCAAATACCACCAAAAGAAATCTCTATTTGTGGGGAAAAAATAATTTTGGTACAGTGTTGTATGACCACGCAATTGTCATTCAAAGTGAGACAGCGCTGAAAACTGAAAATTGGCCTAGGCAAGCAGGGGGTTAAAATGCCCTGTTTTGAAGTGGTTAATATTCTTGGATCTAGAATTATCACATGATGATGATCGAATCACTACAAAAAACTATTGTAAACCAACAGCTGGTAAATTATACTTGCACTATGGAAGTTGCCACCATCCCTCATGGAAAAATAATATATTGAAAGGTCAGTTCGGATCAAACGAGAAATTGTGCTAGGGTCCAACGCTATGTTTCACAAAGTGGTGATCTCCAAATACTGCAGCTGCTGACTTTTAATATATGGACACTTACCTGTCCAGGGAGCCCGCTAAGTCAGCACCCAAGCCGAACGTTGGATCGGCTGTCGGGTGCAGCCGCTGCCATTGACGGTAAGGGAACCTGGCAGTGAAGCCTTTACCCTACTGCGCACGTCGAAGCGTGCTAATTAGCCCAGCGGGTTCACCGCAGTGCCATCTTCGGAAGTGTCAAAAACAGGCCCCCATTCCCCCTCCCCCTAAAAGGTGCCAAATGAGGCCCCGCTTTAAGACGTGAAATTTATTACCACTTATAATAATGACTATAGAACCATATGTAACATTGTCAAATGACACTGGCACATTCTTCAATCTGATCCTAAGTTAGGCCCCCACCTACCTGAAACTCCAAAGAGCCAGTACACTAAAGAACCATATTGCAGCAAGTAAAATAAAGGGTCCCTCTGTTAACAAACATATAGACATCAGAACATATTTTGATGATAGAGTTTAAATGTAAGAAGTGAGGGTGCCTGACGTGATGATTTGTATATTGTAGGCAATCCTCTTTTGATGACAGTCATGGTAATACTTTTGACATTAGACAATTTATCCCCTGCTCCACAGAATTTGTGGTTTATGTTTTAAAATGCACTGGTTGCACTACACGCACTCTACGAAAAAAGGTCGGTGAACATAGGAGGTTAATACAAAATGGCAAGGATAAATGCAGCATTCCATGCCATTTTGCCTCCCACCACAAAAAAGACCCAAACGCTCTTTCTGTACCGCCCATTGAATGTATACCAGAAGGTTCCCTTACTGCCAATGAGCATTTTACGCTACTATGCAAAAGAGAAACCTTATGGATCTACAGGCTGGGGAGTTTAACCCTACAGGGCCTAAATGAGGAGTTAGAGATCCATATCATTATGGACTGGTAGTGAATGAATTAGCTTAACTGTTTGACTTTGTTCTTTCTCTTTTTTGTATATGGAAGAATTTTTAGGTTTCCTATTTATCTATCTATCTATATATATATATATATATATATATATATATATATATATATATATATATATATATATATATATATATATATATATATTGTTTCTCTAACTATAGTGACATTGATGGTCTCTTGTAATTTTTTATTTACATTTTTTATTTAAACTTTAATATTATTTTCATTTATTTTTATTATTTTTTATTTTATTTGTTTCATTTTATTCATACATATTTGTTTACTCACATCCCCCTGTTCCCTTTAAATAGCATGTAATGCTGGATATTATTATATTATGACCTGAGGAAAGAGCTTGGCCCCGAAACATGATGGAATTTCTGGCACTAATCACTCCACTTATGGGCCTATGCTTTATTGTAGGCGGAATTCGTCCATAGCTTTGAACGAGGCCGATTTGTCACTTCCGGTTTGCAGGCACTCCAGTGTAGGTTCTGCCCCAGCAGCATGTGACATCTTCCAGCCCTATGGCCGCATACACCTCCTCTGTGTCCCCAAGCTGGTTCCTTCTTCCCTCTGGCAGCCACTGGAGGTATTGGCAAGGCCTTCCACACCAGCTCCGTTTTTTTCCGTTTGGAACATGATCTGTTAGTCATCCAACACCTGCCTTCTCTCAACAGGGCATGCAAGTATTTCCTATATCTGGACCCAGCTTATTTTTATGTTGGACTGCTCTTATTAATAAATTGTGGATTTCTTATTTACTTACGCTCCCACTGGTTTTAATACACAACAAAGGTGCTCCATGGTTTAGTCTTTTTGGCTCTCTCTCTTCTGGTCCTTGAGCATGTGAACAGCCTGGTTTGTGGACCCCACAAGTTATCGGTAATCCATCACTTTTTACGCCCACCTTGAAGTTTTTTTTTTTTATGTTTTAGAATGAACATTATATATAGCAGCAGCTTTTGTGGTGGGTATTCAGTCCAGAATTATAGCTACACTCAAAAAAATTGGGTTTTTAATAAAACATAACCTTGCAAAATCTGTCACAAATTTAGTTTGAAATGATAAGTTAGGCAGTAGCAAAGTCTCAAAACATCTGCTTTTGCTCTGGTAAAGTGAAAAAACAGTTGTACATGTTTACTAAGTGTGTAAAGCTGGCCATATACTAATAGATTTTTGAATGATCATTAGAACTAACATTCAAACTAATATTTTACGAAAAATCTCATGGTTCATTATTTTGTTTTCTTTTAACTTTCAGTTTTAAAATGAATATCATTTTCCAAATGAAAACCAAATTTGTTGGAAAAAAAAACTTTCCATCATGGTCCTTCGAATTTTCTCATCACTGCATTCAAAAACAAAAGATTTGGCCTCACTAACCATTCCAAAACAAACAAATGTAATGAAGCAAATGTTTTCCAATTAACTTCTTCTAGTGTATGCCCAGCTTTAGCTAACACCAACTTCTAGTCAACAGTGGAAATCATAAATAATCTATAGCAGTTAGAAGTTTTGTAAAAATATACTTACAGTACTGCAACCTTCTTTGCTACCTATTGTGAAGTACAGTACAGTTACAGACGTTGCGCTTTCATGATACCTTAAAGTGATACTAAAGTCTTGGGGGTTTTTTTGTTAAAAAATAACAAACATGTCTATATTTACCTGCTCTATGCAGTGGTTTTGCACAGAGCAGCCCGGATCCTCTTCTTCATGGGTCCCTCTTTGGTGCTCCTGGCCCCTCCCTCCTGTTGAGTGCCCCCAAAGCAAACAGCTTGCTATGGGAGCAACCGAGCCAAGCTACAGCTCCCTGTGTCCATTCAGACATGGAGCAGCGGCCCCGCCCGCCCCTGCCCCTTTTCTCTCCTCATTGGCTCACTGACTTTGACCGCAGCGGGAGCCAATGGCTGTCTCAGCCAATGAGGAGGGAAATCCCGGACAGCTCTCATGCAACATCACTGGATCTAGATGGACCTCAGGTAAGTATCAGGGGGGCTGAGGGGAGCTGATGCACACAGAAGGCTTTTTAGCTTAATGCATAGAATAATTAAGGTGCATTAAGATAAAAAAGCCTTCTGCCTTTACAACCACTTTAAATATATAGCTTGATATCTGTAAGCTTACCAAATCTCTTTGCCTGTTCAATGTCTTTGGCTTTCTTTTCAGAAACCTATATTTACTATTATAAATAAAGAATGACATATTTATATATATATATATATATATATATATATATATATATATATTTCCAATTCAGCTGTTTGTTATCCATTTTCTTTTTTAGAAACCAGCTGCAGGATGCATCTTCACATACTACCACGGTAAGAAAATGTTATGTCGCATTTTTAATAATTCTTGTCAAATGAAGTGAAATTTAGATGTTTAGATTGTGTTTTTATTGTGGAAAAAAAGCTTTGAATCCTAGTTTTGAATCAGATTCTTTATTTTACTTTGATTATAATATTTGCATGTTGAGTTGTATATTATTACCTTTAACAGATACATTTAGCTGTGTCTTTATTCCTTCCTTTCAGTTGTATTATTATTCTGTACGAATATTTGCTGGTCAAGATCCCTCTTCTGTATGGGTAGGATGGGTGACTCCAGACTACCACTTCTATAGTGAGAATTTTGACTTAAGCAAGAACTGCACTGTGACTGTCACTTTAGGAGATGAAAGAGGCAGAGTGCATGAAAGGTATGGCTTTGTCATTTTTCCGTTCTCACACACTGTAAAGATGTTTGTGGCTCTGTCGTTTTTAGAACTTAGAGGTATTAGGTTCTACAGCAGTAAAGTTTCTTGAAGTTTCCCTATCAAAGATGTAAAGGTTTGGCTCTCATCTGCTGCCTGTGATTTAATGTCTAAATCCTTACAAAAAGAAAATAAAGCACAATTTAACACAATAGACAAATTTCACAAAACTAACATGTCAAGAATTTTATTTTCAAAAAAGTGATAATAGTTTTACAGTTAATCAAATTATCAGTCTTATGGCTAAAATAAAGATTATTATTTCTGTGTTAAATATTTGTAAATTTAGACTATATTGATAAAAGTTCTTATTGTTCTTCTAACGCTTTGATTCTACAGTTCTGATATCTAACCTGCCTAATTGTGTTTTTATTTTTTTGTGAAACATCTAGTGTAAAACGTAGCAATTGTTACATGGTGTGGGGAGGGGACCTCTCCACGGGCTCTCAGAGGTCAGGCCGCAGCAATGTAGATATAGACATCGGGTGCCTTGTTGATCTGGCCACAGGGCTGCTTTCATTTACAGCTAATGGAAAAGACCTCGGAACCTGCTACCAGGTATGTTTATATATTTAATATTTACTCTTATATCTATGTTACTTATAGATTACTTATAAATTATTTGTTTATTTTCTGCATGTGAATAAAGGGCTCGTAGGGTGTTGGTTTACATATATAATTAGTTAATCAATAAAATTAGTTTTTTAAATACTTTGTAGTTGTCAAAGTGCTTGTAGCCAAAATCATTGCTTAGAAATGTTGTATGCGATAATGCTATTACCCATTCAAGATTTTGGCAACCAGTTATTCCAATTTACTATATGGTTCAAATTAACAAATGTAAAATTCAAAGGCTATTGTTAAAGCACAATAATTTACCAATTTTTGAGAGATTGTCATTTTTAAATATATGTTAATTATTATGTTTAAATTGTCATATAATCAATATCAATATAGTCTTACACTATAGGTATTCCAGTTATAACTTGAGGTGTCTTGCTGAGCTTGAATAATGCTTTAGAGAGAATTGCTTGGTAACATCCTGATTTTTACCATTAAATACATTTTTCACATATTAGGTTGAACCAAACACCAAGCTGTTTCCAGCTGTCTTTCTGCAGCCAACTAGCACTAATCTCTTTCAGTTTGAACTTGGAAAATTAAAGGTATTGTATTTTTTGTTTTTGCTTAACTTCATAATGTTACTGCTAAAGATAAAAGATAAACTTTGTATTATGTAAAAAAGATAAGCATACATTGTTAGGTTATTATTGTACATAAAAGATACATTGCTATAAAAGTACAAATTTTATGCTGGTTATCTAATGTTTACCTAAAAAAAATCACATTATACAGTGATCTGTTTTTTATTATACTAAGCTTAACAGACTTAAATTAAGAGAGAGAAATAATAAAGTAAACTCATAGTGGAACAGTAAGGACAATGAGGGTAATTGAAGCTGAAGCTGAATAGTGCAAAATCTGGTGCAGCACTGCATAGAAACCAATCAGCTTCTAGGTTTTCTTGTCAAAGCTTAATTGAACAAGCTGAAGTTAGACGCTGATTGGCTACCATGCACAGCTGCACCAAATTCTGAGTGCACCAGTTTTAGTAAATCTCCACCAAAGTCTGTATAATGATGTTTTTTAGAATGTAACTTGCTAATTTTACATTAATTGTATTTATATTCTGTGTTTAATTTTGGGTCAAACAGAACACCATGCCCCTATCTGCTGCAATATTTAAGAGTGAAGAGAAGAATCCTGTTTCACAGTGTCCACCACGTTTGGATGTGCAGACTATAACCCCAGTGTTATGGAGTCGCATGCCAAATGTTTTCTTGAAAGTGGAGACAGAACGTGTCAGCGAACGTCACGGCTGGGTGGTGCAATGCCTAGAACCCCTGCAGATGTTGGCCTTGCATATACCTGAAGAGAATAGGTATATCCCTGCTTTACTTTCCATATTGTCACATTAAACAATAAAGAATTATAAATGGATGTAAGATATGGGTAATATTGTGTAGTATATAATATTGTATAGAGTATAGCAATAGACCACAACCAATGGCCAGTGAGCCACAATAGCGTTTATTAGCGTTTTTAGCATTTTCCTGCGTTAGCGTTTTAAAGCATGTTTTTAAAGTTTTTTTTTTTTTCAATGGATCAAAAACTTTAAACGCTGGTGAGCCATGTTTTTGAGCATTTATCTAGGTTTATCAGCGTTTATGCACGTTTAATGTTTGTAAGCATTTTTAGTGGTCAGAAAAACAGCCCCTGAATGCGATTTTAGGGCGTTCAGACAACAGCCTATAAACTCCACTGCTGATAAATGTCCAAAAACATGGACACATAGGATAACATAGAGGGGAGCTTAAGGGCTGTTAAAAAAAAAAAAAAAAACTCCCAAAAACTGTCTTTCTTGAGCTTCAGTGTGCATAGAGCCTAGTTGTATGCTTTCAAGAAGCAACAAGTTCACTATAATAGAAAATTTCATTTATATACAGTAAATGCATTTGTGTTTATAATTATTTCTTCTTATTTTACTTAGACCCCTTTACCACTGGGGTGCTTTTCAGGCATTTTAGCGCTAAAGATAGCACCTGTAAAGTGCCTAAAAAGCGCCTCTCAAGCCACCCCAGTGTGAAAGCCCAAGTGCTTTCACACTGGGGCGGTGCGCTTACAGGAGGGGAAAAAAATTCCTGCACGCAGCTTCTTTGGGCAGTGCGGGAGCGGTGTATACACAGCTCTCAAAACACCCAGCCCATTGAAATGGGCAGGGACGCTATTAACCCTTTCTTCGGTGGGTAGCCGGTTAAAAGTGCCCCATTAGTGGCCAAACAGCAGTAAAGCGTCAATAAAACTAGCGGTGCTTTATCGCTAATGCCCGCACCGCCCCAGTGTGAAAGGGGTCTAACAAGCTAAGGCTTGTGATTTTTTTGCTGTACAGTGTTTGTGCAAAGTCTACATTATAGTATTTTTTTTTCATGACAGCTTGAGACAGTTTTTAGAACTAACCTATAGGAGTGTTTTTCAGCGCCATGTCTAAAGTGCCACTAGCAGGACATGTTCATGGTATTCTTGAGATTAAGCAGTATGTTATTTACGGAGTAAATAAGGAAGTAGTGTCCAACTTAAAAAGGGCCCAAGGACCACATTAGAATCTACGAGTCAATGGAAGGGCTGCATCGAAATCAACAATTTATTTTTAGTATTACATTTGTTTCTAAATTCCATTTAAAAAATATGAGGCTACAGACAAAATATGAAAGATATGCACAATCTACCCTTGAAAGGAAACTCATTGGGGGAAATTATGAAAACTGGAGTAGACAGAAGCTGGAGTAGCTGTGCAATGTGCATGGAAGCCAATAGATAGATGATGATTGGTTGTTATGCACAGCTGTTTCAGATTCTGAATGCTCCAGTTTTTATACATTCCCTTCAGTTATAGAAGAACTTTACCCATACCAGCTTGATAGCAATTAATGTTTTTTTAACAAAAGAACACACATTTCACATTAGTAATAATGCTACCAAAATGAGTGTGTTGTAAATTGCCTCCAGCATTGTTCCTGTTCCTTCTTGCCAGAGGCCCCAGTTTATTGTAGCCCAGAGGATTCCCTTCTTTACCGAGTACTCTCCCCTTCTCCTTAGACTCAGAAACTATATGTCCCTTTCTGCAATTAAAATGTGTGCATTTCCTGCCTCAATTGTATGTCTTGCTTCAGCTAGAGAGGAAGGCTGCAGAAGCTTTACAGGACTGAAGTTCATAGTGCTGTCCCTGTTGAAAGAAAGGAGAAAATAACAGGGCAATAAGATAAGACACAATCCATGTAAGTTAACTCGTTTGTGTCTTGCTGACAGCAGTGTTCATCCTGTCAACTCTCTTGCTTCTATCTTCTTGTTCCCTATCATTCTCTTCCTCAGCAAAGTGTGTCATTCCTGTTGCCCCACTCAGCAGCAGTAAATCTTGAGGCTTTCAGCAGATTGGCCTCTAGTGACTCACTGTATATCAACACAGGGCAGAGAATACAAGACAAATGAGGCTGTACAAAGCAGGGTAAGACAGGGCCTTACTGGATTTTGCATAGTATAGGCAGTTATTTTAAATGTTTCTTATAGCTATACCTGAAAAAGGGGGCCAACATGAAGCCATCTATCAGGACTTAATTTTCTTAATAAAGTTTTAAGTGCATTTTCAGTTACTCAGTCTTTAGTTCATTGTTCTAAAACAATGGATGCATTTAATCACTTTTAATTCAGCTTTCTTTCCTTCTTTAGATGTTATTTCACTGGTCATTGCACCAAAAATATACTAAACAAATAATAAGATTCCTGTGGGCACATCCATTTTCAAGATATAAATGTTTTACTTTGTACTATTTTCCACTTTTCATTCTAATTATTTATTTTTACTTATTTGTTTATTTTTACTATTTATCAGGTGTATTGACATCCTGGAACTGTCTGAGCAAGAAGATCTCATGAAATTTCATTACCACACTCTTAAACTATACTGTGCTGTATGTGCACTGGGTAACAACCGTGTTGCACATGCCTTGTGCAGTCATGTGGATCAGTCCCAGCTACTCTATACTATTGATAACCAGTACCTGCCTGGCCTCTTGCGTTCTGGTTTTTTCAACCTTCTTATCAGCATTTACCTGGAGTCTGCCAAGGAGGGCAAACTTATGATGAACAATGAATTTATCATACCTATCACTGATGAGACACGGCAAATTCGACTGTTCCCTGATGAGTCAAAGAGGCATGGCTTACCGGGTGTTGGTCGTAGTACTTGTCTGAAGTCAGACCTTCATTTTACAGCACCTTGTTTTGTGCTGACCGGAGAGGAGAGGCAACAGCATGGACCGGAAATTCCAGTGGATATTCTTAAGTCCAAAGCTATTAGCATGCTTACAGAGGCTGTGCAGAGCAGTGGGGATCACATCAGAGACCCTGTTGGGGGAAAAGCAGAGTTCCAGTTTGTGCCAGTACTCAAGCTTATTGCCACTCTTCTTATTATGGGAGTATTTGAGGATGAGGATGTGCGTCAGATTCTACTGCTCATTGACCCAAATGTATTTGGTGACCACAAGGAAGAGGAAGCAGAGGAGAATGGAGAGAAGGAAGATGTTGCTCAGGTTGAAGAGAAAGCTGTAGAGGCTGGTGAGAAACCAACAAGAGATGCCAAGGCTCCTGCCAAGGGTTTACTGCAGACTCGACTTCCAGAGTCTGTGAAACTCCAGGTGAATTTTTTAAACAAATAGTTCATTTAGGACAGCATTTTACAGTTTAGTTCTTTGGGGGGTCAACCCACATTCCTAATTGTTAAACTGGTTTTAAAATCTGTGTGTTTTTTTACCTTTAGGCCCCTTTCCCACGGGCAGACCCTATGTCTGTATTTCATCCATTCGTTATCGGATGAAATACGGACATACATGCATCCCTATGGGATAGCGGGTGTCAGCGGATGAACATCCGCTGACACCCGATATCGTCCGTCTCCGCTGTGGTCTGATTCTGCAGACAGAGGAAAACCCTATTTTTCCATCCGTCTGCAGAGCGGATCAGATGAACACAGACAAATGGTCCGTGTTCATCTGATCCCCCATAGAGGAGAGCGGAGATCTGACAGGGCGGTCTCTGCACAGTGTGCAGGGACCGCCCTGTCATCCGCCGTCTCAGCGGGGATCAGCTGAGCGATCCCCGCTGAGTAGCAGATCTTTACGGGGCGGATCATTACGGATCCGCCCCGTGTGAAAGAGCCCTAAGGCTTTCCCAGCATTAAAGTAAAAACACCCCACTAACTTTTTCACATTCCCTTACCTTAAGCACTTACCTGTCAGTCAAATGGTGTCAGGGGGGCGGGGCAACCCTCACTGTCTGGTCAGAGGACAGAGGCAGTGCGGCTTGAGAGCCAGCCCGCACGTGTGCCCCCATAGAAAGCAGCTTGTTATGGAGGATCACAGAAAGAAACAGTGGGGGACCTCAGAACAGTAGTATCAGGGATGCCCTGTGCAAAAACATTGCACAGAGCAGGTTAGTATAACATGTAGAATATGGCAATAATATGAACAAGCAATCCTTTTAGCTCAGTCTCTGTACTATTGCAGCAGCGCTTTTGTCCTTATTATCACCCAGGACTATATGGTAAAAACACAGTCTGGTCTTAAAGAGATATTTCCACGTAGTGTTTTCTTGTGTAAAAATAGTGACAGCTTCCACCGTATATTTCAACCAATTCTTCACCACGTGCGGAATAAACTCCCCTTTGGGGATACACTCACCAGACCAATGGTCAAAACAAGCCTTTCAATATATCACCATGCATTAGCGTTCCTCCCACGTTCTATCTCCTCTGCAGCAATCGGCAGGATCATGCACAGATTTCTCCTCACAAAAACAAAGGGTGTTATTGTGTGATACTGTTTTGAAAGCGTTTATTTAGATGAAAAAAACCTCCCCCCCTAATACAAAATGCGTACCATCAATAAGTTAGTCATATGCATTAAAATAGTGTGTGTCACTATGCCTGTATCTGTGCGGTTTCCTCCGGAACTGATTCTTCCCTGCTGCATAGAACAGCAATTCGATATCCTGTTTGTTCTGGAGCGCACGTCTGAGGCGCACACATGTCACTTCCGGTCTGTAGATCACCGCCCTGACGTTTCGTCGTTATCGGACTTCCTCTGAGGGCGTGATGAAATGTCAGGGCGGTGATCTACAGACCGGAAGTGACGTGTGTGCGCCTCAGACGTGCGCTCCAGAACAAACAGGATATCGAATTGCTGTTCTATGCAGCAGGGAAGAATCAGTTCCGGAGGAAACCGCACAGATACAGGCATAGTGACACACACTATTTTAATGCATATGACTAACTTATTGATGGTACACATTTTGTATTAGGGGGGGATAAATAAACGCTTTCAAAACAGTATCACACTATTGCAATACCCCTTTGTTTTTGTGAGGAGAAATCTGTGCATGATCCTGCCGATTGCTGCAGAGGAGATAGAACGTGGGAGGAACGCTAATGCATGGTGATATATTGAAAGGCTTGTTTTGACCATTGGTCTGGTGAGTGTATCCGCAAAGGGGACTTTATTCCGCACGTGGTGAAGAATTGGTTGAAATATATGGTGGAAGCTGTCACTATTTTTACACAAGAAAACACTATGTGGAAATATCTCTTTAAGACCAGACTGTGTTTTTACCATATAGTCCTGGGTGATAATAAGGACAAAAGCGCTGCTGCAATAGTACAGAGACTGAGCTAAAAGGATTGCTTGTTCATATTATTGCCATATTCTACATGATTACAGATTCTAAGCAGCTGCTAAACATCAGTGGTGGACTGAATCCATATATTTAGATTTTTATTTTATTTATATATTTATGTATTTATATATTTATATATATATTGCATTTTATCCATGATTTAAGAGGTTTTATCCAGTAAGCGCGGAGGGGTGGACCATAAGGGCGGTCTTTTTTTGGTTACACTCTATTTTACAGGTTAGTATAACATGTTTATTTTAAAACAAAAAAAAAATTCCAGACTTTACAATCACTTTATTGTATGTCTAAGCATCAGAAGCACAATATCATAAAGTGTGATTTTCTGCGATTAAGATGTTTATGAAACTTTAAATTTTTTTCTTGATAAAATGATTCAGTTTAAAATTACTTGTATTGGGCCTTGCTAACATGAGTTATTGGTATTGTATTTTAATGTCTAATTCTCCTAATTAAAAAAGGTGATTGCACTGTGTGATTGGTTAACTTTCTATCTGGTAACTTTTTTCTAGATGTGCGAACTTCTTCATTACTTCTGTGACTGTGAGCTGAAACACCGTGTGGAATCCATTGTCGCCTTTTCAGATAAATATGTTTCAAAGTTGCAATACAACCAGAAATTCCGATACAATGAGCTTATGCTGGCATTAAACATGTCAGCAGCTCTAACTGCCAAAAAGACTAGGGAATTTCGCTCTCCTCCACAGGAACAGGTAATACTATGGTTACAGTATATACCAGCTATGTTAAGCTCAAAAGGAGCCACTTCTCAGGGGCTGTATTTATTTTATTGAAAGTCATAATTACCTGATTTCAACAAATATATAATTTTTGGGAATAAACATAATCATTATAAAATGTTTAAAAATATTAAGTGATTGATTCTTTACATCTATTGCAATTGTTTATTCCTGGTAAAGGTATAAAAGCACAGTTCCTGAAGTATTGAACTACAAGATCATGCATAGAAGCCTAGTCTTAAGAAGTTGTAGAACAGCTTAAATAACTTGTGTATATAGCAATTATTTTTTTGGGGTTTTCAATAGAAAGAATTACAGCCCCTGTCAAGATTTATTTTGCTGTCTGTGTTCTTGCTGAATAGATTATCGCTCTCTTTTTGCCCTGGTGACCATTGCCATTGAAATGGTGATGGAAAACACAAATTTTACAGCTGTCACCTTTAGAAAAGGATAGGGTAAACTATCCAATGGGTACCCTTTCCAAGTTTCAAAGGAGAGTGTATCTAATTTTGCAAATGGTTTCAGTTTTATTCTGTTGAGTCTCCAGGACAGGAATTGAAGGAAAATCCTCCCAAATGGCACACAGAAAGCCAGAAAAGAAAAGAGAATTGTTTTTTATAGGGTTTTATATTGATTGAGTTTTAACCTTTCTATACTCAATCCAAAACTAGTCAAACGTCTTGGCTATATGGATATACATACAGTGTTGGAAGTTACAATTTAATACCTTAAGACCCCTTTCACACTGGAGGCGTTTTTCAGGCACTACAGCGCTAAAAATAGCGCCTGCATAGCGCCTGAAAAAAGCCTCAGCTGCAAACCCAGTGTGAAAGCCCGAGTGCTTTCACACTGGGGCGCTGCGCTGGCAGGGTGTCACAAAAAGTCCTGCCAGCAGCTTCTTTGCAGCAGTGTAGAAGCAGTGAATACACCACTCCTCCACCACCCCCTCCCATTGAAAACAATGCAGCGCTGCTATACCGCCAGCAAAGCGACACTACAGCGGCGTTTTATGGGCAGATTTAACCCCTTTTCGGTCGCTAGGGGGGGCTAAAACCGCCCCTCTAGCGGCCGAATGGCGGCGCTAAAATTACGGTAAAGCGACGCTAAAAATAGCGCTGCTTTACCGCTGACACCCAGGGCGGCTTAGTGTGAAAGGGGTCTAAATTGGCTCTACGCCACAAGGAAAGTGTAATCATAGCCACAAAAAAAAAAATAATTGACATAGGTTGTAAATATGCTACTGACAAGCAAATCTAAGCTTAAAGCGTTTGTTACCCCACCACTTCATATTCCTGATATGTGCCTGCTGTACCTTGTACTAGTATGATAAAGTATCCTGGTCTCTTTGTATTGCTTCCTTTATGTGAAATCTGTGGTGTTCCTGCCAGTCACCCTGCTTTCCTATTAAAAACTGACCAAACTAAGCAGGAGAACACGCCATGGTCAGTTCCCTGGCTATGCTGGGAACTCTGTGTACTCTCCTCCAATGATCAGACTTGTCCTGACATTCCCAGGCTGCACAGCCATTCACGGGGAAGCTCAGTGTGCTGCTGCTTCTCTTCCCTCCAGCTCTTATGCAGCTGAGAACAGAGGGAATATGATCACGTATAAAAAAAAAGGGGCCATCGTTCATATGCTACAATATTGGTCATGTTCTTTTCATGCTTCGGCATCCTCCATGTCGGACGGTCAATCAGACCTCATGATGTATACCATGATCACTGCTTATCTGAGCTGGTTTACCCTTTTCATACTTTTTATATACTTATTTTTAAATTGTATTTCATGCAAACTACTTATACAAATAAGGATTATACAGTGCCTTGAAAAAGTATTCATGCCCCTTAACATTTTCCACATTTTGTCATGTTACAACCAAAAACGTAAATGTATTTTATTGGGATTTTATGTGATAGACCAACACAAAGTGGCACATAATTGTGAAGTGGAAAGAAAATGATAAATGGTTTTCAAAATGTTTTACAAATAAATATGTGAAAAGTGGGGCGTGCAGCCCCCCTTAGTCAATACTTTGCAGAACCACCTTTTGCTGCAATTACAGCTGCAAGTCTTTTTGGGTATGTCTCTACCAGCTTTGCACATCTAAAGAGTGACATTTTTGTCCATTCTTCTTTGCAAAATAGCTCAAGCTCTGTCAGATTGGATGGAGGGCATTTATGAACAGCAATTTTCAAGTCTTGCCAATGATTCTCAATTGGATTTAGGTCTGGACTTTGACTGGACCATTCTAACACCTGAATATGCTTTGATCTACACCATTCCATTGTAGCTCTGGCTATATGTTTAGGGTCGTTGTCCTGCTGGAAGGTGAACCTCCGCCCCAGTCTCAAGTCTTTTGCAGACTCTAATGCCGCGTACACACGGTCGGAATTTCCGATGGAAACAGTCCGATGGGAGCTTTTCATCAGATTCTCCGATCGTGTGTATGCCCATCTGTCTTTTTCTGTCGGAATTTCCGACGAACTTTTGATTGAGGACCTGTTCTTAATTTTCCGATCGTGTGTATGCAATTCCGACACGCAAAATTCCGACGCATGCTCGGAAACAATTTGACGCATGCTCAGAAGCATTAAACTTCCCTTTTATAGTGCAGTCGAACGTGTTGTATGTTGTGGTGTTATTGACCGTCGGAATTTGGTGTGACAGTGTGTAGGCAAGACAGTTTAAGTGAAATTCCGTCGGAATTCCGACGGGAAAACCATCAGAGCTTTTTCCGACGAGAATTCCGACCGTGTGTATGCGGCATAACAGGTTTTCTTCTAAGATTGCCCTGTATTTGGCTCCATCCATCTTCCCATAAACTCTGACCAGCTTCCCTGTCCCTGCTGAAAAAAAGCATCCCCACAACACGATGCTGCCACCACCATGTTTCACGGTGCTGTGCAGTGTTAGTTTTCCACCACACATAGCGTTTTGCTTTTAGGCCAAAAAGTTCCATTCTGTTCTCATCTGATCCAAGCACCTTCTTCCACATGTTTGCTGTGTCCCCCACATGGCTTCTCGCAAACTGCAAATGGAACTTCTTATGGCTTTCTTTCAACAATGGCTTTCTTCTTGCCACTCTTCTATAAAGGCCAGATTTGTGAAGTGCACAACTAATAGTTTCTCCTACCTGAGCTGTGGATCTCTGCAGCTCCTCCAGAGTTACCATGGGCCTCTTGGCTGCTTCTATGATTAATGCTCTGCTTGCCTGGCCTGTCAGTTTAGGTGGATGACCATGTCTCGGTAGGTTTGCAGTTGTGCCATACTCTTTTCATTTTCGGATAATGGCTAGAACAGTGCTCCATGAGATGTTTAAAGCTTGGGATATTTTTTATAACATAATCCTGCTTTAAACTTCTCCACAACTTTATCCCTGACCTGTCTGGTGTTTTTCTTGGTCTTCATGATGCTGTTTGTTCACTAAGGTTCTCTAAAAACCTTAAGATTAAATTAGACACAGGTGTCTATTTACTAAGTAGGTTTACTAAGTAGGTGACTTCTAAAGGCAATTGATTCCACTAGATTTTAGTTAGGGGTATCAGAGTAAAAGGGGCTGAATACAAATGTATACCTCACTTTTCACATATTTATTTGTAAAAAATGTTGAAAAACATTTATCATTTTCCTTCCACTTCACAATTATGTGCAAATTTGTGTTGGTCTATCACATAAAATCCCAATAAAATACATTTAGGTTTTTGTTTGTAACATGACAAAATGTAGAAAATTTCAAGGGAATACTTTTTCAAGGCACCGTATATAAAAAAAAAGGGAAAAAAAATTTAATTTTTTTTTTATATCTATACAAAAATGTTTTGCCTTTTATTTCTATTTTAAACTGAATGGGTTGTTTTACAAGGTGATTGTTTATAATCACTTTAAAACTAACTACGGTTTCTTTTTTCTTGTTTAAATGAAAGATTAACATGCTTCTGAATTTCCAAATGCAAGAAGAGAGCCCTTGCCCAGAGGAAATACGGGATGAGCTGTATGAGTTCCATGAAGATCTTCTCATCCACTGTGGTAGGTTATATTTCAAATTTGTTATATAAGTAACTTTATACTGCTAAAGAACATTATTTATTATTTAATTTCAGACATTTAGCATTTGTAGGGTGTTTCCATCAGTATCCATATAAGCTTAATCTTTTTAGCGTAGTTTAACAAAAATCCAGGAAATATTGGTTGAGATTTACTGAAACTGGAAAAATCTGCAGCAGCTCTGCATAGAAATGAATCAGCTTCCAGATTTTATTGCCAAAGCTTAATTGAAAAGTTGAAGTTAGAAGCTGACTGCCTACCATGCACAACTGCGCCAGAGTGCTCCAGTTGTAATAAATTTCCCCCAGTGTTTCATTATTAGTGAAGAGTATTTAGTTTGCATTAGATGTCCTGTTAATGTTCATTAAAGCACCTGGTACTGGCTTTTTCAGTTAGTTTGCATACTAATATTTCTTGTTATAGGTATTCCTCTTGAGGAAGAAGAACGGGAGGAGGAAGAAACATCATGGACAGGTCGCCTTCGATCTCTAGTATATAAGATCAAGGGCCGGCCAAAGGCAGAAGAGCAAGCTCCTCAAGAGGAGGAGGAGAAGTCTCCTAGTAAGTAACTTGTGTAACAATCTTGTGTGGGAGCAAATAATGATCACTGTAGTCATTAGACATGTGCAAACTGAAATATTTCGTTTTGGAATCTCGTTTTCGTCTGAAAAATTAATTTATTTAGTTACTCCCGAAATTCATTTTTACTTATTTAGTTTTTCGTTAAAAATTGCATTCGTCCGAAAATCCAAATGACTTAAGGTCGAATCTGTCATTGAAGGCTTATGGTGTCTGTCGAAAGTTCAAAGAAGATTCGACGGAGCAGCTAAACTGTATAACTCTGTATAGTTCAGCTGCAATTCCACCCAATTCCAGCAGCAATCTTTCCTCTCTACGTCAAATCTTTCCTCTCTGCGTCGAATCTTTCCTTTCTACATCGAATCTTTTCTCTCTATGTAGAATAATCTTGGACTAATAGAGTTAAGGTTAGGCACATTCGACCACAGGTTTAATGGACACAGATTGTTATTGTCAGCGTCGAATCTCCTATCTATATCGAACTGTTGTCACAACGAAAATAAAGCATTTGTTTATGTCGGATCTTTTGTTTTTCGGATTCTGCACTTTCGTTATCGTTTGTTAAAACGATAACGAAAATACCTGAAATTCGGACGAAAATGCATTCGGACGAAAACGAATGCACATGTCTAGTAGTCATAACTGTTACATATGGACATAGTAAGAATGGAGAAAGTGATGCTGGAAAATGGCTATTACATTATCCTCAGAATGGGTTAATAGGAAAGCAAGTGTTTATTGTGGTCTAAGCCCCCTAACATAAATGTCCTAGTGGTTTAGAAAATTGTCAACGAGTAGCTGGAATCTGTGGGTTTGGAAGACATTCTTAACAATCTCTGTTAATATCCAAAGGTAAACTAACATAAAAATCATAGTGGCTTTTTAGGGTAAGAGTAAGCCTTCACAAACAAACCCTCTGTCACGTACATGGATGGAGTCTGAAGTGACAAGGTATGCCTCCCTTGTATCTCCAGCCCAGGCCCCACTGAGAGTAAGACAGAGGTTTCCAAAGGTCAGTAGGAACACAAGTAGGTGTAAGTTGCAGAGCTTGTGGCAGAAGTTGTAGACTCAGAGATTCGGGCAGAACATCAAGTCTGGAACTGTGATGATGCTGGGTAGATCCACCGAGATTAAAGGGGAACTCCACCAGGCTTGCAGTTTCAGGAAATGCGGCTTGCCAGAGCTTCCAGCAGACAGGAGCCAGGAGTGCACTGTGTTCAATTGAGCTTGGAAGAGAGGAAGCCAGCTCAGGTGCTTGGAGGAGGCATGGAGCCAGACAGGAAACAGGAGCGAAGTCAAAGGATCAGCCAGAGTCAGTAGCGAGCAGTTAGCGAAGTACCAGGGCATCAGACAGAAGCAACGTCAGGGATAAGCCAGAATCAGGAACCAGTAATCAGCAGTATAATCGGAATCCAAAGGGAAGGTCAGTGGTAAGCAATGTCAGCAACAGATGATTTTAACAGGATACAGGCAGGTCACAGGAAAACAGCTGAAGACCAGTCAGCATTGAGAAAGGGTCAGAGCGTCCTTTAAATAGGCCATCTGGCACCAAAGGGAACTGTGGACGTGCTCCCGCAAGTGTGCACATTTCTTTGCGCATTGGCGCATCTGTGATCAGCCCAGTTCCGTATGCATGCATGCATGCGCGAGTGCGCCCGATGCGCTCCAACAGTTCTCTTACACCCTCTCACAGATCGTGATTAGGAGTCAGCTTCAAGTGCTAATTACAAGCTTGTCTTATGGCATCTGATTTCAATAACGCTAGACATTCAGTGTGAAAAAATAACCACATGTTTTTAGCTATGGAAGAGGTGATACCACCTGTTGGTACCCCCTGAAGCCTCTGCAGGAGATGACTTGGATGCCTTGTGCTCCACATATATGTTTAGCTTTATAATTCAAATGCTCACAAACATGTTTTTTAACTCTAGGGTATGGGCTGACCTAAGCATATTACGATTGGATATTAGCACTGAAGACATTTCTGTAGGTGGCCATAAATCTTTGCTAACATAGATGCCAACTTAAAGATAATGTATCTTCTGTCCATCTCCCCACACTCAGACAGCTTTCTCTGAACTTTTCACCTGCAATGCCCCCCAGCTATGTTACAGTGATATTATTAACCTTTTAATATGACAGCTGATTGGGTTAACAGAATAGATAGGCATACATTTTAGATGTATATACATGGAATTTGCTGATAGTTCAGTGAAATTCAATAACAATTTTTTGGTTGTTTTTTCTAAATTGAATGTTCAATTAGAAAAATACAATACAGGACTGAAACAAAACACACACAAGTCCTTAGTTGCCAATTCAGTACTATTTTGAGGCCAAAAGACAGGAAGATAATTTATTACACTTCTCTGAATTTTTTGCTCTGTGTTACCCTATTACTTATCATTTATATGTGCATAACAACAGACCAGTATAAAGCCCCATACACACGGTCGGACAATCCGCGGACCAGGTCCGTCGGACCATGTCCGTCATACTTTGTCCGATGTTGGTTTTGCGTACACACGGTCGGACAAAGTTGTCGGAAAATCCGATCATTCTGAACGTGGTGACGTTTGTTGCCTACGACGGGACTACGTAGAGGCTAGTAGCCAATAGCTTTGGTCTTGTAATGTGATCTGAGCATGCGTAGCACTTTGTCCGGTCGGACAACCGTACACACGATCGGATTTGGTGTGATCGGACCGTGTTGACGGCAAATCTTTCCAGCAGGAGATAAGACTTTGTCCGTCGGTCAAACCGACGAACACTGTCCGATGGTGCATACACACGGTCTGATTTTTCAACAACCTTGTCCGATCGGACAGAATCCATGAAAAAGTCCGACCGTGTGTATGGGGCTTTAATGTGGCAGAACCTATTGTTAGAAAGGTTGAACACCTACATACTGGAATGCACCTGTACTACTGTATCTTACTTTTACCAACTAGGATGAATGCTGACTCTTCTGTGAGCAAAGCTGCAGCCATTTATAATGAACAGCTATTGTATAACCTAATCCTTTACTTAAACTTTAATTTGCTAATCGGATTGGCATACTGAATTTTATTTACTCCAATTTTTTATTGTCTGTATTCTTCCATCCAGTATAATAGACTGGCACTCTACCCGTTGGTTGGTAATTGATGGTAAAATAAACACATGCTGCAGTGTTACAGCCTGATTTTATCACCCTTATTTTATATCTAAAGAATAAGATTACTAGTAGAGTTGAGCAGACACCTGGATGTTCGGGTTTGGCGGGTTCGACCGAAATTCAGAAAAAAGTTTGAGTTCGGGACCGAACTTGACCCGAACATGACCCCGAACCCCGAATCCCTTTGAAGTCAATGGGGACCCGAACTTTTGAAGACTAAAATGGCTCTAAAAATGTAAAGGAAAGGGCTAGAGGGCTGCAAATGGCAACAAAACATTGTTAAGGGCATGGCAAGTGCTCTGCAAACAAATGTGGATAGGGAAATAACTTAAAATAACATAAAAAAAATAAAAAATAAAAATAATATGCTGGAGGCCCCCTTCTCAGCAGAAGAGGTACAGGAAGTCATTAAGAACCTCAGAAACTCAACGGCACGATGCCACACATATGGTGGGAATGCCCCAGAATACGCCCTTTCTGTAAAAAAAATTATTCAATTTAATGGATAAGCTAGTGGGAAAATAAAATTCTAAATAAAAAAAATAAAAAAATTATAATCTTGACCTAGGAGGACGAGGTCCATATGGAGTAGGAGGTTGAGGTGGCAGTGGATGTGGCGGTGTAGGTGGAATCGGCGGTGGAGGAGGACGAGGTAGCCAACACTGGTTTAAAAATACAACAATGGCTGGGTAAGGCTGGTGATGTGTCGAATTCTGTCCCCCATCGGATAGTGTCCACCCTGTACTGCGCTTGCTCAGTACGTAGGACAAGGGGAGTTCGAAATTCTCCAAAGACGATGCGCGGTGAGTCCAGGTTTAAGCCACATTATCCGAGGTTGAAGCTGAGCCAAGCGCCCGAAGCGTGGCGAGCCAAGCGTGGCGAGCCAAGCGAGCCCGTGAGGGGCCCTGTTACTATGTGCTACTGTATGTCCACTTGGATGGTGGGGCTTGAACCTGCACTCACTGCGCAGGCGCCGTTCATCTTCTGAGATTTTGTGAATCTCCTTGTCCTCCGTACTGCGCAAGCGCTGCGCCTGCGCAGTAAGTGGCCGCACACTATCCGATGGCCGGACAGTTTTTGTCAGAACACCGGTATACATGTATATTCTGCACAAGGTACGGACAAGTCCTGTGGGATCCATGCCTGGTTCATTTTTTTTTTTGCAAAATCTTTTTTATTGAATTTTTCATTAGCATACAAAATTGCCCACGCAGGGGCCAAACATTACCCACACAGGGGAAAAACTTCCGATATGGCAACGGGCCACATCAGTGCACACCATATACCCTAAACATTCTGCCTCTGAAGCAGCAACAGACCGCAACAGGGCAGATCAACAATAATACAACCTTACTTATCTATACCCCAATGTGGGAAGAGGTTAGTTCAGGAGATTCTGTGCTCAATATTATAATGACAGGATAATTTTGACATGAAAGTACTTGGGTCAATCTACTATCATACTATAACCATGACATTGATCTAGGGGTTAGCTACTGCATCAGTTGCTGTAGTAGTGTCATCCAACCAACAGTTCCACACCTTTTCAAATTTTTGTGGGCAACCCCTGCCCGAGTAGGTGGCTTTATACAGGGGTAAACTGGCGTTCACTAGGTTTTTCCAGAACCTGACAGAAGGGGGAGAGGATTGTTTCCAGTTCATTGTAATGGCCTTACGTGCATAGTACAACAATAGGGATATGAGTATTTTCCTAGCTCTGAAGATTGACATTTGCTCCACCAGCCCCAGCAGACAGTATTTAGGATCGTATGGAACATTAGTCTTGGTAATTTTAACTATCACATGAAGAACTTCCATCCAATAGTGTGCAATTGCTGGGCAAGCCCAGAAAATGTGAAAGAATTCCCCTGGTTGATGGGAGCAACGCCAGCACGCCGGGGAATGCGTCGGCGACATCTGGTGCAGTCTGTGGGGTGTGTAGTGAGCCCTGTGTATAATTTTGTATTGGACCAGTTTGTCCCTGGCTGAGACCAGAGGGGAGAATGGAAAATCCCAAATCTCCCTCCAATCATCGTCATCCAGCTCCGGTATGTCCCCCACCCATTTCCTGCGGAGGGAGGACAGCTCGGGGATGGCAGCAACCAGCAGGGACCCATAAATCTGAGACATGGGTTTCTCCAAATCTTTCACCCGAAGGGTGTATTCGAGCTCCGAATATTCCAGTAAGATCGGTTGACCTAAGAACTGACACCTGTAAGCGTGTGCGACTTGAAGATACCTGAAATGGGCCCGCGCAGGTACATTCAATTTGGTACGCAATACATGAAAGGGAGTGAGCTCCCCGTTGGTGATAACATGCTCAAGAGTCAGTATCTTGTATTTGGCCCAAGCCTGTGGATCCGGGATGGTATTAAACTGTAAGAGGTTGGGATTCAGCCACAGGGGGGTGTGAGGAGACCAGGAGTTCGGCAGGGATGCCCTCAGCGCATCTCCCACCTTCCACGCCCTCATAGTGGTGCGCATAGAAGGGGTGAGGCAGTGAAGTGTTTTTTGTCCCCTGAATATCAACCCCTTCAGGGCCTCCAGAGACCCCACTATAGCCGCCTCCAGCACTGTTGCAGAGTTGGTCAGGTCTGGCTGCAACCACCAATGGGCAGTTACAAGCTGAGTGGCCAAGAAATATTTGTGGCAATCGGGGAGAGCCAAACCCCCACTGTCCACAGGCCGGGTCAGAGTGGTGTATTTAAATCTAGGTGATTTAGACCCCCAAATAAAGGAGAGAAAAAGTTGCTTAAGGGAACTAAAGAAGGTTTTAGTCAGCCATTGTGGGGAATTCCTAAATATGTACGTAAGTTTGGGGAGGACTTTCATTTTAAGAAGGTTGATACGCCCAATGAGGGAGAGGGGAATATTGCTCCACGCTCTCAATTTGGATTTGATCCCTATCAGGACAGGTTCAAGATTGAGCCGGACAAAGTCCCCGCTCCCTCTTGAAATAACAATACCTAAATGGGTAAATTTGTCAACCCATTGAAGCGGGGTAGAGAAGGGTGAGGAGGTCTTGGCCCCCTCATCCACGGGAAGAGCTGAGATTTATGCCAATTCACCTTCAAACCGGTGAAGACGGAGAAGGCGTCCATGATTCCAAGCGCACCCCGCAATGCCTGGTTCATTTTAATGAACGTGAGCTTGTCCACATTTGCTCTGGACAGGCGGCTGCGCTTGTCTGTGATAATGCCCCCTGCCGTGCTAAATACACGTTCAGATAATACACTGGCTGCAGGGCAGAATATGTCACTCCTGCACATATTCAGAAAACACTGCAAAAGTTTATTTTTTTGCAATGTTTTTGCAATAGCAGAATACACCCACAGTATGTACAGGGTGTATCTCAAAACCTGCAAAACTGCAGAAAATGCTATTAAAAAAAAAAAAAAATTCACTCAAATTTTTTTTTGGGGAATAGCACAATAGAAGAGAAATAGATCAATTGAATATGCCACTCCTGCACATATGCAGAAAACACTGCAATGTTTTGCAATAGCAGAATACACCCACAGTATGTACAGGGTGTATCCCAAAACCTGCAAAAATGCAGAAAATGCTATTCCAAAAGTATTTCCACAAAAAAAAATGTTCTCCTTCAACCATCGTGTGGTCATTTTTGCTAGGAACACACAGCAAGTATATGCTAAGAACAGGCTGAGGGAAGCACAAGGGTTGATTTACTAAAGCAGTTGCTCCAGAGCTCTGCTGACTTCCATCATCCAATCATTCAAAGCAAAAATGCTTTTATTTTTTCATTTTCATTGCACATGATTTGGTATTCTTTGCAAAGTGAAACTTTACCTCATTTACTAAGCTCTGGAGCAACTTCTCTTGCAGAGTGCAACTGCACTTTGCAAAGAGCACAGTCTATTTCCCTTTAGTAAATCTGTGCCCATCAGTGCCTCCTATCAGTGCCCATCAGTGCGTGCCCATCAGTGCCCATCAGTGGCATCTATCAGTGCCCATCAGTGCTGCCTATCAGTGCCCATCAGTTTGGAGTGTATTAATATATAGATTACCCTTGGGGGGGGGGCGGGGTTTCCACCATTATTCACAATTATTTTTCACACATATGAATTTATATAATTATGGAGGGAGGGTGTGCTGCATTTTTTTAAATGTTTTTGGGGGTCTCTAAGGGAAGCACTGATATAGGAGGTCTCTGACCTAATGTGGGGGGGGGGTCTCTATGGAAGGGGGAGGTCCCTGATTTAAGGGAATTCTAATGGTGGTCTCTATGGGGGGGGGGGGCTGTATTATGAAGGGGGTGACACTGATCCCTGTATAATTGGGGGGGGGGGGGACTGTATACAGACAGTCTTTCGAAGCCCAAATAGTGTCTTTCTACTGCAAATATTTTGGAAAGTTGGGATTAACTCCATATGCTTAGAAATGTTATTTAATCACAAAATACTGTGTTTGCATACTGTATACTACAAACAAAAAATAATTGCTGTGTCGCTAAAGTGTTTGGGTTTGGCTAGTAGAAAAGGTGGCAACCCTACTCCGCAAGCCTTTTTTCAACCTGGCAGTATATCCACAGTTCAGTGCAGGATCTCCCTATTAAAGTTTTTAAAGAAATAATGGGGACATACCAAATGATCTGTCCAATGTCATTGTTTTTGTTAACAGCAGCAATGAAAACATCGAACAGTAAAATCTAATCTGACGTTTTTTTTTTAGTTCCCTGGACTTTGTGTTCTGGGCTGTTCATGATTTATATAGACAGGGATACTTGCATTATGCAGTAATCACTACACACATGTGGGAAAATTAAGACTGCTGAATGTTTTTCTGTGAATCTGGGACCTGTGTGAATCCCATCTGTCACTAGTCATACATGAATACTTTATGTGTTTGGATTCATTTTGTGGATTAGAGTATGTCTTTCTGTACTTTGCAGGATTATTGAGTGTGATATTGACATCTAGAGGCCAACTGTGTATACTACATTTTATTTTATGAGGATTTTTGACTTGTAATACTTCTTCTTCAGTGTGGCATTTATGCATCTATGTAAAAATATAATCTATGTAAATATGTAACATTGTATTTTTTAATATTGTAATTTAGTTAATTTCTCTGTTAAGTTACAAGAGTATTGCATAAGGCAGTGAAGGTCATTTTTCAATAAATTATAAATCAGTACCACAACCCTTCACAACAGGGCTTTTAGTTCCTACCTCTGTTCTGCCAAGTATTTCAGGACTTTGGCATGTACACCACCTTAAAATTTATACTTTGGGTTTTGAGTGTCTTTCAATATAGGACTGCTTACTATTAACATAGAGAATCCCAATGCAGGGCAAGAGAGCTGTGTTGCATAATAGGTGTTTAGAAATTAAAGGTTTGTTTAAAGTTGAACTACACTGCATCTGACCACCACAAACTGAAAATACAATTTATTTCATTTTTATATTTAATAAATATAATAATATTAAAATATATATTATGTGCTGCGCTACTCAATGTATACATTTTAAACAGAACAGTAGAAAGGTGAAATGATACCGTCCAAATTACACTATTACAAACAAATCAATAATGAAGTGAAATGATAACGTGCAAATTACACTTTTACAATCATAATCAGGAAATAGTTTAGGTCTTTTGATGCTTTGTTGCTAAATTAACTTTGATAGGATGCAGGGAGCTGTGGGATACTCCAGCAACACTGTACAACAAGGAGAAGACACTCTTCACTTTGTCACTACATCTGAAAACAATACCTCTAGTAGAAGCCAAGGGAATGAACAACACTGAGACTCCATAAGTAATGTCCCAGTCAAAGCAAACAATGGCACTGATGCACAAAGAAGAGTAGCAGCAGACAATCATTAGGATTCTACATGTCTGTACTCACAATGTCCCTGGATACTTGAATGTCTCCTTCAAATATTAGCCAGACATTTCTCCCATCCCGTGAACTCTCCAGAACAAATCCTCAGTGGAAACCCTCAATTAGTTCCAGAGATTTCCCATAAAACATGCCCCCCAACCCTTGCATAGCTGGGACCTCGAAGAACACATGTAGAACTATAGTTGCAGCTGCCTAGAAGGGCAGTAGCCCTTCAGGGCGGGAGCTTCTTCTCCTGAACAAAACCGAGCAGCTCAAGACCCCCTGACTTTTTATGCCCCCCAGCCACCTTGACAACATAAATATTCAGGTTTCTGATTTGCCTTTTTTTAGCCCACCACATTCATCCTCCAGAAGGCAGGGGGGAAAAATCAAACCTGCAACCAGTAAAGCCCAGAACAGCCTGCTGCTCCAGTGATTACAGAGGAGCCAACAACTAAATTTACCTAACCATCATAACAACCTGTCTGTGAGGGTGCTACACATCAATAATTAAAGCTAAATAGCAGGAATTAAGCTCCTTTGTAAAAGTGAAGGCACTCTATGAGTCAAGTTAACCACTTCAGCCCCGGACCAATTGGCAGCCAAAGGACCAGGCCCCTTTTTGCGATTCGGCACTGCGTTGCTTTAACTGACGATTGCGCGGTCGTGCGACGTGGCTCCAAAACAAAATTGGCGTCCTTTTTTTCCCACAAATAGAGCTTTCTTTTGGTGGTATTTGATCGCCCCTGCGGTTTTTATTTTTTGCGCTATAAACAAAAATAGAGCGACAATTTTGAAAAAATGCAATATTTTTTGTTTTTGCTATAATAAATATCCCCAAAAAATATATAAAAAAAAATTTTTTTTCCTCAGTTTAGGCTGATACGCATTCTTCTACATATTTTTGGTAAAAAAAATCGCAATTAGCGATTATTGATTGGTTTGCGCAAAAGTTATAGCGTTTACAAAATAGGGGATAGTTTTATAGCATTTTTATTAATATTTTTTTTTTACTAGTAATGGCGGCGATCAGCGATTTTTATTGTGACTGCGACATTATGGCGGACACATCGGACATTTTTGACACATTTTTGGGACCATTGTCATTTATACAGCAATCAATGCTATTTAAATGCATTGATTCCTGTATAAATGACAGTTGTAGTGAAAGAGTTAACCACTAGGGGGAGGGGAGGGGTTATGGGCTGTGACTTGTGTTTTTTTTTTTACATTATGGGGTGGGGCTGACGTCTGACATCATTGATCGGCTTTCCCGATGACCGGGAACAGCCAATCAATGACAGGCAGAGTAGGAAGCGCGGGGAGAGGTTTGTTTACACATACCTCTCCCTGTTCTTCAGCTCCGTGACCCGATCGTGGGACACCAGCGGCGATCAGGTCCGCTGGTCCCGCGGCCGGGGTCACGGAGCGCCCGACCCCCGGGTAGGCATTTAAAGGATCACGTACAGGTACGTGATTTTGCCTGCCCGTGCCATTTTGCCGCAGTATATCTGCGTTAGGCGGTCGGGAAGCGGTTAAAAGAGCTGCATGTCATCTTCAGGTCTTATCTCTATTATTTACATTTGACAGTTCTATTGCTCTACTGGAAGATGGCTATCATTGTATTTCAGGTCTAAGCATTTTCAACATTAGAGTTGGTGCAGCTGCTATGTCTGCCCATCCCCTCCTCCTGCCCAATCACAGAAGCCTTTGCATTATGTGAACTCATTCATAAAATACAAAGGTTTTGATAAATTGGCAGCAAAAGGGAGGGGCAGGCATAGCTGCTCTGTGTACTTACTATAAATATGGATGAGGCAGCCAACTTACAATCAATAAAATATCCCAAAATACCACTCACCAATGAGGTGTTGTCAATATAACCCAAAATCAGCTAAGGACAGCAAAAAAAAGCCCCCCCTTTGTACAGCTACCAGGGAAAGGGGTTTCTCTAAAGAAAATAATAGTGGTTGGGTCCCTTTAAGGAAAGTCAACTTTATTAGAACATTTCAAAGTGATAAATAGTATCAAAATTCAACACTCAGCATAAACAAATAAATAGTGAGTAAAGCTGCACAATCTAGTGCATAGCTGACAAACAAAAATATATGCAATTTCCAAATCGCCCAGACACCAAGTGTCTTCACACAATGAGGAAAGCTGCAGCAATGGCTGCAATTCTACATGAATAACCAGTATCACAATTGTATGATATATGGCAACTTGTGTGTGAACCCTTGGGAGCTCAAGCTGCTAGTCCACTAATGGTTAAAACTTGACCACTGTACTCAGTAGTGCAGGTGGGGGTTGTTGATGGACCCAGAGCTACCTCAATCACCTGTTTATGGTGATTCCTTTTATCCAAGTATACCGTATTTATCGGCGTATAACACGCACTTTTTCCCCCTGAAAATAGGGGGAGAAATGCGGGTGCGTGTTATACGCCGATAGCAGGGGGACGAGTGCCACCGGGGGGCGAGTGCCATCGGAAATCACCGAGCTCCGCTTGGCTCTAAATCGGCTGCACGTCACACACACAGTCCCGCCTCAGCCCTCGGCATTGGACCAGTGTTCTGTCTATCACAGGAGCTGGTCCAATGACAACGGCGGAGGCGGGACTGTATGTGAGAACCGAGGAAACAGATGACAGATTACCAGACGAGTGCCATCGGAAATCACCGAGCTCCGCTTGGCTCTAAATCGGCTGCACGTCACACACACAGTCCCGCCTCAGCCCCCGGAATTGGACCAGTGTCCTGTCTATCACAGGAGCTGGTCCAATGCCGACGGCGGAGGCGGGACTGTATGTGAGAACCGAGGAAACAGATGAGATTACCAGACGTCATTCCCGCCCTTCCCTGCTAGACCACACCTAACGCCGTACCCCTGACACGCCTCTCTCCTCAGCCCTCTTCCAGCCTCTCCCCTCCTGAATCATCTGTGGAGGCCCGCCCGCTCTGCTGGCTCCGCTCCGGAGGCATTCTGGGATGTGTAGTCTTTTAGGTGCAAAACGCTGGTGACTGCAGCTTCTGGCACGCACGTCTTTTCTTTAGTCTCAAAGAAACTAGTAAGTAAAATGAGCCTCCTGTACTGCATCATGGTAGTTCACAGAAATTCACAGCCATCCATATAAAGTAGAATACACCCAAAAAGTAACACCTCCCTCTCTGCACTGCATTCACTAAACCCCACAGAAGTGGATACCAGCAGACCTCCTGCACAATAACATGGTGGTGGTGGTAATTTTTTATTTGCACAGCTAATCAAACATATATTTCAGGAGAAAATACACTAAAATTAATTTAAGTGGCACAACACCCAATTTTTTTGTAAAATATAAAAGACGGGCTTACATTGAAAATAGCTACCAAACATGCCAATCTGTAATGCTTCAAAGTGGCTTATTTTAAAAAAAAAGTTTTTTTTCCTGAAACTTCCCTCTTAAATTGGGGTGCGTGTTATACGCCGGCGCGTGTTATACGCCGATAAATACGGTATGTCATGGGACTATGTCAATTGTAACAATTAACTTCCGTGAGAGGCATTGAGTAGCCAAATTCTCCTGTTAGTCAATTTGTGAGCATATTTAGTAGAATTAAGCAGCTTGAGAAATAGCCTGCAGACTAGCTGCTCTGTGTGCCTCTCTCTCCCTTCTCATAGCCCCAATTGCCAGTGAATGCCCAAGCAGAGCCATAAACCTGTCAGATACAAATAATAGAGATAAGTTCAGGAGATGTCATGCACCTCATTCTACTTAACTCATAGTCTGTCTGCACTTTTTAGAAAGTGTCTGAATTTATGGAATCCAGCTTTAATGGGGCACAAGAAGTCACACTGAACAAAAAGTGGACCTCGTTCTAACATGGGTGTCTGGAAAATTTGCAAATGGAATACTCAGCTATCTGTGTCTGGTTCTAGGGAAAAGGTTGTTTCAAGACATGTTGCAGGTGGGGGAGACTGGAGGTGGATTTTCTGGCATCCAGGTTCAACAATAAACTAGATAGGTTTGTCGCTAGGACCAGGGACCCTCAGGCCTTCACACTGGATGCCCTGGTGGCTCTGTGGGATAGATTCAACTTGATCTAAAATAGTTATTTTTGCCACTCAAACTTCTACTTCATCTGCTTCACATAATTGAGACAGAGGGCATCCAGGTGACCCTCATTCCACCCAACTGGACCAGGAGGACATGGTCCTTGGACATAATTCTGGCAGACTCTTTGTGGGCTCTACCAGATCATCCAGATAATCTGTCCTGGGGACTGGTTTACCATCCTGCATCTCATTCCTTGCTTTATTATAATGGTTTTTGAATCCTAGGTCCTGGGGGCTAGGGGTCCCTTGTATTTAGTCATAACAATGCTCCATTAGTTAGGATATTGACTTCTCGCAAAATCTATCATCACACCTAGAAGGTTTACTTAGCATGGTGTGAGGCTAGGAATTTCCATCCCAGAAAATACTCAGTGGGATGAATCCTGTCTTCCCTCCAGTCTGGATGAGTGTTTTTGCCATCAAGGGTCAGATATTGAATGCAGCCATTCTTTCCCAGAGACATTTTCCCTCTTATTTCTCAGTAAAAGATTTTGTACAGGGTAGCCAATACAGTGTAAATAAGTTGGTAAGTGCAAGACCAGAAACACTGGCTCTTGAGACAATCCCACCAAATATGTCTAAATGTACCAGCCACAGAGCAGCCTCTAAAACAAGCCATAGGATATCCTGGGATCACACAGGAAAGATAATGGGGTACCATATACCATTGCATTAGCACTTTATAGTTTGTTTCAGTAGCTAGAACATTGCTAGAACTCCTGTTATCAGAAGCCCAAGTAGACATACAGTATATCAAGGTGGCAAAGGAAAACAGGACATCAATATCAATGGATAAATAGTAGAGATAATCGCCTGAGCATGGGGGTTAGTATTGCAAAAATGTTCAAATGCCTTAAACTATAGCGCTATAGTGGGGTGTCAGAGTTATATAATAAGGAGGACACATGGGGGGGATTTACTAAGACTGGAGCAGGCAGAATGTGGAGCAGCTGTACATGACAACCAATCACATTCCGTTTTTTATTTTTAAAAGACCATGCTTTTTCTGGTGCTTTTTGTTTACATTTTGCTTTAGTTTACTAAAAATCTATATTTTTTGCAAAAAAAATATTTCAAACCCACAAGCATGATATATTTTCAAAGCAGAGGCCCTAGAGAAAAAATGGTGGGTGTTGCAATTTTTAATGTTTTAATGGTATTTGCGCAGTGGTTTTTCAAATGCTATTTTTATTTTTTATTTTACTGCACAAAAACTCAATATAATGCTGAATTGATTGGTAAAATATAAATGATGATGTGTAAATAGATAGCAAACATGTCTTGTGCACACCCATGCACGACAACAAATGGTGTAAATTTTACTATACATGGGCGACACTTTAAAAGCCTTTTACACGTTACCACTTTTCTATTTACACTGCTCATGCTCGGACGTTTGTGGCGATGCTTCACATGTGTGGGGCGATCGCTGTTTGCGCGTGTGCAGGACTGACACATGCGTTCGCCTTCACGTGGGAGCAAGAGGGCATGGGGGCGCTTTAAAATGATTTTTTAATGATTTATTTTATTTTTGAAATTATTTTACATTTATTACATATTTATTTTCACTTTTATTACTATCACAGGGAATATAAATATCCCCTGTGATAGCAATAGGCAGTTACAGGTACTCTTTTATTCTGTTAGATCCCAGATGTCTTCTCTGCCATCAAAAGCATTTCATCATACCAATATTGGTGTGATCAAATGCTTTCCCTATTTAAAGATGGCACTGTTTACAACCAGGGAAACCAGAAGTGATATATGCTCATAGCTTCTGTTTTTCTATAGCATAGAGGTAATCAGAGCCATTCCAGTCTTTGATTGCCTCTGGGCTCCCGGTAGGAAGGGAGAGCCAGAGAAAGCCGCAGAAGGCGGTGTGGGTAGGGGGAAACTTCCCCTCCCACTGCTTGTAAAAGCAATCCAGCAGCTAATTAGCTGCTAGGATTGATTTTACCAGAAAGCCAACCATCGACTCTAAAAAACAATACTGGGATGATGCTTGCAGCTGCAAGCATCATCCCGGTACAGTGTTGCCAACCTACCAGATTGAAATTTACTGACACGACACCCCAAATTTCCTGGTGTAAGTAGCTCAGGAACAGGACTCTGGAGGGCAAGAAATTAGAATAGGAAGGCACACACACACATGAAGTTGACTCTCACAGTGACAATGACAGAAGTGTGCAGCCGCACAGATGATGCTGACTTCTCACCGGCACGACCTGTCCCTCTCCTGATTCACAGTAAGAGGTGGTCCCTTCAGTCCACTCCAGTCTAAATAGCACTGAAAGTCCCGCTCCGGACCTGCCCTGCTCCTGTCCTGCAGACCCACACACGAGGCTCTGGATGCTCTGCTTGGCTCCCTTGCACCATGACATCACACGACACGCTCGAGCACCGCCTCCACCTGAGCTACCCGAATATACTGTAGCAGGCACTCGGATGGTCTCGGCTGGCTCTGGACCCAGCTGAACATCACAGCCATATTTTACTGGCAACTTTTTCCTTTTACTGGCATTTACTGGAAGGAGAAAATTGGCTGTTCTTTACTGGCTGCCAGTAAAAATACTGATGGTTGGCAACACTGTCCCGGTATAACCTCTCACAGTCCACTGTCCCCATACATATGTAACAGTAAAATCTTATGTCCCAATGATCATCTGCACACATACAGTATGTCCGTGATCATCTGCGCACATCTGTCCGCGATCACACAAACCAATTATTATACACTTAACAGGATTTTTTTTACCAAAGACGTGTAGCAGAATACATTTTGGCTTAAATTTATGACACAATTAGATTTTATTGGATTTCTTTTAAAACAGAAAGTAGAAAATATTATAATTTATTTTAATTTCTGCTATTTTTTTCACTTATATCGCAAAAAAATAAAAAAAACTGATTTGTGAATAAATACCACCAAAAGAAAGCTTTGTTTGTGTGAACAAAATTATAACATTTTATTTGGGTACAGTGTTGCATGACCGCACAATTCTTATTGAAGGTGCTAGAGCGCTGAAAGCCAAAAATTTACCTGGGAAGCAAAGGGGCAAAAGTGCCCAGTATTGAAGTGGTGTGGGATTAAATATTTCTGCAAGCTGTTATCACCTCACAGTTTCTCTTGGTGGAAATGTACCAACTTGATCCGCTTGTATGATCTTTTACATTTCTCTGAATTTCTGTCATTCAAATCTCTCAGAGAATCATATGATATACCACCTACAGAAATATGTTGATATGTACAGACCACTTGCTTACTGGGCACTTAAACCCCCTTCCTGCCCAGACCAATTTTCAGCTTTCAGCGCTGACGCATTTTGAATGACAATTGCGTGCTCATACAACACTGTACCCAAATGACATTTTTATCATTTTTTTCACACAAATAGAGCTTTCTTTTGGTGGTATTTAATCACAGCTGGGGTTTTTATTTTTTGCTAAATGAAAAAAATGGAACATTTAAAAAAAAAATGATGAGGCGGCGCTGGTGGGCACTGATAGGCTGCACCAGTGGGCACTGATAGGCTGCACCCGTGGGCACTTATAGGCTGCTCTGATGGGCACTGATAGGCACTGATAAGGTGGCACTGATGGGGATGGATAAGGCGGTACTGATGGGCACAGATAAGGCGGCACTGATGGCCACTGATAAGATGGCACTGATGGGTGGCACTGATGGGCACTGAAGGGCACTGATAGGTGTTACTGATATGTACCACTGATAGATGGCACTGATAGGTGGCACTGATGGGCACTGGTAGGTGACACTGATGGGAACTGGTAGGTGACACTGATGGGCACTGGTAGGTGACACTAATGGGCAGCACTGTTGATGAGGCACTGATTGGTGACACTGATAGGTGGCACTGTGGGCACTGGTAGGTGGCGCTGGTGGGCACTGATAGTGGCCTGCCCCATGTGAGGTGAGTGAAAATGCTCCAAAACGCCTCCCACCTCGCTAAAACCCCCCAAAAAACACATGTGGGAATGCGAGTTCCCGCTATGCAGTGTTGTGAACAGGGGTTGGCAGCTGAGTGTTTCTGTCCACTCCCTTCCATGTATTTGTATACAGATGGCCATACACTATGCAATCTGATTGTGTATTTAATGAGAAGGGTGATCACTGATTTATTGCATTTCATTTAAAAAACGTGCACCTGGAAATGGGTGGGTGGATGATGCAGGGTGTGTGCTAATGAGGTCAGCTGGTCAACTCCTTCCTGTGTCATGAACTACAGTCTGTAAGGAAGAAAGACATTACTAATGGAAACATCTGGAAATGTGGATTAGGACAAGAAAAGTAAGTGACTGTAGATTTAATGGAAAGCTTTGATATTTTTGCAAAAAGAGTACATGAATGCTATATTGGTGCATAGGGGAGCTGGAATTTAGAAAACAAAACAAAAAGTGTACAAAGGTGAACTTACCATTTAAGTTCCACAGTGAGTATAACAAGCATGCTAGGCTTCATATACAGACTGATTTTACTATTGTGGGTTTAGTAACACTTTAAAGTTATCCTAGATAATTTGGCATGTCTCCATGGGAAGATTTATATTTAAAACTTTAGATTTCTGTTGACATGAAACCTTGAAATAGAGGCAATGTCTCACAAAAGACTAAATAGGTTGGCAAGAGATAAGTAGCAGGACTATGTGATCGGTGAACATCCATCATTTGTGGCGATAACCCACTATCTCAATACCTGTACTATCAGGGGAATGGCAAAGGAGATTGCCCATGTCTCAGCACTATCAAAGGTCAGGTTTCTACCCTTTCTATCTTGTTGTAGAGACTGTTGTCCTTTCACTTCTTGATTAAAACCTTTGTACAGGGAGTCTTCAATGTAGTAACCCCTGTTTGCTCCCCTGTGAATCTGTTGGATATGAATCTGGTTTTCTCTGTACTTCAGAAATGGCCATATGAACTCATTAGATACATTTCTCTCTTTACTCTCCCTTACAAGGTGGTGCTTCTTGTAGATATTAACTCTCTGGGGTGACTGTCTGATCTAGTTTAAAAAAAAAATAACATAAGATAAAATATTGCAGATGGAAATCTAACACTGAAATAAGCCAGGCCAGGAAATTTCCACAAGATGGAGGAGGATCTCTAAAGCTTTTAGGTATTTTGTGGCTGCTACTTTCTCTGTTCAATTCAGGCCTATTACCTCTAAATGAAAAAAATCAGATGTCTGTTAAGTATACGACTGCACCAGTGTGGATCCTCTAGCTTCACTGTAACGGATACTTTAAAGACAGATGGTAGGCTTCCCAAAGAGGTGTAGGCCAACATACGGTTGACAGTAAAGCAGGATGCCACAGGCAAATCAGACCAAACAGTAGAATCTAGACTTGTGCAAGTGACAGATGGTCCCAAATGAGAGAAGGTAACGCTGGACCCTCAGGGCATGAAGTCTAAGGGCCAGCAGATTTTTATCAGTGCTCCTTACTGTGGACATGGCTTTCTGATGACCCCAGATAAACCCCCCCCCCCCCCCCCCCCCCCCCCCCGGCACACCTATTTTAGACTAGGAACTCAAATACAAGATGTAACAAGAACTAGGAAGAAGAAGAAAAGTACACTGCATTGATAGTCCTTTCAGAGCTCATTGCAGACACAGTAGGGACGGTAAAAGTCAAATTTCAGGTCTGGATGTAGAATCAAATAACCAGGAACAAAGGCAAGGGTCAGGGCAGGTAGCACACTTGGATAGCCAGGAAAGAAGTTAGGGTCAAGGCAGGTAGCAGAATCGGATACCCATGAATGGAACCAATTTGCAGGTAAGCAGACTCAGACAGTAAAAAAGTCAAGGTCAGGGAAGGTAATGGACACAACCAGCCAGGAAAACAAGCCAAAGGTCAGTACACAAGAATCAATTGAGGAAAGCAGGCTGGATAGCAGGCAGGTACAGGGCTTGGCAGCTATCATGCAAACACATTACTTTAGGCAGTGTTCCAAGAGCTGCACTGAGTTTAAATAGACAAGCCAAGAGCAGGAAGCCTTTCTGGTTTGCTGCAGCCCTACAGGAGGGAAAGGGAAATGCTCCTCTGGCTGCAGCATGACTGAGAGACAGAAAGCCATGCTTCACAGGAACTAGCGATGTGACTGATTATATTAACCAACAGATGGGACTGATCAATGCCTATAGCACTTGTGCAGGAATAAGGTAAGAACAGAGCACACATTCTGAGACTACAAGAACCAAAACAGCTTTGAATGTTAGAGCTGTGGAACTACAAGTAAAATATTGGCTTGCCTGTTGGTCTGTGGGACAATAAGTGACAGCTTTCCTGCTGATCTGTGGAACCACATGTTTACTACTGATCTGTGACAATTTGGAAGCCGAAACTACCTGAAAAAGCCCTGGGGTGCTGCTGCTGTGTTAAAACCAAGCTAAATTTAAAAGTTAAAAAATCCATTGAATCTCTGAAATACAATATGTATTGCCATAATATGAGGTATTTTTCCATAACACCATATACAACTTTCCCAAGCTATTGAAGCATAGTCTTTTTTTTTCCATCACTCTCAAAGCTACATTAAAATGAGGATCTTCTCCGCAGTTTTTTTTATTTTTTTATATTGGTACGTGTTCCCCATGGCGGTGTCCAGATCACATTGCCCTATTTGCCAATACCTTGCCTGGTAGCCTTGAAAATGGCCAGAATTTAGTATCAAGATTTGAACCATGCCTCCCCCCTAAAGAATTCAATGATGTTTACTGTTAAGTTTGGGGTTTAAAGATTTAAAGCTAGGAATATGAGGAAGTTGGTCATTCCTCAAACAACAGTGTAATAGGTACTTTTCCAGAGTTAATGTTTCCAGCATCACTAGTCAAGCTTAATGCCATACACCATGTGCCACACACCATGACATTTTCTGCCTCCCAACAGAATATATTGCATTGGTCTGCAAAGTGTGTAATAGGCATAAACAGGGTACCATTCCTGCTTACATCCTAACCTAAGTCCAACAAGTACTTCTATGTTATATTATTATTATTATTATTATTATATTACTCTGAATGTGAGAGTGCACATGAAATGTGCACATACCCTCTCCTTTTATTGCTTCAGTATTAGATGACCTTTTTTTCTTTAATATGTATTTCCAGCCACACTAAAAGAGCTCATCTCACAAACAATGGTGCGCTGGGCACAAGAAGATCATATCCAGGACCCCGAGCTTGTGCGTATCATGTTTAGCCTGCTCCGCCTACAGTATGATAGCATTGGAGAGTTATTACGGGCCATGCGGAAAACTTATACGATCAGTGCTGCATCTGTGGAAGATACCATCAACCTCTTGGCATCCTTGGGTCAAATACGGTCCCTCTTAAGTGTGCGTATGGGCAAGGAGGAGGAAATGCTCATGATTGATGGCTTAGGGTATGGCTTTCTATTTTTCTGCTGCACAGTTTTACTGCAGGGTGTTTATTCTGTATATTCAGAAATATTTATGTTCAGACTATATAGTCTTTTACTTGTAAACTTTGCATTCAAATGAAAGTGAAACTATATTCAAATGTTATTTTAACTACAACACGGGGGTGCGTATCCCATGCACCTAAGCCAACTGGTCTTAAAACCTAACTTTTATTAGCTCACAAATAAAATATTGAAAAAGTGTGTGAAAGAATGTATCATGTTTTTACTTAAAGGGGTCAAAAGGGGTAAAATTGAAAGAATCAAAAAATGAAAGATGAGAGATTTAATACTGCAAATATCTGCTGGCTTTGCGAGTTTGCGGCAAACTGTCCATCTGTAGGAGGCTACTTTAATACCCTACCTGTCAATATGATAGATAACCTGACAGATGCCTATAAACTTATATAAAATTATATAAAACTTATATAAAATTATAGTCTAATAAATATCTTAAAGCATCAGTAGAGAGGAGATACCTTTTTCCCAAATTAAATCTAACATGATAGAATTTCCCTTCCTAGGGGTAGATTTCCTCTCACTTCCTGTTTTCTATTTCCGTTTGCAAGTAGGATTCGTTTGTAAGTTGGATGTTTGAAAAGTAGGGGCCTGCCGTATATACTCTGCAGAAATTTGCCCTATTAGATGTTGGTGTAGCCACAAGACTGGTGGGCACAGGAATGGGCCCTGCTGTGAGTTATTAGATCAAGATTTGTAATTGCAAGCACCTGTTGAACAGGGCAGAAAAATTTGGGCCTTTGGTGGTGGTGGTGGTGGACGGTGTTGCCACAAGACTGTAAGCCCTCACAGTGACTCTTGGTGGGCGCAGGAATGGGCCCTGCTGTGAGTTATTAGATCAAGATTTGTAATTGCAAGCACCTGATGAACAGGGCAGAAAAATTGGGCCTTTGGCGGTGGTGGTGGACGGTGTTGCCACAAGACTGTAGGCCCTCATAGTTACTCTTGGTGGGCGCAGGAATGGGCCCTGCTGTGAGTTATTAGATCAAGATTTTGTAATTGCAAGCACCTGATGAACAGGGCAGAAAAATTGGGCCTTTGGCGGTGGTGGACGGTGTTGCCACAAGACTGAGGCCCTCATAGTTACTCTTGGTGGGCGCAGGAATGGGCCCTGCTGTGAGTTATTAGATCAAGATTTGTAATTGCAAGCACCTGATGAACAGGGCAGAAAAATTGGGCCTTTGGCGGTGGTGGTGGACGGTGTTGCCACAAGACTGTAGGCCCTCATAGTTACTCTTGGTGGGCGCAGGAATGGGCCCTGCTGTGAGTTATTAGATCAAGATTTGTATTGCAAGCACCTGATGAACAGGGCAGAAAAATTGGGCCTTTGGCGGTGGTGGTGGACGGTGTTGCCACAAGACTGTAGGCCCTCATAGTTACTCTTGGTGGGCGCAGGAATGGGCCCTGCTGTGAGTTATTAGATCAAGATTTGTAATTGCAAGCACCTGATGAACAGGGCAGAAAAATTGGGCCTTTGGCGGTGGTGGGGGACGGTGTTGCCACAAGACTGCAGGCCCTCATAGTTACTCTTGGTGGGCGCAGGAATGGGCCCTGCTGTGAACTATTAGATCAAGATTTGTAATTACCCGCCCCTGTTAAACAGGGGCTGAAAAATTGTGCCTTAGGCACTGGTGCTGGTGCCACAAACACTGCAACCCCTCACAGAGACTGTACTTGAGCACAGCAGTCACACGTGTTGCGAAGCATTTTTTTAAAATAATTGTAAGTACACGCCCCTGTTTAAACAGGGGCTGAAAAATTGTGCCTTAGGCACTGGTGCTGGTGCCACAACACTGCAACTCGGCCCTCACAGATACTGTACTTGGAGCACAGCAGTCACACGTGTTGCGAAGCATTTTTTTAAAAAATTGTAAGTACACGCCCCTGTTAAACAGGGGCTGAAAAATTGTGCCTTAGGCACTGGTGCTGGTGCCACAACACTGCAACCCGGCCCTCACAGATACTGTACTTGGAGCACAGCAGTCACACGTGTTGCGAAGCATTTTTTTTTTTAAAAAATTGTAAGTACACGCCCCTGTTAAACAGGGGCTGAAAAATTGTGCCTTAGGCACTGGTGTGGTGGCATGGATCATTGAGGAGGAGGAAGAGGATAGTCAGTGAACATAAGAGGACAGTCACTCAGCATCAGCATAGGCAGTCTTGAAGGGATGTGACATTAAAAATTATTCGGTTATATCCGCCTCAGGTGCCTGGTAGCTGGTGGTGATCCAAGACTGATTCATTTTGATGAATGTCAGTCGATCAACCGAGGCGGTGGACAGGCGCACCCTATGATCAGTCACAAATCCTCAGCAGCACTGAATGTGCGTTCGGAAAGAACGCTGGAGGCAGGACAGGCCAGTAGCTCAATTGCATACTGTGCAAGCTCTGGCCAGTGATCCATCCTCAGGACCCAGTAAGCCAGAGGATTTTCGGTGGGAAAGGTGTCCAAGTCTGACCTTGCCCCAAGGTATTCCTGCACCATGTATATCAGACGCTGGCGATGGTTGCTGGAACCGATCATACCTTGGGGCTGCGGACTAAAAAATTGTCTGAACGCATCGGTCAGACGTCCACCTTCCCCACCGCTCCTTCTGCCACTGACCGAAGCCTCAGCAACTCGTCGCCCAGGACCAGGAGTTTGTAGCCTCCCAGTTTCTGGGAACGCGTTGCACAGACCTTTCTGCAAGGCCTCCCTGAGATGTCTCATCCTCTGCTCCCTCTGCGACGGCAAGATAAGGTCCGCAAACCTTACCCTTGTACCGCGGATCAAGGAGAGTGGCCAGCCAGTAATGGTCCCTCTCCTTGATCCGAAGAACACGAGGATCCTTCCGCAGGCTTTGCAGGATCAGGGAGGCCATGCAGCGTAGGTTAGCTGAGGCATTCGGTCCCGGAGTCTTCTGGGTCACTGAGGATGACATGATCGCCAGCCACCTCCTCCCAGCCACGTACAAGTCCACTGGTTTGTTGGGACTGTACATCATCCCTAAAAGACTGCTGCTGCTGATGCTGAGTGCCAGGCTCCACCTCCATGCTCACACAATCCTCCTCCTCCTCCTCCTCCTCCTCATCCTCTTCCTGTGTGATGGGTGGGACAGAAGGAACACTGTCCGGATAAAGGGGGCCTTGAGAGGCAAGGAAGTCCTCCTCTTCCTGCCTCTGTTCTGCCTCAAGTGCCCTGTCCATTATCCCGCGCAGCGTATGCTCCAACAGGTGGACAAGAGGGACAGTGTCACTGATGCATGCACTGTCACTGCTCACCATCCTCGTGGCCTCCTCAAATGGTGAGAGGACAGTGCATGCATCCCTGATCATGCTCCACTGACGTGGGGAAAAAAAACCAAGCTCCCCTGACCCTGTCCTGGTGCCGTAGTCGCAAAGGTACTCATTGATGGCCCTCTGCTGCGTGTGCAGTCGCTGCAGCATGGCCAACGTTGAGTTCCACTGGTGGGCATGTCACATATTAGGCGGTTCTTGGGCAGGTTCAGCTCCTTTTGCAGCTCAGTCAGCCGAGCACTGGCATTATAAGATCGGCGGAAATGCACACAGACTTCCTGGCCTGCCTCAGGACATCCTGTAAGCCTGGAACCTGCCCAAGAACCGCTGCACCACCAGGTTGAGGACGTGAGCCATGCAGGGCACATGGGTGAGCTGCCCCTGTCGCAGGGCGGAGAGGAGGTTGGTGCCATTGTCAGAAACGACCATTCCTGGCTTAAGCTGCAGAGCTGCCAGAACCTCTGGCCCAGTGTGGCTCCTGTCCCCCAAAACACACCAGCGCAAGCACGGCATGGCATCTTTTTGCCTGCGTACTTGCGTAGCCCCTTGTACGCCTACGGAGCACCGCTGGTTCCAAGGACAGAGCACTGGAGGAAGAAGAAGAGGAGGGGGTGGAGGAGAGAGGTGTGTCACAACCAGTAGCAGTAGTAGCGTTTGGAGGCGTGGTGGCGGAACAACCTCCAACACTACTGCACCTTGTCCTGCATTCCTCCCAGCTGCCAATAGAGTGACCCAATGGGCCGTGAAAGAAAGGTACCGTCCCTGTCCATGCCTGCTGGACCATGAGTCAGCGGTAATATGCACCTTACCGCTGACCGCCCTGTCCAGCGAGGCATGGACATTGCCCTCCACATGCCGTAGAGAGACGGAATCGCCTTCCGCGAGAAAAAGTGGCGTTTGGGAACCTGCCACTGAGGAACCGCACATTGAACAAACTCACGGAAGGGGGGCCGAGTCTACCAACTGAAAAGGCAGCAGTTGAAGTGCTAGCAATTTAGCCAGGCTAGCATTCAACCGCTGGGCATGTGGATGGCTGGGAGTGTACTTCTTTCTACGGTCCAGCAGCTGGGGCAGGGAAATTTGCCTGCTGCAATCGGACGTCGGTGTACTGCAAGTACTTGGTTGTGACACACCTAATTCTACACCTTCAGTCCTCTCAGAGCAGCTTTCAGAGAGGACTGAAGGTGTAGTGGGGATGGAGATCCCAGCTGAGGAGCAAGGAGAGGTCCGCTTAGTTCTTTTGTGTGGGTCTTTTATGTGTGCCTGCCAACTAGCTGCATGGCAGGTCGCCATATGTCTGGTCATGCTTGTCGTGCCCAAGCGGCTGATGTTTTTGGCCACGCGAGATACGCTTGAGACAAAATATTGCAAATAGCAGTGGTGCGATCTGCTGCACTCGTCTCAAAAAAGGCCCACACCAAAGAACTTTTCTGATAACGTGCAGAGGCAGCGCCCTGCACAGGCGGAGCTCTGCGGTGTTGTACAGTTGCTGTGCTGGCCTCTACTGGCCTCCAGGGGGCATCCTGCCTCGTTGGACATGTGACGCCGCATCCTCCTCCTCCTCGTCCTCCTCCTCATCCTCTCTCCCTTGAGGCACCCACGTGGAGTCAGTGACCTCATCATCCCCTCCCCTCTTCACCACTAGAGCAAACCTGGCAGTAAGCTGCAGCTGGTGGAACAGTACTGCCAGATTCCTCAAGCTGGGTATCGTCATCCGAGCCTTCGAATCGTTGGGCATCCTCCTGGAGCATGTACCCAACACTGTGCTCAAAGAGTTCGGGGGACTCCTCAGGAGGACATGGTGGGTCTAGGGAAGGGGTGGCTGATGATGCTCTGTCAGTACCCTGAGCCTGGGTGAGAGAGGATGAGGAGGATGAGGAGGGCTTGGTCATCCATTCTACCAAGCCTTCAGCATGATGCGGCTCCACATGTCCAGCTGCCGAAAACAAAGACGCGCGTGTCCCATGGCCACGTGCTGATGACGATGCACGACCACGTCCACGGCCACGTCCACTAGAAACAGAGCCTGCCTGCCCTGTGTTCTTGGCTCTGCACGCTCTGCCTCCCCTTGGCGGTCTTCCAGCCATTGTAGTCGGTAGTCCTGTGGGTGCTGCTGAGAAGAAATATATAGGAGCTCTGTGTGATGCCACTAACACACTAGAACTATGGGTGCTTCTGCAAAGAAAATAGAGAGCTCTGTGTGATGCCACTAACACTCTGTGTGGTGCCACTAACACAAAATAGAAGTCTGTGTGAAGCCACTAACACACTAGAAGTCCTATGGGTGCTTCTGCAAAGAAAATAGAGGAGCTCTGTGTGATGCCACTAACACACTAGAAGTCCTGTGGGTGCTTCTGCAAAGAAAATAGAGGAGCTCTGTGTGATGCCACTAACACACTAGAAGTCCTGTGGGTGCTTCTGCAAAGAAATAGAGGAGCTCTGTGTGATGCCACTAACACACTAGAAGTCCTATGGGTGCTTCTGCAAAGAAAATAGAGGAGCTCTGTGTGTGATGCCACTAACACACTAGAAGTCCTGTGGGTGCTTCTGCAAAGAAAATAGAGGAGCTCTGTGTGATGCCACGAACACACTAGAAGTCCTGTGGGTGCTGCTGAGAAGAATATATAGGAGCTCTGTGTGATGCCACTAACACACTAGAAGTCCTATGGGTGCTTCTGCAAAGAAAATAGAGGAGCTCTGTGTGATGGGACTAACACACTTCAAGTCCTATAGGTGCTTCTGGGAAGAAAATAAAGGTCTGTGTGATGGGACTAACACACTTCAAGTCCTATAGGTGCTTCTGGGAACAAAATATAGCTCTGTGTGTGTGATGGGACAAACACACTTCAAGTCCTATAGGTGCTTCTGGGAACAAAATATAGCTCTGTGTGTGTGATGGACTAACACACTTCAAGTCCTATAGGTGCTTCTGGGAAGAAAATAAAGGTCTGTGTGATGGGACTAACACACTTCAAGTCCTATAGGTGCTTCTGGGAACAAAATATAGCTCTGTGTGTGTGATGGGACTAACACACTTCAAGTCCTATAGGTGCTTCTGGGAACAAAATATAGCTCTGTGTGTGTGATGGGACTAACACACTTCAAGTCCTATAGGTGCTTCTGGGAACAAAATATAGCTCTGTGTGTGTGATGGGACTAACACACTTCAAGTCCTATAGGTGCTTCTGGGAACAAAATATAGCTCTGTGTGTGTGATGGGACTAACACACTTCAAGTCCTATAGGTGCTTCTGGGAACAAAATATAGCTCTGTGTGTGTGATGGGACTAACACACTTCAAGTCCTATAGGTGCTTCTGGGAACAAAATATAGCTCTGTGTGTGTGATGGGACTAACACACTTCAAGTCCTATAGGTGCTTCTGGAACAAAATATAGCTCTGTGTGTGTGATGGGACTAACACACTTCAAGTCCTATAGGTGCTTCTGGGAACAAAATATAGCTCTGTGTGTGTGATGGGACTAACACACTTCAAGTCCTATAGGTGCTTCTGGGAACAAAATATAGCTCTGTGTGTGTGATGGGACTAACACACTTCAAGTCCTATAGGTGCTTCTGGAACAAAATATAGCTCTGTGTGTGTGATGGGACTAACACACTTCAAGTCCTCTAGGTGCTTCTGGGAAGAAAATAAAGGTCTGTGTGATGGAACTAACACACTTCAAGTCCTATAGGTGCTTCTGGGAACAAAAATATAGCTCTGTGTGTGTGATGGGACTAACACACTTCAAGTCCTATAGGTGCTTCTGGGAAGAAAATATAGCTCTGTGTGTGTGATGGGACTAACACACTTCAAGTCCTATAGGTGCTTCTGGGAACAAAATATAGCTCTGTGTGTGTGATGGGACTAACACACTTCAAGTCCTATAGGTGCTTCTGGGAAGAAAATATAGCTCTGTGTGTGTGATGGGACTAACACACTTCAAGTCCTATAGGTGCTTCTGGGAACAAAATATAGCTCTGTGTGTGTGATGGGACTAACACACTTCAAGTCCTATAGGTGCTTCTGGGAAGAAAATATAGCTCTGTGTGTGTGATGGGACTAACACACTTCAAGTCCTATAGGTGCTTCTGGAACAAAATATAGCTCTGTGTGTGTGATGGGACTAACACACTTCAAGTCCTATAGGTGCTTCTGGGAAGAAAATATAGCTCTGTGTGTGTTATGGGACTAACACACTTCAAGTCCTAGTCCTATAGGTGCTTCTGGGAACAAAATATAGGAGCTCTGTTATAGATCATATGCCCTCTCTAATGACAATCCCATCTTTGAGGGATTGTCTATAAAAAGGAGAGAAAACAAACAAATCAACCATTTTATGATTTGCCATGCATGCGGGGTCACAGTGCATTATTTTTGAGCACGTGATGCGAGCGGCCAAAATAGTTCTGGGCTCGCCGAGCGAGCGAACGCCCGGTGCTCGATGCGAACGTGGGTTCGAGCACCGGGCCCATCCCTTATACAGAGAGAAAACAAACAAATCAACCATTTTATGATTTGCCATGTGTTATTTTTGAGCACTATGCACTCCCTTTCTTTTATTTTTTGCACTTTAACCCTGGTGAAGCTTTCTTTTAAGTGAAACACGTAGGTTATTTTGGGCTTTTTGTTCAGTTGGGGAGTTTTTTGGTTGTGGGTATACATGACCTCAGTTTGATGAGAGATTTGGTGGTCATTGCTGACCAGAGCACTTTTTGCGATACGGCACTGTCGATACAGCACTGCTGTGACATTGCACCCAAACAAAGTTGACGTTCTCTTTTTCCCACAAATAGAGCTTTCTTTTCGTAGTATTTGATCACCTCTGCGGTTTTTATTTTTTGCACTATAAACAAAAAAAGAGCGACCATTTTGAAAAAAAAGCAATATTTTTTTACTTATTACAATAATAAATATCCCCAAAAAATATATAAAAAAAAATAATTTCTTTCTCAGTTTAGGCCGATATGTATTCTTCTACATATTTTTGGTAAAAAAATTGCAATAAGCGTATATTGATTGGTTTGTGCAAAAGTTATAGTGTCTAAAAAAAAAGGGGATAGATTTATGGCATTTTTATTATTATTATTTTTTTTATTAGTAATGGCGGCGATCTGCAATTTTTTATTGTGACTGTGACATTATAGTGGACACATCGGACACTTTTGACACTATTTTGAGACCATTGTAATTTATACAGTGATCAGTGCTATAAAAATGCACTGATTACTGTGTAAATGACACTGGCAGGGAAGGGGTTAAACGCTAGGGGTCAATCAAGGGTTTAAGTGTGTCCTAGGGAGTGATTCTAACTGTGAGGGGATTGCCTCACTAGAACATGACAGAGATCACTGCTCCCGATGACAGGGAGCAGTAGATCTCTGTCATGTTGCTAGGCAGAACAAGGAAATGCCTTGTTTACATAGGCATCTCCCCGTTCTGCCGCTCCGTGACACGATTGCGGGCCCCTGGCGGACATCGAGTTCACAGGACCCGCGGGCAGGGTCATGGAGTACGCGACTGCGCCTGCGCCCACAATACCGTGATTTAAAGGGGACGTACCTGTACGCCCATTTGCCCAGCCGTGCCATTGTGCCAATGTATATCGTCCTGCGTTGGTCGGCATGTGGTTAAAGAGGGCATATGATCTATAATCAGGTAGCATTTGTAGAACTACCAATATAGACAGATTGGCTGGAGTAGAGCTCTAGACTATAAACATTTTACAGGCATCTGTCAGGTTATATATCATATTCACAGGTAGGGTATTAAAGTATCCTCCTACAGATTGACAGTTTGCGGCAAATCCAGCAGATCAGATAGTTCTTCTATACAGTCAGCAAGATCCTGTTCAGCCTAGATATTTGCAGTATTAAATCTCTTATCTTTCATTTTTTGATGCTTTCATTTTTTAAAGTGACCCCTTTAAGTAAAAATACGATACATTCTTTCAGTTAGGTTTTAAGACCAGTTGGGTTAGGTGCGGTGATAAGCACCCTCGTATTGTAGCTAAAATAGTATTGCCAGAAGTTGGTCACTATAAAATGAAGGCATTATTAGTGGAAAAATGTATTCAAATGTTAAGATAAAGATCTTAAAAATCTTTAGTAGGATGAATAAGTAAAGTTGAATAGACATGCGGCAAACTATATTGAGAAATTTACATTATAGTAATGGTTATAGGATCAAATGCCTAGGCACTTGGTCACATGATCTCTGTCAAAGGTTACAGCCAGAGTCAAAACTGGTTGATATTAATTTAGTAGAGATGATTTGATCAAAGGCCAAGGTATATCATCATGTGACCACATCTGGAAGGAGACTTTACCATTTTAGCAAGACCATTTTTATATATAACATAAATTTAGGGAATTAGAAACAAGTGGAGTAACATCTGCTGCTGCAAGGGTTCTCAATTTTTTTTCATTCAAGGGTAATTTTTCATGCGTGCACTACACGTGATGATATGTAAAGTTGTCTTAGCAAAATACCTTTGTTTAGAAAAAAGTGTTATTAAACCCTCAGTCTCGTAAGCATATTCAGCAGCTGATCTATCTACCTACTGAGTATGCAGCCTTTTTATCATTTAATCCTTGCCTGTGTTCCTTTTTAAGCTGGTGCCATAGCTGCTGAGCTGGGTTTCTTGTTTAGGGTGACTCCTTTACATTGCAGCCACCCTTGCATACAGGGACTTGAGTTCTGTCTCTGTACACTGTGTGCATCAATAGAAACAAACAGCCATGTAGCCTAGGATGGCAAAGCACTCCCATGCCCCCCCCCCCCATTCCTTTTTCAGGGTTACTAACTGACTGGAGACTGCACTGTCCACTGTCAACAAATAGTACTGGGGAATCCTTATTTTATTGTGCTCAATGTGTTACGTTTAAAAATGCTGACGGTTTAATAGTACTTTAATTATATGGTTTAAAAGCATGCCTAATTTAATTGTTGCTTGTGGATTGCACAGTTGTGACCAGGTTAGTGTTTGTTATCTTAGATTTTTTTTTTTTTTTCTGGAGTGTACAGTACCTGACACTGCTAGATTCTGCTCTTGTGCAAAGCAGACTAAAGTAGTCTTGGTGAAGTCAGTGTAAAGATTAGGGATGAGCTGAACACCCCCCCGTTCGGCTCGCACCAGAACCCGCAAACGGACCTAAAGTCCGTGCGAGCTTTAGAACCCTATTAGTTATAATGGATGCGAACGTTCGAAATTAAAAGTGCTAATTTTAAAGGCTAATATGCATGTTAATGTCATAAAAAGTGTTTGGGGACCTGGGTCCTGCCCCAGGGGGACATGTATCAATGCAAATTTTTTTTTTAAAAACGGCCGTTTTTTCAGGAGCAGTGATTTTAATAATGCTTAAATTGAAACAATAAAAGTGTAATATTCCTTTAAATTTCGTACCTGGGTGGTGTCTATAGTATGCCTGTAAAGGGGCGCATGTTTCCCGTGTTTAGAACTGTCTCTGCGCAAAGTGTCATTTTTTGAAAGTAAAAAAGCTATTTAAAATCACTCGCGGCTAATGTTAATTCACGGCTCCCGTAACACAGAGAACAGTGATTCATTGAAACTCATTCATAAAAAAAAGTCATTTAAAAAAAAAAAAAAAAATAAAAAAAATTAAAAAAAAAAAGCGTAGGGGTCCCCCCAAATTCAATAACCAGGCCCTTCAGGTCTGGGATGGATAATTAAGGGGGACCCCAGCCAAAAAAAAAAAAAAAAAAATGGCGTAGGGTCCCCCTCAAAATCCATACCAGACCCTTGAGGTCTGGTATGGATTTTAAGGGGAACCCTAGCCAAAAAAATGGCGTGGGGTCCCCCTCAAAATCCATACCAGACCCTTATCCGAGCACGCAACCTGGCAGGCCGCAGGAAAAGAGGGGGGGACGAGAGCGGCCCCCCCTCTCGCCTGAACCGTACCAGGCCACATGCCCTCAACATTGGGAGGATGCTTTGGGGTCTAAGACCCCTAAAGCACCTTGTCCCCATGTTGATGAGGACAAGGGCCTCTTCCCCACAACCCTGGCCGGTGGTTGTGGGGGTCTGCGGGCGGGGGGCTTATCGGAATCTGGAAGCCCCCTTTAACAGGGGGACCCCCAGATCCCGCCCCCCCCTGTGTGAAATGGTAAGGGGGTACAAAAGTACCCCTACCATTTCACCAAAAAAGTGGCAAAAATGGTAAAAATGACAGGAGACAGTCTTTGACAATTCCTTTATTAAAATCTTCTTTCTTCATCCTTCGGATTCTTCATCTTCTCCTTCCTTCATCTTCTTCCATCTTCTTCTTCCATTTTCTTCTTCCTCCGATCCGCTTCTTCTTGCGCTGGTCTTCTCGTCCTTCTCGTCCGGCATCTTCTTCCGTCGGCGTCGGCATCGGTGTCGGTGTCTTCTTGGGCCGCTCCGCGCAATGGGAGGCTCCCGCTGTGTGAGGCTCCGCTCCATCTGACAGGTCTTTTAAAACGGAGGGCACCTGGTGACCCCGCCCCCCTCTGACGTCATGGGGAAAGCCATCATGGAATTCCCCATGACGTCCCTGTGCGTCAGAGGGGGCGGGGTCACCAGGTGCCCTCCATTATAAAAGACCTGTCAGACGGAGCGGAGCCTCACACAGCGGGAGCCTCCCATTGCGCGGAGCGGCCCAAGAAGAGACAGAGACACCGACACCGACGCCGACGCTGACGCCGACGGAAGAAGATGCCGGACGAGAAGGACGAGAAGACCAGCGCAAGAAGAAGCGGATCGGAGGAAGAAGAAAATGGAAGAAGAAGATGGAAGAAGATGAAGGAAGGAGAAGATGAAGAAACCGAAGGATGAAGAAAGAAGAAAGAAGATTTTAATAAAGGAATTGTCAAAGACTGTCTCCTGTCATTTTTACAATTTTTGCCACTTTTTTTTGGTGAAATGGTTGGGGTACTTTTGTACCCCCTTACCTTTTCACACTGGGGGGGGCGGGATCTGGGGGTCCCCTTGTTAAAGGGGGCTTCCAGATTCCGATAAGCCCCCCGCCCGCAGACCCCCACAACCACCGGCCAGGGTTGTGGGGAAGAGGCCCTTGTCCTCATCAACATGGGGACAAGGTGCTTTAGGGGTCTTAGACCCCCAAAGCATCCTCCCAATGTTGAGGGCATGTGGCCTGGTACGGTTCAGGCGAGAGGGGGGGCCGCTCTCGTCCCCCCTCTTTTCCTGCGGCCTGCCAGGTTGCGTGCTCGGATAAGGGTCTGGTATGGATTTTGAGGGGGACCCCACGCCATTTTTTTGGCTAGGGTTCCCCTTAAAATCCATACCAGACCTCAAGGGTCTGGTATGGATTTTGAGGGGGACCCTACGCCATTTTTTTTTTTTTTGGCTTTGGTTCCCCTTAATATCCATCCCAGACCTGAAGGGCCTGGTTATTGAATTTGGGGGGACCCCTACGCTTTTTTTTTTGTTTTTTATTAATGAATGACAGCTCTCTGTGTTACAGGAGCCATCAATTCATTAGCCGCGAGTGATTTAAATAGCTTTCTTCCTGCAAAAATGACACTTTTTTGCAGGGAAAGTTCTAAGCACCGGAAACCTGCCCTCCTTCACAGGCCACCTATAGACACCCCCCAGATGTGATACTGCAATGCTGTTCTAACAGCATGCACACACATATCCCCAGAAATAAAGCACATATTGTTGTCAGCAGTCAGCAGCACACTGACACGCTGACACTGTCTGAAACATAATATGCGAGGCCGCCGGCGCGGCGGCCTCTTATACCGTGGGGCGTGTACTAAAGCCCCTGAGCTATAATTGGCTACAGGCATCCTGCCTGTAGCCAATTATGGCTCTCCTCGCTGCCGGCGCTGTGATTGGCCAAGCATGCGGGGTCACAGTGCATGCTTGGCCAATCATCAGCCAGCATTGCACTGCGCGGGCCGCAATGCATTGCGGGGCCGCTCGCATCACACGAATTTGATGCGAGCGGCCCCAATAGTTCTGGGCTCGCCGAGCGAGCGAACACCCGGTGCTCGATTCGAACATGGGTTCGAATCGAACACCGGGCTCATCCTTAGTAAAGATTTGCAAATCAACATTTTAAAAGAGAGGGAGCAGAAGCAGTTAGTTCTGTCAAGCTATCTGAGTTCCTTTTATTACCCATTGGCTGAAAAGGTTGCTGCAAATTTGCTTAACCAGATGTTCTTCGCAAATTCTTTGCAAAGGTGTCCCTAGTGGAAATTTAAAGATGGGACTGGAGTCCCATTACAAACCTTCACAGTACTTTATCTGGTAAGAGATAAGCAATCTGGGACACCCAAACAAACCCAACAGAACACTAATGCATTTTAGCCAAAGCATTCGTCAAAGCTTAATAGAAACACTAAAAACTCTTATTTGCTTTCAGTGACATTATGAACAACAAGGTCTTCTATCAGCATCCAAACCTGATGCGTGTTTTAGGGATGCATGAGACTGTTATGGAGGTAATGGTGAATGTGCTTGGAGGGGACAAGTCTCAGGTAATCTTTCTATGATAAGAATACAGTATTGTCTACTAAAATGTGGAATCTTCTGTCTGTAGTTTAGTAAAGCTGAAACATGCCATAACTTCTGTTTTACAGCAAATTGCTTTTCCCAAGATGGTGGCAAGCTGTTGCAGATTCCTCTGCTATTTTTGTAGGATTAGTCGGCAAAATCAAAAGGCAATGTTTGAGCATCTAGCTTACTTACTGGAGAACAGTAGTGTCGGTTTAGGTATGTCTTCATCGTCCTATTTTTTTTATTCATACAGGGAATGTATATCTTGAACTGGAAATTCTGTTTTGTATAAATGCCTGTTACCCAATATTCGAAGCTCCACAGCTTCAAAATTTTAAAGAAGCTGTTAAGTACTCGAACCTCCACCAGAACTAGGTTGAAAGCACTCCCTGGTGCGTGCAGCTGACCTGGCATGGTTCTTAACTCTGCCCACATTTTGAGCAAGGGTGCACAGTGAAAATTGAGATGAAGTAAGTATCAGAGCAGGTGGGCTGCATTCAGGGGATGGGACTGTGACCAAAAGTACAGTTGTCCTTTCATGTAAGCCCTATTATTAATTGAACCCATTGATGTTTATAACTTCCTTATTGGATGCTGAAGCTATTAATGCTAAAACACACACACTTACTTTGAGATTTAATACTACTAAGAGTAGATAATTAGAGAACAACGCGTTGAAATAGTTACCTTTCTGCAGAAAGTGTTGCTATTGATTGCCTTCAGTGCTGGAAGCAGTGCAGGTACCAGGCAACCTAGAACTCAGGGCGAACATGCCAAACTGCGTCCCACCTCCAAGATCGATCCACTCAGCAGCATGTGTAAGCATACCCCCCCCCCCCCCCAAAAAAATTGACCACTAATCTGCATGCTTACCCCCTAAGCATAAACTCTGCCCAGTACAAATCCACAGCCCCTTCTGAAATCCCCCCTCCCAGCACAAATCATTGGCCCCCCATCCCCCCTCCCAGCGCCAATCCTCTCTCCCCCAAAATCCCCCCAGAACACCCCCCCCCCAAGAAAATCACTCCTCCTAGCACAAATACTCTACTCCTTAAATCAAGTACACATCCCCTCTCTCCAAATCCCCCCTCCCAGCACAAAGCCCCCCCAATGTCCCCTCCTAGCACAAATACCCCCCAATTATCCCCACTGACACACACCCCCCAAAACAGTTTCCCCTCCTAGCACAAACCCCCCCCCCCCCCCTCTGCCATATCACCTCTTCTAGCACAAACACCACAAATTCCCCCTCCTAGCACAAATACCCCCCAATTATCCCCCCCACCCCACTGACACCCCCCCCCCCACACCCCCCAAAACAGTTTCCCCTCCCCCCCCTCCCAGCACAAACCCCCTCCCCCCCCCCCTCTGCCATATCACCTCTTCTAGCACAAACCCCCCCCCCCCCCCACCAACCCCACCCCACCCCCCCCCCCCCCCCCCACCCCCCCCCCCCCCCCCCCCCCCCCCCCCCCCCCCTTAACCCCCCAACCCCACCCCCCCCCCACCGCCTCCCCCCCCCCCCCCCCCCCCCTCAACCCCCCCCCCCCCCCCCCCCCAAACCCCCCCCCCGCACAAATCCTCTTCCCCCTCCCCCTCCCAACACAAATACCCCAAATCACCTTTCCTAGCACCCCCAAACTTTCCCTCCTAGAACAATACTTACCCACGCTGACCCCCAATTTCCCCCACCCAAAACAAATCCCCTCCCCCATCTTGTGTTGCCCCCCTCCCCGTCTTACATGATAACACAGTGCCCAGGGCAGCCACCCCTCGTACCCACCCCTTGTCCTGGCCTTGGCTGGAAGCCTAGGTTTTTGGACATGTCATCTCTAGTGGGAAAGATAAGAGTTTAGAATGGCTGCTCCTTTTCTTTAGCAGAGATCACATGACCAAGTAACTAGACAGAGCAGTTTACTAAGATGTGTCAGCTGCACTGAAGATAACTCGGTGCATCATTTTTTCTTGGCAAGATAAATATTTCAGTATTTGTATCTCTCTTTATCCATACTAATAAAAAGATTAACATTCATTTTCTTAGCTTTCTAAACCACATTTTGATGCTTTGCTTCATGGAATTCTAACTTTATTGGAGTGTATAAACGTGAACAGACTATACAGCAGCAAAAGCCTAATACAATGTAGAAAGATTTTCATGTACTGGTTTTCACTACTGTATTTCATGCAATCTCTCTATAGCATCCCCTTCTATGAGAGGATCTACACCACTAGATGTCGCTGCTGCATCTGTAATGGACAACAATGAGCTTGCTTTGGCTTTGCAAGAACCAGACCTGGAGAAGGTAAATTATCTGTAAACAACCACAGAAATAATGAATTGTCATAGTGTTCCTAACCTTAATAAAGGAATAAAAATTGCATGTGGTTTGCTAATTTGTTGTTATTTGTTGTTGCATCATAGTGACTGATGATATTTATATGCAGGATATAGAATGCCAAAGACCTTGGTAAAAATTAGGAAAATTACAGCTTCTATTAGAATTTAGATGGTTATAACTGTAAAAAATGTTGTCCGTGGAGAATAGAAAACATCTTCTTAAAGCCTTCTTGGGATTGATAACCTGCACTGATATATATCTTACCATATCAGGTTACATGTGTTTGATGCAGTTACAGTGGTGTGAAAAAGTGTTTGCCCCCTTCCTCATTTCCTGTTCCTTTGCATGTTTGTCACACTTAAGTGTTTCGGAACATCAAACCAATTTAAACAATAGTCAAGGACAACACAAGTAAACACAAAATGCAATTTGTAAATGAAGGTGTTTATTATTAAAGGTGAAAAAAAATCCAAACCATCATGGCCCTGTGTGAAAAAGTGATTGCCCCCTAAACCTAATAACTGGTTGGGCCACCCTTAGCAGCAACAACTGCAACCAAGCGTTTGCAATAACGTGCAATGAGGCTTTTACAGCGTCCTGGAGGAATTTTGGCCCACTCATCTTTGCAGAATTGTCCTAATTCAGTTACATTAGAGGGTTTTCGAGCATGAACGGCCTTTTTAAGGTCATACCACAACATCTCAATAGGATTCAGGTCAGGACTTTGGCTAGGCCACTCCAAAGTCTTCATTTTGTTTTTCTTCAGCCATTCGGTGGTGGACTTGCTGGTGTGTTTAGGATCATTGTCCTGCTGCAGAACCCAAGTTCGTTTCAGCTTGAGTACACGAACAGATGGTCGGACATTCTCCTTCAGGATCTCTTGGTAGACAGCAGAATTCATAGTTCCTTTTATCACGGCAAGTCTTCCAGGTCCTGAAGCAGCAAAACAGCCCCAGACCATCACACTACCACCACCATATTTTACTGTTGGTATAATGTTCTTTTTCTGAAATGCAGTGTTCCTTCTACGCCAGATATACTTGGACACACACCTTCCAAAGAGTTCCACTTTTGTCTCATCGGTCCACAGAATGTTGTCCCAAAAGTCTTGGGGATCATCAAGATGTGTTGTGGAGAAATTCAGACGAGCTTTGATGTTCTTTTTGCTCAGCAGTGGTTTTCTCCTTGGAACTCTGCCATGCAGGCCATTTTTGCCCAGTCTTTTCCCGATGGTGGAGGCATTAACGCTGACCTTAACTGAGGCAAGTGAGGCCTGCAGTTTCTTGGACGTTGTTGTGGGGTCTTTTGTGACCTCTTGGATGAGTCGTCGCTGCGCTCTTGGGGTAATTTTGGGCGGCCGGCCACTCCTGGGAAGGTTCACCACTGTTCCATGTCTTCGCCATTTGTGGATAATGGCTCTCACTGTGGTTCGCTGGATTCCCAAAGCTTTGGAAATGGCTTTATAACCCTTTCCAGACTGATAGATCTCAATTACTTTCTTTCTCAATTGTTCCTGAATTTCTTTGGGTCTCGGCATGATGTGTAGCTTTTAAGTATCTTCTGGTGGACCTTACTGTGTCAAGCAGCTCCTATTTAAGTGATGCCTTGATTGTGAACAGGTGTGGCAATAATCAGGCCTGGGTGTGGCTAGAGAAATAGAACTCAGGTGTGGACAACCACAGTTATAGTATGTTTTAACAAGGGGGGCAATCACTTTTTCACACAGGGCCATGATGGTTTGGATTTTTTTTCACCTTTAATAATAAACACCTTCATTTACAAATTGCATTTTGTGTTTACTTGTGTTGTCCTTGACTATTGTTTAAATTGGTTTGATGTGCCGAAACACTTAAGTGTGACAAACATGCAAAGGAACAGAAAATGAGGAAGGGGGCAAACACTTTTTCACACCACTGTATATCAACCACTGTAGAACCTATGATCCTTTGAGACCTTGCTTTGGTAACAATTATTATCATGGTTTGCCAAACCTTACAGAAACCACGGTGCTGTCGACTCAATGAGGGTATTTTGCAGGATGTGAGGGTATGAGCCAGGTTGCATACAAAACTTTCATCCTTTTTCTCGATTAACTTGTCCACCGAGAGTTTGTCTATGAACATCTGGAAAGATCATAAGTGTGTTATTAGAGGTCCACTAATACATTTTGGGACCAGACATAAGAAAGAAAGGCTAGATAAATGTTCTACTTTAATTGTCCAAGTCCGATCATTGGAATGTACAATTAACAATCATTGGCAGTGACAAAGGCAGCTGAGCTTTGCCTATAGGTGAGACCTTTTAGATAAGGTAAAAGTTAAAATTATGTTTTCTGAACTTCAGTTCTATGAGTTTGGAAGCGAGATCTATTAGTAACACCATGACTCGGACATTCATACCTCAAAACATCACTATGCAAGGCTCTAAATATATAAAGTCACATTAGCATTAGACATTAGACATTAGCAGATTGTTTCCGGGGATTCTACAACTCTCTAAATAATTTACCAGAATCACAATGTCAGACAAAGTAGGATCTTATACTGTGGATTCATACCTTCCAAAGGCAGGGTTACCTAAATCATCACCTCAGGCAAGGGATTCCATGGATGATCCCATAACTGCAGAACTATCAAAGGGCATTCAAGGCATGCCAACAAGGAAAGATCCTGGGCCTGATGGCATCTCTCTTTACTTTTAAGCAGAGTTTATCAACATGGTTTCTAAGGGCTTATAACTCTATTTTAAGAAGATGCCCTCTGCCTGAGGTACTGGAAGAGCCTACATAACTGTAGTAGGAAAAGAGAATAAAGACCTGTCTCTTTGTACCAGTTACCGATCAATGTTGATTTAACACTTTTTGCCAAAATGTTATCTACACGCTTTCTTCGTTATTTATCTTGTATGACACAGAATGATCAAGTTGGGTTTTTGCCTGGTAGAGAGTTGTCAGGAACCATGAAACCGACAGAGACAGAAAATGCAGTAAAAATCACACCTTTTAATAAAAATGGTACAACTGGTAAACATAGTCAAAACATAGCCAAATCGTGTAGACAGAACAAGCCAGGAAATCAGGAAGCCAGAGATCAGCGTAGTCAGAGGCAGTTGACAGGATCAGGAACCAGAAGGGACGTCAGCCAGGCAAGTCTTCAACAGGAACACAGCAGAGGGTCTCTAGATATGTTGACCAAGGCAAAGGCATTGAAGAAATGAATTAGGCAGTTTAAATAGCCAGAAGGGGCTGGCTGTGGGCTTGACTGACGAGCAGGAGATGATCAACAGGTGAACCACTGTGGAACGATGAGTACTGGCAATTAACCGACAGCTGAGCAACCTGAGCATAGAGAAGGAAGGGCTGAGAGCCCAGCCCTGACAGTACCCCGTCCTCAATGACCCCTCCCCCTTGGAGGACCACTAGGTTTGAGGAGAAAACGTCTATGGAAAGCACAAAGGAGGACAGGAGCATGTGTGTCCGAGAGAGAGACTCAAGAGCATTCCTCCGGACCGTACCCTTTGCAATGAATCAGGTACTGTAATGTACCCACAGAACCTACGGGAGTCAATGATCCAGTGTATCTCATACTCTTCATGGTTCTCAACCTACATCGGGCGAGGGCGTGGTATTGAGGTGGTTGCACACCAAAGGTTTTAATAAGGAGACATGAAAAACATTTGAAATACGCATGTTAGAAGGAAGGTCTAATGCGTAAGCCACTGGATTGATCCTAAGGAGAATACGGAAAGACCCAATAAATCGTGGTGCCAGTTTCAGTGAGGAAACACGAAGTTGGAGGTTAGGAGATGACAGCCAGACCCTCTCCCCAATCTGGTAGGACGATGTAGGTAGGCGTCGGCTGTCAGCATGGAGTCTGTACCTCTCACTGGCACATTGCAGGGACTCTTGGACCTGCACCCAAGTGGAACGAAGATCACGGAGATGCTCCTCTAACACAGGAATTCTTTGAGGAACAAATGAGTCAGGCAACATGGATGGTGGGAAACATAATTTGCCATAAACGGAGACAATCAGAAAGCGGTATTGGAGCAAACTCCACCCAAGGTAAGAGGTCTGACCAATTGTTATGGTGGTCAGAAATATAGCAGCGTAGAAACTGCTCCAAGGCTTGGTGGGCTCAATCTGCGGCCCCATGGGACTGGTGATGCTCAGAGGAGAAGGACATCTGAATTCCTAACTGTGCACAAAAGGCTCACCAAAACCTGGAGACAAACTGGATACCCCTGTCAGAGATGATAACCTTGGATAGCCCATGTAACAGAAAGATCTCCGGAGCAAAAATGGATGCAAGGTTCTTTAAATGTGGGCAACTTTTTTAGTGGAATACAATGTGACATTTTCAAGAACCGGTCAACCACCATAAGAATAACTGTGTTGCCCTGGGAGTTGGGTAACTCCACAATAAAATCCATAGACAAGTGGGTTCAAGGCCTCTCTCCATTGGATATGGGTTGTAGGAGGCCCACTGGAAGGTGCCATGGTGTCTTACTCTGTGCACACACGGAACAAGCCACTACAAAGGCGGTTACATCAGTGCGGAGACTAGGCCACCAAAATTGTTGAGAAATAGCCCAAATTAATTTATTCTTCCCTGGGTGGCCAGCTGCCTTGGGAGAATGGTAAGTCTGGAACAAAGCAGTGTGGAGATTCTCATGGACAAAGCAGCTGTCACCAGGTTTCTCGGGAGGAGACTGGACCTGAGCGGCACGAATTCTGTCACCCAAAGTTGAGGTGAGACTGGGGCGTACAGTAGCCAGAATGTGATCGGGAGGTAGTACAGGAACAGGCACTGACTCAATCTTGGAACTGGAGGAAAACTGTCAATGCGTCAGCCCTTACATTCTTAGTCCTGGGTAATAATGAGACTATGTAATTGAAGCTTGACAGTAAAAAAGCCCACTACGCTCTTCTGGGAGATAAGTGTTTAGCTTATGGTCAGATTCTTATGGTCAGTCAAAATGAGAACCGGCACAGTGGTACCTTTGAGGAGATGCCTCCATTTTTTAAGAGCTAAAATGATAGCTAACAATTCTCTGTCCCCTATCTCGTAATTGCATTCTGCAGGAGACAAATTCTTAGAAAAGTAGCCACAAGGATGCATAGCACTCTTAGAGATGGGATGTTGAGACAAAAGGGCGCCCACTCCAGTCTCGGATGCATCAACCCCAAGAATGAAGAGTAGCGTAGGCTCAGGATGTGCCAGGACAGGAGCTGAAACAAAGAAAGCCTTGAGAGACTCAAAGGCTTTAATGGAATCCGGAGACCAATTCTGTGTTTTACCATCCTTTCTGGTCATATCAATCAGGGGTTTGACCAGAGAAGAGAAGTTCTGAATAAATTTCCGATAATAATTGGCAAAGCCAAATAAATGTTGTAATGGACGTAGACCTACGGGTTGGGCAACTGTAGAACTGCAGATTATTTCTCTGGGCCCATTGACAAACCGTCAATAGAAATGCCATAACCAAGAAATTTAACCTGTTCACGATGAAATTCGCACTTCTCCAACTTACAATACAGGTTATTATCGCTCAGACTCTGTAGCATATGGGAGACATCTGTGTGGTGGCTCTCTAGGGATTTAGAATATATAAGATTATTGTTGAGATAAACCACCACACATTGCTGCAACATATCTAAGGGGACATTGATGATGAACTCCTGAAAAACTGCAGGAGCGTTGCAAAGACTAAATGGCATTACGAGGTATTCGTAATGTTCTGTCCTGATGTTAAATGCAGTTTTCCATTCGTCGCCCTCCTTGATCATCAAGATTGTATGAACCTCTCAGATGGAGCTTTGTGAAAACTGTTGCTCCCTTGAGGCGGTCAAATAATTCCATAATCAACGGAATCGGGTAGGCGTTCTTAATCGTGATGCGATTGAGACCCCTATAATCGATACAAGGAATCAGTTCACCACTCTTGTTTTTCACAAAGAAGAAGTCAGCACCAGCAGGAGACGAGGATTTGCAGGCGAACCCTCGAGAAAGTGCGTCAGCAACATAGTCCTCCATGGCTTTAGCCTCTGAGACAGACAAAGGGTAAACCCGGCCACGGGAAGGCATAGCACCAATTTGAAGGTCAATTGCACAATCATAGGACCGGTGTGGAGGCAAACTACCAGCTTGACCCTTGTCAAAGACATCGCTAAATTTGCGGTACTCCTCTAGCAAGGAGGAGAGGGAAGAGGTACACTTGACCTTAGCCACTTTGCGAAAACATGTCTTACTGCATTGTGGCGACCAGGAAAAAACCTCAGCACGAAGCCAATCAAAATAGGGGTTGTGCCTCTGTAACCAAGGATAACCTATAACCACCGTATAATGAGGAGAGGAAATTACGTGAAATTGGATTATCTCATGGTGAAAAGCCCCTAGGGCCATGGTCAACAGAGCAGTCTCATGAGTCACATGGGCAGGCTGTAGAGGTCTCCCATCAATAGCCTCAATGGCAAGTGGAATGGCATGAAGCTGCAGCGGAATAGAGTGCTTGGACACAAAGGCACTGTCTATGAACAAGCCTTCAGCCCCAGAATCGATTAGAGCCTGTGTATCGAAGGACAACTCAGACCACGAAAGGGTAACCGAAACTAGAGGCTTATCCTTCACGGTAACTGGGGACGTAACAACACCACCTAAGGTCTGTCCCCTAAAGAACCTCAGGTGCAAGCGTTTCCCAGACGGGTAGGACAAGACTTCAAAAAGTGACCAGCCTGGCCACAATAAAGTCACAATCCCTCCCTCCTCTTCCTCCTCCTAAAGGCCCTCTCATCCACAGAGAGACGTGTGAAGCCCAACTGCATGGGTTCTACTTCACTGCCAGACTCGGTACCAGGAGGCATGTGAGGTGAGGGAGGCAAGGGTGGGACTGCAATGCTCGGAGTGAAACCTATAGGAGGCCTTCCTCCTTAAAGGAAGGTATCTCTCGGAGTCTGGAGTCAATGAGAATGACAAACGTGATGAACTTCTCCAGATCTGTAGGTATATCTCGGGCTGCTATTTAATCTTTGATGTTATCTGAGAGACCATGAGTAAAAGCAGCCATGAGGGCCTCATTGTTCCAAGCGACCTTTGCTGCCAGAGTACGTACAGTTCTCATACTCTGTTTGGTGGACATGAGGCTCTAGGCAGTAGAAGTGGAGCAATACCCTTTTAAAGATAGCCACAAACTCTGGGTAACTCAGGACAATGGGGTTTTACGTCTCATAGAGGGTTTGCCCCGGCCAAAGCATCCCCGGCAGAAATCAAAGAAATAATGAAGCCTACTTTGCTTTTGTCTGTGGGGAACACCTGGGGCAGCATCTTAAAGTATATCCCAACCTGGTTTAGAAACCCTCTGCATGGAACTGGATCGCCCCCAAATCGCTGGGGAAGCGAAGCAGAACCAGACATACCTCTTGCAGAGGTAATATTTGAGGTGAGTGCCTGCACAGAGACTGGAGCAACAGGGACAGCCTGCAGGGACAGCCTGCAACACAGGTTGTACCGGAACAGCCACAGTGGGAGGATCCAGGTGAGTAGTGCGAATCAGGAACATCTGTAACGCTATGCCAAACTGATCCATGCAGTGATCTTGCTCATTCAACCTGGAAAAAATATTACCACTAGTTGGATTGTCTGCATCTTCTGAATTTATGGTCTTCGCCTACTGTCAGGAACCATGAAACAGAGACAGAAAATTCAGTAAAAAAACACACCTTTTAATAAAATGGTAAAAATGGTACAACTGGTAAACGTCTATTACGACTCCAATTGTAGGAAACCCTGATGTTCCACCTTGGATACAAGACCCAAGATTTTGTCCCTTCCTCTACAATCATATATTCAGGTTAAAGGATTTTCTGGCAGTGGAAAACTGTAAATGAATGGAAATCGTACAATCTGTGTTTTCCCCACATTTACCATTTTTTTCACAACAAGGCCACTGCTGACAAAACATGCTATGTGCTGAACTGAGGAAATGGGATATGCGAGTTGTGGAGAAATAGCTTCTGAAAAGGCTGACACAGAGAAAAAAGCATACAGAAACCTGCCCAGAAAGAATTGTATAGACTGCCATTACAGACCTTTCCTTCTGAAAATATATGATGCCTGGCTTTCATACTCATGTTCTGGCTACAGAACGTGTCTCTCACCTGAAACATAAATAGAGTACTGCTTGGACCTTGAAAAAGGAGGTACACCCCAAAAGCTTGTCCTACAAATTTGCCATATGTTGCATGTGCAAGACGAAACGACACAGAAGCAGATTGAAAATAGCTTGAGTGGTCATATTAACCTGTGGTGGCATCCGCAGTCTTATGAGGACCTATTTGTCCGAAGTAATTTTCCAGTGCCTGTTTTGCCAATCAGTAAAATAATGGGAAAAAAGAGTTAGTGAGTGTTGAACCATAAGGAGAGTGGAATCGCAGTTTTTACACTGTGGTGAAGTTGATTTGGAGAATAAGAAGCACTGTGGAGTTTGAATACGTCGTGCTTCTTTTAGAATTGAAAAGAGACATTTTATTGGACCGATATATATTTTTTCGGATTTTAAGTATTCACTTTAAAAATAGTTCCCTTATGTCAGGAAGAAATAGGGAAGGTAAGAAAGAAGAAAAGGAAAAAGGAAAAAGAAACAAGGAAGTAAAAAGGTAGTGTTCAGGCCCATAGGTCTCCTACTTGGAATACAGCTGGTTAGTTAGAATTATTCATCTAGGCGAATCTTCATAAATGTTTACCCAGAGCGTCCAGGTTTCTCTTATGTATCTTGCTGGCAATTTTTTCATGATCCCTGAGATTTTATGTTTGGTATGAACCAGGGAGACAAACTGTTTATTTCATGCCCCTGCAATAGTGCATTTAACTGCCAGAAATATGAATAATGCCAGTTGTTGCTTACTGTGGGAGATTTCATGGATAGGTTCACTGAACAAGGCATACTGAGATTGTTGTGGAATTTCGGTACCCCGTACTATTCGCAGTAAATGAAAAATTATTCCCTTACCATATGAGTTTAGGACACTCTGATCAGATGTGAAGCATAGAGTCCTGTAGGGTACATCCTCAAAAACAGTTCAGTGATAAGCCCAGATACATTTTAGCTAGGCAGGATGGGACAATCTGGTGAGTACTTTGAGATATGTTTCGATCAAGGAGATTTTTAAGAATCCTCAATATGACAAATTGAGGTGGTTTTGCCAGATTTCAAGATGTGATTAGTATTAGTAGAGAGGTCCTTGTCTTATTCGGCCATATAAGGTAGTTTAGTTGGGAATGGAAGTAGCAACCCGTAGATCAAAGACATACCACCTCTCTGACCTTTATCACTGGAACACCATTGTATTAGCTGCTGACTTTTAATAAAAAGACACTCACCAGCCCAGGGATCCAGTGCTGTCTTCACCTGGGCTGGTTGTTTACTGGTCTTTGGATTCACAATGTCACCATCTTATAGCAATGTTAGCAATGTCATCCCTCATATTCACTATCAAAATGCTCTTGATATACAGGCACACCCCTCTCCCCTCTTCTACCTACCCTGTCCCTTCTATACAAGGAGTGCCCCTGGACAGTCGCAAGTCAGGTTTCGGATATTCCCAAAAAGTCTAAATCCTCCTCATGTACCAGAAGCTCTAGCTCTTCCAATTTATTAACCAGAATTCTAATATTTGTGTGCATGCTTTTCAACCTTCACCCGTTAGTACATCCTTGCTCGCTTTTAGGTTACTGTAAGATTTATCCAGCTTACGAGTATTGATCCTGGATATTAATAGTTGCAATAAAAACTGGCTGCATCTCTTCAATACTCGCTGCAGATTGCAGTGAATTAGTATGAAGCGGATCTTTGGAAACGTGCCTGTGGAACTGCATTTGTCTGCTCTGTCTGAGGTTGACGGGTTTATATGACAATATGACACATATATATATATATATATATATATATATATATATATATATATATATATATATTGTGGCGGTAGGACCCTGTACTACCTGGAAGATTGCTGGTTTATGCCAGATTTTGGAGAGAAAGGCACGCTGATTGCACAGCTGTGTGCTGGGCTATTTAGTTTTGACCTGGCTATGGCTCAGGGTTCCACCCAACAGACAGGAAGTCTGTTCATGGGAGTCAGGTGGACTCCCATTCCTTTGAGAGGAATCAGAGGCTGCATGGGGCAACCAGAGTATGCATGTTGGCAGGAGGCAGACATACTTGGTGACATAGCAGCAAGGCGCTGATCAGGAGTGAGCTAGGAGAGAGCTTCACTCTAAGAAACTCTTTTGGGTCTGAGGAGCAGACCTAAGGCCTAGGCTAAAGGCCTGAATCAGCCGTATGGGAACAATATAAGCCTAAAGTATTGAGTGTGCAAGATACAGTAATAGTGGAACCCCCCTGCGATGGTACTGATGTCTTTGTGAACTTTTTTGTGCTTTTAAATAAAAGTGGGCTACCAGGCCCTTAAAAATACAGTTTTGTACTGGCGTACTCACTGGAAAACGCAGCTACCGTTGAGTCTGATAACTCCAATCTTACAATATATATATATATATATATATATATATATATATATATATATATTATATATATATATATATATATATATATATATATATATATATATATATATATATATATATATATATACACACTATATTACCAAAAGTATTAGGACACCTGCCTTTATACGCACATTAACTTTAATTGCATCCCAGTCTTAGTCCGTAGGGTCCAATATTGAGTTGGCCCACCCTGCAGCTATAACAGCTTCAACTCTTCTTGGAAGGCTGTCCAGAAGGTTTAGGAGTGTGTCTATGGGAATGTTTGACCATTCTTCCAGAAGCACATTTGTGACCTCAGGCACTGATTTTGCACGAGAAAGCCTGTCTCACAGTCTCCACTCTAATTCATCCCAAAGATGTATTATCAGATTGAGGTCAGGCCAGTCAAGTTCCTCCACCACAAACTCGCTCATTTATGTCTTTATAGACCTTGCTTTGTGCACTGGTGTACAGTAATTTTGGAACAGAAAGGGGCCATCCCCAAACTTTTCCCACAAAGTTAGGAGCATGAAATTGTACAAAATGTCTTGGTATGCTGACGCCTTAAGAGTTCCTTCACTGGAACTAAGGGGCCAAGCCCCAACCCCTAAAAAACAACCCCAAATCATAATTCCCCCTCCAACAAATGATTTGGACCAGTGCACAAAGCAAGGTCCATAAAGACATGGATGAGCAAGTTTGGGGTGGAGAAACTTGACTGGCCTGCCCAGAGTCCTGACCTCAACCCAATTAAACATCTTTGGGATAAATTGGAGCGGAGACTGTGAGCCCACATCAGTGCCTGACCTCACAAATGAGCTTCTGGAAGAATGGTCAAACACTCCCATAGACACACTCCTAAACCTTGTGGACAGCCTTCCCAGAAGAGTTGAAGCTATTGTAGCTGCAAAGGGTGGTCCAACTCAATATTGAACCTTACGGACTAAGACTGGAATGTCATTAAAGTTCATGTGCGTGTAAAGGCAGGCACCCCAATACGTTTGACAATATAGTATGTATATATATATATATATATATATATATATATATATATATATATATATATATAGATGTCAGATAAACCTTTTGACAATATAGTGTATATAAATAAATAAAAAACTCTAAGACCTTCACAAAATTAGGAATCCATCCATTTTTTAATTGTCAGCTGTGGGGGGTGATTTAGGTCTTTGCTAGTGTACAGTACATGGTTTTATTTACACTGTGGAATTTTTTGTTTTTTTTGCAGGTTGTGACATATTTGGCAGGTTGTGGACTGCAGAGCTGTCTAATGTTAATAACCAAAGGATACCCAGATATTGGATGGAATCCTATAGAGGGAGAGCGTTACCTATCATTCCTACGTTTTGCTGTCTTTGTAAACTGTAAGTATAGACATCAGTTCCTAAGTGAACAATGCATGAAACCGTTCTCTATGTGCACTCTATATAAATGACTCACTGATTTTCTTCAGTTTATGTAATTGTTTTATGATGACAACAAATCAAGGAAATATGCAGATTAACTGTAGCCAGATAGAACTCAATTAATCACAATGTGATTTTTTCCCCAAATGATAGATGATGATCTCCTTTTGTGAATTTGATTAAACAGGTATAATCTATGGAAAAAGAAAAAAACTGCGCTATTTATCCTAAATGTGACAAGCTCCAACTAAAAAGTGTTATACAACACCAACAAGTAGAGAAAAAGGAAAAAAGTTGCACTAATGGATTGAAAAGTGAAACATTCACAAAGAACTGTATGGTGCTGTGATGCACTCACCACTTAATGTAACAAAATGGAGTAAACAGCCAGTGATATAGAATTGCATGAACAAAATATGGTGATTAAAGTGATAATAAATAGTTAAACAATTTAAAAATAACCAAAACACCTTGTTACAGATTGAAAAAACCTAAATACACCATATAAAAGTTGACAAAATTATCTTAAATTGAGCCAAATAATAGTTATTAAGAGGGGAAGGAAAAATGGCACAACATTCTCTTTAAGGCTCAAAATGATGGACACTTTTGCACCCTATGACAAATCTTCAGTAGACACACACACACTGTGATTCCAACACCACATAGATTGAAGGCTTACCAACTAGAAAGCCAAGACAGCTTGTCACCCAACCTGGGTTGTCAGGACCACCACCGCTGTGAGTCAGTCCTGTGTCTGGCCGTTCCCCTGTTCCAAGAGCGAGACTGGAGGTAGGCTCCCACAGATGGATCGTAACGAAAAAAAGTAAGAACTCATGAGGTGCGTATGGCCACGGGAAAAAAACAAGAGGTACACCGCCATTGGTAAATCCAGGAGATTTAAAATAACAGGTCAGCAATTGCAGACACTATATATAGCAAAAAGTTGATGCCGGCTGGCAAAATTCTAAAACACAAAAAACATGTGACAAAGCGCATTGACGTCAGCACGTCGCTCACCCTACGCGTTTCGTCACACAAAGCTGGAGTTCAAGAGCTAACAGTTTAGGCAAGAATTGGTCAGCATACCATCGGTCAGTTTTGCCAACCTCCTGTAGCATTTTTTACTAAAATAAAAATGAAATTTTACTGATGGAGCAAGTTTTTTTACTAACAAACCTGAAAAATGACAGAACTCCTATTAAAATCTAAAACAACCGATATTTAAACAACATAAACATAATGTAGAAACACTGACAATACCCATAACACGTATTTTCCTGGTGTACACTTAAAACACTGAATGACAAATTATAGACCGTGACAAATCACAGATTTTTATAAAACTGTCTGTAAATTTACTGATGGTTGGCAACCCCACCATTGGTACTTCAATTCAAATATGGCACAACAGTTGCATATGGTATGACACTAGGCTTAGCACTTTATTTATTTACATAGTTCTTTCATATTCCAATGCACACTTGAGGAGGAAAGATCAGCTGTATGTCATTTAAAGTATATTAGAAGTTAAACTGTACCAGCTTGTATGTATGTGAGTGCAAAGTTAAAATGTTTATGGAAGTCTAAATCCTGTAGTTTTAGTAAATATTTTAGTACTTTAGAGGTTATGAGTCAGCAACAGAATACATTGTGAAAATGGATCTGTCCGTAAAATGAAAGAACCCCTAGTTCTCACGGTTCACCTCCGCCATCATAGGAGTGAGCTCTTTCTTTCATCCAAACTCCCTCACATGCACTTTCTCTTCCCTGATGAAGTAGCTCTGAGCTCACTGTTTGAGAGCTCACTTCTGTGATGGTGAAGGTGAACAGTAACAGCTGGGAGTCTCTTAGCAATGTCCTAGCAACAAGGCAGGGTGGGAGGAAGTAATCTCTGGAGGTTTTCCAGTCTGGCTTCAGGAAGTACGTAAATGACCTACACCTATTGCAATGGCATTATTCAACTTTATTCAGAGCTGCACAGTTTGTTTTTATCTACAGGCACCCCTTACCTGCATAGACTATTTTTTTGGTGAAGGTGAACTATGTCTTAAAGTAGTTGTAAACCCTTACAATCCACTTTTTACTACAGGTAAGTCTATAATAAGGCTTACCTGTAGCTACCCCGGATATCTCCTAAACCTGCACGGTTTAGGAGATACCCCCTGTATCAGCATGTGCCGACGTCATCGGCAAATGCACACTGAAGCAATGGCTCGTTTGTGCCGTTGCTTCAGCTAGTGTGCCATTACCGGCATCGTGGCTCTGGCCAATCACAGCACTGGTGCCGCGATACCCAGGAGTAACTCTGGGAGCGATGTCGCCGGCCTGAGCTGTGTACTAGGACCACTGCAGGGGCTTTGATCTAAGGTGAGTATTTTATAATGAGCTAGCATGCTATGCATACTAGTTCATTATGCCTTTGTCTTGCAGATTTTTATTTTTTCTTGTGGGTTTACAACCACTTTAAATATGGCTATGGAAAGTCATAATATGGAAGATCACAGGAGCAGATCATTCGCAGTTCTGAGAGCAGAGGGAGTACAAATAACTGAGGAATTGCCATCTTCATTCCATGAGTCTGTTTCACTTTGAGTTATATCTGTGGTGGTGGTACATATTTCTGTTTGTTTGATAAAAAGAAACACTTGCAAAGGATACACATTGGGATTGATTTACTAAAACTGGAGAATGCTAAATCTGGTGCGGCTGTGCATGGTAGCCAGACAGCTTCTTACTTCAGCTTGTTCAATTAAGCTTTGACAAAAAAATAAAAATAAATGAAAGCTGATTTCTTTGCAGAGCTGCACCAGATTTTGCATCCCCCAGTTTTAGTAAATGAACCCCATTGATTCACACAGCTAGGGCCTCATTTACACTTGTGTTGCTGTCTGCAAAGTGATCTGTGTTTAGATCACTCTTCAGAGAGCATTTGACAGGCATTGAGGCAGAGTTGTATTTCATCTTCAGCACCTCTTTTAACCCTCTATATGCTGGACTACCATACAGCAACCGCATGCATTTCAGTTGTGGGCAGTTGCAGTGTTGCCCCATTCTCTTCACAGGGAATATAATTCCCACCATGGCTGAAAAGCAAAGCATCACGCCTGCGACATGGGCATACCCCCTTCTGCTGCCTTTCCAGCTAAAGTGGAAGCGGTTGATGGGGCGGTAAAAATGTGGCTTAATCGCTTAGTTTCACCATACCCAATCGCAAGTGTAAATGAACCCTGAGGATCTGTGTTTGGACACTTTTCTTCCTGGGGGTGAAGAATTTGGAGATTGGACTGCACCGTGAAACAATTTGCACAATATAAAGATTGAATCAGCACATGATATATATTTGAACTTATTTCATACTGAATATTTGCACATTTATTTGTATTCTTATCTATTCTTTTTTCTTAATGATGTTGAGCAGCGTTTTATATTGATTTGCATTTTTTTATATATATATTTTTTATTTTATATGAGCTCAGGTTTGTTTGGATCCTAGTCTGAACCCACCTAAGCAAAAACACCAGGAAGCTGTCACTGTACTGGGCTATCATTAGCAGACAGGGCATTCTCCAGCATGCAGTCACATGTATACAAGGGGCATGTATCTGTGCAGCTGCAGGCAGGGAATGCCTCGGCCACCTATGATTGGCCCAACACAGTGACAGTTTCCTGGCTGGCTCACTTAGGTGGGTTCAAGCTAGGATCACACCTGAGCTCATCTCTAGTGGTGATATTTAAACAGCTTCTGCAATTTTTTTTATGTTTTTCCTAGTACGGTTTCCTCTGCATGTCACACTCACCTTTTCCACACTCCAGTGTTGGGCCTCCCCCTCTGTGGGCAGCCTCCTTCTTCTGCTGGTAGAGTAGTAAATCATGGAAGGGGCACTGTCCTTAAAGGATTTATTTACGACGGATGTTGGCTCAAACTTGTCTTGCATACACACGGTCACACAAAATGTCAAGTATTGTCCTGTATTATGCTAAAAGGGAAATCCTGCTGAAGTGGACTTCAGCAGAGTCTCCTACGGTGGCGTCCTGGGAGGCCATGATAGATGCTTCTCTTCCTATGTATAAGTTTACTTACACAAATAGAGGATGTCAATGGAAATATGATAAGTGTGGCTTCCCTGGACATCCAGCTAGTGGGGTTAACGTTTGTATATTGCTCCCTTATGTACTTTACGCTATTAAGTAGTATTTGGATGGATCCTTAAACTGAATGGGTTGTTTACAAGGTGAAGGTTTACATAGACAGTACATTAAGATTTGACAATAAAACCAGGAAGCTGATTGGTTTCTATGCAGAGCTGCACCAGATTTTGCACTCTCCAGTTCTTCCCACATCATTTTATTCTATTACAACATTATCAATTCCTGTGATGTTTTTGGTAGTGATCTCAGGTTCATCTTCTATCACTGAAGGCTCTTCTGGTGGCTGGTCTGTTACCAGTTCAGAGGGTAAAGGACTAGTTTGGGGGTTCATATTGTATTAATATGGTAGGGAGGAATGCAGGAAATACAGTATATGTAGAGCCTGGCTGGGATCAGCAGTGGGCAGCGGTGGGAGTCTAGGTCATTCTACATCATGTAAAAGTAATTGGGCCACTGTAGATTCCCTTAGATCACTTTTAGAGTAAAGCCCTATGCTGGCTGCAAATTTTGATACCAGGATTGTGGCTGCAGCTGCAAGCAGGATCCTGATATAACCACTCGTGTGGGTATGTCCAAGGAATGGGAAGTACTGTAGTTAAAGTGAGACATTTTTTTGTTTAGGGTTGGGGCATGTAGTATTCTCTTGTAGCAAATACATAATTGTGACTTCTTTAGCATGCATATCTAGCCAATTGCCAGTGCCATTGTGTTATACACAGAATTTTATAGTACTTGAAGCATAGCTCCCAACTGTCCCTGATTTGGAAGGACTGTCCCTTTTTTGGAACAAAGTCACTCTGTTGCTCTTTTCTCCTCATTTGTCCCCTATTTTGGTCTGAAGTATATACCTGTATAGAAAAGGTACTATTTATCTATCAGTGCCCTTTCATCCAATTTCAAAATTGTTGCATTTTTAAATTTCAAAAGTTAGCATAAAGGAATAGTAGTGGTATAAAAATGTCTTATGGGTTTAACCAGTCATTTTAGCAGCAGGGTTGTGCCCTTTGCCTAATACTTTTTGCTGATACAGTAGGTGTCTCCCTTTCCCATCTCAGAAAATTGTGAGTTATGCTTTAAGGAGAAGTATGCAAAAAAAAACTAAAAACCTTATACATACCTAGATTACCTCCCCTGCCAGCTCTGCAGTGAGAACTGAGCGATCAAAAACCATGGTCGCTCAATTCTCCCCCTCCTCTCTGATCAGAGAGGCGAGACTGTCATTCTCTGGCTCTCTGCTCTGCCTCTCCAGCGCTCACTGGAGCGCTTGGCTATATGTAGGGAGCGGGAGGGACTGGCTCAGGCTGAGCCAGGTGCCACTCCAGGCTTCTGGGTAGATTGCGACCATCTGGGTAGATTATGACCATCTTTTCAGAGCTTGGACCGGCTCAGCAACGTCAGCTGACAGTGGGCTTTGTCATGATCGGCTCTCGAAAGCTGTATACTAACTATCACATAATCATACGATCACTCCGAAAGCGATTTTTGTCAGGGACTGTAGGATATGTAGTTTCTTAACAAAAAGTGTCAGTTCTTAGATTACAGACAGAGGTCAAGTGTTAACCTGTGCAGTGCCATCCTGTATGCCATGTTAAAACACAAACAAAATTTGGTGACAAAGGAATGTCAAGATATACTCTACCATAGATTGTGCCTACAGGCCAAAAAATGACATTAAAACTACATGTTCAATGCACATGCTATGCAGGTGAAAAAACAAGGTGTAGAGAGAGGAACGTTTATAATGTCTTAATGCTAAAGTCAGAATACCTTTTTAATTTATGCTGATCTTAAAAAAAAATGTACTTTAGGAAAACTTACTAGTAGGGTCACATTTTACAAAAAGAACTTTAGTTTATTATTTTCCTAGAACTTTAAACCAGTGGTTCTACTCAGACATTACAGCTTTGCTGATTTTTATTTTTTTCAATCACCTTTTAGCAAAGTATCAAAATAACATACAAAAGCCCAGTTGGCCTTTCAGTGACAAAATGACAGTGACAAAATATGGAGAATAATTGCAGATATTAATTAATTTAGGTAGACAAAGAAAAGAGTGAACAAGTCAGTCAGAGGTGTCAATATATGCAGAGCTGGCATTCACAAACTAATGCCATCTTCTTCATTATACTTGATATGTGGTGTTTGAATTAATTACTGGTCAGTTTTCAATAGCCTGAAAAGAATCAATGAACTGTATATTAATCAGTACGTCCTTGCAAAAGCAAATTTTTACCATATACTTGGATGAAAAAAATGCTTCCTTTGTGTGAAATCCCTTGGTGTTCCTGCCAGTGTTCCTGCCAGGCCCTCTGCTTTAATATTAAAAACCGCAGTAGAAGACAACCTGGTCAGTTTTCTAGCCTGCTCTTCTCCAATGATCAGACTTTTCCTGACACTGCCTTCACAGCCTTTCACATGGACGTTCAATTTGCTGCTGCTTCTCCTCCCCTAGCTCTTATGCAGCAAAGAACAGAGGGGATGTGATCACTTAAAAAAAGGAAAAAAAATATTGTTTTTTGTTTTTTTTTATATCTTTACACAAAGCGGCCGACGTACAATGCAATTCGCCCAGGAGAGCCAACCTGCCGCAGTACAAATGCGGCGGGCGGTCCTTAACTGGTTAATGTAAAAGCACTGACAACAATTATGTTTACAGTTGTAAATGCTAATACCCTCAGTATTTGTTTACTATGGCTTTTTTGTTTTGGGGATCTCCTTGTTCTATATGTAATGTGACTACTCACTACTTATTTAAAGTTAGTAACTGCTGGGATTTGCCAGTCTGATGACACTAAGGAGAACAGAAAGAGAGAGAGACGGCGCCCTCTAAGTGCAGCAAATAAAATCAATTTATTATCAAACAGGATTAAGAACACTCACAAGATGGATGTGTCATGAAGGCATATCAGGAATTTAGAGAGTCATCCGTTTTGGGTCCCAGGTGAAGTGGTAGATGTCATCAGATGTCATCAGGCATGCTGTCTCAAACTTGGCTGTGTGGTCCAGTAAAGATCCGGTAGCGCTGCGGGCTCTCAGCGTTTGGGATTGCTGGGGAACAGGCTATGGAGACAGTGGGCTGCTTCCTTCTGGAAACGGATGACTCTCTAAATTCCTGATATGCCCTCATGACACATCCATCTTGTGAGTGTTCTTAATCCTGTTTGATAATAAATTGATTTTATTTGCTGCACTTAGAGGGCGCCGTCTCTCTCTCTTTCTGTTTGCATTCCAGAGCTCCTTCTTGCTTATATGGACTGGCAGCCTTTTATGCTCAGCAATTATGTTCTAAACTTCAGCATTTGTACACGGACTAATATTTAAAATTCTTGTACGAATATTTATGTTATCCCTCTCTCTCTCCCTCCCCCCTCCCTCCCACTGTTACCCACTATATGCATTTTTATGAGCTGTATCCCGTGTGCGCCATACAAAAACCCCCTTGTTTGATGACACTAAGGAAACATAGGTAGGTACCTTTTGATGTCATTGGGGCCCTCCAAGATTTATGCTACAGACTCCTTGATCCCTTGAATCTTCCCCTAAAAATCCTGGAATTGGTATTAATAGCACATTCTTCATAAGTATAGGGTTTTTTTGGGATCTCTTCCCCTAGAATGTCTTATTTGTAGACACGTCGTCTTTTTTAGTCTAGAGTTTTGCTCACAAATTCTTGGAGAAACCGTAAATTCATGGGGTTCTTTTCTTTGTGGTTCATAGCATCAGGAATGGAATTAGCTATAACGATTGCTTTTAAATTCAACCTGCTGTGCACATGTACCTAGTTAGTTGCCTTGCATTCTCTTTCCTAATTATCTCCTGAAATCTGTATATTTCGTCCTAGGGGAAATACACCTTTAATTGCTTCTGGTGTTACGATACAGCAGACCCATGAGATTCATCAGACTGGTAACCATTGACTACTTTGTGTCGCTTGTTTTCCAGGTGAGAGTGTTGAAGAAAACGCCAGTGTGGTGGTGAAGCTACTAATCCGTCGCCCAGAGTGTTTTGGACCTTCCCTTAGAGGAGAAGGGGGAAATGGTTTGTTGGCAGCTATGCAGGAGGCTATTAACATCTCTGAGAACCCAGCTTTGGACCTTCCTTCTCAGGGGTATCAGAGGGAAGTGTGAGTACAAAGTCCCTCATTCATTTTTTTTTAATACACAAGGTGTATGTATTATTTCTATTCTACTTAGAATTTCTTCAGGTTGTGGCATTTCTATACTTTTTAAGGTGGCTATAAATTGCAAGATATTCTCAAATCACACAGCCAGTCATCAGACAATGGCATTATGAATGGCATACAAAGGAATACCATTGTACAGAGACCAGTAGCTTTATCACAGGTGATCAAGCTGTTGTACCATATTGTTTTTAACATTTTCTCTGATTTCTACTAAAATCAGGGTGGCTGTGAGAGGAAATCAGGTATATAGAGACATACACTGTAAATAAAATTGGGAAAGTGGAATCCTCAGATATGTGCTCCACCCTGAGAGGCAACTTGGCTGCATGGCATAGTAGACTGACAAGTTTACATTTAATCCTGATGGTTAACTATCAAATATACTATATATTACCTATTAAAATAAGAAAATAATCAGGCTCAGAATATTCACATACACAGCATTGTTATCTGTATTTAGGGTCGAAGAAGACGAAGAAGAAGAAGAGATTGTACACATGGGAAATGCTATAATGTCATTTTATTCTGCACTCATAGATTTGCTGGGACGTTGTGCACCAGAACCACATGTAAGTAACACAAAAACAGAGAAATAGTTACATAATTTAGTGTTCGTTTCGAGATAATCAGGTGCTGAGAGTTTAAAGATGTTATCAAAAAATAAAATGTGTCATGTATACATCAGCTAATTGAACAGGTGTAATTATGTAATCTATAGAAAAAAAATAGTAGCATCTTTGGTATAGCTCGTGTTTTATGATATGCCTGAAACGTGAACTCTGGGGAAAAAGCTCCAAATAAAATATATTTCTCAATAGCCACAAAGAATAAAAATCTACTTTCTGTGCGCAAGTGCCTTGCAAATCCAGTTATTATCTTGTAAAAGTGGAGTCATCACTGTGCTGTACATAGTTTGTGCAGAAAGCAGAGCTGTGGGAGTACAAAATGGGCAGAGACAAGATCAGTCACCCTACACAAAGAAAGAGAGTAGCAATGACCAGTCTGTATTACAGGAAACTCCTGCACAGAGGGAAAGTTTCACACTGAATTACTGCACAGATGTAGAAGAAATACACAAAGCACCCCAAGATTCCAGTAAGACTACACAATATACATGTATTTAGACAATATTTGCTTATTACAGAGTTCAGCTTCAATTTTATAACTAGTTGTCTACAATTAACTGAATTGCAAACCTGCTTTTCTTATATTGTGAAATTCTAATGTATATAAATATGTAGAAAGTTCCAGCCAACGTATGTAGAGCGTAGGGACAAAACATTTACAGTAAATCATGCTGTAATTACTGTTTTCTTAATTATAAGTGTTGTAAACAATGAAAGTACCTGTGTGAATGTGTGTTAAGTGCTGGATTCCTGTTGTGCCCATAGTTGATCCAAGCTGGTAAAGGTGAAGCCATTCGAATACGCGCCATCCTGCGATCACTTGTACCTACAGAAGATCTTGTTGGGATTATTAGTATCCCTCTAAAGCTGCCTGCTTTTAACAAAGGTAAAACACCTAAACAATACTGTCTTTGTGATTTTATCTGCAAGATGAAAGTACATTATTTTGTCAGTTTCTAATTTCAGTCCATGTAAGCTTGGATATCCTTTTCTAGTTTTTATTTACTGCATGTACTGTATTCCTTTTTATCATTTAGATGCATTACATTTTTTTTCTTTTTTAATTGAAGGCGGTACATCATTTTTACAGTAATTGTTTGGGTACTTAGTGAGGTACTTAAAGTTTCTTATTGTAATATATAACCTTCTTATTGTTTTTTTTTACACTTTCTAATTGTGTGTTACTGTTTCTATTATATCTGGGGATTTCAGTTAGGCTATCTGTAACAGTAAATGAGCAATTGTGTGCAAAAAACTGTAACGTGCTCAGAATTTCACTTTTTGCCACTGCATCACACAGTATAAAAAAATCAAAAGTTATGTTACTAATTGCTTGTTGTGAACAACTTTGCACATGCATTTCTATTTGGAAATTGCATTACAATATGTGACACAGATGGTTAATAGTTTAAACTCAAACTTAGATATCAGCTTACCTATGTTAAAGAGCAGTTTTATGTAGGTAAAATCGATCAGTGAAATGCTATCCAGCGAACACTGCAATTTTCCAGTTTGTCACTTTAGTTTGCTTTAGCCTGAGTTTTGTAATCCACTGTGGCCAAATTTCTTAGGCCTGTGGTATCAAACTTCCTTTCTTTATTACTTTACTATTCCCAGTCAAATCAAAGCCATAAATGGGGCCTTGAGAACCTTCTTAGTAACAGTAATAATTTGATACATTAAACATTCTGGATGTGAAAGACTGGAAGCACCCTGTAGTGAACCATTTTTGGTATTATCTCTTAGGTAAACAAATGGTTATCCTAGATTACAAGATAACTGGCAAAAGGGAGTAGGATGGACTGGTAGAATGCACCAATGCCTAAAGCTGAATTCCAGGTATAGCAGGTTTCACATAGTACATTAGTCCAGCTTGGACCAATGTAAGAATGTATGTGCCATACCTGTGGGATCCCCCTTGAAACTGTAAGCCTGTGGGTCCTGTGCAGAATGGCTGTACTGCTTACCATTGAACACAGGCGGTCGTCTGGTCAGCATGGCACGTTCATACATTGCTTTCCAGTTTCTCAATGAATTAAAAGTGTTCTTTGATTGAATGAAGTGAAGATTTGCTTTCATTGAGAAAATGCTAAGTGTTCCCTGAATGATGCCTGTGCCGAGCAAGTGGCCTTATGTGTTCACAATGCAGCAGGGCAGCGGCTCGGCACAGGACCCAGGAGCTAGAGGAGATCACTACCTACTACAATGAGGTGTTTACTTCTAATTATGACAAAAACGAGCTACCAAGGTACCAGCTACTACTCTGTGAACACCCTGATGACCCAGCCCATACCCCACTCCAGTCAGTCCTCAGGGCCCCATCGACAAGATGTCCCCCCCAACACAAAGCAAACATGTTGACACACCACCGGAGGGTATGGCAGACAGCATTACAAAAACTCCGGACCCCACAGGTTCACTCTCATACCCCTCTCTGGTTCAATAAACGCTTGCCTGAATTATTGTCCATTCCAGACGCCGCGGTGTGGATATGGCATGGGATCTTGTACATATACCAGCTCATGACCGCTACGGGAATTAAAACATTCCAAATGCTAAAGGATGAATTCTCCCTTCCCAATTACCTTCTTTTCAGGTATTTACAACTCCGCCATGCTATACAAACTCAGTTCGCTGGCTCCAACCCATCCCTTGCAGTCCCCTCTATAGTAGGCATAATCACAAGTGCTGAACCAGCCAAACTAACCTCCGCCCTCTACTCCGCCATCCGTCTCCCTAGTACCACAGCCTTGGCCTATACTGCCAAGACTAGATGGGAGGTGGACATTGGAATAATTGAGGAAGAGGATTGGTATGAAATTTTGGGGGATGTTAAAAAAGTCTCCCCCAAACTGTCGGACCGCCTCACGCAGTTGTATATTATACGTAGGACATATCTGACTCCTCAGAGGATAGCGCGCTTCAAACCTATGTACAATCCAGGGTGCCACCTATGCGATCACACCCCAGGCTCCTTCTATCACCTTATATGGTCCTACCTAACTATCCAAGCTTACTGGATACAGGTGATACGCTTCCTACACAACCAGATGGGCTCTCCTGCTACCCTAGACCCAAAGATGTGCCTACTCTGTCTGCTGCCAGATTTAGAAGCTGATAAACCCCTCCATACCTTTTTACATGAGACGCTATTCTTGGCAAGAAAAGCAGTGGCCCGTAATTGGATGCAGGCCTTACCCCCTACAATCCAGTGCTGGAAAAAAGAGATTAACAACACTCTCCCATATAAGAAGCTGATTTAAGTACATAGAGGATGTCCGCTTAAGTATGAGCAGGTCTGGGGCAGATGGTTGGAGGATGGTAAAACATGTACCTGAATATTGATATGTTCATCCCTCATTCCCCCCCCCCCCCCCCCCATTTATTTTTTTTATGCACTGGCTCTACTCCTGGTGAATATCTCACCTTGTATCATGCAGATAACTCATGTATGTGTGCTCATGTATGTACTACTGTTTTCGCCATCTTGGTCTATATTATTTTTTATGTACCATGTATACATTTTTTCAATAAAGTTGGTTTCCCAATTTAAAAAAAAGAATATGTTGAGTCTTGTGATGAGTTTTATGGGTATGACAGTATTCATAGCACTAATAGTGGTTTTATTGTGTTTTATAGAACTGTAATATGAGTTATATGTTCCCTTCAGATGGCACAGTGTTTGAGCCGGACATGGCTGCCAGTTTTTGCCCTGATCACAAGGCTCCCATGGTGCTTTTCCTGGACCGTGTCTATGGCATTAAGGACCAAAGATTCCTCCTCCATCTGCTAGAGGTGGCCTTTTTACCTGACCTAAGAGCATCGGCATCACTTGATACAGTAAGCAATTGGATTACTCGTAGTAAGTCTAAGGTACACCACTAACGGAACTCCTTTGTAAGCATCTCAGCTGCTGCATTTTGTCTCAAAGGAAGAACTTCCTTTAATATAACAAGTATCTGCTGCTGTCAATCTGAAACAGAGAAAGCAGAAATCAGAAGAAAATTTGAGTTTATTTAAGATGCTTCTCCTTGTTTATGTCAGCAGAGGGCACCAAAAAATAGTTTTTGTTAATTTCTTGGAAACTATTTTTGTGATACAAAAATGTAGCCACGTTATTAAACCTTAAAGAATAATTCCGGGAATTGGCATGTTATACATGGTTTCATATGTATATATGTAACCATGTATATTCTATACCTGAACGATGCCGCTAGAAGCTAACAAATCACTGTAGTAGACACTGCTACTTCAGTGATCTCCTCTAGCTTCTGGGTCCAGCACCTGGCGGCTACTCTCCTGAATTGTAAATACAGAAGGTCAGCCACTCAGCACAGGTGCCATTAAGAGAATGCTTTGCATTCTAGGATTGGATGAGGTGGGGCGAAATGTCATGCTTTCCACCTTGTCTAATCAGAGAATGCTTTGCATTCATTCAGACAATGCAATGTATTGTCTGAATGGTGCCTGTGCTAAGCGGCTGATGTGTATTCACAATGCAACAGGCTGGCCGCTCAGCACGGGACTTGGAACTAAGTGGAGATTACAGGAGTAGCAGTGCCTAATTCAGTGATTTCCAGCTTCAGGGGCATTGGCCAGGTTTTTCATATACATCAGGGGCGGCCCGTCTATTAAGGGCGCACAGGCCCCTTCCCCCGCCTACATGTGTCGGGCCCCTTGCAGGACACCAGATGCATGGATTCCAATGGTGGGGGGGGGGGGGCATTTTTTTTTTAAGCTAATTAGAGCAAGAGGAGGTTCTAATAGGCTTAAAAATAGGGTGGATTCGGGGCGCAGAGAATGCGAACCGAGCCCACTCAGGTGTGTTACAATAGTGAATGAATATTAGCTATTGTAACACTGATCCTCTTCCCGGCCAATCAGGAAGCTGGTCACCCGATTGGCTGAAAGGACAGGCGATCCTATTGGATACCTAGAATGAGGGGAAGAGCCGCACGCCAGAAGCTGCCGTGATCGGGTAAGTGCTGGACCAGCCGGCAGACACCAAAAGACACCACAAAAAAAAAAAACACCAGCTGCCATTGATATACATAGTTACTTTGGTCCAAGCTAGACCAGTGTATCTATGTATAATGCCAATGCTTGGAATTATTATTTAAGCAGAATTCCAAACAGAAAATATAGTATTCAAAGTTTCTTTCATTCATTCATTCAATCATTGGGCAGTAATGTAGCTTGAGAGTAGCAGTAGATTTCACGTAGTGATTTTCCACAATTAATGTTTCCATGAAATCAAAAATAGAAAGTGAATCTGCATTTGATAGCAATTATTACATAATGATGCATGCCATCTCTTGTCAGTCTTTCCATTTTCCAGTATGTGTATGTAAAATGTTTAATCATCGTTTATCTCTTGCAAATCTGTTCCAATTATTGACCATGTATGTTTCTCTTTATTATATTATTTATCTAAAAGAATTACTTGGTTTGGTTTCTTTCATCCTAAAATGTTTTTCTCCTGCAATGCAACCAGATACATGTGCATGTACAGCATGGGGAAAACTGCACCTGTTGTGTATTGTTGCCTATACTAGTGAGCTTGTGATAATTTATTTACAGAAATATATACAGTATCTCACAAAAGTGAGTACACCCCTCACATTTTTGTAAATATTTTATTTATTTTTATTATTTTATTTTTAAATATATATTACCGTATATACTCGAGTATAAGCCGAGTTTTTCAGGACATTTTTTTGTGCTGAAAGTGCCCCCCTCGGCTTATACTTTTCTGCAGCAGAGAATGACATTTTCCGACCCGACTTTGGGGCCACGTATCTTGGGACCACTTAGTGCTAGGAACCCTGACACTAAAACATATCCAAATTTGGGGTTCCTAGCACCAAGTGGCCCTGAGATACAGGGCCCCAAAGTCGGTCAACTGTGTCCATCTGCATCAATGTCATTTCGGGACCCTCTGGGTCCAGAGACCCCAAATTTTGGCTAACTACCAAGTTCAGGGGACCTTTGGCTGCAAATGGGCACAGTGAGGCATGCAAATGGGCACAGTGAGGCTGCAAAAGGGCATTGTTGACCCTCTTATCCACTTATAGTAGCTGCACATTTCTCACCCTAGGCTTATACTCGAGTCAATACGTTTCCCCAGTTATTTGTGGTAAAATTAGGTGGCTCGGCTTATATTCGGGTCGGCTTATACTCGAGTATATACGGTATATCTTTTCATGTGACAACACTGAAGAAATTACACTTTGCTACAATGTAAAGTAGTGAGTATACAGCTTGTATAACAGTGTAAATTTGCTATCCCCTCAAAACAACTCAACACTGTCATGAACAGGTTTGACCAGATTGTGTGGACTGCAAAGAGGAAACCAAAACGCATGTAAAGTGAAATAAGAATAATGTTTATTTAAGATAAGTGATATAAGTAAACACCCCAAATACAAACAGTGCTCAGCCAACAAACAGAAACCCACAGACAACAGATAATATATACAGCTACAGGGAAGTACCGAAATCAAACACGTTAGCCAGGCCAGGGTCATACACAGAAGATCAGCAGATGAACAAGGGCCGGACGGGAGAGGGAGAATAAGGATGAGGAAGGCTACAAGGGAACAGGGACACAGGAACACAGGATCAGGATGGGATCGGATATGGTACAGGTTCAGGTTCGAATGCAGGTTACAGGTTCAGATGCAGGTTACAGGGCGCATGGAAGAAAGATACCAAGGCAAGCGTGTGAGGGCTAGTCGGGTATTTGTAAGGCTGCCAGTGATTGACCTCATGTAACAGCTGAGCGTAGAAGGTGCTGTCTGCTCCACACTGCCGGGATCCATCCGCTGGTGGACACCAGTACTGCGGCCCAATGATGACATAACACCAGCAGGGAAAGTCTCTCCTGACAGTTAAAAACTGCCAGGAGACACCTGCTGGTGGATCACAGTACTGCATGCCAAATGATGGATCTTACCAGCGGACGGATCCTTTCCTGACAAACACACAGCCATTAATGTCTAAACCGGTGGCAACAAAAGTGAGTACACCCCTAAGTGAGTACACCCAAATTGGGCCCAATTAGCCATTTTTCCTCCCCAGTGTCAAGTGACTCGTTAGTGTTACAAGGTCTCAGGTGTGAATGGGGAGCAGGTGTGTTAAATTTGGTGTTATCGCTCTCACTCTCTCATACTGGTCACTGGAAGTTCAACATGGCACCTCATAGCAAAGAACTCTCTGAGGATCTGAAAAAAAGAATTGTCGCTCTACATACAGATGGCCTAGGCTATAAAAAGATTGCCAAGACCCTGAAACTGAGCTAAAGTATGGTGGCCAAGACCATACAGGGGTTTAACAGGACAGGATCCACTCAGAACAGGCCTTGTCATGGTCGACTAAAGAAGTTGAGTGCTCGCGCTCAGCATCATATCTAGAGGTTGTCTTTGGGAAATAGGTATATAAGTGCTGCCATCATTTCTGCAGAGGATGAAGGGGTGGGGGTGAGCCTGTCAGTGCTCAGACCATTCGCCACACACTGCATGAAATTGGTCTGCATGGCGGTCGTCTCAGAAGGAAGCCTCTTCCAAAGATGATGCATAAGAAAGCCTGCAGTTTGCTGAAGACAAGCAGACTAAGGACATGGATTACTGGAACCACGTCCTGCTGTCTGATGAGACCAAGATAAACTTATTTGGTTCAGATGGTGTCAAGCGTGTGTGGCGGCAACCAGGTGAGGAGTACAAAGACAAGTGTGTCTTGTCTACAGTCAAGCATGGTGGTGGGAGTGTCATGGTCTGGGGCTGCATGAGAGCTGCCGACGCTGGGGAGCTACACTTCATTGAGGAACCATGAATGCCAACATGTACTTTGACATACTTAAGCAGAGCATGATCCCCTCCCTTTGGAGACTGGGCCGCACTGCAGTATTCTAACATAACGACCCCAAACACACCTCCAAGAGGACCACTGCCTTGCTAAAGAAGCTGAGGGTAAAGGTAATGGACTGGCCAAGCATGTCTCCAGCCCTAAACCCTATTGAGCATCTGTGGGCCATCCTCAAATGGAAGGTGGAGGAGCACAAGGTCTCTAACCTCCACCAGCTCCGTGATGTCATCATGGACGAGTGGAAGAGGACTCCAGTGGCAACCTGTGAAGCTCTGGTGAACTCCATACCCAAGAGGGTTAAGGCAGTGCTGGAAAATAATGGTTGTTACACAAAATATTGACACTTTGGGCCCAATTTGGACATTTTCACTTAGGGGTAGTACACATTTTTGTTGCCAGCGGTTTAGACATTAATGGCTGTTTGTTGAGTTATTTTGAGGGGACAGCAAATTTACACTGTTATACAAGATGTACACTCACTACTTTACATTGTAGCAAAGTGTCATTTCTTCAGTGCTGTCACAAAAGATAGAATAAAATATTTACAAAAATGTGAGGGGTTTACTCACTTTTGTGAGATACTGTATGTTACAAATTACTATGGAGCGCAATAACTAATACAGAATAAAAACTGTGAAGTCCTGAAGGCGCAGCTTTCAATCAACAGGCACTTCGGTCCCATCACCCTGTTTATGTAGGAAATTTAAGTTGTAGTAAGGCCTCATTCACACAGGCTTATGAAAATAAGCAGCATTTTGTTAGAATTTGTTACAATATGTATGCACAATTATGTGTGTATTTACACGCATTTTTGCATGTATGGTGTTTGCATGTAAATGCATTCTACTGGCCGGAATATTAATTTATTCTGGCCATTGAAATACATTTACACACATACACATGCAAACATACATGTATTTTTGATGCTCAAAAGCTCCTCTCAGAACGCACCTTTTTTTCTGCCTCTTCTGCACCTTTTTCTGCCTCTTCTGCGCCTGCCTATTTGTGCATGGCCACATAGGCTAACATAGAGGTGCTTCTACAGGCATAAAAAAAAATGAAAAAAAAGGCTAACACCTGTATAAACTGCATTTTGTAAGCTCCATGTGAATGAGGTGTAAATATTGTACTTGTTTTCTTTTTGCAAGTTTTCACTCCTTAATAATCTAAGCATCTAAGTAATTGTATTAAGTAGTAGTAAGTGAATGCGAGCACCTAATGTGATTGTTCTAGCAGTATCAGGCAGCTGTCTTGGTACACATCTGTGAAAAAGAAAGGTCATCATGTCTGATTATCATCCAAAATAGAATTGGAAAAATGGAGGTGAAATTGTGATCAAAAAATTACTAATAGTGTAGTCTTGATTTTTTGTGTGACCAATATACATCAACAAAATTCTGTGGACAAGGAGTCTTTCCATTTCACCAATCAACAGGATCTGGGACAACCTAGCCATGTATTATAATATATTATGTAGATCAAATATATACTACTGCACAGAAGTTTTAGGCAGGTTTAAAAATGCTGTAAATTAAGAAAGCTTGAAGAAATAGAAGTCTTAATAGTTTATGTTTATCAATTACCAAAATGGAAAGTAAATGAACAGAAAATAATTCCAAATCAATATTTGGTGTACCCACCCTTTGCCTTCAAAACAGCATAAACTCTTCTAGATACACTTGCACAGTTTTTGAAGGAACTTGGCAGGTAGATTGCTCCAACATCTTGGAGAACTAGCTACAGATCTGTGGATGTAGGCTGCCTCAAATCCTTCTGTCTCCCCAGACAGACTCTATGATGTTGAGATTTAGGCTTCGTGGGGTCAAACCATCACTTTACACTGAAGATAGTTTTTAATGACATTGATTGTATGTTTGGGGTCATTGTCCTGCTGCAGAATAAATTTGGGGCTGATCACACACCGCCCTGATGGTATGGCACGATGGATAAGTGTCTTCCTGTGTTTCTCAGCATTGAAGACACCATTGATCCTGACCAAATCTTGAACTCCATTTGCAGAAATGCAGCTACAAACTTGCAAGGAACCTTCACCATGCTTCACTGTTGCCTAAAGTCACTCATTATGGTACTACTCTTCAGCCCTTTGCTGAAGAAAATGCCTTCTGCTACAGCCAAATATTTTAGATTTTTACTCATCAGTCCAGAACACCTGCTGCCATTTTTCTGCACCCCAGTTTCTATGTTTTCATGCATAGTTGATTTGCATACCCTTGTTTTCACATTGGAGGTATGGCCTTTAAGCCACAATTCTTCCACAAAGACCTCTTCTGGACAGAATTCTCTGGACAGTAGATGGGTGTACCTGGGTCCCACTAGTTTCCGCCAGTTCTGTGCTGATGGCACTGCTGGACATCTTCTGACTTTGAAGGGAAGTAAGTAAGTCAGAAGTAAGGCTGCTTTCACACTGAGGCGCTTTACAGTCGCTATAGCACAAAAAATAGTGCCCGTAAAGAGCCTCTTCTCTCACTCCAGTGTGAAAGCCTGAGTGCTTTCACACTGGAGCGGTGCGCTGGCAGGATGCCCAAAAAAGTCATGCAAGCCACATCCTTGAGGCACTGTAGGAGCGGTGTATACACTGCTCCTACAGCGCCCCTGCCCATTAAAATCAATCGGCAGCACTGACGAAGTGCTGGCAGAGCGTCACTGCAGCAGCGCTTTTAACTGTTAGCAGGGGTTAAAAGCACCCCACTAGCGGGCGAAAAGGGCCACAAAAATGACAGTAAAGCAACGCTAAAAATAGCGGCGCTTTACTGCCGACGCCCTTAAAGCCCCAGTGTGAAAGTAGCCTAAGTCTGCTGCAGCATTAAGTTTCTTTGACTGACCACTGCATCTACGGTTCTCAGTGTTGCCCGTTTGTGATTCTTCAAAAGAGCTTGAACACCACATCTTGAAACCCCAGTCTGCTTTGAAATCTTTGCCTGGGAGAAACCTTACTGATGCAGTATAACTACCTTGTGTCTTGTTGCTGTTTTCAGTCTTGCAATGGTGTATGACCTGTGACATGAAACGTCCTTCCACAACCTCACCTTAGTAGCAGTGTTTGGCTATTTCTCACCCAGTTTTAAGCCTATAGTTGGTTAATCATACACCTGTCTTTAATCCTATAAAATCCATGACTTTGTTAAGTGTACAAATGCAAGAATTTATGCTGGTTTGAAGCCAAAGGGTAGTCATAAAAAATATAAATTTGATTTCGATTTTTCTTCTGTTCGCTCACTTTGCATCTTGTAAAGTGATAAAAATAAACAATTAAAATATATATTTTTGAAAGTATACTTACTTTACAGCATTTCTTCACACCTGCCTTAAACTTTTGCACAGCACTGTGTGTTTAGTTAATGGTTATGTCTGTAGGTCATGTTCTTTTACTTGACCAGTCTATTTATAATTTTACCCTTAAATTGTGTTACTCTTGTTTCAGTAAATCAATTTTAAAATTTTGTTGGTTGGACATTTGCATGTTGGTTTATGCTCACTATTTTGTCCTATTTCATGCATGAAACACTAAGTATCTGTTTGTCCTGTCTATGTTTATAAATATACAGGCAGTCCCAGAGTTACAAACACCCAAGTTACGAACGACTCCTACTTACGAACGGCCTCAAATGCCGGCCACTTGTGCTCCACGTTGGTCCTGGATACCTTTCGATACCATTCGAGCACCTCTGGACACATCCCACACTGCTGTACTACGCCCCAGATAACATAACAAGTGCCCGGAACATCCCACATCCATGCACAGGCGGCAGTTACACTTACGAATGCAGTGTTTTGACCGGAAGTTACACTTACAAATGCAGTGTTGCGACTTACGAACAACTTCAACTTATGAACTAACCTATAGTCCCTATTGTGTTCGTAACCCGGGGACTGTCTGTACATACATCTTTCTTGAGGTTAATATTTTTTAATTGCATGTTCTGCCATGATTATTGGGCAAATACATACACTCACTCTAGTTACCTCTCTCTACAGGCTTCCCTGAGTGTCACTGAGATGGCTCTTGCTTTGAACCGATATATCTGCTCTGCGGTACTCCCATTGCTTACTCGCTGTGCTCCCCTCTTTTCCGGCACAGAGCACTATGCAGCACTAATAGATTCCACCCTGCATACTATATACAGACTGTCCAAGGGGCGCTCTCTAACCAAAGCTCAGAGAGACACAATTGAAGAGTGTCTGCTGTCAATATGCCAGTAAGATATTTTTCCTTGCCACAAATGAGGAATACAATTAGTTGCTCTATGATCATGTTCTAAGGCATCTTTGTTGAAATGTCTTGGGAAGGGCCCTCACGTGTCAAAGTGACTGTTTACTGGGACTACCAACTGTCAGCTAGCCCTTGTTTTGGAATCCTCAAAATAATAGTTTTTTTACTATAAACAAGTTTAATAAATGATATGTCTGATAATTTGTTGGCACCTAACACAAACCCACAGTATCAGCTTAGCCATCTGCATTAACAATGTAAAGTTATACACTAAAGAGTAAAGACATTTACATCTATTTATACTGTAGAATGCAATTACAGTGGTGTGAAAAAGTGTTTGCCCCCTTACTCATTTCCTGTTCCTTTGCATGTTTGTCACACTTAAGTGTTTCGGAACATCAAACCAATTTAAACAATATCAAGGACAACACAAGTAAACACAAAATGCAATTTGTAAATGAAGGTGTTTATTATTAAAGGTGAAAAAAAATCCAAACCATCATGGCTGTGTGAAAAAGTGATTGCCCCCTAAACCTAATAACTGGTTGGGCCACCCTTAGCAGCAACAACTGCAACCAAGCGTTTAACGTGCAATGAGGCTTTTACAGCGTCCTGGAGGAATTTTGCCCACTCATCTTTGCAGAATTGGTACATTAGAGGGTTTTCGAGCATGAACGGCCTTTTTAAGGTCATACCACAACATCTCAATAGGATTCAGGTCAGGACTTTGGCTAGGCCACTCCAAAGTCTTATTTTGTTTTTCTTCAGCCATTCGGTGTGGACTTGCTGGTGTGTTTAGGATCATTGTCCTGCTGCAGAACCCAAGTTCGTTTCAGCTTGAGTATACGAACAGATGGTCGGACATTCTCCTTCAGGATCTCTTGGTAGACAGCAGAATTCATAGTTCCTTTTATCACGGCAAGTCTTCCAGGTCCTGAAGCAGCAAAACAGCCCCAGACCATCACACTACCACCACCATATTTTACTGTTGGTATAATGTTCTTTTTCTGAAATGCAGTGTTCCTTCTACGCCAGATATACCTGGACACACACCTTCCAAAGAGTTCCACTTTTGTCTATCGGTCCACAGAATGTTGTCCCAAAAGTCTTGGGGATCATCAAGAAGCTTTGATGTTCTTTTTGCTCAGTGGTTTTCTCCTTGGAACTCTGCCATGCAGGCCATTTTTGTCTTTTCCTGATGGTGGAGGCATGAACGCTGACCTTAACTGAGGCAAGTGAGGCCTGCAGTTCCTTGGACGTTGTTGTGGTCTTTTGTGACCTCTTGGATGAGTCGTCGCTGCGCTTGGGGTAATTTTGGGCGGCCGGCCACTCCTGCGAAGGTTCACCACTGTTCCATGTCTTCGCATTTGTGGATAATGGCTCTCACTGTGGTTCGCTGGGTTCCCAAAGCTTTGGAAATGGCTTTATAACCCTTTCCAGACTGATCTCAATTACTTTCTTTCTCAATTGTACCTGAATTTCTTTGGGTCTCGGCATGATGTGTAGCTTTTAAGGATCTTCTGGTGGACCTTACTGTGTCAAGCAGCTCCTATTTGATTGTGAACAGGTGTGGCAATAATCAGGCCTGGGTGTGGCTAGAGAAATTGAACTCAGGTGTGGACAACCACAGTTATAGTATGTTTTAACAAGCAATCACTTTTTCACACAGGGCCATGATGGTTTGGATTTTTTTTCACCTTTAATAATAAACACCTTCATTTACAAATTGCACTTGACTATTGTTTAAATTGGTTTGATGTTCCGAAACACAGTGTGACAAACATGCAAAGGAACAGGAAATGAGGAAGGGGGCAAACACTTTTTCACACCACTGTATCTTGTTAACAGCTTTATTCATTTTATTAATAGATGATGATTGTGCTGGTATGCGGACATGAACTGGATTTAGTATTTATCCCAAATTTACCCAAATTTACTTTCAAGCAGTTACATTAAAATTCCATGCAGCAATGGCCTAATATCAAAATATATTCCTAAGGCCTCATGTACACTGCTGCTGGTAAACGGAGGTTCAGAGGCAGTTGGCTGCTTTTTTTAGCTTTCTCATCCAATGTTATCTTATGTGTACATGTACACGGGTTCGTTTAATGTAGTTTTTTGGCAGTTGAGTTTAGAGGCCTTTTTTGGAAAGCAAAAAAATGAGTTTAGACACTGAGTTTAGAGGCATTTCAAGAGCCAAACGCTTCTAAACGCGGCTAAATGCGGTAACTCGTTTTTAGCTGCATTTTGTTTACAGGCGTTTTTCATTTTTGGCTATTTTGAAAAAAAATTATTTCAAACGCTTCCAAATGCGGTATGTAAACGTGGCAAAACAGACGTTTTAAACGTGGGTTACTATCTGTCAAGTTAAAGAGGAAGTGAACCCTGATGGGTTTACTTCCTCTTTGTTTCCCTGCAAAGGTAAAGCATAATGGACTACTATGCATCGCATAGTAGTCCATTATGTGTCACTTACCTGACACAGGAGCCAGCAAAGTCACCGCTGTCCCCTTGTGTACGGAGCCTCCATCTTCTTGGTGGGTCTTGCTGCTCTGGCGCTGTCATTCGACGGAGCTGCGATGACGTCACTCCCGCGCATGCGCACAGGAGCCGCCACTCGCGACATTGCATCGTTAACAGCGACAAGCTCAGTGCGCCTGCGCGCCGCTGTCTACATCGAATGCGCCGTAGACAGCGGTGCCTATCTTTTGCCAAATATCTCCTAAACCGTGTTGGTTTAGAAGATATTTCTTGGACCTACAGGTAAGCCTTAATCTAGGCTTACCTGTAGGTCAAAGTGGTTTTATAAGGGTTTTCAACCACTTTAAATCGTTCAGGATAGATTGTAAAAACGTCCCATGTACATTAAGCCTTACTCTGTCCTCCCTTGTCATCCTGTGCTCAGGGGGCAAGCTTTTCAAAATACAGAATGCTGCCAGTGTTCTCTCCACAGTACTGTCAATACTATGTGAATCTTTCTAGTTGTCTGGTATGTTTTTTTTTATAAGTTCAGTGTGGAGGGGGGATAAGAGGTTGCCTTTCTACAGGAGCGCAGCTGCATGTCATGCACTACAGAAAATGTAATTATGGTCTGTGCATGGCAGTGCATACTATAGTAGTGGAATGTTGTTCTAAACTGCCACATGTGTTTATTAGAGTAACCAACACTTTATTTTAATATATCTTAAATTAAGCAATTGGCAACCTTAGTCAGCAGTTTAGCATGAAATATAAATGCCACATTTAAACTGACAGCTTCAGGGTCTATTCACACCAGTTGCTGTATTACATTGCAGCGGCCGAAGTGCGGTGCAATCAGTGCACTGCGTTAATCTCAGCACATCGCACTGTTCACACAGTAACATTTCTTTAAGTTCTAACGGCAGGAATGAGCTGAATGCTTTGTGCAGGAAAAAATATGACTGGCCGTACTTTTTTTTTAGCACACACCACTGTTAAGCGGTGGTGTAAACCGGCCTCACCGGAGAAAGGGTATTTTGCCTTGTCTTGCAGTAGGGGTGCAGTGGGACTGCTCTGGTATAGACTCCCAATGCAGTCCCACTGCACCTAGTATGATAACAGGGGAATCAAGCTATTTTCTTTCCAGCAACCCGTGGTTGCAGGAAAGAAAAATCACTCCATCTATGGCTAGCTTGAGTGTGTATGTTTGTGGGGGGGAGGGGGATTTGGATAGAAAAAAAAAGCCCATCTGTCATTGCAGTCTTTTTTTTTTTTTTTTACAAGTGCATGCCTGTTTAGTAGTTAGTATCCCAGCTTTGCATGGATTCTGTTTATCTGAACTCTACAGATTGACAGCCAATAAATTCCAAGCAAAGTTTATATATTTAGCAGCAGCGGTCACCTACATGTGCAGACCAAAATACAAACATTATGAGCTCAGTGGTCAGTAGTAAGTATTGAAGGTTTCAATGGTCAGTAGTAAGTAACACAGAGTTTAGTGGTTAATAGTAAGTAGCACAGAGTTAAGTGGTCAGAAGCGAGGAACACAGAGTTCAATGGTCAGTAGTAAGAAACTCAGATTTTGATGGTTAGCAGTAATGTAGAGTTCAGTGGTTAGTAGTAAGTAATGAAGAGTTCTGTAGTCAGTTGGAAGTAATGCAGAGTTTAGAGAGGAGCGCAGAGTTCAGTGGTTAGTAGTAAGTAATGCAGAGTTAAAAGGTCAAAAGTAAGTGACACACAGTTAAGTGGTCAATAATAATTAATGCAGATTTCAGTGGTCAGTTGTGAGAAGCACAGAGTACAGTTATCAGTAGGGATGAGCCGAACACCCCCCGGTTCGCACCAGAACAAACATTTTTTGAGAACATGCGAACACCGTTAAAGTCTATGGGACACGAACATGAAAAATCAAAAGTGCTAATTTTAAAGGCTTATATGCAAGTTTTTGTCATAAAATGTGTTTGGGGACCCGGGTCCTGCCCCAGGGGACATGTATAAATACAAAAAAAAGTTTTAAAACTGCCATTTTCTGGAGCAGTGATTTTAATAATGCTTAAAGTGAAACAATAAAAATGAAATATTCCTTTAAATATCGTGCCTGGGGTGTGTCCTTAGTATGCCTGTAAAGTAGCGCATCTTTCCCGTGTTTTACCAGAGCAATTTCTAAAGGGAAAAAATGTAATTTAAAACTGCTCGTGGCTGTATTGAATTGTTGGATCCCGGAAATATAGATAAAAAGTAATTGAAAAGGGGAAGCCCGAGCCAAAATTAAAAAAAAAATTGGGTAGGGGTCCCCCCCAAAATCCATACCAGACTCTTATCCAAGCATGCAACCTGGCAGGCCGCAGGAAAAGCCACATGCCCTCAACATGGGGAGGGGGCTTTGGTGGCACATCGCGGGACACTGAAGGGCCTGGTATGGGCTTGGTATGGATTTTCAGGGGAACCCCTACGTCATTTTTTTTTTAATTTTGGTAATGGGCTGGGATGTGTTTTTTTAATGATTTTTATCTATATTGCCAGGATCTGACAATTTATTACAGCCGCGAGCAGTTTTAAATGAAATTTTTTCCTTTACAAATGTAATTTTGCTGCTCTCATTCATAAAACAGCCCCCTGAGCCATGATTGGCCAATGTCACCCTGCCTTTGGCCAATCATGGCTCTCACAGCAGAGCGCGCTGTGATTGGCCAAAGCATGCAGTCAGGTGCATGCTTTGTCCAATCAGCAGCCGTCAATGCACTGCGATCTCCCAGTGCATTGACAGTCTTGCCTTTCCCGCGAATGCCCCGTAATGTTCGGTATTTGGCGAACTGGCGAACACTCGATGTTCGAGTCGAACTTATGTTTGAACCGAACGTCGGTCTCATTCCTAGTGGTCAGTAGTGGGGAAGGAAAAGTTCAAAAGTCAATAGGCATACTGTTCCTATCTTGTACATTGAAGATATTTATAACTCAAACATTACCTCTTGAACCATGTTAAGAGAGGAGGAAAGCTTTTACTAATGCCATTGCAATGAACAATAGCATTATAGGGGGGGGGGGGGGTGCAGTAATACCCAAATCCCCAGCCACTTGCTGGGGATTTGCATTTTTAAAATACCTGTCCCCCCAGCAGGCCTCTCCTATCGGGCGCACTGTGGAGGTTTTAGTTTACCTGCTGTTTAGCTGCTGTCACAGAGGAAGCAGGGAAAACTTATCCAAGCATGCAGAGGAGGTAGGCAGTGAGGGCCATGCTGTGCGGGGGAGGGATCAGGCTGGGGGTGCCGGCAGAAGAGAAGGTCAGGGTGGAGGAGGCTCCATGCTAGTTGCTACAGCTGCCACCTCTGTCAGAGGTCCTGCTAGAGATATTCTCCTGCCTGCACAGGACACAGCTAACCTGTCCCTGGTGCTGCAGGACCGGTGTGAGGTGTGGGGGGATTGTGTGTGTGATGGGGGAGGGAGATATCTTCGGGGTGTGATCACAGTGGAGGAATTTGTGGGGTATCTGGAGGCGTGATCAGAGTGGAGGAATCTGGTGGGGTATCTGGAAGTGTGATCAGAGTGGAGGGATGGGGGGGTCTGGGGGTGTGATCAGAGTGGATGGATCTGGTGGGGGATCTGGGGGTGTGATCAGAGTGGAGGAATTTGGGGGGTGGGGGTATCTGGGGGATATTATCAGGGTGGGTTATCTGGGAGGTGTGATCAGAGTGGGGAGGTATCTGGGGGGGTGATCAGAGTGGAGGTATCTGGGGTGTGTAATCAGAACGGGGGAGTATCTGGAGGTGTGATCAGGGTAGGGGTATCTAAAAGTCCATGGGTTAGGGGGCGGGTGCAATTACTTGCCTTGCCCCAGGCGGTGACATTACTCCACTGCACTTGTGCATAATGAAAGCAGAACAGCACAATGTTATGTTTTGCACATAAACCACACCCACACGTGATCAAAGGAAGGCAAGATTGACAGATTCAGGCAGCCTGCTGGCATGAGGATTGGCCCATCATTAGACACTTGGTCTAGGAGAGGACTGCTTGATGAGTGGAAGCTGTTAACAGCAGAAGTTGGGTGGGTCTATGGGTGGTTCCTGAAATTTGTACATTAACTAATGGTGAAATTAAATTGTGCAGGGAAATTAAAGTAGTATATGTGAGCACAGGAGGAGACTGGCTGTAAATGGGAAAAAGATAAGGCAAGCCTGAAATTCCACTTAAAGAAGTGAACCTTTCCTGTTGTATAACCGGTGCTACTTTGACTTAATAAAATACGAAATATGTACCTATTAGGAATGCTCCAGTGTTTAATGATCCAGCTAATAAATGTTTGCAAGTCCTTTCTAAATCCTTGCGTTTTCTGGCAGGCCTTACATAGCACCTTGCCACACCTTGTGATGTTCATCAATTAAACCTTAGGGAAATGGACTCGGTTTATGGCCAAGGATCCAGATCCTTACTGACCTTTTAGTAGTAAAGCACTTAGAGCTCTTGCTTTCCTACATTATTTTGTTGATAGATTATTTGGTATTATCTGTCTTATCTCTCAAAAGTCTCCTATCTCCTGTGAATATAAGGAGATCTCTGGCTGGTTGGTCTGCGGAACAGCAATGTAAAAACCTCTTGCTGTTCCTTCCTTTTGATGGTAAACATCTCATTGGTGCTTTGCTGGATAATTTCATAGATGACATTACTGGTGGTTGGAGTACTCATTTACCCCAGATGAAAAAGCCTAATGCCGCGTACACACGATTGGAAATTCGCCCAGCAAAAGACCGATGAGAGCTTTTGGTCGGAAATTCCGACCGTGTGTATGCGCCATCGGAATTTTGCTGGCCGAATTCCAGCCAGCAAAAGATTGAGAGCATGTTCTCAATTTTTCGATCGGAAATTCCAACCATCTGTAGCAATTCTGACATCATGCTCGGAAACAATTCAACGCATGCTCGGAAGCATTGAACTTAATTTTCTCGGCTCGTCGTAGTGTTGTACGTCACTGCATTCTTGGCGGTCGAAAGTTCAGCAAACTTTTGTGTGACCGTGTGTATGCAAGCCAAACTTGAGCGGAATTACGTTGAAAAAAACATCCAAGATTTTTCTGACGGAAAATCCGCTCGTGTGTACGCGGCATAAGTCTTAAACTGGCAAATCTCTCGCCTCGCTTTTCCCAAATTTCATAATCCAAAGCCATACCTAGGGGAAGGACCCAGAACAGTCACAAGCCTTGGACCTCTTAATCCTCCAAGCCAGCAGGCAAGTCCTCTTTAGCATGCAGAAATGTCTGGACATCTTTTGGCCTTTGCAGACACCTAGACAGAAAGCATCTCAGATTACAGGATACGAGAGGTGGTTTTAACTCTCTTCTTTTGCCCTGCTTCCTGTTGTCCAACTTACCTGTGCATTTGCTCAGGCTAGCAGACCTTTTTGCAATGATTTCACTGTTTCAAAAAAAATAAAAAATCTGAAGGCCTTGTATGTCTTCATTTAAAGACAGTCCAAAAGTTCTGCATGAAATCCACCAAGTGTATCATAGCCCTCCTCCACCAAGGAGACTTTCAAGACTCTCAGGATCTCAAGGCTCTCCACAGATCATGGACTTGCATGCTGCCATCTTTCCAGCACATCAACACTATCTCCATTTTGCTATGGGCCTTCAAAACTAATAGTTTTAGCCCTACAATTTGGTCTGTTGTCTGCATTTTGAGTGTTCACCAGATTTCTGCTGCTGGTGCTAGCCATACTGCACTCTCAGTGTATTCCAATTCTGGGATACCTAGATAACTCCCTTTTGAGGAAACAGATTACATACCAATCAACAATGTGATTCAAAGAGTCCAGATGGTAAATAAGGTAGATAAAAGCCAAAGTTTTTCTTCTGACACTCTTCTCCCAGACTTGGACTCTATGGTTCAGGAGACATACGGCTATGCGGTTCTGCATGAAAGTTTTGGGCTTGATTGCAGACTTCTTAAAGGCAGTTCTATTTGCTCAGTTTTACTCCAAAACCCTCCATTACAGCTTTCTGTCATTGTGGGACAAATTACTTTAATCTCTAGACAACTTGACTTGTCTGATGATACAGATAAATGTGCCACCACGCAGCTAGTCTACCTACAAACAGGGACCTGGCTAGCATTATATATGTTTTCACTCACATACAAAATTAAATAATTACAATAAAAATGTTGTGCAACGCTCACCACCCATGTGCATAAATACCCCAAAGACAATTTGTTTATATCTGTCAGTGTTGTGAATCTTCAATCTGCATATCCATATACCAATCTTCAAAGAATCTTGAAAACAGACTATGAATAGTGTCCACTCATTTTATTGTCCCTCATTTTCCATTCATACAATTTCACCATCCATCAACAATTCCAATGTGAAAACAGTCAGTGAAACCATCTATCTTCCAGTTAAGAACTGTATGAAGCAAAACTATCCAACCACTCCTATCACCTTGACACTGTGCACATGTGATCTGTTCACTGGAAATGTAAACCTTCAGATTAAAGAACATCACAGTGTTCAAATCCAACACGAACCTTCGATGGAATAGCTGAAGCACGAACTGGTCAACTCTAAACTTTCATCTTGTTTCATATCCATCCTTTGCACTTGGATTGAATATAATAAGTATTATGTATTCCCTATTCTGGAACAAATGGAGTCAGCCCCATTAATGATCAGTCTCCCTGGTATTTTTTCTTTTTTTACACGGACATTTGGTAAATAATATACCACATGGACCCCACAATTTGAAGGAACTAAATATTTAGCTTCTTTTTTTATTCAATATCTTTTTCTTCATCCCATATTCAACCAGTTTCTTTAAATCTTTTTTATATTCCAATGTGGGATTCCTAGCTAAAATACTATTTGTTCTCTCATCATTCAATAATCAATCCATTTTGGCTACATAATCTTCCTTTTTCAAAACTACAATCCCCCCTTAACTGCTGGTCTGATAATCAAATCTTCCCTCTCCTTTAATTTATGGATTCCTTCTTGAATAGACCTCGGATCTTGCCTCTTCTTGAGCTTTAACCTATCTATATAATCTACAATAATATTCTTAACTATTGCAATATATTTATTATCTGGAGTAGGGAGGTTAAACACTAATTTATCCCTAAATTACTATGCATTACTCTACCCTCTCTCGATCTGAGGGTTAGCCAAAAAATACTTCTTTAAGCCCAGAATCCCTATATAATTTTGGATACCAATATTCTATATGTCTGAAACTTACTAAGATTCCTAACAGGCGCATACTTCAATCCCTTATCCAATTCCTCTTTATCCAATTCAAACTACAAAGATTATACATGTCTTTGCCTAGTATAGTCTTTTTCCTTTTACATTTCTTTCCAGTTCTCTTGTCTCTTCTCCTCCTCCTCTTTCCCCACATTCTCCTCTCCTTGGATTCATTAATTGGAAAAAATTACGGTTCCCTCTCCTCATATTCATTTCTCCCCCTCAGAGGAGAAAACCTATTATATAGAGGGACACTAGAATGTCCAAATCTTTTCCCTCCTTTCCTAGGAGTAAAATCCCTATACCATCTTTTTCCTCTGTTTTGCTGTTCCCTGAAACTTTGATGTCCATTCCTCCTAGGTTTCCAGAGCCTATCCCTTGGTGTATTATTCTGGTGTGTTCTAGACATGTCCCTTCCAAAATGACTGCCATTATCCCCTTGGCTCCATTGTATATGTTCCTCCAATGGGGGTGAGTTTTCTAACGCATATTGTCTTTCTGGTGTAGTATTACATGAGGGGATCTCTTTCTCCCCCAACCTACCTTTTATTTATTTACCTACTACTTCTACTTTATCTACTTCATCTAAAAAGGTTTATAAATCATTAGATGCAGCCTTAAATTCTGATGTTTCTTTAAGGGGGTCTGTAACCTGTTTCAGCTCTATAATCTGGAATTCCGATCTACGTAAGTTTAATTTTTTTCCTTTTCATTAGAAACTGTAAAGCCTCCTTCTACTTGATGTTAAAAAATTGCGCCATTCTTCCAGGGATGTCTGCCACCAAAGATAAGATTTTCTTTGTCTTGGTGGATAAGGGTTCCAGCTTTGGAGTCTGGGAAATCCTTCCTCCCACTCTTGGGCGATCCTCACAATGGATACCAGCCTGAAAGGCTAGGAAGAACTCTTAAATACAGTGTCGGTGCAAGGGACTTGTCAGAGGAGTGCGGTCTTTCAATCAGTATTATAGAGCTCAGAGCGATTTAACTGTCCCTGTAACAATGGCTTCTCTGTCTAAAGGGTAACATCAGTAGGACAATGCCACAGCTGTGGCATAAAATATGCAAAGGCAGGGTATATAGTAAATTAGGCATGCAGTCACAACACATCCCATAGAGTCCATAATAAAAGTAAAAAATGTAAAACGGGGCTAATAAGGTATGACCCCTTAGCAAGTGAATCACTCTAAACATAAAGTATAAAATAACATTTTTATTTGTATACAGATGATTAAAAAGCCATATAAAAGGCTAAACGAACCAATAAATGATGATGTAGATGTATTTTACACCCAAATCCCACAATCCCAGATCAGGAGAAAGCACAATCAAGTTCATGATATGCCCCACTGCTTCAGCCTGGACTGGTTGATTGGTTCCTGCTCTCCTAAGTGGGGGTGACCCCCCCCCCCCGGTTTTCCTGAAGCCGTACCTGACATGTGCACTTTGTCACAAAATATGGGACACCACTCTTTGTAGCTATATTGGATTTATGTTTTGATGAAGCTTTTTTAGCAAAACATATTCATCAAGATACCAGCACAATTGGAAGTGTGACTCATGTACTGACATCTGTACCATTTGTCTATTGGTTCTTGATGTTGCCTCCTACAGTATTTAGGTGTAAAACATAGATCTACATCATCATTTATTATTTTGCTTAGCCTTTGATATGGCTTTATTTTAACCATTTGTATACAAATAAAGATTGTAGTTTATACTTTATGTTTAGAGTGACTAACTTGCTGAGGGGTCAGTTTTTTGTTTCTTTACTTTTATTACAGCAGTAAGATAAGTCAACCATCAGAGAGCATCTAGAAGTATGGCTATGGTAATAAAGGTCAAAAAGGAATCTGGTCTGGGCAGAACTCCATGTGGTAACCCATACCAGGTGTGGGAATATGGCAGACAGGCTATCTCAAACAGCAGCAACTTGATCCAAGAGAACATCCCTGCACCGGGAAGTGTTAAAGGATCTGTTTTACAGATGAGGAATGTCAGATCTGGACCTTCTGGCCCCCAAAAACAAACTGCACAGGTTTATTTCTAGGTGTAGAGATCCTCTGGTGGAAGCAGTGGATGCTAAAAATGGCTCCATGGGATCAGTACAACCTACGTCTTTTCTCCTCAGAAACTCCTTCCTTGTTTACTGTGCAGGATCCAGATCAATAAATTCACATAGTATTCAACTGGCCCATGTAAACACAGTACTCTGACCTGATTAAATGTGTGATAGACACTCCATGGGTCATTCAAGATCATCTGGATCTCCTGTCCCAGGGACCAGTTTACCACCCTTCTTCACAGTTGTTGGTTTTATTGGAATGGCTGTTTAAGCTCAAGTTTTAAGCGACAACCCGGACATTGTTCTTTTATCACTGTGTCCAGTTCCAGTACACCAGAAGGAGACTTTCCTTCAATGCCCTAAATGTAGTTCACGCTGTATGAGTTTCCCTTTCGGTCATTGCCACAGTTAGAAAGACTTACTCTGTGTCATAGTTGATGGTCCCTGTAAATGGGAACCTGCCTCTCATTCCGACATTTCTTCTTCATGGCACAATCTACTAGGTCTGTGAGTGCTTCCTGGGCTTTTTGGAATCAGGAAACTGTTTCTCAGCAAGGTCTTTCAGGCAACTCTTTGAGCGACAGGCTGCTCCAGTTCTGTTTGTTTTTTTGTTTTGTTTTTTTATGTGGGCCTGTTAGAGTTTTGCTGTAGTTGCCCCGCTCCCGTTGGACTGCTTTTGGAAGTCTCAATGCTATCATAAAAACAGTGTCTTGTGTCCCTTAATGTATAATACGTTTTCCTTATTGTAAAATCCATCCCCACCCCTCTGTGTTGTGATCTGCTACTGCTGATTTTCTACAAAACTGAAACATACTGGAAGTGGGAGGAGCAAGACCTGGCTGGCATATGTTTTTTGTTTGGCAGTGTCCAAATCCTTCTGTAGGTGGCAGTATAACCCAGTTGTATCAGAATAACTGTTAGAACCTTGATCTGAACCCAGGACCTCTGATGCGTCTGGCAGTAGCTCTTGTTACTGAGCCACCTGAGATGCTGGACATCTTTCTGCCTGATCCTTTGGACAACCTTACTTTCTATCTTGTTTCTGGTGAACCTTGAACTCCTTGCTCCTCCCATAAACTCCCACTTAAAGCCAAGCCTTTGCACTTCCTGTGTGCCAGATTGTTGTGCACTTCTTCAGCCAAAATCATGCTCCTTGTGCTCCTGCATTACCACTCATTACCAACCTTTGGCTTATTCCTTGTCTATGCTTCTGCTTGATCCCAACCTGCAACCACTTGTTATCGACCACTTGTTACTGACCTTTGGCTTGTTTGCGATTATGCTTATGCTTGATTAGCTGCTACATCTTCTACCACACCCCGGCTTGCTCACCTCATTGTGGGAAAGCAACCTGGTACTAGCACACAGCGAAACTCATCTCCACCATAAGGAGCTCTGGTGAAGACCAGCTAGTGCTTAGACCCTGCATCTCGGATGAGCCCACATCCCCTACCAGGGGGACCTGCTTGTGAATTTATCCTGCTGGTTTCTGTGTAAACATTTCCACTGCTATAGCTACTGGCCTTCAAGCCTGACCCCTGACTTTGACAATAACAGTCCTATGTCCCTTAACGAACTCCAAGAATCCAATTTTGGCAGCCTGTGTACAGTTTGGGGACATTTCCCCTCATTTGTTGGGTAATCATCTGGACAGAAGGTAAACTGAAAATATCTCAGAAGGGAACAAAGATAGCTATTAAACCTGGCACAGGTTGTATCACTTCCCAACTCTGGCTGTAGTTAGACATTGGGCTTGTTTAGCTAAAACTGTAGAGGTTGTTCATTTAACAAAGTGAATGGTAATTAGGCTAAGACATAAGGTAAAACTGTGTTTAGTTGAATTAACCAGCCATGGACAAGGGAAATAAATAAAACAAATGCACATGATTGGATGAATGAAATGAGCAAATGTTTACCTTATCTAAAAGTAAACTCCTTTAGTAAATAAACTGCACTGAATATAAGTGAGTTCTGTTTGGAAATAGGGACAGGCAGTGACCAATACCTTTAATTGTGTAGTTACTCTGCAGGCACCAATTTAAACCACTATACCAAGCTTAGACTTGGTAATTTTAACATGACAAACACAGCATGTCTGACCCAGAAAATAAAATGTGGTTCCATAATGCAATAGACCTTTCCTATAGCTTGCTTTGTAAAAGCGTTTCTACTATTTAGAAGGGTGTAGTAGAGAATGGGTGCAAATAAACAAGACTTTTCTGGGTTTCATGTCTTGTATTGCTTATTAGCTTCTCTCCCATTGTAAAAGTGGACATAACTGTGTTGTTTACTTATAATTTTTGATGTCACCAACTTTTCTTTTTTTAAATAAGATCCATAGCATCTACTAGACCAGGGATGAGAATAAGAATGATAGCAACAGTGCAAATGTTTGCCTGCAAGCATAAAAAAAAAAAACACAAACAGTATCTCACAAAAGTGAGTACACCCCTCACATTTTTGTAAATATTTTATTATATCTTTTCATGTGACAACACTGAAGAAATGTGTACATTTTCTGTCCCCTCAAAATAACGTAACACACAGCCATAAATGTCTAAACCACTGGCAACAAAATTGAGTAAACCCCTAAGTCATGTGACTCATTAGTGTCACAAGGTCTCAGGTGTGAATGGAGAGCAGGTGTGTTAAGTTTGGTGTTATCTCTCTCACTCTCTCATACTGGTCACTGGAAGTTCAACATGGCACCTCATGGCAAAGAACTCTCTGAGGATCTGAAAAAAAAAGAACTGTTGCTCTACATAAAGATGGCCTAGGCTATAGGAAGATTGCCAAGACCCAAAAACTGAGCTGCAGCATGGTGGCCAAGACCATACAGTGGTTTAACAGGACAGGTTCCACTCAGAACAGGCCTCGCCATGGTTGACCAAAGAAGCTGAGTGCACGTGCTCAGCGTCATATGCAGAGGTTGTCTTTGGAAAACAGACATATAAGTGCTGCCAGCAATGCTGCAGAGGTTGAAGGGGTGGGGGTCAGCCTGTCAGTTCTCAGACCATACGCCACACACTGCATGAAATTGGTCTGCATGGCTGTCATCCCAAAAATGATGCACAATAAAGCCTGCAGTTTGCTGAAGACAAGTAGACTAAGGACATCAATTACTGGAACCATGTCCTGTGGTCTGATGAGACCCAGATAAACTTATTTGGTTCAGATGGCGTCAAGCGTGTGTAGTGGCAACCAGGTGAGGAGTACAAAGACAAGTGTGTCTTGCCTACAGTCAATCATGGAGGTAGGAGTGTCATGGTCTGGGGCTGCATGAGTGCTGCCGACACTGGGGAGCTACAGTTCATTGAGGCACCCATGAATGCCAATATGTACTGTGACACACTGAAGCAGAGCATGCTCCTCTCCCTTTGGAGACTGGGCTGCAGGGCAGTATTCCAACATGATAACGGCCCCAAACACACCTCCAAGACGACCACTGCCTTGCTAAAAAAGCTGAGGGTAAAGGATATGGACTGGCCAAGCATGTCTCCAGACCTAAAACCTATTGAGCATTTGTGGGGCATCCTCAAACGGAAAGGTGGAGGAGCGCAAGGTCTCTAACATCCACCAGCTCCGTGATGTTGTCATGATGGAATGGAAGAGGAATCCAGTGGCAAACTGTGAAACTCTGGTGAACTCCAGGCCGAAGAGGGTTAAGGCAGTGCTGGAAAATAAAGGTGGTCACACAAAATATTGACACTTTGAGCCCAATTTGGACATTTTCACTTAGGGGTGTACTCACTTTTGCCAGCGGTTTAGACATTAATAGCTGTGTGTTGAGTTATTTAGAGGGGGCAGCAAATTTACACTGTTATAAAAGCTGTACACTCACTACTTTACATTGTAGCAAAGTGTAATTTCTTCAGTTTTGTCACATGAAAAGATATAATAAAATATTTACAAAAATGTGAGGGGTGTACTCACTTTTTGTGAGATACTGTATATTCTGAATATATATTCTGAATACATGTTGCTGATAATATTTTGTATTCAGGTATGCAATAGTAGTAGAATGTTTGCATCTTTAAACCTAAACTAAATCCATTAAGATTCTTGTGTATATTGTAACATATTAGTACTGTTGTTCTAATGCATGCCAGCAAATATGAGTATTTACAGACATAAATAGTAATACAAAAAGAAAATTGCGCTGGACACACAAAAAAATGAAAAAACAAAAGCAGCAACCAGAATGTGATAAGCAAATGTGACAATGGAAAAAAGGAAGGCTGCGCTAGATGGTGAGGAAATATATGTGAATAACAACAGTGATTATGACAACCAATATTGTGACACAAATAAAAAATATAAAATAAATGACTTATAAATATCAGTAAATAAGTCTCACTTATGACAACCAATATTGTGACACAAATGAAAAAATGAAGTGAAATGACTTATAAATATCAGTAAATAAGTCTCACCCAATGAGTATAAAACAAAAAGACTAGTGAAACAATAGAGATTGCTAAATGTCCATCATGGGCATAACTAGTCAAATGACCAAACAAGTGATGCACTACAAATAAAATAACGGAGTGTCCAAGTAAATTGAGTGTTCACTCAAGTACAGCGGTACAATAACATCCACGTGTTATAAGCGGTGACTTTTCAGGGATTCAAAAAAATGTCAAGTGCTGTAGTGATCCCACCACCAGGAAGATTGCAGGCTTACCAGACTGTAGAAGGGAAAAACGCATGTGGCTAATACCCAGCCAGGGCCTTGTCCTCCGGCATGACTCGATTCCACACCTCCCAATATCCAAACTCAGATGCGGGTGTTGTTCACTCCAGGTGTAGGTAAAAACGAGACTTACCACTGATGGTAGTGGTTCGTGGACCTTGTGGCTATGGGGGTTAATGCGTGGGTCTCCAGGGAAGGATTGACCCAAATGTGGAAAAAGGGAAAAAAAGGAACACACCATGGGTGGAATCCAAAGGGTTTATTGGGGTAAAAATGCCAGTAGGCACAAATGCAGAAGCAAAAACAAGTAAAAATATATTTAAAAATTCGCGGCCGGCAGCGGTACCCACCCGTGCTAATGGACGTAAAGCGTGGTGACGTGCTGACGTCACTGCGCTTTACGTCCATTAGCACGGGCGGGTACCGCTGCCGGCCGGCCGCAAATTTTTAAATATATTTTTAAATATATTTTTACTTGTTTTTGCTTCTGCATTTGTGCCTACTGGCATTTTTACCCCAATAAACCCTTTGGATTCCACCATGGTGTGTCCCTTTTTTTCCCTTTTTCCACATTTGGGTCAGTCCTTCCCTGGAGACCAACGCATTAACCCCCATAGCCACAAGGTCCACGAACCACTACCATCAGTGGTAAGTCTCGTTTTTACCTACACCTGGAGTGAACAACACCCGCATCTGAGTTTGGATATTGGGAGGTGTTGAATCGAGTCGTGCCGGAGGACAAGGCCCTGGCTGGGTATTAGCCACATGCGTTTTTCTCTTCTACAGTCTGGTAAGCCTGCAATCTTCCGGGTGGTGGGATCACTACAGCACTTGACATTTTTTTGAATCCCTGAAAAGTCACCGCTTATAACACGTGGATGTTATTGTACCGCTGTACTTGAGTGAACACTCAATTTACTTGGACACTCCGTTATTTTATTTGTAGTGCATCACTTGTTTGGTCATTTGACTAGTTATGCCCATGATGGACATTTAGCAATCTCTATTGTTTCACTAGTCTTTTTGTTTTATACTCATTGGGTGAGACTTATTTACTGATATTCATAAGTCATTTCACTTCATTTTTTCATTTGTGTCACAATATTGGTTGTCATAAGTGAGACTTATTTACTGATATTTATAAGTCATTTATTTTATATTTTTTATTTGTGTCACAATATTGGTTGTCATAATCACTGTTGTTATTCACATATATTTCCTCACCATCTAGCGCAGCCTTCCTTTTTTCCATTTACAGACATGTCTCTTGTTTAAAAAGTCATTTTTTTCTTGAAAGGTAAATATCAAGAGGAAGTGAGCTTAAATATTACTTATGCAGATATACTTAAATAATGAAGGGCAAGGACTTTTTGCAAATTTTGTATTCATATTCTTTGGAAATTACATAATTTATGTAAATTAGCTTACATTGTTTAGGATTAGCAATTGCCTCTGTCAGTTCCAAGTTTCTTGTTTGTAAATGATTAAAAGACGCTTACAGTGTTGTAGGTAAAGTTATTTTCCTTTTCAAATGTCAAATCTTGTGACCTCACTAGTCTTTGTTAATTGTTTTTCAGTCATATGCGGCCTTCTATGCTCCAGCAGCTCCTGCGGCGTCTTGTTTTTGATGTTCCCTTGCTCAGCGAATACTGCAAAATGCCTCTGAAGGTAGATAGTAATAGGCATGACTTATAACCCTGTATGTTCTTAATGGGCTTCAGAATTGAAAATCGTATTCTAACTGTTGATTGTCTGTTTCTATTGAATGTTGTTTATAATGGGGACTGAGCATGAAGACATCTGACCAAGTTCTAAGTTGAAACAGATTTAACTATTAGTTTGTGATAAGGCTTCTCCGTGGTGGACATACACTGCTGAGATCCCCTCTACCCGAAATATTGTTGGACCTCATTCAATATCTTGCTCAAAGTCTACTATTTTAAATAGGCAATTGGACTGGTATTGTTTTTTATTCAGTAGTGTAGATTTGAAGTATCAAAAGTTTAGATGCAAACAATGTATATGGAGCTTTTAAACTTACATTAACTTTATTCTTTAAATAGTGATTATGTGCATATTTTGGTATCCTTGAATTTTTAAAGCACTTTAAAATTTTTAAAAATAGATGATCAATGCAGGATTCAGTTGATTTTGTAACATCTGAGGGTAAAAGCAAACACCCCAGGCCAATTATTCTCAGGTTAAGCCTAGGTTCACACTGACTGCGGGTTAGAAACCATGCAAGTTCAGCTGAACTCACATGATTTCAAACCGGCAATGCAGTCCGACTTCAGGGGCGATTTGACAGACATCTTTGCAGGTTCATGCACAGATGTCTATTCAAATTGCCCCCGAAGTCGCCAAAAGTAGTACAGGAACTACTTTTGGGATTCGGAAGGTGTCATTGCTGGCAATAGCTCCCGATTTTGCCATGTCAAATCACATGCCAAATCGGCCCGATGTAAACGTGGGCTAGGAAACATAACTATTTCTGGCCAGTAATTATTCCTTAGGGGTATCTGCTTCCCCTGCATTAACATGTATACTTGCACTGTTCGAACATTCATTACGTTTTCATTTAAAAAATAGTTTTCTGTCTACCAACAAATGTCTGCTAGTAGCAGTAGTGTATTTATTTTGTGCTGCCCTAGGCCTGAATAAACTTATGCACCCCCTAATTTAAATATGACCCACCCCTTCCTGTCAAGGCCACACCCCTTGCGGTTTAAAACCCTCCCTGAAATTTTCGAGTGGGGACACTAGTTCTGAGGACCTGGGGGGGGGGGGCAATGGATTCCCTTAATTTGCACAGATTTCCTCTCACTTCCTGTTTGGCTATTGGGCAGGAAGTGAAGGGAAATCTCTGCAATGGGACAGGGATGGTAAAAATAAACTGACAGGGGCTTTAACCCTCCCTTATTCTATCCAAAATGAAAAGAAAAAGTGTTGTCTATAGTTCTACTTTAAGCACAAATTTCTGATAATTTTATGGAGAGGACTAATAAGATATTACCATGCCAATGGTGCAGCAGAAAACATATAGCACAGTGAGGAAGGTTTGTGGTCTATGATGATAGGACAATCAAAATTAGAAGTCGCCCCCCCCCCCCACAGTTGAGTAATGATGGCCGCTCACATATCGGAAGCAGTGCAGGCGTTTTAAGGGGGCGCTAGACTAATTTGCCTCTCATCCCAATCCGCCCCATAAGACTGGCGCTACACTAAAGCCCCATACACACGGTCGGATTTTCCGATGGATTCTGTTGTCGGAAATGTTGTCGGAAATTCCGACCGTGTGTAGGCACCATCGGACAGTTTCCATCGGATTTTTGACAACAAAGTCCGATCACACCAAATCCGATCGTGTGTAGCGAATTCCGACGGACAAAGTGCTACGCATGCTCAGATCACATTACAAGACCAAAGCTATTGGCTACTAGCCTCTACGTAGTCCCGTCGTACGCAACAAACGTCACCACGTTCAGAATGATCGGATTTTCCGACAACTTTGTCCGACCGTGTGTATGCAACACCAGTGTCGGACTAAATCCGTCGGACCAAATCCGATGGATTTGGTGGTCGGATTTTCCGACCGTGTGTATGGGGCTTAACAGTGTAGCGCAAGCCAGCAGGGACTCGGTCCGTGCTGCCCCCCAGCAAAGTGCTGCCCTAGGCCTGGGCCTTGTCGGCCTAGGCCAGGATACAGCGTTGGCTAGTTGCAATAAATGAGCATTAGAAAACTCTTTGGGTTGTTTTATGTGGTCCAATGCAGCAAATGTAGGCAAACTTGTTGATGTTTAACCTATTCAGAAAGACACAAACTGGAACTTAATTAATTGCTATGAAGATTGAAACAGAATGTTTAGAACTTTGAATAATTATGCCTATATAATTAATTTGGTATTGTGAACAGTTATGTACAGTGCACATTGCAACAACACATATTATACAGGTATACACAGAAGTTTAGTAATTTTTGCCACCAATTTTTAAAGCTTTTAAAGGGTAAGTAAACACTTTTCAGCTCAGTATGTTACTTTTTAGAATTTAACTAACATCAGGGAGTAAGCTAAGGGTTAGGTTACATTTATAGTTAATAGCTTAATAGTTAAGGTAAGGGACATTGAGATGGTGGAGGATTTTATGACTAGCTAAGGGTTATTTTGATTGGAGGTATCATTTTAAGTATAAGGCTGCATTCACACCTGAGCGTTTTGTCGCCTGAAGCCTGAGAAAAAAAAAACGCTAGAGGGGAAAAAATACATTATTCTCTATGGAGATGGTTCACATCTCCACTCCAAAACGCCTGAAGCCCTACGCCTGAAGCTCAAACAAGTTCCGGACCCTTTTTTGACGCTCGAATCGGTCAGATTTGGGCATTTTTCTTCTTTTTACATTGGTCTGCACAAAATCGTGGAAAAAGCAGAAAAAAATGCCACAAAAAACGCTGCAATTTGCGCGATTTTCTGCCTGAAAACGCTACGCTCAGGTGTGAATGCAGCCTTAGGGTAGTGGTTAAGTTGTAATGTAATTTTTTTTTAGGAATTAGTATCGCTCCCTTACCTATCCCCCCTGCCCCTTATTCAGTTATATAATTATTATAGAGTCAGTCGGTAGCGGCTCTCTTTACTCTCATAGGCCATTGGCTCTCACTGCTGTCAGTCAACTCCTGTGACTGGGGGGCGGGGCCAAGTCTCGCTGTGTGTGTGTCTGTGAACACAAAAGACGTGTGGCTTGGGATCAAGTCCGAGGGTGTGCCACCAAAAGAAGCAGTTTCCTCTGGTGGCACACCAAGAAGAGGAGGTGCCAGGAGCACCGACGGGGGGCCCAAGAAGAGGAGGATTGGGGCCACTCTGTACAATTCTATTGCACAGAGCAGATAAGTATAAAATGCTTTTTATTTTAACCACTTCCTGCCCAAGGCCGTCATATGATGTCCTGGACTTTGAGTGGAGATATCTGAATGATGCCTGCAGATATCATTCAGATATCTTTTTTTTTATGCCAGCGATTCCCTGCAAAGTAAAAACAATCATAGCAGCTGTTCAGCCGCTTGATTGTTTTTACATGGGGCAGCCTCCGGTGCTTCTACCGACTCACCCGTATGATCGGCTAACTGGAGAATGAATTGGCCGGGGTGGCCATTTACCATAGAGCTGACCGAGAACCAGATGGTTCCCAGCCATCTCTATGACCTTCGGGGGACGGTGCGACATTCTGATGTTACTTTTGGCCTTGGCAGATGTAAACACTGCCATGTTTTTAGCTGGAAAGGCTGAGATCATTTTGTTCTTTTGATCTCGGCTTTCCAGCCTAGAGGAGAGATGTGTGGTCATATAGAAAAAATTTAAAGAAAAAGTGTTAAAATAAAAAAATAAAGATAAAATAAACAATAATAAAAAAAATAATTTAACCACTTCAGCCTCGGAAGGATTTGCCCCCTTCATGACCAGGCCATTCTCTGCGTCACTTTAACTGACAATTGCGCGGTCGTGCGATGCTGTACCCAAACAAAACTGATGTCCTTTTTTTCCCCACAAATAGAGCATTCTTTTTATCACCTCTGCATTTTTTTTTTGCACTATAAATAAAGACTTTTTGCTATAATACATATCCCAAAAAAAATATATAAAAAAAACAAATGTATTCATCAGTTTAGGCCGATATGTATTCTTCTACATACCGTATATACTCGAGTATAAGCCGAGTTGTTCAGCACATTTTTTTGTGCTGAAAGTGCCCCCCTCTGCTTATACTAGAGTCAAGCACTTTTCTACAGCAAAAAAAAAAAGTCTGACTCGAATTTGGGGCCCAGTATCTCTTGGTGCTAGGAACCCTAAATTTGGTATGCCAACTCAGTGGACCTAGCATTACAACATATCCAAAGATACAGGGCGCCAAATTCGGTTCGGAAAATGTCATTCTCTGCTGCAGAAAAGTGCTTGACATTTTCCGACCCGACTTTGGGGCCCCATATCTCGGGAACACTTGGTGCTAGGTACCTCAAATTTGGTATTCAAACCCAGTGGAACTAGCACTACAACATATACAAAGATGGTTCATAGCACCAAGTGACCTAAAGATACAGGGCCCCAAGGTTTGTCAACTGTGTCCATCTGCAGCAATGTCATTTCAGGACCCTTTGGGTCCAGAGACCCCAAATTTTGGCTGCAGCTAGGGGGCATTTAGGAACCCTTAACTACCAAGTTTGAAGTTTGGGGGACCTATGGCTGCAAATGGGCACAGTGAGGGATGCAAATGGGCACAGTGAGTCTGCAAATGGGCATTGTTGACCCTCTTTTCCACTTGCAGTAGCTGCGCATTTCTCACCCTAGGCTTATACTCAAGTCAATAAGTTTTCCCAGTTATTTGTGGTAAAATTAGGTGCCTCAGCTTATATTCGGGTCGGCTTGTACTCATGTATATACAGTACTTTTGTTTAAAAAAAAAATCGCAATAGGCGTATATTGATTGGTTTGCGCAAAATTTATCGCGTCTACAAACTATTGGATAGATTTAGGGACCTTTATTTTTTTTTTTTTTTTTTACTAGTAATGATGGCAATCTGCGATTTTTAGCAGGACTGCAACATTGAGCAGGACAAATCTGACCCTAAAAATTACACTTTTTGTACAGAATAGAGCAAGTGTAGGTCATCCAAAGAATCCAGGTATCCCTAGATTGATCTTCTCTATTATAGGATATAGCTCAGGCTTTCCATAGATCTTATTTTGTTCAATTTAGCGAACCAGTAACTTAGAGCTGGACCGAGGTCTGCTTGCAAAGATCAGGGATGCAAGCATAGGCTGCATTCAGAAAATGTACAGTCAGTGAGTTCTTATAGCGATAAATAGGTACTGGGTTATTATGTAATAAATATCCCAGGGGGTCCGTGCCAAGATCCACAGATCGCCAGCACATCTTTGAGACTTGGGGGGTAACATTTATTCAGCAAACCGCTGGGACCCTATTGAAAGTCATTTGTATCCCGCTTCTTTAAAGCAATTAGCATTTAAGGATGTGTGGGCTTGTCAAATGGCTCTGACAGTTTGTGCTTTAGTAAAAGAAACTTGTAAGTTCGACTCCCGCCTATGAAAAAACAGAGGTACATAGTCCTCCGGAGGCGCATTTAACAGCTTATAGATGGAGGATAGCAGATGGGGCATGATTACACAGGCTTTCAAAGGGAGTCAGTGGACTGGTATAGAGACCCTGGTAGTGTATCAACTGCAGAAAATGGTACATTTGATATGCTGATCGGTGGTTCAGTGGAGGCTGTAGCAGGGCATACATGTCCTGTGATGTCATCCAACTTTGCTGGGTTGCGTGGTCAATGCATCTAGATCTACCAGTACTAGGTGTAGCAGCTGTCTACTATCAGTTCCTGGTGGGAAGTTGGGATTAAATAACTATGGTGTTAGCCGAGAGGGATAGGAGGGCAATCCCTTTTAGGAGAATGTTTGGTGAATAACTGCTATTGTGGTACCAATGGTGGAGTGCTCTTTGGGTGATCAGTAATGATTAACAGGGACCCAGGGGAGAGCAGATAAGGCCACTGGAGAAGAGTGTTGTTCAATAAGAGCACCATGTTGCTACCCTGGACAAATGTAAAGCTCTATAAAATTGCGCTAAGTGAGGAAGACTTATACCCCTGTTCTCTTAGAGAGAGTAAGAAGAGGGTGTCTCGTCCGAACCAATTTGTCACTCCAAATGAACTGCCAAATCCAAATCCCTGCCAGGTACCCATTAGTTAGACGAAATAGTAGGAACAAGGTTCATTTGCCTTCATTGCTGCTGTGGGGTAGGAATAAAGAGTTGAGATCCATATCATCATGTGATGGCCCAGGTCACTATGTGTCAAGGTGGACTGCAAAAATAGTCAGTGCACCCCATAAAAGGCCTTCTCTGTGTCAGTAGAGCAATTTGGCCTTTGATCGGGTGGAGCATATAAAGCTTCCCCTGTTCTTAGTCCTTATCCATAGACAAGTGCTGTCTACACAGTAGCTACATTTATAGTCCTAAATTACAATGCAACCTTTAGGCAAGTTTAATGTACACAATGCAGTGTCCACAGAGGTTACAGTCTGACTGTGAGGAAAGCTCTCAAACAACAGGTGAAGAAAAGGCAGTGGTAAGTTATAGTTATAATTGCAAAGTTGTTTGGTATCCCCTGAGTATGTTAAAGTGGTTCAAAAGTGTGCTGTTATCCTTTAAACATTCCTTTAAACTGGACATACTTTCATATCAAAGATGGATGGATTTTTTTTTATTTAGTAAATTGTATACACACTAAAAATAAAACAAATATTTATTGAATTTTCACAGCTTTTGACAAACCATTATGAACAGTGCTGGAAATATTACTGCCTGCCTTCGGGATGGGGCAGCTACGGTTTGGCATCAGAGGAGGAACTGCATCTGACTGAGAAGCTGTTCTGGGGGATTTTTGATTCCCTTTCACATAAGGTATTTTTACTCTTTGCTACTTAGAATCTTCTATGTTGGATTTGTCTGTGATAATGTTACATTGTTAGTTCAGTATCCAGTTATTTTTTTTCTTACCGGGTGGGCATTAAAGTGATTTTAGTCAGAAGGTTTTTTACTTGAATGTGTTCTTTGCATTAAGGTAAAACAACCTTCTAAGTGCAGGTCCCCTCTCCAGCCCCCTCCTTATACTTACCTGAACCTGATTCCAATCCAGCACAGTCCCCAAGACAAGCATCACTGCTTTCTTTCTCTCTTCACTGGTTCAGAGACAGGTGCGGGAGCCATTGGCTTATACTACAGTCAATCACAGTGAGGAAGGATTGGCGGCGGTACTGAGCCACGCTGTGTGTGTAAATTGACACACACAGAGCGGCTCAGAATTGAACCTGCACCAGGGGCTTGCTATGGGGGGTCTCAGTGGGGAGGGGGAGCCAGGAGTGCCAACTGGGGGACCAAAGAGGAGTATTGGAGCTGCTCTGTGCAAAACCATTGCGCAGAGCATATATGTTTGTAATTTTAAAAACTATCTTTTTCCCCTTTAAAATCATTTTAAAATGCCAGCCAAAGATTTTCATTAAATTTACTAAAGCCAGGCAGAACAAAAAGATTACTCTTTAATATTTGAGGTATTAAGGCTTAAATTGCTACTGAGGATAATAAAACACCTAGGCAGATTTAGACGCGTTGCTATTCTGAGGCTGCACTAAACCAAAAGAGAGTATAAACAGTATTGGCACCAGGAAGTTAAATGAAGCTGTTAAAGAGATTTTCGTTTTCTAACTTGAAAAAAATGTTCTTATCTGAATGTTCAGCATGCGTGGTGATCTCTTTTGGCTGTGTAATCATTATTTTTTTTACCTCTGTGAGCAGATTTTAACCACATTTTTTATAACGTAGTATGGAATTATGCATATATTGAAACTGCATAGATTGCAGAGCTGGATTTAAAATGTGCATGAAATATGAGTCAGGTATGTAATATTAAGAATGTAAGAAAGTCCTCTCATAGATAACTCACCCGTGTGTGACATTACCATAACAAGATGTGACAGGTGTTCAGGGTGATTGTGTGATGGAATGACATAGTGATAGAAATTTTGAAGGTAGATTAAAATAACATGGAGTCACCATGCATGCTTTGTGTGCGCAAAACAACATTGGTTTGCTTCACATAAATGGAACTGTTAATATTTAATTTGCCATCATAATGCTGAATTCTGTTGCGGAGGTCCTACATGGAGACATATTTACTTGAGCTGTGGGCCTCCCACGAATCCTCTGGAGTGGATCGCTGATATGACATAATTGCAATTATAATTGATAAGTTATTTCTACAAAATAAACCACAGTTTGCTCTGTTTAGCTTGCCCGTGATCTCTTGTAATCAATGAACATGGTTTGGTTGTGTATATTAGCTAGAAACTGCCTTGAGGCATAGGATTATGATAATCTACTCATGTGACACTGGAATCTTTACTGCACTAAGTACCATGAAAGCAACCATTACAAAAATGTAACTGTGTTTGCATGATTTATTGCTTCATTTTATGTTATAAGAGCATGGGGATCTGTGTCTCAAACTAACATTTGTCTAATATATTGTCAGTACTAAATATCAATACCATTTAAATGTACCTAACCATAAAGGCAGTTGTCAGTTATGTTGTCTGGAGCATCTGTATCCCGGAGCGAAGGAGGGGCCTCAGATATTGTCCTAAGTTCACGGAGCTCAAGCAATGATTAGACATTCAGGAGATCAAAACAGTGGTAGCCTATTGTGGGGCAGACCCATCAGCAATACCTCAGTGGTCATCCGCCACCTCTGTGCCCCAGGCATCTATCCATCCCGACCATATCTTATCAAATTTGGCAGGGCAGTTTTGGTTGGCATAGGTAAGCTTATACAATGGCAACACCGAGTTCAGTGTTAGGCGCCATGAGGACACCCTGGGAAGCGTAGCGTCCCCGTCTGTCATTTTTAATGCTTTAATACCTTGTGCTACTTATCGGGAACAAGTATGAAAAAAGAATGATTGACTTCACCCTGTCTTCCAGGGTCAGTAACTCAGATTTTATTAAAACCTGTTAATCCAGTCAAATGGCATCTCCAGGTGGGTGTTAACAATGGCAAACTGCATGTGTCTATGAGCAAAAATCCTCTCCAATACATGCATATTTGCCCACATCACAGGAGGCTACTCAGGAGCTTGCAGCTGGAATGGCAGCTGGAATGGTTAGAACAAGGTTAACCTGTTGCCTACCTTGCTTTAACTGCATTAATAGCAGTTTGAAATGTTGCCTAAAAAATATGATGCCAGTATTAAGATATAGAAATGTTTTTGTATTAAAAAGAAAGAACCCACTAATTTTCTTAATTTGCTACTCCTGTGCACCATTATTTTGACTTTGATGCATTTTAGATCCTCTTTTTAGCTTGTTGGTACTACAAGCACTATACAGATTTCACAATAAAGGGTTACATAGATAATCCTAGATGCCTATTAATTTTTGCATGAATTTGTGGAATGGTTGATTTTGAGCTTGAAATGCAGAACTCGTGGCCTTGTTACTTTTCTAAATGTGTTCTCCGTTTGCTGATGTGATTTGGCTGTGTCGCTGTCACTAACAAATTGCATGTTTTTCTGTGGGACTTTCCAACCAGTTCCTATCTCTCCTGCAGAAGTATGATGCTGAACTCTTCAGAATGTGCATGCCCTGTCTCAGTGCAATAGCTGGAGCTCTGCCACCAGATTACGTTGACACCAGAATTAAAGCAACACCTGAGAAGCAGATGTCAGTGGATGCTGAAGGAAACTTTGATCCAAAACCCGTTAATACTGCCAAGTAAGTTGTAACAGCCCTACATTTAACTTCTCCAAAAGTGTAGAAGTGATATTGTTTTAATCACCTCCCCTACTGCCTTATTGTATAAACAACTGTGGGGAGGTGGGTGTCTATTTCTGAAGTGGCTTTTATAAACTGCACTTCAGAAATCCTCCTTTGAGCAACCAGTGTGCTTGTCATCCAATGGCTCGATTCACAGACACAGAGCACATCTGAATGACTTTGTTCCCTGAGATTGCTGTGACTGACCAATCACAGTGACCACAAATGTAACCAATGTAGTGTTTACATTTGGGAGCCCTTCCCTTCCTCTTACAAAAGATCTCCATCCTGTCTGTATTAGACATACAGTACACTATATTGTCAAAAGTGTTGGGACACCTGCCTTTATACGCACATGAACTTTAATGGAATTCCAGTCTTAGTGTGTAGGGTTCAATATTGAGTTGGCCCACCCTTTGCTCTTCTGGGAAGGTTTAGGAGTGTGTCTATAGGAATGTTTGACCATTATTCCAGAAGTGCATTTGTGAGGTTAGGCACTGATGTGGACAAGAAGGCCTGGCTCGCAGTCTCTAGGTGTTCTATCGAGTTGAGGTAAAGACTCTGTGCAGGCCAGTCAAGTTCCTCCACCCCAAACTTGCTCATCCATGTTGTTTTGGACCTTGCTTTGTGCACTGGTCCAAATCATTTGGTGGAGGAGGGATTATGGTGTGGGGTTGTTTTTTAGGGGTTGGGCTAGGCCCCTTAGTTCCAGCGAAGGAAACTCTTAAGGTGTCAGCATACCAATATAATTTGGTCAATTTCATGCTCCCAACTTTGTAGGAACAGTTTGGGGGTGGCCCCTTCCTGTTCTAACATGACTGCACACCAGTACACAAAGCAAGGCCCATAAAGACTTGGATGAGCGAGTTAGGGGTAGAGGAACTTGAATGGCCTGACCTCAACCTGATAGAACACGTTTGGGATGAATTAGAGCAGAAACTGTGAGCCAGGCCTTCTCGTCCTCTATCAGTGCCTGACCTCACAAATAGGGATGAGCCGAACACCCCCGGGTTCGGTTCGCACCAGAACCTTCGAACCGACCGAAAGTTCGCGCAAATTTTCGAACCCTATACGTTATAATGGACGCGAACGTTCGAAATCAAAAGTGCTAATTACAACGGCCAATATGCATGTTAATGTCATAAAACAGGTTTGGGGACCCGGGTCCTGCCCCAGGGGACATATATCAATGACATTTTTAAAGGAAAAAAAGAAGCCATTTAAAACCACTTGCGGCTTTAGGTTTGTTCTTAAGTAGAATCTGAACAGGTACATTATGAAGTGTAGCTCCATCCCAAAAAAATCTATTTTTAAGCTTTTTGGAGAACATAGGGAGGGGTTATCACCCCTGTAACATTTGCTGTCTTTGCACATCTGTTCAGAACATGTCACCTCACTTTCCGTCCCAATGACAAATGTTTTTGGAAAAAGTGGGGTTTTAATTGAAACAAGGATTGGTGATAAAGTATCAGTAGAGAGGAGATACCTTTTTCCCAAATTAAATCTAACAGGATAGAATTTCCCTTCCTAGGGGTAGATTTCCTCTCACTTCCTGTTTTCTCTTTCCATTTGCAAGTAGGAGTCGTTTGTAAGTTGGATGTTTGAAAGTAGGGGCCTGGCGTATATACTCTGCAGAAATTTGCCCTATTAGATGTTGGTGTAGCCACAAGACTGGTGGGCACAGGAATGGGCCCTGCTGTGAGTTAATAGATCAAGATTTGTAATTGCATGCACCTGTTGAACAGGGCAGAAAAATTGGGGGTGGTGGTGGTGGTGGACGGTGTTGCCACAAGACTGTAAGCTCTCACAGTTACTCTTGGTGGGCGCAGGAATGGGCCCTACTGTGAGTTATTAGATCAAGATTTGTAATTGCAAGCACCTGATGAACAGGGCAGAAAAATTGGGCCTTTGGCGGTGGTGGTGGACGGTGTTGCCACAAGACTGTAAGCTCTCACAGTTACTCTTGGTGGGCGCAAGAATGGGCCCTGCTGTGAGTTATTAGATCAAGATTTGTAATTGCAAGCACCTGATGAACAGGGCAGAAAAATTGGGCCTTTGGCGGTGGTGGTGGACGGTGTTGCCACAAGACTGTAAGCTCTCACAGTTACTCTTGGTGGGCGCAAGAATGGGCCCTGCTGTGAGTTATTAGATCAAGATTTGTAATTGCAAGCACCTGATGAACAGGGCAGAAAAATTGGGCCTTTGGCGGTGGTGGTGGACGGTGTTGCCACAAGACTGTAGGCCCTCATAGTTACTCTTGGTGGGCGCAGGAATGGGCCCTGCTGTGAACTATTAGATCAAGATTTGTAATTACCCGCCCCTGTTAAACAGGGGCTGAAAAATTGTGCCTTAGGCACTGGTGCTGGTGCCACAACACTGCAACCCCTCACAGATACTGTACTTGGAGCACAGCAGTCACACGTGTTGCAAAGCATTTTTTTTAAAAAATTGTAATTACCCGCCCCTGTTAAACAGGGGCTGAAAAATTGTGCCTTAGGCACTGGTGCTGGTGCCACAACACTGCAACCCCTCACAGATACTGTACTTGGAGCACAGCAGTCACACGTGTTGCGAAGCATTTTTTTAAAAAATTGTAATTACCCGCCCCTGTTAAACAGGGGCTGAAAAATTGTGCCTTAGGCACTGGTGCTGGTGCCACAACACTGCAACCCCTCACAGATACTGTACTTGGGAGCACAGCAGTCACACGTGTTGCGAAGCATTTTTTTAAAAAATTGTAATTACCCGCCCCTGTTAAACAGGGGCTGAAAAATTGTGCCTTAGGCACTGGTGCTGGTGCCACAACACTGCAACCCCTCACAGATACTGTACTTGGAGCACAGCAGTCACACGTGTTGCGAAGCATTTTTTTAAAAAATTGTAATTACCCGCCCCTGTTAAACAGGGGCTGAAAAATTTGCCTTAGGCACTGGTGCTGGTGCCACAACACTGCAACCCCTCACAGATACTGTACTTGGAGCACAGCAGTCACACGTGTTGCGAAGCATTTTTTTAAAAAATTGTAATTACCCGCCCCTGTTAAACAGGGGCTGAAAAATTGTGCCTTAGGCACTGGTGCTGGTGCCACAACACTGCAACCCCTCACAGATACTGTACTTGGAGCACAGCAGTCACACGTGTTGCGAATCATTTTTTTATAAAAATTGTATGTACACGCCCTGTTAAACAGGGGCTGAAAAATTGTGCCTTAGGCACTGGTGTGGTGGCATGGATCATTGAGGAGGAGGAAGAGGATAGTCAGTGAACATAAGAGGACAGTCAATCAGCATCAGCATAGGCAGTCTTGAAGGGATGTGATATTAAAAATTATTCGGTTATATCCGCCTCAGGTGCCTGGTAGCTGGTGGTGATCCAAGACTGATTCATTTTGATGAAGGTCAGTCGATCAACCGAGGCGGTGGACAGGCGCACCCTATGATCGGTGACAAATCCTCCAGCAGCACTGAATGTGCGTTCGGAAAGAACGCTGGAGGCAGGACAGGCCAGTAGCTCAATTGCATACTGTGCAAGCTCTGGCCAGTGATCCATCCTCAGGACCCAGTAAGCCAGAGGATTTTCGGTGGGAAAGGTGTCCAAGTCTGACCTTGCCCCAAGGTATTCCTGCACCATGTATATCAGACGCTGGCGATGGTTGCTGGAACCGATCATACCTTGGGGCTGCGGACTAAAAAATTGTCTGAACGCATCGGTCAGACGTCCACCTTCCCCACCGCTCCTTCTGCTACTGACCGAAGCCTCAGCAACTCGTCGCCCAGGACCAGGAGTTTGTAGCCTCCCAGTTTCTGGGAACGCGTTGCACAGACCTTTCTGCAAGGCCTCCCTGAGATGTCTCATCCTCTGCTCCCTCTGCGACGGCAAGATAAGGTCCGCAACCTTACCCTTGTACCGCGGATCAAGGAGAGTGGCCAGCCAGTAATGGTCCCTCTCCTTGATCCGAAGAACACGAGGATCCTTCCGCAGGCTTTGCAGGATCAGGGAGGCCATGCAGCGTAGGTTAGCTGAGGCATTCGGTCCGGAGTCTTCTGGGTCACTGAGGATGACATGATCGCCAGCCACCTCCTCCCAGCCACGTACAAGTCCACTGGTTTGTTGGGACTGTACATCATCCCTAAAAGACTGCTGCTGCTGATGCTGAGTGCCAGGCTCCACCTCCATGCTCACACAATCCTCCTCCTCCTCCTCCTCCTCCTCCTCCTCATCCTCTTCCTGTGTGATGGGTGGGACAGAAGGAACACTGTCCGGATAAAGGGGGCCTTGAGAGGCAAGGAAGTCCTCCTCTTCCTGCCTCTGTTCTGCCTCAAGTGCCCTGTCCATTATCCCACGCAGCGTATGCTCCAACAGGTGGACAAGAGGGACAGTGTCACTGATGCATGCACTGTCACTGCTCACCATCCTCGTGGCCTCCTCAAATGGTGAGAGGACAGTGCATGCATCCCTGATCATGCTCCACTGACGTGGGGAAAAAAAACCAAGCTCCCCTGACCCTGTCCTGGTGCCATAGTCGCAAAGGTACTCATTGATGGCCCTCTGCTGCGTGTGCAGTCGCTGCAGCATGGCCAACGTTGAGTTCCACCTGGTGGGCATGTCACATATTAGGCGGTTCTTGGGCAGGTTCAGCTCCTTTTGCAGCTCAGTCAGCCGAGCACTGGCATTATAAGATCGGCGGAAATGCACACAGACTTTCCTGGCCTGCCTCAGGACATCCTGTAAGCCTGGGAACCTGCCCAAGAACCGCTGCACCACCAGGTTGAGGACGTGAGCCATGCAGGGCACATGGGTGAGCTGCCCCTGTCGCAGGGCGGAGAGGAGGTTGGTGCCATTGTCAGAAACGACCATTCCTGGCTTAAGCTGACGTGGCGTCAACCACCTCTCGGCCTGCCCCTGCAGAGCTGCCAGAACCTCTGGCCCAGTGTGGCTCCTGTCCCCCAAACACACCAGCGCAAGCACGGCATGGCATCTTTTTGCCTGCGTACTTGCGTAGCCCCTTGTACGCCTACGGAGCACCGCTGGTTCCAAGGACAGAGCACTGGAGGAAGAAGAAGAGGAGGGGGTGGAGGAGAGAGGTGTGTCACAACCAGTAGCAGTAGTAGCGTTTTGGAGGCGTGGTGGCGGAACAACCTCCAACACTACTGCACCTTGTCATGCATCCCTCCCAGCTGCCAATAGAGTGACCCAATGGGCCGTGAAAGAAAGGTACCGTCCCTGTCCATGCCTGCTGGACCATGAGTCAGCGGTAATATGCACCTTACCGCTGACCGCCCTGTCCAGCGAGGCATGGACATTGCCCTCCACATGCCGGTAGAGAGACGGAATCGCCTTCCGTGAGAAAAAGTGGCGTTTGGGAACCTGCCACTGAGGAACCGCACATTGAACAAACTCACGGAAGGGGGCCGAGTCTACCAACTGAAAAGGCAGCAGTTGAAGTGCTAGCAATTTAGCCAGGCTAGCATTCAACCGCTGGGCATGTGGATGGCTGGGAGTGTACTTCTTTCTACGGTCCAGCAGCTGGGGCAGGGAAATTTGCCTGCTGCGAACGGACGTCGGTGTACTGCAAGTACTTGGTTGTGACACACCTAATTCTACACCTTCAGTCCTCTCAGAGCAGCTTTCAGAGAGGACTGAAGGTGTAGTGGGGATGGAGATCCCAGCTGATGAGGAGCAAGGAGAGGTCCGCTTAGTTCTTTGGTGTGGGTCTTTTATGTGTGCCTGCCAACGAGCTGCATGGCAGGTCGCCATATGTCTGGTCATGCTTGTGGTGCCCAAGCGGCTGATGTTTTGGCCACGCGAGATACGCTTGAGACAAATATTGCAAATAGCAGTGGTGCGATCTGATGCACTCGTCTCAAAAAAGGCCCACACCAAAGAACTTTTCTGATAACGTGCAGAGGCAGCGCCCTGCACAGGCGGAGCTCTGCGGTGTTGTACAGTTGCTGTGCTGGCCTCTACCTGGCCTCCAGGGGGCATCCTGCCTCGTTGGACATGTGACGCCGCATCCTCCTCCTCCTCGTCCTCCTCCTCATCCTCTCTCCCTTCAGGCACCCACGTGGAGTCAGTGACCTCATCATCCCCTCCCTCTTCACCACTAGAGCAAACCTGGCAGTAAGCTGCAGCTGGTGGAACAGTACTGCCAGATTCCTCAAGCTGGGTATCATCATCCGAGCCTTCGAATCGTTGGGCATCCTCCTGGAGCATGTACCCAACACTGTGCTCAAAGAGTTCGGGGGACTCCTCAGGAGGACATGGTGGGTCTAGGGAAGGGGTGGCTGATGATGCTCTGCCAGTACCCTGAGCCTGGGTGAGAGAGGATGAGGAGGATGAGGAGGGCTTGGTCATCCATTCTACCAAGCCTTCAGCATGATGCGGCTCCACATGTCCAGCTGCCGAAAACAAAGACGCGCGTGTCCCATGGCCACGTGCTGATGACGATGCACGACCACGTCCACGTCCACGTCCACTAGAAACAGAGCCTGCCTGCCCTGTGTTCTTGGCTCTGCACGCTCTGCCTCCCCTTGGCGGTCTTCCAGCCATTGTAGTCGGTAGTCCTGTGGGTGCTGCTGAGAAGAATATATAGGAGCTCTGTGTGATGCCACTAACACACTAGAAGTCCTATGGGTGCTTCTGCAAAGAAAATAGAGGAGCTCTGTGTGATGCCACTAACACACTAGAAGTCCTGTGGGTGCTGCTGAGAAGAAAATAGAGGAGCTCTGTGTGATGCCACTAACACACTAGAAGTCCTATGGGTGCTTCTGCAAAGAAAATAGAGGAGCTCTGTGTGATGCCACTAACACACTAGAAGTCCTGTGGGTGCTGCTGAGAAGAAAATAGAGGAGCTCTGTGTGATGCCACTAACACACTAGAAGTCCTATGGGTGCTTCTGCAAAGAAAATAGAGGAGCTCTGTGTGATGCCACTAACACACTAGAAGTCCTGTGGGTGCTTCTGCAAAGAAAATAGAGGAGCTCTGTGTGATGCCACTAACACACTAGAAGTCCTGTGGGTGCTGCTGAGAAGAAAATATAGGAGCTCTGTGTGATGCCACTAACACACTAGAAGTCCTATGGGTGCTTCTGCAAAGAAAATAGAGGAGCTCTGTGTGATGCCACTAACACACTAGAAGTCCTGTGGGTGCTGCTGAGAAGAAAATATAGGAGCTCTGTGTGATGCCACTAACACACTAGAAGTCCTATGGGTGCTTCTGCAAAGAAAATAGAGGAGCTCTGTGTGATGCCACTAACACACTAGAAGTCCTGTGGGTGCTGCTGAGAAGAAAATAGAGGAGCTCTGTGTGATGCCACTAACACACTAGAAGTCCTATGGGTGCTTCTGCAAAGAAAATAGAGGAGCTCTGTGTGATGCCACTAACACACTAGAAGTCCTGTGGGTGCTGCTGAGAAGAAAATATAGGAGCTCTGTGTGATGCCACTAACACACTAGAAGTCCTATAGGTGCTTCTGGGAAGAAAATATAGGTCCGTGTGATGGGACTAACACACTTCAAGTCCTATAGGTGCTTCTGGGAACAAAATATAGGATCTCTGTGTGATGGGACTAACACACTTCAAGTCCTATAGGTGCTTCTGGGAACAAAATATATGATCTCTGTGTGATGGGACTAACATACTTCAAGTCCTATAGGTGCCTCTGGGAAGAAAATATAGGTCTGTGTGATGGGACTAACACACTTCAAGTCCTATAGGTGCTTCTGGGAACAAAATATATGATCTCTGTGTGATGGGACTAACACACTTCAAGTCCTATAGGTGCTTCTGGGAACAAAATATATGATCTCTGTGTGATGGGACTAACACACTTCAAGTCCTATAGGTGCTTCTGGGAACAAAATATATGATCTCTGTGTGATGGGACTAACACACTTCAAGTCCTATAGGTGCTTCTGGGAACAAAATATATGATCTCTGTGTGATTGGACTAACACACTTCAAGTCCTATAGGTGCTTCTGGGAACAAAATATATGATCTCTGTGTGATGGGACTAACACACTTCAAGTCCTATAGGTGCTTCTGGGATCAAAATATATGATCTCTGTGTGATGGGACTAACACACTTCAAGTCCTATAGGTGCTTCTGGGAAGAAAATATAGGTCTGTGTGATGGGACTAACACACTTCAAGTCCTATAGGTGCTTCTGGGAACAAAATATATGATCTCTGTGTGATGGGACTAACACACTTCAAGTCCTATAGGTGCCTCTGGGAAGAAAATATAGGTCTGTGTGATGGGACTAACACACTTCAAGTCCTATAGGTGCTTCTGGGAACAAAATATATGATCTCTGTGTGATGGGACTAACACACTTCAAGTCCTATAGGTGCTTCTGGGAACAAAATATATGATCTCTGTGTGATGGGACTAACACACTTCAAGTCCTATAGGTGCTTCTGGGAACAAAATATATGATCTCTGTGTGATGGGACTAACACACTTCAAGTCCTATAGGTGCTTCTGGGAACAAAATATATGATCTCTGTGTGATTGGACTAACACACTTCAAGTCCTATAGGTGCTTCTGGGAACAAAATATATGATCTCTGTGTGATGGGACTAACACACTTCAAGTCCTATAGGTGCTTCTGGGATCAAAATATATGGTCTCTGTGTGATGGGACTAACACACTTCAAGTCCTATAGGTGCTTCTGGGAAGAAAATATAGGTCTGTGTGATGGGACTAACACACTTCAAGTCCTATAGGTGCTTCTGGGAACAAAATATATGATCTCTGTGTGATGGGACTAACACACTTCAAGTCCTATAGGTGCTTCTGGGAACAAAATATATGATCTCTGTGTGATGGGACTAACACACTTCAAGTCCTATAGGTCCTTCTGGGAACAAAATATATGATCTCTGTGTGATGGGACTAACACACTTCAAGTCCTATAGGTGCTTCTGGGAACAAAATATATGATCTCTGTGTGATGGGACTAACACACTTCAAGTCCTATAGGTGCTTCTGGGGAGAAAATATATGATCTCTGTGTGATGGGACTAACACACTTCAAGTCCTATAGGTGCTTCTGGGAACAAAATATATGATCTCTGTGTGATGGGACTAACACACTTCAAGTCCTATAGGTGCTTCTGGGAACAAAATATATGATCTCTGTGTGATTGGACTAACACACTTCAAGTCCTATAGGTGCTTCTGGGAACAAAATATATGATCTCTGTGTGATGGGACTAACACACTTCAAGTCCTATAGGTGCTTCTGGGATCAAAATATATGATCTCTGTGTGATGGGACTAACACACTTCAAGTCCTATAGGTGCTTCTGGGAAGAAAATATAGGTCTGTGTGATGGGACTAACACACTTCAAGTCCTATAGGTGCTTCTGGGAACAAAATATATGATCTCTGTGTGATGGGACTAACACACTTCAAGTCCTATAGGTGCTTCTGGGAAGAAAATATAGGAGCTCTGCCTGCCTGCCACGAACACACTACAAGTCCTATAGGTGCTTCTGGGAACAAAATATAGGAGCTCTGCCTGCCTGCCAGGAACACACTACAAGTCCTATAGGTGCTTCTGGGAACAAAATATAGGAGCTCTGCCTGCCTGCCACGAACACACTACAAGTCCTATAGGTGCTTCTGGGAACAAAAATATAGGAGCTCTGCCTGCCTGCCACGAACACACTACAAGTCGTGTACTAAAGCCCCTGAGCTGTAATTGGCTACAGGCTCCTGCCTGTAGCCAATTATGGCTCTTCGAGTTTCCGGGGCTGTGATTGGCCAAGCATGCGGGGTCACAGTGCATGCTTGGCCATCATCCAGCAATGCACTGCGCCGGCCGCAATGCATTAAGGGGGCCGCTCGCATCACACGAAAACCTTGGGCTCGCCGAGCGAGCGAACGCCCGGTGCTCGATGCGAACGTGGGTTCGCATCGAGCACCGGGCCCATCCCTACTCACAAATGCGCTTCTGGAAGAAGTCAAACATTCCCATAGACACACTCCTACCTTGTGGACAGCCTTCCCAGAACAGTTGAAGCTGTTATAGCAAAGGGTGGGCCAACTCAATATTGAACCCTACGGACTAAGACTGGGATGACACTAAAGTTCATGTGTGTGTAAAAGCAAGTGTCCCAATACCTTTGACAATATAGTGTATATATTAACCACTCATCTCCCTTATCCTTAACATCTGCACAATAACTCTCTCATCTCTATCCTCCCACAGTATGGGACCTGTACCTTATCCACTTCACCTCCTCCCTCTGTGTATGACCTATACCTGGGGTCTCCAAACTTTATAAAGAAAGGGCAAGTTTACTTTCCTTCAGGATTTGGTAGAAAGTATCAGTGAAAGTAGGCAATTTAAAGCCTGGTGGTCAATGGGGGTAAAAAAAATCAATGTAATGTCTATGGTCAGTAGGAGGAGTAACGTGTCTGATCATTAACCATTTGCATACCAGGCACAAACACCCCCTTCCTGACCAAGCCATTTTTCAGCTTTCAGTGCTGTTGCATTTTGAATGACAATTGCGCGGTCATGCAACGCTGTACCCAAATAATTTTTAAATTTTTTCCCCACAGATAGAGCTTTATTTTGGTGGTATTTGATCACCTCTGCGGTTTTTATTTCTTGCGCTATAAACAAAAGAAGAGGGACAAGTTTGAAAAAACACAATATTTTTTACTTTTTATTATAATAAATATCCAATTTTTTTTTTTTTTTAAACAAATTTTTTCCTCAGTTTAGGCCGATACGTATTCTTCTACATATTTTTGGTAAAAAAATCGCAATAAGCGTATATTGATTGGTTTGCGCAAAAGTTATAGCGTCTACAAAATAGGGGATAGATTTATAGCATTTTTTATTATTATTTTTTTTTTACTAGTAATGGCAGCGATCTGCGATTTTTATCGTGACTGCGACATTGCAGCGGACATATCGGACACTTTTGACACATTTTTGGGACCATTCACATTTATACAGCGATCCGTGCTATAAAAATGCATTGATTACTGTATAAATGTGACTGGCAGGGAAGGGGTTAACACTAGGGGGTGCTGCAGGGGTTAATATGTTCCCTATGTGAGTGATTCCAACTGTGGGGGGGGGGTACTGACTGGGGGAGGGGACCGATCGGTGTCCCTATGTACAAGGGACACACCATCGGTCTCCTCTCCTCTGACAGGATGGGGATCTGTGTTACTGTGCAATCGCGGGTGCCCGGCGGACATCGCGGCCGCCGGGCACGCGCATTGGGTCCCCAGCGATGCGGCGGGCACGCGCGCGCGCACCCCCTAGTGGCCAAAATGTTAGCGCCGTCATATTACGGCAGCCCGCCACAAGAGCCGCACCGCTCCGCCGTCAATTGACATGGGCGGTCGGCTACAGGTTAATATTAGTGGGAAGAATAGTGCCTGGTCATTTATATCACTGGAAGGAATTATGCCTCATCATTGGTGTCAGTGGGAGGAATATTGCCCCATCTTTGGTGTCAGTGGAAGTAATAGTGCCTTGTTTCAGTGGGAGTAACAGTGCCCCAGGGATACAGTCTGGAGACTACATACCTATGCATTAATGTGTTTATTGTACCAAGCTTCATGTTTAACAACTTCAGTACAAACATGTTTCTATATTTTCCCAAACATTTGGAAAAAATTAGGTTATCTGAGTGTGTCTGCTTTCCAAAAAGGAGTAATTTGCGGGTGTTGGTACTGCCCTGGCAGTTTTGTTTGATATGTTTTGTAAAGGAAAATGGGGGAAATATTGGTAATTTGTCCTTTATATAGATAAACAAAGTAACAAAAAAGTTAGTGATTATTAAATACTAGGGCTGCGGAAATTAATGATTAATTCCTCGATTAATCGTTTATTTTTTTGATCGATCAAAATTCTTTTGATCGGTACTCACCTCTTCGCCGGCTTCCGGATCCTCAGGGAGTTCCGTCGGAGATCCGGAGACATCACGGACATCAACATCACTGGACTCTTCCCCCCTTTCCCAAGTCCGGGGACATCGATGTCCGTGACGTCACCGGACAGCCTGGACAGTGATGGTAAATATGGATGTGCTTAACTGGGATCATTCAGTGAGCTAAGTGTAGGCAAATTTGATAACCTCCGTTTTTAAAATTGTTGTCCTTAGAGGCTGATAAGCTGTTATATTTTTGCTGTGTGGATCGCCTTCTGCTGTTGCCATGATGGCGGCGCTTGCTTTTGATTGACGTGTGACATCCTAGCCATGCCCCGATATATCCGGTTTCAGCCGTTGTATATAGTGTATACCAGCCCTCAAAATTTACACTCACCTGCTCCCATTTTGCGAGTGAATTTTTAGGGACGAGAAAGGGCTGTCTGGGAGCGAGGGGGGGCGAGCACTGATGGCCGGCGAGTCCTTTTCCCAGTGCTCACAGAGGGGAAGAGAGAGGAGAGAGCCGGCCGGATAATAAGAGAGCAGGGAACATCACTAACGGCTTTGATTTCAATTGCCTTGTGTTCCCCGCACTTGCTTTCACACACAGCCCCTCCCCCTGGTCCTGGGGAATTTGATAGACAGATCACCCGTCCAACCCAGGATGAGTAATGTGTATCAAAGTTCCCTGGCCAGGGGGCAGGGCTGTACGGGACGCCGAGCGGCGAGAACACACAGCAATTGAAATCAAAGCTGTTCCAGTAATGTCCCTCGGCGCTCTTATCATCTGGCCATCAATGCTCTTCTTCTTCTCTGCTCCCCTGCATGATGGACACAGATAGGCAGCATGAATGAACACGGGCAGGTAGCATTGGTGGACATGGGTGAGACTGCATTGGTGGACACGGGTGCGACTGCATTGGTGGACATGGGTGAGACTGCATTGGTGGACAAGGGTGAGACTGCATTGGTGGACACGGGTGAGACTGCATTGGTGGACAAGGGTGAGACTGCATTGGTGGACAAGGGTGAGACTGCATTGGTGGACACGGGTGAGACTGCATTGGTGGACAAGGGTGAGACTGCATTGGTGGACACGGGTGAGGCTGCATTGGTGGACAAGGGTGAGACTGCATTGGTGGACACGGTTGAGGCTGCATTGGTGGACAAGGGGGAGGCTGCATTGGTGTACAAGGGTGAGACTGCATTGGTGGACACGGGTGAGAATGCATTGGTGGACACGGGTGACAATGCATTGGTGGACACGGGTGAGACTGCATTGGTGGACAAGGGTCAGGCTGCATTGGTGGACAAGGGTCAGGCTGCATTGGTGGACAAGGATGAGGCTGCATTGGTGGACAAGGGTGAGGCTGCATTGGTGGACACGGGCGTGGTTGCATTGATGAGCATGGATAAAGTTGCTTAATTTTGCATAAAACATTTAAGGGTAATTTCATGATATAATTTCTGAGGCCGTGTTTAGGGGTGGAATTAGGGGTGGGGCAGGGTAGGGATTGAGTGGGGCAACTGGTGGCGAGTAACCCTTGAGGCCTGGCTAGTAGCTCAGGACTTGAAATTTTGAGCCCTGGTGTATACCACATTTACCACTGACTAATGCAGAGTTGCAATGCAAGGAGATCAGCTAAAAGTAGTTGGATCTGTATGTGCGTTATAATTAATCGAAATTAGTCAATTAATCGATTAAAAATAAATTTTAAATAACAATTTTAAATACTACAAAAAAAAGTTCTATCTGTTTGAAAAATTATATAAAATGTATGTGGTTAAAGTGTTTCATGCGCAATAAATATAATTCAGCGCTTCAACAATATTAACATAAACAATATTACCATAAAAACAAATTGTGCAAAACTAATAGAAGTCCAAATCACTCTAACATCTAGTGAAGTCCAGATATAACACCAGTGTGCTTCAACACCATGCACCAATGATCTTCATTTACAAGCCCATCACCGACTATTAGAAAGCTTACCAGAGCAAAGACCTCACATACAGAAATATATTGCACTCAGCATTTGAAGATTTCCTATTGGACAAAACATGTTGGGTGGAGTCTGTTGTGCACACTGACGTCTATAGCTCCTGGTGAGCAGTGGCTTTTAATTAAAGTGTCTTTTTGCCAGCTTGATCTTATACTTGGTTTTAAGTCTGTACACAAATAAATGTTTGGACTTATTGCACTATGAGAGTTTTCTTTTGCCCCTTATTATATACAGTATATATTATATTGGGGGTGTCTGATATGGTTAAGAAGATCAAGGTTCTCATAGCCAAGATCTTATGGTGCTTGTGGGATCTGCTTGTTAGATAGCTGTTAAAGGGAGAGAAGAAGTACATTGGTGCTGCCCCAGGCTAATACATGCTAAGTAAAAGTCTCTATAAAACATTATTAAGAAGTCCATACAACATGTAGATGGTAGGATCACAACACACTAGCATCCGTGTGAGAAAGCCACACCCCCAGCATTGGAAAGCAAAGGAGGAATCATCAGCAGTCTCACTGTAACGTCCGTCACTACAGGCTGCTTCAATAGGATGCGCCTGAAAGAATCCCACTTCCAGCGATAGATGGGATGCAACTCAGCGATTTTAGCTTCCTAGACGTACTATATCATTGTGTTGTTATTTGCATCCCTTTTGAGGTTACCCTGAAACTATTTCTGGAAGAGGGATTCTTTCAGGCACATCCTGTTGAAGCAGCCCTCGAGGGTCAACACAATCTGGTAAGCAGATTGACTTTCCCACACAGTGGTGACGATTAGATCACACTTTCTTTCACTGTTGCTGGTGTGTGGAGATCCTCCCATCTACACGTTATATGGACTTCTTCATAATGCATTATAAAGACTTTTAATGGTTTATTTGGCATTGCCGCCCTTGTACTTTTTATACTTTCTTGTTGTGTAATCAACCCATTGGTGCTGGCTGCCTGTATATATGTTTTTTTTTTAAGAGCAGATATTTCTCTCTTTTTGAATACATGCTGAGGGCAATATACCTCTGTATGTAAGGTTTTTACTCTGGTATACCTTCTAGTTGTTGGTGATTGGCTTGCACATGAAGATCACTGCTGCCAAGATCACAAGCACACGGGTGTTATACTTGGACTTCACTAGACAAGTTAGAGTTAGTTTTTCACAATTTCTTTTATGTTGTTTATGGTAATATTGCTTATGTTAAAATTGTGGAAGTGCTTTATTATATTTACTGATAGTGTTTCTATTTATACAGTATCTCACAGAAGTGAGTACACCCCTCACAGTTTTGTAAATATTATATTATATTTTTTATGTGACAACACTGAAGAAATTACACTTTGCTACAATGTAAAGTAGTGAGTGTACAGCTTGTATAACAGTGTAAATTTGCTGTCCCCGCAAAATAACTCAATACACAGCCATTAATGTCTAAACCACTGGCAACAAAAGTGAGTACACCCCTAAGTGAAAATGTTCAAATTGGGCCCAAAGTGTCAATATTTTGTGTGTGGCCACCATTATTTTCCAGCACTGCCTTAACCCTCTTGGGTATGGAGTTCACCAGAGCTTCACAGGTTGCCACTGGAGTCTTATTCCACTCCTCCATAACGACATCACGGAGCTGGTGGATGTTAGAGACCTTGCACTACTCCACCTTCCGTTTGAGGATGCCCCACAGATGCTCAATAGGGTTTAGGTCTGGAGACATGCTTGGCCAGTCCATCCCCTTTACCCTCAGCTTCTTTAGCAAGGCAGCGGTCGTCTTGAAGGTGTGTTTAGGGTGGTTCTCATGTTGGAATACTGCCTGTCGCCCAGTCTCTGAAGGGAGGGGATCAAGCTCTGCTTCAGTGTGTCACAGTACATGTTGGCATTCATGGTTCCCTCAATGAACTGTAGCACCCCAGTGCCGGCAGCACTCATGCAGCCCCAGACCATGACACTCCCACCACCATGCTTGACTGTAGGCAAGACACACTTGTCTTTGTACTCCTCACCTGGTTGCCGCCATACACGCTTGACACCATCTGAACCAAATAAGTTTATCTAGGTCTCATCAGACCACAGGACATGGTTCCAGTAATCCCTGTCCTCATGCCAAAATGTAAAAAGAAAAAAAATTGGCATGGGGCCCAACCTGAAATACTTACCAGACCCTTATCCGAGCATGCAGCCAGGCAGGCCAGGAAAAGTCATACCAGGCCACATGCCCTCAACATGGGGGGTGCTGTTGTTAAAGGGGCTTCCAGATTCCGATAAGCTCCCTGCCCGTAGACCCTCACAACCACTGGCCAAGGTTGTGGGGAAGAGGCCCTTGTCCCCAAAGCACCGCCCCCCCCCCATGTTGAGGGCATGTGGCCTGGCATGGTTCAGGAGGGGGGGCACTTGCCCGTCCCCCCCTTTCCTGGCCGGCAGGGCTGCATGCTCAGATAAGGGTCTGGTATGGATCCTAGGGGGGACTCCATGCCATTTTTCATTGCCGGAATTCATTTGTTTACATTTCAACTGTCAGTGGGGAAGGCTATCGGCTTCCTGGCCTGCTCCTTAACAATCAGCTATTCTTTACACAGAATCCGAATCGGTCGGTCATTTTTCGACAGATCCGAATTCAAATTGTTCCGAAAATGTGGAATTCGTTAGCAAATTAATAAACAAAACTAGATTAAACTAAACTAAACTAAATGAATTCCGAAACGAATCAATGAAACAAAATTAGTAACAGAACAAAGCTATCCGAAACTAAACACATTTTTCTGTTCTGCACATGTCTAGGATGGCAATGTGTTTTATATGACTTGTCTTTTGCTCCTGTATATTCATGTCAAATGTGCACAATATGGGAATAAAATGTTAATCTCTCTTGTACTGTGTATCACAATTCACATAACTATATCTATAGTTTTTCACCTTGGGGAGCTGTCTGACTGATAACATGGAAGACATACTGAAATGTAATAATGCTATGTTAATGGTAAATTCAAGAGAAGATTGGAATCATGCTGAAGCAGCTTTTTCATTTCCGACTTACAAGCGCTTTTTTTTAATTTTGTATATTTTTGTTTTACAGCCTCACATTACCTGAGAAGCTGGAATATATTGTCAATAAATTCGCAGAGCACTCCCATGATAAATGGGCCTATGACAAGGTACAGAATGTATGATGTTCACAATATTCTTATCTAAATATTAGCATACACAGTGTTCTTTCAAAACAAAAGTAAATTTCTCCATAAGAGTACAATATTAGAAAACGTGGTTCACAGCAAATATTTATGCACAAATATGTATGTAGATATTTTATCAGAATGGAATATTAAGCATTATGTCCTGTTCCTTTGGGAATTCACAATTTATTTGCTTCACACAGCTGGCTGTTAGTTTTACTGATAGGCACAGCAGGCTACTTTTTAGGGTTATAGTATTTGTAGACAGTCACCTTCTAAATCAACCCATTCAGTTTAAAATATAAATGAAAGGCAAAACATTTTTGTATAGATATAAAAAACATTCTAAATACCTCTGTTCTCAGCTGCATAAGGGCTGGGGGGAGGAGAAGCAGCATCACACTGAGCTTGCAGTAAATGGCTATGCAGTGGGTGTGGTGGTCAGGACAAGTCTGATCATTGGAAAGATGTGTGCATTACCATATATAACAGAATGTCTTTATACACTTTCATATGCTTTGCAAAATATTGGCAAATATTCAATAGTAAGAATTGTGGTTCACTGCCGATTTGAAGAGTTCCATCATATTTTTCATTTTTGGAGGTTTATAATGAGAGCTGTTTGGACAGTAATTGGGCCCACAACTACCTACAGATCATGGCCTTCTTTTACTTCTGTCTCACCCATTATATTGACATCTTGCAGTGTAATGTGGCAAAGACCCTACTTTCTGCATGCATTCATTTCTGATTCACCTTCCAGCCCAAGGACATCATATAACGTCCTTGATTTTCAGTGGGGATATCTGAATGAAGCCTGCAGCTACAGGCATCATCCAAATATCATCTTTTAGTGCCAGCAATTCTGTGTATCGTAAGAAAGATCATAGTGGCAGTTACACCGCTTGATCGTTCTTACAGGCGAGGGGAGGGGACATCCCCCCTCCCGTAGCCCTCCGGTGCTCTGGTCCCTTCTTTGTTAAAACGATAACGAAAATACCCAAAATTCGGACAAAAACAAATGCACATGTCTAATGGTCAGTGGAGAAGCACCCCCCTTGCTGATGGTCAGTGGAGAAGTACCCTCCTTGCTGCTGGTCAGTGGAGAATTGCCCCCTCTGTTGCTAGTCAGTAGAAAAGTGCCCTCCCCCCTTTCTCCTGGTCTGTGGCAAAGTGCCCTCCTTGTTACTGGTTAGTGAAGAAGTGCTCCTCTTGCTGCTTCCAAGTGCATAGGTACCTTCTTTGCTGCTGGTCAGAACTGTGTGCCCCCTAAGGTTGGTGGTGAGTGGAAGCAGTGTTTACTTACTGCCTCTGGTGACTTCCCACCTGGCTAAAAAAAAATGGCCATTCGTGATATTTGGGGTTGTGGTTACCTGGGCAGAGTGTAAGGGATTGACAGGGAGAGGTTTTAGGTCCTGACAGGGTAAGTAGGTTCTGCAGAACTGCATGAGTAGCGAACCGTGGCTCTAGATATACTATAGAATGTAATTTGAGCCACAGCCGTGAGTCTGCTGTTACATCCTAGATAGCAGTGCAATCGGCAGTCGAGGAGGGAGTGCCAACAACAGCTTGGTCTTTGGAGCCTTTGGGTGGCGTTGCAGCTCCTATAATCCTAGCACTCCATGACACAGGGGAGCCGGAGCTGCAGAATCATGTGACCTGCCTGGACTGAATAAAGCTAAGTATACAGATCTTTTTTACACAGGGTAGGCAGTATAGGTAGGGCAAGAAAATTTTTAAGACTAGTGTTAGGCTTTAGTTCCACTTTAGGCTGACTGCCACACTGGCTCTTGTGGCTGGATGTGCTAAAGACATGTATCTGCACCATGTGCCGCTGTGCAAATGCACCAGTGCCTGTGATATCACTCAGCAGTAAAAACAAGTTTTTCTCCTTGCACTTGGATAGTGCTTAATAAAATATTTTTTTTTCTATGGATTTTGGTTCCTGTAGTTTGCCTGTCTGCTGTCTTAATCTTCTGCTTGTTACAACCCTATTTTGTCACCTGACCTATGTCAGTTTTTGACTATGCCCTAGTATAATTTCATTTTTCACTTTGTTCACCCATAGGGCAAGTGTTGATGGGCTTTTGTTCACTGTAAAACTGCTCCTCTCCCAAAACAACTGTATGAGAATGTAATAGCAGCTTAACGTGTATTAAAACTTTTGCAATACATTTTTAGAAAACCTCACTATATGTTTGTTATGTCTTCCAATTCATTAAGCATACCTAAAAATAATAATGAAAAAAAAAAAAATGATTGAAGCCTAATTCCTTTTTTGTGCTGGTCCTAACCAACTATTTGCTTCACTAATACATGTGTCTGCTGAGATCATTTTATAAGCTGCATATAGCATGAGCTACATGCAGTATACAGTGCTGCGTTCCCGCAGTGGTATGGGGACTTATTGTTCGAATCCCAGAACAAAATGCTGGGGCTGCTTAGCATTGCTCAGCCATTAACATGAAGCACTGCTTTTCATCAATGAATACAGGACCTCCTCTGGTCGGCTGAGGTGGAGAGGTGTTCGGATGACATCACAATCTCCACCTCAGAGGAAGCCTTGTATTCATTAAATAAATACAATTCTTCCTGTGAATGGCAGTAGTGATCAGCCTGATTTAATTTTGTTCTGGGAGCGGGACAGGAAGTCTCCATCCCACTGCTAGAATACAGTGCTGTATACTGTATGTAGCTGATGCTATAGACAGATTATACAGCACTCTCAGTGAACACATCTGTTAGTGAAGCAAATAGTTTGTTTGGACCAGCTTGGTCCAAACTAACTATTTAAAGTCACAAGAAACCTAAAGTTTGGCTTTAGTTTTCTAGATTTTTTTTTTAAGCAGGCCTCAGGCAGACTGCAAGTTATTCTGAACAATTTGAAGGAAATTCAATCTGTCCCACTGACAAAGAGGGACACACTAACAGACAGATAGTGTTGAAATCTAGTTGCAACTGATAATAAGATCTGCCAACAGAGTAGAGACAGATTATATATGGTAAATAATACCTCCCCAATCCCCACTGCGCAGAGGGAAACTTCAGTTTTGTAGATTTCAGAAAACCACAAATAAAATGTAAGCATGAATGTGAACGAGAACATGTAACAAATATAAAGTAGGTGTTATCCTGTAAAATAGAAATACACTTTATGCAGGTCAGAAGGAGGTCGTCTGCACCTGCAATGAATTCTCAATGGTTACGTAAGTGTCTCAAACTGATGTTAAAAGCACCCTGTATTTTCCCAAAGAAGCCCATCAACACAGACATTTAGGTTCATCAGCTGTTACCTCAGAGGCATTTCCGACACAATCAAACATCAAAATCCAATTTTGTTTGCGTGGTCCATGTGAAAAAAACATCTTACAAACCAATGACATAATTTTCTATGGAAACATCCCTGTTTTTTAGTGCTGAAAAACTGCAATACAATACTTTTTTTTTTGTGAATGTTAAAATTTGCATTTGCATTTTTCATTCTATTTGGACCTTTTTTACTTTATTTTAAAATGTGCAAAAAGTAGTCCTACGCTATCCCCCTCTCTAAAACCAGCAGTGGAAAATGCTCAGTCCTGTTATCTCCTTTCTCTAAGAACATCTAATTTCTGCAGTTGTTACAGTGGTACCATAATATCCTTTGAAACCCCCCAAATAAATGATCAAACAAAAAAAGTGCAAAAAAAAAGGGTTTGTATCAAAATGTAATAAATGTCATTTGGAGCACCACCATAAGAGCACTGTGTGAGATTGATGCATTAGTCAATGCTGTGTATTTTGCAAGTGTTGACTCCTGCTCCATCCAGGTGACCAGGCCCTTTATGCTAGTGTAACAAGGTCTTGGCATAAAATGCAAAAACCTGCAGGTCCCAGAAAAAAGAAATGCAATTCTAAAAAGCTACATGCTGGGCCACTGCTAAAGGTCCTCCTGTGGGGGACATACCCTACCAGTTGAACAGGGGGACTTGGGTCCTATCAGTTCCACTGGGGGGCCTGGGCAGCTCTGACAAGCAGCTCTTTCCCCGTCACTTTTCCTTTCTGCTATATTTGCAGCCGTAAAACTACATTCTGTACTACAGCCTCCTTTCATTCTCTCAAGGTGCAGCTCCGTGCTCTGATATTAGCTGCACTCAGTCTGAATTCACTCGTTTAGGTTCTCCTTATTTTTACCTCTGTAACTTTGTTTCTCCACTATCCCTTTCAGATACCCCCCCCATCCTTGCAACCACGCTCCAATCTTTCTCTATTCTAAGTCCCATTGATTGTGCCCCGGTTAGTCTCCCTGCAGTCCTTAACACCTGTTCTCTACCTCCCTGATATTGTCACAACCGATCAGCTCATCGCTCCCAGCTACTTCACCAACCTCATCTACAGATATCGCCCAAATCGTCCCCTCTGCTCCTCCCATGACCTCCTGCTCTCTAGCTCCCTTGTTACCTCCTCTCATGCTTGTCTTCAGGACTAGGGATGGTCCCGATGTTCGAGTCAAACTTACGTTCGTCTCAAACATCGGGTGTTCGCCTGTTCGCCGAATAGCGAACAATTTGGGGTGTTCGCGGCAAATTCGAAAGCCGCGGAACACCCTTTAAAAGTCTAGGGGAGAAATCAAAAGTGCTAATTTTAAAGGCTTATATGCACGGTATTGTCAAAAACAGGGGACCTGGGTCCTGCCCCAGGGGACATGTATCAATGCAAAAAAAGTTTTAAAAAGGCAGTTTTTCAGTAGCAGTGATTTTAATAAGGCATAAAGTGAAACAATAAAAGTGTAATATTCTTGGGGGGTGTCTATAGTATGCCTGTAAAGTGGCGCATGTTTCCCGTGTTTAGAACAGTCCAAGAGCAAAATGACATTTCTAAAGGAAAAAAAGTAATTTAAAAGTACTAGCGGTAGCGGCCCCCGGCAATACACATAGAAGTTCATTGATAAAAACGGCATGGGATTCCCCCACAGGGGAACCCCAAACCAAAATTAAAAAAAAAAAATGGCGTGGGGGTCCCCCTCAAAATCCATACCAGACCCTTAAGGATTTTAAGGGGAACCCCGAGCTAAAATTAATCCATACCAGACCCTTATCCGAGCACGCAACCTGGCAGGAAAAGAGAGGGGGACAAGAGAGCGCCCCCCTCCTGAACCGTACCATGCCATGGTTACGTACCGTTATGTAACCGAGTGACCCCGCACCCTCTGACGCTACGGGAAAGTCATAGGGATGTCCCGTGCATCAGAGGGGGCGAACCGGGTGGCCCATCCCCCTCTGACGCTACAGGAAAGCCATAGGGATGTCTCCATGAGTCAGAGGGGGGTGGGGTCACCCGGCAACATCATTGTGTGGCCCCGCCCTCAGTTATAAAAGAACTGTCACCTGAGAGTGGCCGGTCATTACGGCGAGTGCCTCCCATGGAGGCAGATCGTAAGCGGCGTGCAGCTTTTTTTTCGGTCCGTCAAAGAGTGAGAAGAAGAATAAGACTCTGTGGGACGGTTTTATTTTTTATTTTTTAATAAAGGACTTTATTAAGAGGGGGGCCTTCTGAACCGTACCAGGCCACAGGCGTGTATTGTTTTTTTTTTTTACCATTTTCACACATTTTTTGTGAAATGGTAGGGATCTGGGGGTCCCTTGTTAAAGGGGGCTTCCTTATTCCGATAAGCCCCCTGCCCACAGACCCCCACAACCACCGGGCAAGGGTTGTGGGGATGGGGCTCTTCTCCCCATCAACATGGGGACAGGGTGCTTTGGGGGGCTACCACAAAGCACCCTCCCAATGTTGAGGGCATGTGGCCTGGTACGGTTCAGAAGGCCCCCCTCCTTTTCTGCGGCCGGACAGTTTATGTGCTCGGATAAGGGTCTGGTATGGATTTTTGGGGGGACCCCACGCCATTTTTTTAAATTTTGGTTTGGGGTTCCCCTGTGAGGGAATCCCTTGCCGTTTTTATCAATTAACTTTTATGTCATGTTTTATGCCGGGCCGACAATTCATTATAGCCGCTACCGCTAGTCCTTTCAAATTACTTTTTTTCCTTTAGAAATGTCATTTTGCTCTCGGACTGTTCTAAACAGCGCCATTTTACAGACATACTATAGACACCCCCAGGTACGAAATTTAAAGAAATATTACACTTTTATTGTTTCACTTTAAGCATTATTAAAATCACTGCTCCTGAAAAAAACGGCCGTTTTTAAAACTTTTTTTGCATTGTTTGATCCCCTGGGGCAGGACCATGCATATAAGCCTTTAAAATTAGCACTTTTGATTTTTCATGTTCGTGTCCCATAGACTTTAACAGTGTTCATGTGTTTGAACACATTTTTTGCCTGTTCGCATGTTCTGGTGCGAACCGAACCGGGGGTTTTCGGCCTATCCCTATTCAGGACTTCTCCAGAGCCTCTCCCATCCTCTGGAATTCCCTGCCCCCGTATATCCGATAGCCCCTAACCTGTCCACCTTTAGGAGATCCTTGAAAACTCACTTATTCAGGGAAGCCTATCCCACACCCACCTAACAACCCCATCAAATCATTTCCTGCATCTATTATCTTTTGTACCACCACCCCCTCCCTTTAGAATGTAAGCTCTACGAGGAGGGGCCTCCTGTCCCTTCTGTATTGTACTGTAATTGTGCTGTCCCCCCCTCTACATTGTAAAGCGCTGTGTAAACTGTTGGAGCTATATAAAGCATTAATAATAATAATAATAATAATAATAATAATTCCACTGGGATGCAGAATTTTTTGTTACATGGTTCCATAGCTGCCTTTTATCTTGTCACAGCACGACTACGTTTTTTTTATGTATCTGTGCTTCCCACTCCTCTCCACCAGACTGCTTCCCTTCAGTTAACTGCTACAAACCTTGTTTTTTCTTCCCTTATACTGACATTGCCCATTAGGCCCAGTTCGCTCTGCAAATCCATGTATCAGTACTCAACTTCTTATATTTAACCATTTACTAACTGATCTTGGTTAATGTGTCCCATTTTCTATAACCTATAGCTTAGATCTAGCACCATTATAAGATTCCTAATTGAATCTCACATCTAGTCCATTTGAATGCACAATTCCAGGCCAGCTGTATTCCCTTACCTATAATAACCTGAAATAATTTCAATCTATTTTTTTTTCATTGGTTTTCTGTGTATAGAATTCGGGTCATTGCAAACCAATCCCTCTGTGGCTTCCCTTGCAGCACAGCTGGCTTCTCCTCTCTTTTCTGCTGGCATTCAGCTGTGTAGGCAGAGCTAAAGGGGGATTAGTTCCAGTAATTGCCCCCCCCCCCACCAAGCACACTGATCAACTTCCCTATTCAGGGTCCAACTTCCCCCACTCCCTCTTCCCACAGATTCCGGATTCTACTCCTCTTCCTTCTGCTGGCTGTCATTTGCTGCGGGCACACAGGTGGATCATTACAGGCTGGAGAGCAGAGGGCTGTTAAAAGAGAAGTTGGGCTTTTTTCTTTTCAAAAATAATTTTTACCTTGGTGGATGCAGCATTGGTCCGAAGCTGCATCTGTCCCCCTCCGGCTCTAAGACATTTATAAAGAAAAAAAATGACATTTTCCCTGCAAGCTTTCTTTATTTTGGAAACAACAGCTTGGGGAGCCAGTCTGTATGATGAGGCCACAATTGAGTGCACTCGGAACAAGATTAGAGATTTTTTTTATAAATTCTGGTGTCTGTTTTTCAGACTTTGAATAGAAGTAACACGTGCAGAAAAATTGGGCTTTGGGTGTTGGTGACCCTATATAGGTACTGTTTATAAATGCAAGAATTGACCTTGCTGTAAAAAATGTAAATATTATGCCCCAGTAAAACAGTGGCAGGAAAATTGGGCTTTGGGTGTTGGTGGTGCCTTCACACTGTAACCTGGTAGAGGCACTCTTGATGAAAGCAAGAATTGGCCTTTCTGTAAATCATTTAAATTGTATGCACCTGTCAAACAGGTGCAGAAAAATTGGTCCTTGGGTGTGAATTATGCCCATGAAACTTATACCAAAAAATTTCTTCCAGATAACATCAACACCCACAAAGCTAAGCAGCCTTGACAGTCTTGCAGATATTCCACATCCCCAAAACACTTAATTGGCAGTATCTGCATCAGGGGTTTTATAGCTGCTGCTAATTCAGGAATTATTAATTTTGATAATGTTAGCTGGTCAATGGAGTCTGTGGACAGACACGCTCTTTTATCTGGCCAGTGGTCTATTCTTATGACCCCTTTTATCTGGCCAGTGGTCTATTCTTATGACCCAGTGACCCAGTGGATCGTCAAATGGAAAGCTCTCCATGTCTGTTTCGCCCCTAAATAATCTCCCACTAAATGATGCAGGCACTGCCGATGGGATGTGGACGCTGACAGCTCTGGGGGCGCCGAGGACTAAAAAGTTTTTGAAATGCATCACTGAGGATGCCCCCTTCTCCACCGCTCCTCCTTTAACCAACAAAAGCCTCAAAGCTAGCTTTTCCGTGAGACTGTAACCTACTAGAGTCTGGAAACTCCTCTTTAAGGTATCCTCAATATATTTCATCCTCTGTTCCCTCTGTGGGGACGGAATGAGTTCTGAGACTTTCCCCTTGTAATGGTGCACGAGAAGCAAAGTCCTCATGGTCACTGAGGATTACAGTACATGGAACTGCCTCCTCCCAGCCACATAATACTCCCAAGGGTTCTGGGGGTAGAAAACCATCTCTTAAGGTTTGACGTATGTCTTTCTCTGCTTCAATGCCTCCAAAACTGCTAGAATCCTCCTCCTAATACTTCCGCTCCTCATGTGTGTTCTGTGGTGTCGCAAGAATGGTGTCTGCATAAAGTAGTCTTTAAAATCAAAGGAATTTCCCTCTTCCTCCCGCTGCTCTGCCTCAAGTGCCCTGTTCATAATGCCACGCAGAGTCTGCTTCAGCAGGAACACAAGGGGGATTGTATAACTCATGCATGCATTGTCATGGCTCAGCATCCTTGTCGCCTCCTCAAATGGTGACAATTCAGTGCATGCATTTTTTACCAGCAGCCATTGGCGGGGGTAAAAAAGCAGAGCTGCCCTGAGCCATACTCACACAGGTACTCATTAACGGCCCTCTGCTGCATGTGCAGCCGCTGCAGCATTGCCAAAGTTTAGTTCCACCTGGTGGGCATGTCACAAATCTGGCAGTTTACAGGCTGATGGAATTCCCGCTGAAAACCAGCCAACCAGACACTGACTGTGTTTGACTTTTACGGCCTGCTTCAGAAGATCTTGCAACCCTGGCACAAGCATGGCACATGTGTCAACTTTCCTTGTCGAAGGGCGGACAGGAGGTTAGTGCCATTATTGCACACTACCATTCCTGGCTTAAGCTGGCGTGACATTAATGACCTCTGGGCCTGCCCCTGGTTCCAGTCTCTGGTTGGAACGCATGCCAAAAGTCTCAGGAACGGTGCGTATCACCGCTGTTTGGCTGTATATGCTAGTGCTAGCCTATAGCACAGACGAATGTAAGTGCATTATCTAGCCTTTTATTTAAAGTTTGCACAGGCTATATTACGCTATGTGATGAACTTTGTTTATTTTTGAGCTTCTGCTTTCCTATGAATCCAGAGTTATACCAGTTGATGCTATTAGGCTAAATGATCATTCCTCTTTGATGCTACATAGCCTTCTAAGGATCTTATCTCCACACCAGCTTTCTATGATCTAGTATCTGCTGAGTGTGTCTTCTTCCCGCACGAGTGTTGGTGGAGCACAGACAATTACAATTTTCTGTCAGGAAATATTTTGTTAATATATACACATGATTATGTACTAGTGATGCAATCAATGTTTATTTATTTATTTATATATTGATGAATTAGCGCCATCCTTTTATATTTTCGTTTTTGTATCTACTTATGGGTGATTTGTTCACTTGAAAAAGGGGCAGCTTTTTATTGATTTCACTTGAATTGGTTGTTTGGCGCCACCACTTGTTAAATCTGCATATCATAAGTATGCCTATGCTGTGTTTGAGTCATAAATTGTTAAAATGACGAATTTGTGAAAAAAACAACAACTTAAAAAAACTGACCATGTGTCTTACTGAACACCTAGGACTGTCTACTTTGCCTCAACATCTTGTCTGTGTACGATGCTTGGAGTAAAGGGCTGGTATTAGCTCTCGGTCTGCTGGAAGAGTTTGGAGGGCAGGAGGCACTGTTTGGTAGAGGCGCCCAAGCGGTCTGTGACATTTGGTTGGCAGCGGTGGAATCCGCTTCCACCCTATGGGCAGTCCAGACCACCATCGAGGACCCAGTGTCGGTTGATATTGAAAAAGTGTTCCAGGAGCCAGTCGCCATGGAAGCGGAGTACCAGTGGCAAATGAAAGAGATGTTTACCCAGTATGAAGAGCCTGGTTCTGCCCTGGTTTTCCTGGAATTGAGAGATGCAATCCACTTGGAGCTCTGGATGCAGGCTCTCCAAGTGAAGCAAGACTATTACGGAAAGGTCTATGGAACTGTACTTGCTGCAGTTGGACTTGCTTATACTATTCTTAGGAGAGCATCCTCGGGAGGAATGGCTGAAAGAGCTGGATAGGCTGGTCCAGATGAAAATGGTGCGCTGCCATGGTATGCTATCCAAGTGTGTCCGTGGCTAAAGAACAGCAATCCCATAGGAGGTTATGACTTCAGGTTGATCCATGTTTCGATAATGCAGCGGAGTGGAGATGGGAGGATATCAGAGATTTTAGGCAGTTAGAACTTCCCAGTGAGCTTGGATTGAGAAGTGACTTGGACTTTATAGTTACACAAGAATGGGAGCTGGAACAAGCATATAAAAGACTGTGGGACAAAGCTCCCAGCACCCATGAATGTTATGGAATATAAGTCACCCACCAACGTGCTGGCAAGTGGCCCAAGTGCCATAAGCCTGTGTCCTGTATTTTAAGCAATTCCAGTGGCTGGGGATTTAATAGACTTTTCTGCTGAGGAGGAACAAACCAGTGAGACTCCAGCAGAACAGCTGGTATCAAGGCAGAGCACTGCTGACTTTTGCCTACAACAATGGATTGCAGGATTTGTGTGAGTCCACAGAATTTTCATTTTGCATCACTCCCTCTGTTTGTAAATCTGTTTTGCCTTGTTTTGTCCTGTGGGCTGTGGAAAAATGGAGGCTTCAGTAGTGAAGCCTACATTTTCATCCCATTCAGGATATTGTGAGAAAATGTTTAGCCTCTTATGGAGAATTGAGAAATTGAACATGAATAGGGGGTGTACCATCATCCAGGAATCAAATAATGTAAAAACTGGGAGTCTAGTCCCCAACTAGGCTACCAGAGAGGAGGGGGGCCAGTTGGACTATCGCGGTACAATAACACTAGTATAACACAGGAAAATATACAAATTACAGAAGATTTTATTGATGCCGTAAGACAGTTAAAAGATAAAAGAATACATAAACACTCTACACGATGTGTCACCACATGTATGTTCATGATGGTACAGTTGATCACAGATATGATTTTCCTCAACTAGTTTCGCGGACAAGCCGCTTCATCTGGAGGTTATCTGTGATTAGATCAAAAAAACAGTAATGTAAAATAATCAATAAATCAAAATAAGAGAGCATCAAGCTTTGCAAATCTTCAAAGGTTGGAATGGGGAATGGGGGGGCCTCAGCTGCTTACCCATGCTTTAACGGACATCAGGCGCAGAGTGCTACCACCTATTGGATGGTCTCCCGCGGCAACTCGGGGGTGCTACTAAGTATGCTAGGCGGAATCTAGGTATATCAATATAAGGATAATCATGGTTACAGTGGGACCAGGTCATTTAGCCAATTTAGTGAGGTGTGGGGACTGGGGTTGATGTGCAGGTAAGTGAGGGTGGTGAAACAAAGTGAGGAAGGGGAGTGGGATAGGGGTGGGAGGGAGACGGGGAGATAGTGTGAATTGTTGGTAAAAAATAGGGTGCATGTGAATATGGAAAGGGGAATAGAAAAGAGGGGTATGTGTGTGTGGTGTGGGTGGGGATGATTTTATATGGGAGGAAAGTGTAGGGAACCAAGTGGAGGGGAAAAAAGGGGTGCAGTGTGAAAATGACCCCCCGACAAGGGGGGGGGGAAGGGGAAATGAGGAGGGGGGGATGTGTGCCAAGGTGCACCATTTGTGTTGGGATACAGAAAAAAACATATAAAGAAAGGAGTGAGGCAAACATTGTTAAAGCAAATACAGTATAGTGACACCAGGAAAATCGGGAGTGTGATGGTGAAGTGAAGGGACAAGAGGGAAAAAAAGGGGGGAAAAGAGGCTAGGAAGCCCGGTGAGGGGAAAAGAAATGATACGTGAAGAGAATATGCAATAAAAAAATGTTGTGGAACTAATGTGGGTAAGTGGGGTGAGAAGAGATGGTAAATACCTGGTAATAATGTTGTTGGGTGATGGGGGATTCCCGGGCGGATATCCCCACTGGAAGTAATGGTGGACATATCTGGTTCCAGTATACAGCCATAGAGACAACACGTCAGGGGTGAAAACTTGGTAAGGTTCACCCCCATACAGGTGACTCCTATAAAGGAGCATATGGTAATGGGTTAAGATTGGAAGACCAATATTCCATGGTAGGGTATACTAGGTCGGGGTACAACAAAGATTAATGTACTTTTGGTTGTCTACTTACTGAGGGCTGGCTGGAACATGCAAACCCGTGGTCCCTATTCCGCAGCACATCTGAACAGGTGAATACCTGTTGTTATATAGCACCCAACCGTGCGTCGCCCAGATGACTCTTGCCGGCGCCGGCAAGTGACGACGCAGGGTCAGTGCTCCCGCATTACGCACGCGCAGTGCTGTTCAGACGCGCGTGCGCTCTGGCCCCACGGCTAAGGGAACAGGTCCCTGTCGGGGCCAGTGCAGGGGGAGGAGCGTCCCATATGGGACCATCTCACCTTCCTGGGAGCTCACCGAGCTGCCGTAAAGAGACACTGGTGGAGCACTCTGTCCCCATGCCAACGATAAAGGGGGGAAGAAAGGGGAAGGCAGCGGGCTCCATAATAAATGAATAGGGGCTTGTGTATAAAAGGATAATGTCAGATTAAACATTGTTTGAAAAAATTAAAATTAGATTAATATAATGGAGCAATTTTAGTAACTGGTGGTTGGGATAAACATCCCATGGAACCCATGCAAACTACAAACATCGCAGGCATCTACGGTACAATGGGGCACAGAGTTAAAGACCATGATGGGGTACATCATGGTAGAGGGTAGGCTGATAGCCTGTGGTAAAAATAATAATTTGTGTCTGGCCCAACCAATAGATGCCTGGGGTGAGTGACTGCATAGTGGTTCACCATTACAACACATTATAGTTAGTAAGCTTAGAATAGTTATATGTAACGAGAGGCTCTCCCCCATCAGACACGTGGTCGAGAGGGGGGGTTAAAGATGCTGACGAGGGATCAGTATTGGAGACGGGCCGAATGGGGGGCAAAGGGGGGGCCCTAACCATCGGGTCGTTCAACAAGATGAATCCCGCTCAGCTGGGGGCTGGGGGCCGGGTGTGTTATCTCATTCAGGATATTCTCTTGGCCAACTATTCCCATGGTTCTCAGTACTGGCAGCCTTATCATGTAAGGAAACCCTCCCTGTGAGGACCCAGGCCTCATTTCTCCCTAAGGTGGTTTCCTCTTACTGTAATAATCACTACATCATTGTGCCCTCTCTTTGTCCTAATCCAAAGCAGTTCTCTCTACATTAATTAGATGTAGTAAGCGCAACGTGAGTTCACTGCTTCCATCTGAACTTCAGATTCTCTGTTTTTCCTGCCTCCCGGCTCTCTCAAGGGCTGTCCTGCCTCTGTCTTCACTGTCTGTGGATGTGGATTAGGCAGGTTATCACTAGGGCTTACACCTTGAGAGGTAGGAGGCCCATTCAACAAGTTCAGTTTATTTATCGCCAGACACCAAGAGTCTTTTTTTAATATTTGTATGGCTACCACTTGGTCTTCCATTCACACATACCTTGTGAAGTTTAAACAGGCAGATGTTCATGCCCTTGCTGATGCCAGTTTTTAGCTGTAGGGTGCTTCAAACCACTTGTTGAGGTAAGAACTGGGTTCTCTTTGCTTTGCAATCTTTCTCACCCCTCAGTTGCATTGCTTGACAATATCCCATGGTCAAGATTTAAAGAAGCCAGTTTCCTGTACTGTACAAAGTGTACACAGCATAGAAAAAAGGATTTTTGACTTTCTTGAAAAGTCTTTGGACTACAGTACACAATACAGACCATCCTCCCCTTTTTTCCTGGTATTGTCCCCTGTCTGTTTGCTAAAAAATGGAGGATTGCTGGGAGCAAGGAGTTGTTTTTGCCAGTGTCCTCACCTGAATTTGGTAGCATATAATTTGAAGGGAGCCTATGTATTTTACTGTACTCCAAAGGAAGGATTTTACAGGTAAGTAGAAAATCCTTATTTTGATGATAATGCTTATCCTATCTGAATTTGTGAAACACATAGTTGATAAAATTGACTCTGTTTTTTTTTTTTTGTGTTTTTTTTTTAGCTACACGGTGGATGGAAGTATGGAACGACTCTTGATGAAAATACAAAATCCCACCCTCTGCTGAGACCTTTTAAGACACTAGCTGAAAAGGTAAAAATGCAGGGATTCTCTTTAGTTCATAGTGGCTGGTTTCAGTTTTTTTGGTTTTGGTAGCATGTCAATACATGCTGCTTTAATCATGGGTTCTCCTCTTCTATATTGTTAATATTTATCACCTAACTCGGAACTTTAACTATAAAAGTTTGACAGAGGAGCATTTATACTGTATGTATGAATATATGTGAAAGTATGTCTTCACATGATGGGCTTTTACATGTCTTCCTCTGTGTTTGCAGTATATATAAGATCATTTTCTGTGTCTACAGCATATATAAGATTTCCTTTTTGGCTTGATCTGGGAAATCTTTTAATGTCGCGTACACACGAGCGGATTTTCCGTCGGAAAAATCTTGGATGTTTTTTTCCGACAGAATTCTGCTCAAGCTTGGCTTGCATACACACGGTCACACAAAAGTTTGCATCACTTTCGACCGTCAAGAACACGGTGACGTACAACACTAAGACAAGCCGAGAAAATGTAATGCTTCTGAGCATGCTTCGAATTGTTTCCGAGCATGCGTAGGAATTTTGCGCGTGGGAATTGGTACAGACGATAGGAATTTCCGATCTAAACTTTTTCCTGCCGAAAAATTGAGAACCTGCTCTCAATCTTTTGCTGGCTGGAATTCTGCCAGCAAAAGTCAGATGGAGCATACACACGGTCGCATTTTCCGACCAAAGGCTCTCATCTGACTTTTGCTGGCAGAATTTCCGATCGTCTGTATTACACATATTTTTCAGGAATTGATCATAATGGGGATTTTGCAGCAAACCAGAATATCAAGGAAAGTAATAGTTTTAAATTATTAATTTATTTATGTATCAGAAAGAAATTGCATGAAGCTATTTGCAATAACTTTAGGTTTGCTTAATATACATAACATAATGGTTATTATTATGCTTACACAGGGCAGACGACTTTATCCCAGCCCATATGTGACAGAGCTGAGTGTCTGAGCAGCCAGTTAACATAGCCAAGTTCTGTCATGTGAGGAAGGGGAGTCTTATGTTCCTAGATAAATATCCCCCAAAAATATATATAAAAAAACATTTTTTTTCCTCAGTTTAGGCCGATACGTATTCTTCTACATATTTTTGGTAAAAAAAATCGCAATAAGCGATTATTGATTGGTTTGCGCAGAAGTTATAGCGTTTACAAGATAGGGGATAGTTTTATAGCATTTTTATTAATATTTTTTTTTTATTAGTAATAGCGGCGATCAGCGTTTTTTATTGTAACTGCAACATTATGGCGGACACATCAGACATTTTTGACACATTTTTGGGACCATTGTCATTTATACAGCAATCAATGCTATTTAAATGCATTGATTCCTGTATAAATGACACTGGCAGTGAAGGGGTTAACCACAAGGGGGCAGTGTAGGGGTTAAGTATGCCTAGGGGTGTGTTTCTTACTGTGGGGGGGCGTGGCTGTCAGCTAGTGAATGCTGATCTCTGCTCCAATCACAGGGAGCAGAGATTGGCGTCACTAGTTGCTAGGCAGAACGGGGAGATGCTGTGTATTTCCGCATTTCCCCGTTCAGCCTTCCCGTGAGACGATCGCGGGTGTCCCCGCGGCAATCGCGTCCGTGGGACCCGCGACCGGCCTCACAGGGGTCCCGACCAGCGCGGGAGCGCGCCGCTCCCGGCGCGCTCCAGATGGCACGGACGGCATTAAGGAGGGACTTATATATACGCCCTCCTGCCTGTCCGTGCCATTCTGCCGACGTATATCGTCGTGCGCCGGTCGGGAACCGGTTAAGCTGGAGCTATGTTAGTCAAAACAAGTGTTGGAAAGTAAAAGCTGTCATGCATGGCGTTACGGGTACACTAGGTTATTGCATTAGTATTGCATGTCATTCCTTTACCTATCAATTTTGCAACTCCTAAAGTTTTTCTTTGGGATACTAGACTGGTCAGTTTGAATTAGAGCAGTTGCATAAATTCAATTTGTAGGTAAATACAGAGGTCAATAGCTTGTTTGCCTTGTATAATTTTGATGATTTGGAGCAGACGGAATTGTAATTTCTGAATGTCTGAGTGCTGGTTCAGGAATGTTTGACACTGACCAGAATTTTAAATTGCTTTTTGCTCAGAAGCTGTTGTTAATGTTAACCATTATGTGTGAGACTTCATTTCAGCTTCTGTTCCTTTAGGGTAGAGGAGGCTTCAGGCTGAGGATTCTGTAAGGAAAACACATTGGTGTGTAGGTTTGACAGTAATGCAATGTGACAGGTCTTTATATGCAGGAAAAGGAAAGCATCCATTGTGCCCTTCAGCATTTTACCCAGAGCAGAACTCATGCAGGTGTTTTAGGTATAAAGTCATGAGCAATATTCTTTCTAGGCAGGTTAAAATAAACATTAATGTATTTGTAGTACATACAGTCAGGTCCATAAATATTGGGACATCGACACAATTCTAATCTTTTTGGCTCTATACACCACCAAAATGGATTTTAAATGAAACAAACAAGAGATGGTACAGGGGTACAGGGAGTCACAGGGAGATGTAGCTCGAATTTGAGGTGGGAAGTGTTGCTGGGGGGGGGATTTGAAGTGTGGATTTACATGTCAGAGGAAGATGGGATAGTGTCTCTTGTGGAGGAGGGAAATGGGTTAATGGTGACCATAAAGAAAGTTGTGAATAGAGGGGTAACGACTGAGGTGGGGATGGGAAAGATGGGCTGTGAAGTGTTGCGGAATACAGTCAAGCAGGGATGGGAAAGATGGGCTGTGAAGTGTTGCGGAATACAGTCAAGCAGGGATGCCAGTGGATTGCCTTGTGTACCATATCATGATAGTTTTGGGCTGAGAGTACAGTAGAATGAAAGCTGGTGCAAGGAGGAAGAAGAGGGTATTGATGGATGGGCAAACTAGTGTAGGATAGTGACAGCTGATAGCAAGATGGTTCCTACTACTACTGCTTTCTCCTTTTCTGGGATGAAGGGGATGAGTCTGCGAAGCATGCGGAGGAGATGATGGGATCCGCTGATTACTGATGGAGTGGAGGCAGAGGGGGAAGCGGTGGCGTGTGTCAGGGCAAGTCTGATCATTGGAGGAGAGCAGGCTAAGTTCCCAGCATAGCTAGAGAACTGACCACGGTGTGTTCTCCTGCTTAGTGTAGTCAGATTTTAATAGGAAAAGCAGAGGGACTGGCATGAACACCAGATTTTTCTAAAAAAGGAAGCAATACAGAGAGAACGGGATACTTTTTTTATACAAGCTTATGGTACAGCAGGCACATATCAGGAATATGAAATGTTGTGTTTACATATCCTTTAAATAGGGATCATTCCAGAGGGTGTAGTTTCCTGATGCTGGGAGACATTCATCTGACTCTAGATTTTGGTCTATCTGAAATCTAAACAATTTTTTATCAAAACCATGTTTTTCAAGTTTAGAATCATAGAATCGAATGCCCTAGATTTAGTCCATAGAGGCTCTGACACAGTGATAATACCGGTAAAGCTTCATCATTGATTCTCTATTATGATGCTGTTAAAGAAGAGTGAGAATATTGCCACATTTCATGTACATTTTAAAGAATTCATCATTTTAAGTTTATCTATGGGAAATATATTGGAGGAATGCTTTTTCTGAAAGGACTCTACAGTACTGTGCAAATGTTTTAGGCAGGTGTGAAGAAATTCTGTAAAGTAAGAATGATTTCAAATATATATATTTTATTTGTTTATTTTTATCAATTTACAACATGCAAAGTCAGCGAACAGAAGAAACATCTAAATCAAATCAATATTTGGTGTGACCATTCTTTGACTTAAAACCAGCATCAATTCTTACACTTGCACAAGGCCAGGAATTTTGTAGGATTAGAGTCAGGTGTATTATTAACTAATTCTACCAAGCAAGTGCTAATGATCATCAATTTCAAATGTAGGCTGAAACACAGTCATTAACTGACACAGGGACAGCTGTGTTGGAGCCTTTAAAGGTTCGAGGAACAGCCAAACTCTGCTACAACGGTGATGTGGAAGTTGTATGTCACAAGCCATACACCAATGTAAGACTGAGCAACAAGACACAAGGTAGTTATGCTGCATCAGCAAGGTCTCTGCCAGGCAAAAATTTCAAAGCAGACTGGGGTTTCAAGACGTGTCATTCAAGTTCTTTTAAAGAAGCACAAAGACACAGGCAACGTTGAGGACCGTAGACGCAGGGGTCAGCCAAGGAAACTTAAGCAGATTTGATTTGGATTTCTCTTTTGTTCATTTACTTTCCGTTTTGCTAATTGATAAAAACAAACTATTACGCTTCTATTTCTGAAAGCATTCTTAATTTAAATCATGCCTAAAATCTTTGTGTATTTGAATTGAATTAAACCAGTCAGTAGTTTGTATGGTGTCTTTGCATACACAGGGTAATGTTGACCACTTAATGTTAATGTTGACTTTAGCTGTGTAGAGCACTGTGTAGGACACTATCATCCATTCAAATGTAATAGATGTGTTCTACCTTGCCCTATCCGCATGGATGTTCTTACATGAGGAGTTTGGTAAAATCAAAGATCAAAGTCAGCTAAGCCACAGGATTGTGCAATTTTGAACCTCAGATTTCACACAAAATTATTTGATATATTTTTTCTATTTAGCAATCTTTTCTGAGTTGATGGGTATAGAATTTAGGTCCAAAAAGAAGAAATATTTTTGCAAGATGAAAGAAATAAACTGTATTTTGTCATTATCTAATTTCTGTTGTGCTACAGCTAAAATATAAGATGACAGTTACAAAACACACTGTATATGCGCAGCGGTCTCTCAAAAAAAAGGAAAAAAGACAATTTCATGAATAAAAAAAATAAATAAATAGTAAAGTTAGCCCAATTTTTTTGTATAATGTGAAATATGATGTTATGCTCAGTAAATAGATACCTAACATGTCATGCTTTTAAATTGCGCACACTCGTGGAATGGCGACAAACTATGGTACCTAAAAATCTCCATAGGCGGAGATAAAAAATAACGGTTACCAGGTTAAAGTTACAGAGTAGTTCTAATGCTATAATTATTGCTCTCGCTCTGGCGATCGCGGCGATACCTCATATGTGTGATTTGAACACCGTTTACATATGCAAGCACAACTTACATGTGCTTTTTCTTTGCTGTGCGGGCTCACAGGGATGGAGGCGCTTTAAAAAAAAAATAAAAAATTCTTATTTATTTTTACATTGTCACTTTGAGAAAAAAAAATTTGATCAATTTTTTTGCTTCCGTTTCCAGCTTCCTTCCAGTCTCACTCTAGCTGGCGGAAGTGCTAGATTGCGCATTGAGTCTCCAGATGGGATGAGAGGCCCGGGAACAGCGTCAGAACGAGGCAGGAGGGGGGGACATCTGCTCCCGCTCCTCCAGGATAACAGCGAGCAGCTTTTCGCTGCATCGGTTGTTATCCCTGAGGAGCCGACTGCCCGCTCTAAAAAAAACGGTACCGGAATGATGCATGCAGCTGCATGCATCATCCCGGTATAACCCCCAAAGCTGAGGCCGCATATGTGTGTACGGTCAACGGGAAGTGGATATTAAAAAAAAAACACTTGTGTTGAAAATGTATTTAGCACATCCATTATTACTTGGAATTAGGCTCCATTCACACCAATGTGTTTTTTTATGCTTTTGCAGAAACACAGGACATTTTTTTAACATGGGTTCCTATGGAACACATTCACATTAATGTATTTTTGTGCCTCTGCATTTTTGGAAAGGGTCAGGGACTTTAAACGCAAAATGGCTTTTGCATTTTGGTTCAATAGACTTCAATGGAGAGGCTGTAGAACAGCATGTAGTATGTTTTTGCCACAATTTGTGTTGTTTAACCCGCCCTACAACAATTTTTTTTTAAAAAAAGCATGACAAAACGAAAAACGTGGCAAATCACGATAAAATCACTGCAAAATTGCAGTAAAAAGCTGCAAAAAGCACTGCAGCCTCCCTGACCAGTTTTCTTCTCGTCTTATCATCAATTCCTCAGGGACGTCCAGTTCTTGGTAATGCCACTGTTGTGCCATATTTTCTCCACTTGATGATGACTGTCTTCACTGCCTTGGAAATTCTTTTGTACCCTTCTCCTGACTAATACCTTTTAATAATGAGACCCCTCTAAAGCTTTGGAAGCTCTCTGCGGACCATGGCTTTTGCTATAGGATGTGACTAAGAAAATGTCAGGAAAGACCTACTAGAACAGCTGACCTTTATTTGGGGTTAATCAGAGGCGCTTTAAATGATGGCATGTGTGTACTGACTTCTATTTAACATGAGTTTTAATGTGATTGCTTGATTCTGAACACAGCTACATCCCCAGTTACAAGAGGGTGTGCACACTTATGCAACCAAATTATTTTTGTTTTTTATTTTTACTTCCCTTCACCTAAAGTTGTACAGGTTATAGGTAACATTAAGGCTGGGTTCACACTGCAGCACAGAGCGGCTCACAGCAGGAGTCTGGTGCCTCCCTGTTCACTGTTTCAGGTCCGATTTTTGGCTGAATTCAGACCTGAAACGGACCAGAAGACACACAGTACTCCTGTGCAATTCGCAACAGAGCCACTCTGGAGACACTGCAGAGATGTGTGGACCGGCTCCATAGAGAACTGTTCACAATATTCTGACATGCGAGTTGGATTCAGGGAAATCCGCATTCAATTCGCACTAGTGTGAACACAGCCTTAAGGTGGAAAAAGTTCTGAAATGATTTATCTTTGTCTCATTTTTTTACATCACAGAAACCTGACATTTTAACAGGGGTGTGTAGACTTTTTGGATCCTCTGTAACTAGTGTCAAATATAGGTTACATGTGATAAAGTCAGTGTTCTTCATGCATATGTTGGACTGTATCCTACCACTTTATATTTACCCAAATATAAAAACTAAGGAATATGAGAATATTCCAGCCATGCCTGTTAACTTTTAACGCTTGGACTAATCGCTACTTGATGAAGCTACTTCCTATTCATCTTCCTTCTCTGTGTAACCAATTCTGCTTGATTGTGGCAGGTATCTTAATTGCAGTTAAACAAAATAGAAAATGCACTAGAAATTGTAACTAAATCTAGATTAAAAGTTTTATGTTTGTCAGGCTATATAAAACAGAAGCTTTGTAAGGAATGTAGAATGTGAGTATTAGCATTCTTATAGGGTTTAAGAAAATATCTCTGCTTGTCTATACACCTGGTTATTGCCTAACCCTGTGGAAATCTTTAATAGAGAAAGAAATAGTGAATAAATAAGCAGTATATCAATTAGTACAGTTTTTCTCAGTAGAAGTAAGTCAGTTATATGGAAAAAAGGTTTTAATTTAAATCTGTAGCTTTTGTTAGAGGTGGATTTTGTGATCTTGTTTCAAGTTCTTTAAGCATACTTGGAAATTTATATAAAGTGAAGGATTTCAATTGAAAAGAAAGAACTGGGCAGGAGAGTAAATTGCGGGAGCATTACATGGGTTATTATGTTCGCGCATGAGAAACTTTGTTAAAGTGTATGTCAGGGCAAAAAACATATGCACTACATCTCGGCATTATATGCACATCTCTGCTCATTTTGTCCCTTAAGGCCTGGTTCACACCTATGCATTTTTTAGTGCATTTTCAGTTTTGCAGAAACAACCTACAGTCCATGCTAATTACACTCCGTGAGATAAGACAGGAAATGTGCCCAGGATGGCTCTTAATTTCTTACATGGTCAGCAGGAAATTTTTTGCACTTATCGAATAAATATAATAAAAACTATTTTTAGTTCTATATTTGTAGTGTTACCCCCATAGGAGCCACTGATTAGGAGGGGTCTTCTGTTCTTTGCCTTGACCTTTTCCAAAAAATTAAATTAAAACAGTCCTTCTCACACACCATTTTTAGTGTACAAATATACAATATTATAGGAAATCGCTAAAGGTAATACTTAGTCCCCAGTAGTAGCACTATATCAAAGAAAACAGGTACTAAACCAGGTAGTAAAGACAAACTTAATATATTGTCTCCCAAAATGGCCGGTAACTAGGCAAGCATAAAATGGATTAACAAAGGTAACAGCAAGTTTAGCATACAAAGTGATTAACAGTATTGACTAGGCATAAGTTGACATTTGGCATTCAGAACAGCATAAACAGTAGGAAGGCCACCTCAAGTGAAACAGTGAGCAGTTCTAAAGTTAAATCTAGTGCTGAAACTATACTGCTCAAGCACATTTTTTGCAGTGATGCTAGTCCTCGATTGACTGGGTATGTGCTGTCCAAAAGTAAAGAGGATGGTAGCAGGAGGAGAAAGGGGAACAATGAGAGCTTGCAGAATAATTATTATGGGAGGGGCAGTCCTTTGAGATGTTCTTCTGCAGGCTATCGTTGGGGCCCTTTAAGAGTGTCAGTGCACTTAATGACAGTCCTAGTTAAGCTGGACACAGTATAGGCATATATATCGGCATAGGTGCAAGGTAGATTTGGTTCAGATGCAGTAAAGGTTTGGTATAATGTGGTATAGGGTTAGTATAGGCACAGTCTAGGTTTGGAATAAATGCGGGATTGAGTGCAGCATGGATGTGGTATGAATTGGGTATACTTGGTGTCCTTTTTCTCGGTGGGTCAGTTCCTGCTAGAGGTATCAGCAGTAAGCAAATAGCCCTCTCAACAGCTCCTGGGATTCTGAGGTGACCTCTCTCTGTATAAGAGGGGCCCCATTGCTTTCTCCCCAAAAGCCTCTGGTGGTCAGAGGTGGGAAGCAGAGGGTGAACGGACGCTTCAGGTCTCCCCGTGGCAGTGGTGCAGGTGCTGTGATGCAGGTGGTGCTGCGCTGCCCCCAGGCGTCCTCACTTCCAGTCTCAGACTTGGATTTCCAATGGTATGGTCTTCCACTGGCAGGCAAATATCTAGAGGAAGGTGCTCTCTCTCTAACTCCCTCAGTGCCAAGCAGAAGAACTTTCCCAGGCTGTTTAATAAAACTCATCTCTCACTTCTCCTACTGCACAGTGCCTATTGGGATTTTTAGAGTAAGGCCGCGTACACACGATCGGACTTTCCAGGGGGATTGTCCACCGGACTAGAGTCCGCCGGACAATCCGACCGTCTGAGGGGCTCCGGCTGACTTTTTCTTCCCAAAAGTCCGGCAGACTTAGTTAGAAGTTTTGACCTAAAATTGCCCGCTGGACTCAGCAGTCCGGTGGATAATCCGGCCGTCTGTGTGCTAGTCCGCGGGACTTTTGAAATGAACGGACTTGCCGACACACACATCAAAAAGTCTGTTCATTTTTAACGTGACTCCAGGTAGACGGGACTAGCGAAGGAAGTCAATGTCTCCGCCTCGATTGGCGACATTGACACCTTGCTAGCCCCATCACCTGGTATGGATTTAAAGAGGAATCCCTACACCGAAAAAACGGCATGGGGGTCCCCCCAGATCCATATCAGACCCTTATCCGAGCATGCAGCCTGGCCGATCAGGAAAGGGGGTTGGGGGCGAGCGAGCATGGGGGACGCAGGGCACCGCCCATGTTGAGGGCACACAGCCCGGTACGGCTCAGGAGGGGGGGCGCTCGCTCGTCCCCATCCCCTTTCCTGACCGGCCGGGCTGCGCGCTCGGATAAGGGTCTGATATGGAATTGGGGGGACCCCCACGCCGTTTTTCGGCGTAGGGATTCCCCTTTAAATCCATACCAGGTGACGGGGCTAGCGAGGTGTCAATGTCGCTGATCGAGGTGGCAGCATTCACTTCCTTCGCTAGTCCCGTCTACCTGGAGTCACGTTATAAATGAACAGACTTTACGTGTGTGGGCAAGTCCGTTCATTTCAAAAATCCTGCGGACTTTCGCCAAAACTCCGGCGGATTGGCCGCCGGAAAAGGCCGGGCGTGTGTGGGCAAGTCCACACGTTCGGAAAGTCCGGCGGACCTCCGCTGGAAAAGTCTGATTGTGTGTACGTGGCATAAGGAGTCAATTGGCCCCATTATATGGCTGCTGTCTCAAACTACAACTCCCGGGATTCTTAGCACTTTGCATAGAAGTTTTGCTTGCTTGGCTTTAGCACTCCTGCTGCTAGCCAGAGAAGAGTGGTGCAGTATTACATCAGTATCACAGTAGAGGGATAGAAGAATAAAAGCCAATGACTCCTTCTCCATATTGCTGTAGCCCAGCACCTGGCTACATATTCTGACCCTAGGACAGCAGTAAAAAGCTTCCTCACTCTAAAAAAAGTTTGGGCTATAGATACACTTTAACAGACCAAAAGGTAGCAAATAAGCTAAGTTCTTTGCCTACCGAACAAAGAGGTCCTTTCTTAAAGGCTTGTCAAGTGCCATTGGCGTATAATTTTAAAAGTTATGACTATTTACTGCCATCTTTCTTGTTTCAAGTTTGTGGCACTGGCCAGGAAAGGCTACAAGAAAGAAACAGTTCTAGTTATTCAAAGGTTAATAGGAGAATATCTGAACCAAAAACATATCGGAGTGCCTGAGATTAGCTTGGGAGGTGTGAATTAGGAAACCCAGATAAATAAGCCTTTGAACAGGAAGAGTAGGCTGGTGTGGACAGGGAATAATTTACTGAGTAAAATGCAAGAATGCAGACTGTATGCAAACAGGGGATGCAAACACATCCCAGACCCTGTTTTATCTTTGCACAACCTTCCAGTTTGTCGTTAAAACATTAAACAAACTAACTTCTGCAACAGCTGATAAACAAAAACAATGCATTTTCACAACCTTGGAGATTGGAGTAGTGTCAACTATAAGACATACATAAAGATTGCAAACAGTCTATTGCTTATGGTACACATAGAATATTAGTTGATAGCTACATATCTCACATGTCTCTAATGGTGCAATATGTTATTCATTATCTGAAAGTAATATTTCATATTATATCTAAAATTCTACAGTGGAACATTTTTCAAAGATGTTTAATTGGTTATATAATTAATCTAGTTTACATTGTGAACATTTTCTGGATATGAAAAAAACAGTTTAGGCTTTATTTTACTTTTTTTCATTCCTTTTTCATAGCTGTATGTTGAAATGAATACTTGATCTCTAGTTTGTATCATCTATCTGTGTTGGTTACATTTCTGATGGTATGTTGTTTGGAATATATTCTATGTCTTCTGAAGCCAAATTCTCCTGGTTGATGCTTAATTTTTCAGTTCAGCATTCAAGTCCCACCATGACTTTGTCTAGTTTTGACACTAAAAACGTCATAGTAGTGTAGCTCCCCTCAGTAGGCTACTAGGGTTAAGTAAGTAAATTTGGTTTTTGGCCTCCCTTAGTAGTTATTATTTGTTAGGCTCTGTTCCAGGTTCTGCTGGTGTAAGCTCAGCTACTTTTCCCTGCAGCCTACTGAACTCTGGGATATAGTGGGCAGAAGAGCTTTCATGCCTTTTTAGCCAATCCTTGGTCAGGAGAGTGAGTGACCAGCAGGGGGCTAAGAGGGGCATTAATAGTTTGAGGCTTGGAATAGCTTCCTTTTGTTACTGTAATGATGGCTGAGGCATCCTTTGGAAACTACCGGCAGTTTCAAAGAATTTGTTCTGGGGTCCCAACTCCTGCTTGGGCTCAGGGACCTCTGTCCTAGCCTCCTGAAAGCATGCAGAAAGCTCATCTAAGGATCCAGAACACAGGCAGCAAGTAAAGAAGCTGACATGTACAGTATACATGGCATAAGTGAGTACCTGTCATGTGTATTCCCTAGACTTTTATTTGCCCTTTTTGGGAGAGCCTACAATAGAACACTCAGGATTAAACTCCTGTTTGGAATATAGTTACCCTTCACATTCAAGAGGATGGTTCTCACCCTGAAGGAGCAGATCAGATTTAGCGTCCTCCATTATAGTTTTGCTATATCAGTTCTCTCAGCAAAATAAACTGCAAAAAGGCATGTACAGCCTGTTTTCTCACTCGAGTGACTGTGAACTACTGTGTGCCTGGCTGCTATGTGCCTTTCAGGCAATGGAATCTGGGACCAAACAGCCAGACCAGTCCTGGGTTTGTGCTACAGTAGCATGGTGTGAATATTGATAGATTCATGGAGCAATGAGTGGCATTTGACTCTTCTAGTATCCTGGTGACAATTCATTTTTTTTCCTTTGCCAGGAGAAAGAAATTTATCGTTGGCCTATAAGAGAATCTGTGAAAACGATGCTAGCAATTGGATGGAGTGTAGAAAGAACTAAAGAAGGAGAAGCCCTAGCATTGCATCGGGAAAATGAAAAGATGCGTAGCATATCCCAAACAAGCCAGGTAATAGATCAACATTACATGCATGCATAAATTGAACAATTTATTGTTATTTTCACCTTAAGAGGATGTAAAGGCAGCAATTTTTTTTGTTTTTAAGGCCCCCCAGGTGGGTTATGACATAATGTACTAGTATGCACAGCATTTTAGTACATTATGGCAGACTTACCTGTTATATGGTGTCCTCCAGTGCAGCGCTGGGACTGATCCAGTGGGCCCCAGACGCTTCCATCTTCAGAAAATAATTTTTTGCCTTTTTCAGCCTTAAAAGGCAAACTGACTCAAAAGTTATATTTCAGGTATTGGTAGAGACAGATTAGCTGATTCACCCGCTGGCTTTTTATATCTCTTGGGGACTACAGCTGCAAAATCTCTGTGCCATAGTTACTGAAAATCTTGGGGGATCCCCACACAAAAATGGGGTCCTCTTAATAACAGGCTTCTTTAGGTGGCCATATTTGGGAGCTCAAAGAAAATCCCATCCCTGGATATATACTGTATACGCTGAAAGGCAGGATAACAGTAAGAAGATTGATAATGTTTAAGGTGAGCCCTGTTGTGCATATTATTTATTTATTTGTGCCTAGTGTTAAACCTAAAGAACCTCTACAAAAAGGAATCTGAAAGGAAAAACACAATCTCCACTCAATATGTACATAAAGGCAACTGAATTAAATCTGTAGGGTAATGAATATGGTTGTACTATAACAGCATTTGATCATTTATGTTTGTAAAGTTTTGGCCAGAGCACAGAACATCTAGAATAACCAACTGTACCCATTTTTGTATAGAATCTAATCTGTCAAAGACTGGGTAGCCAGCGCTAAGTTAGATTTGGCTGACATCATTTGTATTGTACTTTGTTTTATTGTACAGTACAGTATGTGCATTTTAGGAACAAATGATTAGAGCCCCTTTGCTGCATTTGTACTAAGTACCCAGTAATCTGAATGCATAAATAATAAGGTGACTGATCATGAGGATATAATCTGACCACCACATGACTACTGTATTAGCTGTCACATCAACACGAATGTAAGGCTTTCCTTAACCTATGTTTATGCCAATGGTGTGGCGATAAGGCTGTTTTTGGCTGAAACAGACAACAAACATTTGCATGCAGCAGGAAGAAATGTCCCCTCATCCCAGCCTATTACTTTCCCAGTCACTGTTGTTCCCCTGAAATAAGCTATTTTCCCTGTTTTGACTTCCACTTGGGCATCCAGGCCATCATGTCTCTATACATATATAGAAAAACATGTTGAGCTACCTAAATATGTGAATCAACCTTTAAATATAATGAATAATAATCATATAAACAATAAAGTCCACAGTGATAAAGTGCAAAAGTCCTTAAAACAAGTGCAGCATCCAGTGCTTGAAAAGATCAGGCAAAATTGGCCAGCAGACATCGAGTCCACCCCACCCGCTGATTGGCTCCCCCGCTGGCCAGTGGGTGCGCCCACAAATCGATGTGTATGAGCCGACGTACAATGGCGGCAATTCACGGGATGGAGCCACATTGCTGAAGTACAACTGCGGCGGCTGGTCCTTAAGCAGTTAAACAAATACATCAGAGAGATCCACGGAAGACAACGGTGATGGATTATTGCAGGATCCTCTCTATGGTAGGTAAAAACACATTCACAACATCCAGACAAGTGAAGGACACTCTCCATGAGGTGGGCGTATCTTTGACAAAGTCTACAATCAAGAGAAGAATTACAGAGGGTTCACCACAAGGTGCAAACTATTCATAAGCCTGAAGAATAGAAAAGCCAGGTTAGATTTTGACAAACAGACATCTAAAAAAGCCAGACCAGTTCTGGAAAAGCATTCTTTGGATTTGTGAAACTAAGATTATAACTGTACCAGAATGACGGGAAGAAAAAAGAGTGGAAAAGGCTTGAAACAGCTCATGATCAAACATCATCTGTAAAACGTGGTGGAGGCAGTGTGATGGCATGGGCATGCATGGCTTCCAGTGGCACTGGGTCATTGGTAATTATTGATGATGTGACAAAAGACAGTACACAGTACAGATGGGCAATGATCCAAAATAGTAAAGGAAAAAATTGCGCACAGAGAACAAAATGAGCAGCCAACACCTCACTAGACATACAGTGCAAAATGGAAATAAAAAACAAAAGTGTGGCGCTAAGTGAGAAGGTAAATAGCATGTGAACCTGAAAAGGCGAGGTAGGCAATGCAAAATGAAATGTGAAAACCAAAACATTAAAGTCCAAAGTGAATAAAAAACATTTCAAAAGTTCAAAATAAAGTGAAAAAGGTCTTTCTTGGATAATCCGGGATGAATCTACAAAATACAGTCAAAATGGTAAAGTCTTCATGCTTACCAGATTCGATGGACACGCGTACCGTATAGCACGTGGGTCAAACAGGCACTCTTAAGGGAATAACTTCAAACAGGAACTCCGGCCACTGGAACAATGGTAACAAAGATTCCACCCATTGATTTAACAGTTTAAAAAAACAGTTACATTCCCGGCATGGCTGTGCTCTCAACCAAACTGTCAAACCATCCAATGGCTGGTGTCATAACTGATCACATGTGCAGCATTATGGCATTATGGCAGTTGAAGGTGAAAAAAGGGCCAAGATGGCAGCTTCCCTGGCTGAAAATGATGAGGGTTTATTTCCACTTTAAGGTTAAACTTTGATTTACCTGTATATAACTTGGAAAACGTTACAGGACACAGGACAACTTACCTTCTATTCCTGTGTTCCCCTGCATGGTTTGCTAAAA